>OU611759.1:5137637-5837637 GCA_914767535.2 Dunaliella primolecta | reverse complement strand
AAAACGACGTAGGCAGAGAAACTCTCCCTACAACAATTAAGGAAAAGGAGATACATTGGCTCAAAAGAGCCGCGAGTCCCCTCCACCTCAAGAGGTGAAATGGAAGTAGCTAATGGGGATCTGGAGGGTAACTGGAAGCACTTGGCTCTAGAACCTGGCTATTAGAAGTACTCTTGTTTTGGATAGCGCGTTTAGTGGCAACAAGCTAGTGGATCTTTTATATCGGACTGCATTTTACTGATTGTATAGGGTGCTTGTGCAGTATTGGAAGACAGTGCGTTTCATTGGAGTTGAGAGGCCAGGCATGTTCCAAAAGGCATTGCTCATGCTTTTGTTTACATGAGGTAGCAAGATCTGGTAATAAGTGTAGTAGCCTGTCTTCCTGTCAGCATAGCCCAGCACCTTCCTATTCCTTTATTGCGGAACGGGGGGACTTGCACCCCATCCTTATGGCTTCCTGCGCACTCCGTCCGTGCTCACACCGGATATCTCTCTTAACTGGTACCCAACTTGTACCATTACAGCAGTCGAGCCACCTGGCTGAAAGACGAAACCCCATGTAAACTTAAGTATACTTTTGTGACCTGTAATAGTGTGTGGGGAGTGACTCATGCAAGCTTTTCGTGCAAGCTTGACATGCTATGCTCCATACAGAAGGGCTGTGGCTCTGGGTGTGGACTTTCTTCTGGCTGGCCTCAGTGCGCAGGGTGTCAAAACAGGAGTGCTCCTGCAGAAGACCAAGTCTGGACTGTGGTGCGGAACTGTGCTTATTCCTGCCTAAGCTATCTACAATGAGTACACGATCAAACCTCTTGTCAAACAAAAAGCAAAATCCCTAGCTTCCAAGCTGAGCTGTCATGCCATACAGAGACTAACCTCTATCATTAACACCAAACATGCTTTTTGCTTACTGGGGGCTTCGGGGGGGGGAGAGGGGGGGGGGCGCTGGGCGCGCGGAGGTGGATACAGGGAGAAGGAGAGTCCGGGCGCCTCGGGGCATGGCCGACAACCCGCCCGATCCTCGTTAGTTCAGTTTCTTTCCCTCTCCTAGGCTAGCTGTAGCTAGTGTAGTTTTGAGGGACCTCTGGTGAGGCCCTTGCTAGCTTGCTAGTTAAGGGACCTTTCCTTAATGCACGCGGCCTGTGGCCTGCGTAGACTTTTTTTTTTTGCTTAAGCTGCCCACGTAGGCAGGTACAGCTATGCAACCCCATCCTTTCCTTCATCAGCAAAACACACAGATTTCCTTGTGTCTAAGTTTCTGGATATTTCTGGCTGGCTGAGAACAGCCACAAGCCAATCAGCCAAAGTTTCAGATTTCAAGCTTTCCTTTATTACGAGTGCACTTTTAGCCAGACTTTTAGGTCTGGTTTATAGTCATGAGGGAGTTTGTTGTTGATCTGAGAAAAAGGCTGCGAGGTGTGTGGAATGCTCAGGTGCAACGTGTTTACTCATTGTGTTCGGTCAAGGCAGCCTATAGCCATGAGGGAGTTTGTTGTTGATCTGAGAAAAAGGCTGCGAGGTGTGTGGAATGCTGATGCCTTGGCAGAACATGGTGACCACACAAACAAATTAGCCCAATATCATCACTGGATGGCACTTCCTTTGAGACCCTTGTCTGTTCATGGTGCGCCCTTTTCTGTCCCCAGGTATTTGCATCTTGATTTGGGCAAGCGCACGCTATGAAACATAGCACGTTTTCGCTTACATGCTCATAATTTAAGAGTTGAGACATCACTTTGGCAGGAGCACACATCAACTTGTGATAAATGTGAACAAGGACTCCAAGACGAAAAGCATGCCGTGTTCCTTTGTTCTTGCGCTTCTGTGTGCTCTCTTCGAAGGGATTATGCACAGCTATTTTCTGACTTCCCCTCGTCTTATAGAATTTTTCTGGACGACTCAGGCACTTTCTACTATTCTCAAGCTAGCTCTGATGATGCTATTCATTTCTTGCAGAAGCAAACAAATGACACTTATCGTTTTATTTCTGATCACATGGATATTTTTTGTGCAGTTGGAACAGTTGAGCAGACCGAGCAGCCAAACTACCTGGCTGAAGGTCAAACCCCATTGTAACTCATTGTAACTCATTAGACATCACTTTGGCAGGAGCACACATCAACTCGTGATAGATGTGAACAAGGACTCCAAGATGAAAAGCATGCGGTGTTCCTTTGCTCTTGCGCTTCTGTGTGTTCTCTTCGAAGGGCTTGTTCACAGTTATTTTCTGACTTCCCCTCTTCTCATAGAATTTATCTGGACGATTCAGGCACTTTCTACTATTCTCAAGCTAGCTCTGAGGATGCTATTCATTTCTTGCAGAAGCAAACTAATGACACTTATCGTGGTATTTCCGATCTCATGGATATTTTTTGTGCAGTTGGAACAGTTGAGCAGACCGAGCAGCCAAACTACCTGGCTGAAGGTCAAACCCCATTGTAACTTAACTTAGGTCTGGTTTGGTTGCAGGCATTTTTTTATGCTTCAGCTAAGCTGCCCACGTAGGCAGGTACAGCTATGAAATCATTTTCCTTCTTTTCAATCAGCCAAAAGACCAGGATGAAGGTCACCCCCTACTGTAACCATTGACTGATCTTGAGGTCGCTGCTTTTCTAAATCAAGACATGTACAAATTCTCAAATTTATTGTCAGAATTGGTGGACATGGCGATGTAACTACTATATCTTGCATACAAGACAGGAACCAAACATTTGCTCGTTATTGAGCATTACTTGGCTTGTGATAGACCGATAGCATGTTGGCTGTGTTTTTTTAGCATGCAGCAGTGCCTAGCGTTTGTTACCTTACCACGCGACTTGTGAAGCGAATATCAATGCCACCAGCGGTTGGCACTTTCTCCCCATAAAACCATTGTAAAAAAGCAGGAGATTGGCCCAACAAACAAATCCGCACCAGCCCATTAACTGTAGCTGATGTTCTCTCTTTTGTAACTGTGCAATTCTAACAGTCTCAATCGTTTAAAAATACAGATGTTCTTGTCTGTTGTGCTATCAACTGCAACAAACACTCGGGCAAAGATCGAGCAGTAGAAACAAGTAAGGTACCCTCAAACTGCTTAAATCAATGATCAGGGGGTGGCAATGTAGAGCCCATTCCCTTCACTATTTTTATGATGGGGGGTGTAAAAAAAAACGCGCTACAGGCGTGCACATACAGAAAGGACTCCTGTACATTGTGAATCACAGCAAAACCGGTCTATTTATCAGCAGACATGCCGAACAAAAGGTTTCAGTCACGAACTTACCCTTATACTAAGTCAGTGCGTTGACTGATACTGCGATATGCCTAAAATGTGCCTCTTTATTATACATTGCATGCTTGCACTACCCATCTACAACCACTTTCATCCTTCCTCAGCTTGCTTGCCTCGCCACTTTGCTGCAGCAGGTGGGCAAAAGCATACGCTGGCCCTGCAGTCCCGCAGGACCACCCTCATGTGCCTCAGCTAGAGGATGCTCCCACAAGTGACTTGCCGTTGCTCGAGGGGGCGCCGTTTGCGGGCTTGCCATTGCTTGAGGGAGCGCCATTTGCGACCTCAACTGAGGGGGGGGCCTTTGCTTCGATGGCAGCCCGCACCTGCTGCTGCTTCTCCCTCACAGACTCTAGCCCCACGCGGGAAACCCAGTCACCAAAGCCCTCATTGCTCTTGCGGTTGTTGGCAAAAGCGCCGAACAGGGAGTCCAGGAAGGGGTCCAGGTCTCTTACCTGCACAGGGCAGGAGGATTACACAGGATGTGCATGTGTTGCTCGAGTGCTGTCAATTGGTAAAACTGGTGCTAATGAGGACACCAGAGAGCAGGTACCACCAACCAATTGATTTCATGCAAATTGTAGAAAAAATGGTTTTGCTTTGAGACACTTGTCACCTCCCTGAGCAAAAGTGAGTCACTACATAATTTTTCATGAATCCAGGAGGATGTCGGTGACTGCTCTCAATGGGGTCCTCGTATGGCATGAGGAGGGCAAAACAAGATGCCTTACGTATCTGCTTGCATACTGCACACACCCAGGGTTTTGCCCAGTCTTTGTAAAAGAAGCAGTGCAGACAGAGGCTGTCAGCATTCAGCCATGGATTAATCACATAGTAAAACACACCTTGATGCGGTCAGCGTACACCTCAGCCATGCGCGTCTGGCTCTTGTTGCCTCCCAGCCAGATCTGCAGGGTGAAATGCAGACATGCATCAGAATGAGGCAGCTTGGTGATAAGAGCAGCACGGCGACAAGCTATGGAGAGCGAGGAGCTTATGCTTTGTTAGTCACACAAAATAGGTGAGGATGAGCAACGCACACCATGCCCTTGAACTGCTCATTTAGGCATGTCCTTTCCTGCATTATGCGTACCACGAGAATAGCGTGCGCACACCTGGTAACTGTTGGGCCCATCCCCTACAAAGCCCAGCTCCGCGACGTAAGGCCGAGAGCAGCCGTTGGGGCAGCCCGTCATGCGCACCACCAGGTGCTCATCAACGGGCAGGCCAGCATTGACCATGGAGGCGCGAATGCGCACGTTAATGTCAGGCAGCGCGCGCTCGGACTCGGTGGTGGCGAGGCCGCACAGGGGCAGCGCAGGGCAGGCCATGGAGCTCCTACAACCAAGGTAACCAGGTGTGTCACGGACACAGTAATTCCAGTGATCCAAAACAAAGCAGCAGCCCCACCGGAGGCCAAGCTGCACAGGCCATGGAGTTCCTCTGACAGCCAGAGGGAGGGGGGGAGATCTGAGGCAGGTACTCAGGTAATACATTACCGAATGAACAGCCCCAGAGTATTGGCCAAGCCACACAGCAGAGCAGCAGTGCGAGGCAAGCCATGGGGAGGTCTGCACATAGGGAGCACTGGGGAGGATCAGAGAAGCACGAGGTGGCGAGCCAGACGCTGCGCACAAGAGGCGACAGCGCTGCACAAACGCCAACAAACTCGGAGCATGACGGTGCTCTGGGGTATTCCCCCCAGCATCCACTGCCACATGTGTGTCATCTGCCAGGCAGACTGAGCATTTCCAAAGGATAGCCAGCGCCTCCCCCGCACCTCTCAATGGAGTCCCACTCAGAGGCATCCTTGAGGCCACCAGCAGCCAGCGTAGCCACGATGTCCTCCTTCCAGGCTGGATCCACCTCCCTAAGGATCAAGTTCTGGTTGACAGTGATCGTCACGGGGATGTTGTACTTCTCAATGACTGCCCGCAGAGCCTTCTTGCCCTCACCCTTCACGCGTCCATTCTGCACACAGCAGGCACACGTGCACACATGAGTGCCGATGAACATGCTGCCCTTGCATGCATGTAAGTGCAAGGAGAGCTGGCAGAACGGCTGCCCGCAGAGCCTGCTTTGCCCTCCTCCTTCGCGCACCCACTCTGCATGGCAGGCAGAAACAAGCAAGATACACAGGCGATTTGCATGGCAGTTTTGTGAGCACGATGAACATACCGTGCTCCAAGAATGTGGGGGTGCGATCATTTTGGTCGGATGTACTTTCTGCTGCCAATAAGCCAGGATGCCAGGCTGTAGGCCTTTTTGTCAACCCTTTCTGACAGCTCATTTTGAATGGCAGGCACACACTCGAATGTAACAGCAGACGGAGATGACCATGACAGCCTGATGTATAAGGCACTTGTGAGGCACCTTTCCTGTAGCATGCTTGCACAACCTCATGCTCTGAGTAGCAGACTTTCCAAGGCTGCATGCCAGGCCTTTTTTTTTCGTTTTGGCACAACCGAAATTTCAATACTATGAGGGAAATTCCCCTTTATGAGAAATGCCATTTTCATACTATGCCCCCCAACCAAGCCCGCCGCAAGGCCGCAGGCAAGGTAACATCTACTTCCCTTACTGCTGCCCTGTGCTGTGCCTTAGCGCTTAAATTACAAGCACAACTCCATGTTCATCACCTGCTCATACACTTTGCATGCCAACCAGTCCATTAAGCAAGAAAGTGTTAACATCTGTGCACCTTCAAAGGTTTGAGTTATGAGGATTCAAGGGTCCCATGGTCCCGCCAAGCAGACTTTGCGTAACAAACATCCTCTCCTAGCCTGCATCCTCCACGCTTTTTTGCGTCTAGCCACCTGCCAGTTGCAACAGGGTCTAGGGAGGACATTAATCAGACTCCATGCTTGTCACTGTTGCAGGCACTGGAGCCTGCTTCTTCCATGCTGGCTCATGCTCAAGTGCGCTGCTGCTCCCACTGTGCAGCTGATGCTGCTATCCCACTCCTCAAGCTTGTCAGCATCACCCCTGCACCCAGCAAGCCTCGGTCCAGACTGTTGCTCACTCCTTGCTCAAAAAGGACGACTTGCATTGCCTTGAGCTGCTAAAACGACGACTTGCTGCTGACCGCTGATGCCCGAATCCAGGTCCCTTCAGAGGTCTGAAAGGGGGCCAAAAATGGTCGATGCGCCCCTTCGGGGCACATCACCCATTTTAATACGAATTTCAACTTTCAAAATCCCGGATTTTAATACGATCGTATTACTTATACGCGAAAAAAAAAGGCCTGCTGCATGCAACTGCCTGCAAAAACCACCAACACTCGTACTGCGTCTGTGCAGCTCACCTGCACATAGACGCCATAGAAGAGCTTGCCATCACCCTGCTCACCCCAGCCCAGGTAGTCAAAGAACTCCCATTTGGGCATGGGCTTGAAAGCCTCAAACTTTTTCCCGTAGTACTGCTCAACCACCGACCTGCAAAGCAAGGCAGGATGAGTAGCTCGCGCTTTCAGACACAGCCTGAGATACCCTGCACAGAGACTGTGGAAGATCAGTCCCTACGGTAACAGAAACGGAGGACAAGGAGGTACCTGCGATCCGGGCACACCAATAACATCTCAGATGCAGGCTACCAGGTGGTGTACCATGAGCTCGCACCTGAACTTCTCCAGTCCCCACTCATGGATGAGGTACTTAAGCCGTGCCTGCCTGCGGTCATCACGTCGTCCGTAATCACGCTGCGTGGCCACGATGGCCTTGACCTGTGCAACCGAGGCAGATGGAAAAGTAGTTCACTTTGATACTGTTTTTGGCAGCCTAATGGAGAGCGGATGACACAGGACAAGCTAGGACGGCGGTTCAGCCAATCATACTGGGCCTGTCATCATCGTGTCCCGCCTTGCTCCCAATCCTGAGCACTTTGCTGTAAGTGCCATGATGCTGTCAATGCAACTAGTACAAGCGGCTGCAGGGAAGCAGCAGCTCTTGCACATGAGCCTGCGCATCTTCCCTCTTGTGTAGTCAGCACTGACTTGGCCACTGCCCTGCTGCAATTAGTTCCTGGAGCCTGCCTGCCAACTCATACAGCCTAAAAACACAAGGCAAATAAGCAAGGCAAGTCTGCCTCCCAATCCCCTGTTCTCTAACTGAAGGGCCAGCCGCCATTTCACTCTTGCAGGTAAATTGAGTTACAACACATCAGAGCTGATGGGCACAAAGCAATTTTTCCAGCTGCCAGACTGAGCGCACGCATATCACACACACCGCATGAAAGATGTCATCCTTGTCCACATAGCAGAATGGGTCAGCAATGCGGGGGAAGGTGTCATTGTTCCTGTGGGTGCGGCCCATGCCACCGCCAACAGTGAGGTTGAAGCCCTGCATGACAAGAGGAGCACCAGGATTTGCATGACCAGACCATCCATCAGGTTCAATACATCTCAACAACTGCGGAAAGCACCAAAAGCGACACTACAAGATCGGCGCAGACAGCCCTGCGGTCATGGCTCGAGACATCATGCTCCGTAAATAACACCAAACCATGCAGCAGAACAAGCCGCGTATGCTGCATTACTGTGGGACCGCAGTTCAAAAAACAACAGCACAGAGGTTGGGTGAGGAAGTTATACTAACCAACGCACTCAGTGCCAAGGCTCTCTCTCTCTCTCTCTCTCTCTCTCTCTCTCTCTTCTCCACTGCACCTATTCTAGGTATTTGTCTTTTACAGGCTGTGGAACAGATGAAGCTGCTGCTGTAATTTTGCTTTCTTTGAGGAAAGGGGGAATGTTGAGGCTTGTTCCAACAGCAACCATGGAGCTTGCACATCTGATGAGTTATATTTTGCTTCTGTTCTGTTTGGAACAAGGCGTCCTGGCAAATGCTGCCTCTTTCTATCTCATGAAGTCTTTACCTGCAGCTCGCCCTGGGGGTTGCAGATGACAATGACACCCAGGTCATTGGTGAATAAGTCAACGCTGTTGTCCCCAGGCACAGTGACAGCAATCTTGAACTTGCGGGGCAGGAACTGGGAGCCATAGATGGGCTCCGGGGAGTTCTCAAAGTTGGTGCCAAACTTGTTGAACGCACGGTCTGTTGTCACCTTGGGGTTCTGTGGGCAGGAGCAGCAAGGAGTGCAGAGGAGGAAACCTCAATCCATACCTCACTGTCACACAAGCAGCTGCCAACTTCATGGAGTTCAGACAGTGAGTCAGTATCAGGGCTAGACACAGAGCAAGAAAGGGGGACAGCATGATGCGTCCTGCCTTATGGCATCTTTCAGTTACTTCACATCATCTGAATCTGAATTCTTCAGGTCAATCCGGTTATCATTGTTTTCTGAGAACAAGATGCATGTGCCTTAATGCAATGAGGACAAGCTCATGAAACTAAGGTGACAAATCAATATGCTTGGTTTTTCCCACCTGTCATGCTCTCTGCTAACATGCATGCATGTCCAGGAGTGAGCTTGCGAGCAAGCTGTGTGTTCTAGAGCGCGTGGACATGCGCATGCTTGCGTGCTTGAGAGTGCCTAATTGTACAAGTGTGAATTTGAGAATGTGTGTGTGCGCTATCCAATGTTGTAGAATAAGGGCGCTCAGCCTCACCTCCTTCTCCACGCTCACGTACTTCGCCCCGTCCAGCCACACGTCATAGTAGGCGCCGGACTGGGGGGCCAGCAGGTCGGCGAAGTCGTTGGCGTACTTCTGGGCCAGCACGTACTCAGGCTTGTTCTTGTATGGCGCGCAAGCGGCCAACACGTTGCGGTTCACGTCGCCGCAGGCCCCCAGCGTGCTGCCCATATTCTTGAGCACGGTGGAGAAGACGCTCTTCAGGTCCTGCTTCAGCACGCCGTGCAGCTGGTACGTCTGGCGGGTGGTCAGGCGCAGCGTGCCGTTGCCGAACTGTCGTGTGGCAAGGTGAGGGAGGGGCACACAAGAGTCAGAGACATGGGGGGGCAAAGGGGCTGCAAACGGGGGCCACGGGTGGGTTGTAAAGACCGGGACGTCACGGAGCACGGCATGCACACCAAATCTACTCAGTGCTATTGTTGTTACAACCCCTCCCACAACCCCCTCACCCCCCCCCAAACGAGTCAGCAGACTCTGCAAGTAGCAGCCTGGGATGCAAGTTCAGAAAGCAAGCACTCCGCCCCACCTTGTCAGCAAGGTCGTCCATGACCAGGTACAGCTGGTTGTCCGAGGCACCAGCTGGCTGCCTGGTACGCATCATGAACATGTAGGCCTTGCCAGAGCCAAACGACCTCTTCTCCCTGTCGTCCTGCTGGTAGCTGCCGTGGAACTTCATGAGCTGCAGGGCTTCCTCAGAGATGTTTGGCTTGTCATCCACCAGCTCGCCCATGAGGGGGTGACGCAGGTAGTCAGATTTCTGGAACAGGAGCAGAGGAAGGAAGGAGGTGGGCACAGGATTCCAGATGGCTGAGCAGTGTGCAAAGGCTCACAAGAAACCTAGACAGCCAAGCACTGACTGTGCTGGCAAGCCCTCTCCTTGCCAGCAGCCTGGCACACACACCTCTTTGATAATCTCCACTTTGCTCCTCTTTGCTGAGCGGGAGGTGGGGGGCTTTGTGGGAGTGGCCACATTTGTGATGGTTGCACGCCTGTTGGAGGCAGAGCTCGGCCTGTTCAGGCCGGCCAAGCCGGAGGGTTGAGTGGGCAGAAGCATTTTCTGCGAAATATTGGGAGTGGCTCAAACGGTCAGAGCGAACTCATAAACGAACCGTGTCATCAGGTCACAACATGGTAAAGCCCACTCTGTTCGCGAAATGCCGTGTTGGCAGTAAACTGATGACCAAAACAATTTCATAAGCTGCGTAACGAAGGCCGATGACACAGCCAGGCCATGAGCTTGCAAGCGTCTTGGATGAAAGCGATGACGACTTCCAATTCGAAACCGTAGACGTAGCAAGGTGCAATGCATCATTGCTCGGGGCGGGGTGCAGAGTTTTGCTGATCGCATGTCCTTCGACAGCTGAACTTTGGTATCTAAGTCAACCTGCTCCAAGTTGCATGCATTGACCCCAGCCTCACTGCCGTGGCCTCCCTGCAGTGATGTTGAAGATGATGACAACGTTAGTGAGGACCTGGATGCTGCCATGCGCAGCCTGCAGGCACTCTCAGCGCAGGGCAAGGTACGGAGTAAATGTCACCTGTATTGGCAGCAGTCATTATGCACCGGAAAAAAGAATTGCAACACACTCTGTGCCTCCATGCTGCTTCCACATTTCGAAAGCACTCAAAAGCACATGCACAGCACGCGCACACGCACGCACACGCACACACACACACACACACACACACACACACACACACACACACACACACACACACACACACACACACACACACACGCACACACACACACACACGCATGTACCCACACACACTCGCACGCACACGCGCAAACACACACACGCGCACACACACACACACACACACACACACACACACACACACTCCATCTCTCAGCCATAGGCACACATGCATGCGCACACAAATTGATGTTGAGTTCAGTTGCTTGGACCTTGAAAGGGTGCTCACAAATGAAAACACACATTCAAGCAACCATGTTTACAGGACAGCACACAGACCTTTTTGCCTCATCATGCTTACTAACAGGGCGCTGAGGCTGGTAAACGCAAAGCACCCGAACCTAAGCAGCCAGCACCTGCAGGTGCCGTCACCAAGAAGCCAGAAGTCATGGATGACTTTCTGCGCAACTTTTTTGTCAAAATGGGATTGAGCAGAACGTGCGAGACTTTTGAGGCAGAGTGGTATGAGCTGAAGGCCACGGGCCGCCTGGAGGGAAACACGCAAGTGCCAGATGTTTACCAGCGAAACATGGTAAGCCAGTTCCACGTTTGGCAGCAGTGATTTGCCAGGAAGATCGTGTCTGAAACGTCTTGTGTGCGTGGGTATTTATGTATTTTTAAAGGGAGGTAAATTGGTAGGCTTTTTGCTTGCCTGTACCACTAGTTACCTTGGTTGCAGTGTGGACTTTGGCTTGAGCTGGCTATGACGAGAGTTGGGACTGTGAGCAAGGCTCACTGATTTGTGTGCAAATGGTGCTTGCCCCTCATCTCCTCCCCTTGCGTCCAGGCACTTGAAGAGGAAGTGGCGGTGCTGCGTGCAGAATTAAATGAAGCCCATGGAGTTGCCTCACGCGCAAGCACGACCTGGGATAGCTTTAGGAAGGAGCGGGACTTCCATCGCATGCATCACAAGCGAGTGGCCCAGGAGAAGAATAAGCTCATCACAGATATCAAGCGCTTAAAGGTGAGCTAGGAAAGGAGAATGAGCTAGAAAGGACTGATCTAGGAAAGGCTAGTGAGAAAGAGCTAGGAAAAGACAATAAGCTAGAATTGAAAGTGAGCAAGTAGGAGGCTGCATATCGAGACAAATATCGGCAGACCAACTGTGCTTCTAACCTTCAAAGGGTTACAAGAGATACAAGGGTTGGCCTGCAGCCCAAGACTGGCATTTGTCATTGGCTGCTGGTAACCTTGTTCCTTGAAACGATTGCCTCCTGGTGCTGCTACTGTTGCTGCTTGCAAAATACCTTCCTGGAGGCACTTAATTGTAGATAGAGAAGCATCCCCTTGACAGCATGTGTGATCATTCTTTAACAAAGAAAAGCAGACTTTGTAGAGATCAAGCTGCTTGACTGGTGCTGAATCAGGTCTATAACGTGTGCAAACACAGGAAGGTATTGCTGATTCACGCCTTGCAGGAGCACTTTGCGAAGTATGAGCCGACCATCCTGGAGTTGAAGCGAAAGTACGAGACGGCCATGAAAGAAAAGATGCTTGTGTCCTTGGAACGAGACAAGCTGGCTGCACGGTTAGACACAGAAGTGCAGCAAAGCAGGTGTGTACAGGAAGGCATGCTGCAGGGGTTCTCTGAGTGGACAACCTAACCTAAGCTGGGTTCAGTTGTGACTGCTGATTACTCCTTTCTTTACCTCATGGGTGTCTGTATCAGCTTTTGGGCATGTGGGATAAATGAGTATGGGGTGGGCGGCCAGGTCCTCCTGCTTGTTAAATCAGTCCTTTAGTGCAGCATTATCTTTCGTTTCCCATGCTGAGGAAATTATCTGCTTATTGTAGCTAAGTAGTAGCTATTTTGAATTGCTGTACATGAAGCGTTTCCTCACAGTCTCGTCCATTTGACGACCTGAGGAAGAAAAGTCTTCTTTTCTTGTGCAGTCATGCTGAGCTATTACTTGTTGTTTAGTAGGAAAGTTTACTCGCTACTGATGCATATGTCTGCACAACTGAATTGAACCCTCTGCGGTCCATAATCTTTAGCCTCTTCCCAATGCATGGGATAGCTTCAGGAAGGATACAGCCACTGAATTGGTATTGCAGTTGGAGGCACATACACACACATGCTCACACACACATGCATGCATGCATGCACGCAGGAGCATGCTTGGCCCCATGGCAGCAACCGGACCCTCCAACCTGGGCACCACGCTGGGTTCCACGCTGCAAGGCACCACGCAGCCGGGCATGGGGGAGCGTGGCAGCATGGGTGGCAGCGCGGGGGGCTCGCCCAGCACCAGCAGGACAGCTAACGGCCTGGCAGAAGGAACGGGGGGTACTTGGACAGGCAGGGGTGGGCCGGGTATGACCACAGGCACAGTGGGTACGACGGGTTCAAGGGGGCCGACCAAAGGGAGGAGCGGGTGGGCAACCATCACTGCGCCACAGCCGCGCCATCCGTACACAGACATGGAGTTTGCTCCGGCCAACCCCAAGGCCATGGCGCTGCAGAAGACATTCAAGGGGCACCTACTGTCAGTGGCCAACATGGCGCTGCACCCCACCAAGCCCATTTTGGTCACGGCGAGTGATGACAAGACGTGGAAGATGTGGCACATGCCTGCAGGGGATCTCATCATGTGTGGGGAGGGGCACAAGGTGCGTCTGTACTTAGTGAGGGGCTCCTTGGATCGCTTGCCAATACTCAATGCTGCATGCTACTTAGTGTTAAATGATATTTGAAAAGGCCACTTTCCTCGGTAAGGGGCACAAGGGTGAGGGCTACCTCCTCCTTGGTGTGGTGGTGTCCTGGGGCTTTTGGCGCCCAGGGGCAGGGTCTGCCGGTGGGGATCATGCGTTTGAAAGTATGATTGCACTGAAGCAAAGGGCACATGCATGTGCCAGCGGGAGCACCAACGACAAATTTTAAGCTGCAGGCCTGGAGATGCAAATGCCCCGCAACAGACTTGCACCAGCACAAGTGCGCATGGGACTCAAGTATGTCAGTGCTTGCAAACACACGCACAGGACTGGGTAGCAGGTGTGGACTTCAACCCCAGCGGTGCCTCCCTTGCATCTGGGGGTGGTGACGCGGCTGTCAAAGTGTGGGACTTTGCACAGCAGCGCTGTGTTCTCACATTCACGGACCACAAGCAGGCAGTCTGGGGCGTGCGGTACCACCATAGTGGGGACGTGCTGGCTAGCTGCTCCTTGGATCACACGGTGAGAGCAGGTCAAGGCACCTATTCACGTTGGGGTATTCAGGTGCTCTGTATGAAGCAGCAGGACAGCCTGATCCAAGTGAGCTTGCAAGTCAAGTGTTATGCAAACCATATTCTGTCCAACAAAGCGTTTAGTTTGCTATTAAACCAGGTAAGTGCAAGGCAGTGGTGGGTTCCATCGCAGTTCCTCATTTGCCTTGTACTCACAACAGAGGTAAGGAAGGGAGGAGCATTGGAGGCCTGGGCAGCTCAAAAATTTGAGAGGTGCTAAATGTTTGAGCTCATTGACTGGTACTTGCATGCTCATTCACACCTTCATCACTTAGTCTTGGAGCTCGTTCTGGATTTGTGCCGCAGCGTAATCTAACTCACGGACAAACCAGCAACCAAATGAAGGCGCACTTGTGGCAGAGCGGCTCCTCGATGAAAAATGGCCCAGATCACAGACCAAGGGTCTCCTGAAGGTCCCATGTTGTTGTTGGGTGTAAGACAAAGAGTCTTAAGTTTTTTCAAAAGGACTGGTATGTATGGCCTCATTTGCCTCTCCAGAGGGTGCATGCTGCTCAACCTTCAATAAATGCAAAACGGCATCGCTGCCTGCCTCTAGGTACGGCTGTGGGATGTGCCTGCTGCAAAGTGCCGCATGGCGCTACGAGGCCACGTAGACAGCGTGAATGATGTGAGCTGGCAGCCCTACACCTCAGCACTAGCTACCGCCAGCTCTGACAAGACGCTATCTGTCTGGGATGCCCGCAGGTGTGTGGACGTGTGTGGGTGGGTGTGGATGTGTGGGCATGCGTGGGGGTGGGGGTGCGGGTGTGCCTTCAAGCATTTTAATGAGTGATCAGCAGAATTCCTGTACCTTAGTTTGTTGTTTGGAGAAAATTTATACTCAGGTGCACATGGTCTTTTCACCAGTGTGCTGGCTGTTAATGTGCACTTCTCTTTCTTCTTCCTCTTGTGCACATTCTTCGCACTCTCATGCTTTGGGCCCCCAAGCAGTCAATTGAACGTCAGGAACACAAAGGATGTATTGTACTCACCTTTTTCCATGACACTCTGATCCTCCTTGCGTGCAGCGGCCTTTGCTCACAGACCTTCTATGGCCACATGAATTCATGCAATGCTGGGGTGTTCAACCTGATGGGCAATACACTGGCTTCCACTGATGCTGATGGAGTGCTCAAGCTGTGGGATACACGCATGGTGGGTGATGAGAACTTATGTTCTGCATGGACCTTCAGGGGTGCTCATGAAACATTTCCAAGGGTGAATGTGGAGATGGGCATTGGGTGCTCACAGATTTAGCATCAGTATGAAAGTCTTTGATTTTGCTTAGGGCATTGGATGCTTGCAGATTTAGCTTTGATAACTTAGTTTGAAGGGCCTAAAAGCATCGGGTGCTCACAGATTCAGCATGATTATGGAAGTCTAAAGGCTGCATCCAGACGCTGTAGCCATTCCAATATTAGTGCAAGCACATGCTCTTAGAATCCTTGCAAGATGGGAGGAATGCTTTGCATATCAGGGTAGCCAGCCATGCAATGGCTCGGTTGCAGTGCATCTGTTGTGTGAAGGGCCCTGCACTGCGACTCATCCTATGTTCATGCACCCTCTTCTTTTGGCATGTGAATGCACCAGTAAAAAAACCGGTGAGTACAAATGGCCAGATTGGGGGAGGGATAGCACCAAGGACCACGCTCATATGGCTCAGGAGCATGCAAGGATGCTGATTCCAATCATGCTAAGACAACTATGGGGTTCACTGACAATGACATGGCACCCAAGTTGCAGCTGCCTCAAAAGGGAGACGCACTACTACTGATGAGTTGGTGCAGAGCAGTGAGGGGAATAGGAGCAAAGGACAGGATGTGAATTAACTTGTTTCGAAACATCCTAGATGGAAATCTATTCCACAGAACCTTCATTACAAACCTTTTAAAGCAGCCTAAATCAAATGGAGCCTCATGGGAACAGTCAATTTTCAACCACAAACTCACAACTAGGCCCTAGTCTTTTTCTTGCCTCAGGGAGCCTGTTTGGGAAAACGAGACACCCTTTTTACGCAAGGCTACACGCTTGGCTTTATTCCTGGGAAGTGTTCCAATTTATTGTATTAGGGAGTTAATTACAAATAATGTATGCAGACCCATACATGCTTTTACCAGGAATGACCCGCGGTATACCTAAGCTGCCTTTTTGTTGCGAACAAACTCTTAATGGAAAGCAAAGCACTGATTCCGTGCATGTTTATGCACGGATTTAGATGTGAGGGCAACAAAGGGGCTGTTTGATTCTGCAGATTGCATGGATTTGTTTACCAAAAGGTGTGAGGAGAGGGTAAAGTTTTAAAGATTCTGTTTTTTGGCAGAATCAGGAAGCGCCAGAAAGCAAAATTTTTGGATAGTATATGACAAATATCTAAAAGGCCAGATGTGTGTAATCATGAAATTAGAAGATCAGCAAAACATACGGGTGAGATCCGAGGGAGCGTGTGGGTTGCAAGGGTTTTGTTTTGGGGGGGGGCCTTTCCTCTGATGTTTTTCCTGTTTTTGCAGGGTCGACACCCTTCATGCAAATTAAATGAAAGTGGGGGCCTGGAGCATGAAAAGCAGCCAGAGTCGTGCACACATTTAATGGGCCATAGGGAGTGTGAGCCCAAGTTTGCAGCAAACAATTTCAACATCCAGGATTGTGACAGTGTGAGGTGTTCAATTGAATTGAAGCCACAATGGCACTTTGTGGACTTGCAAGCCAGCTGTGAGTTCCTGGCAGGGCATGTTTGCATGAGCAGTCCCAGTTCAATTTTTGCCCCATGACTCTGCTGCTGCTCACATTTTGGTAGTGATAAGTATGCAAATGGGTGCAGAAAAAAAAGAGAAGGTTGGCACCCTGGTTGGCACCCTTTTTTGTCTGGGTGCTGGCAAGAGGAGGGGGTGGGGGTGGGGGGTCATCACCCAAAATTTCCACAAGCTTTTCTTCGTAATTCTCGTCACCTTCTGGGGAAATGACCTCAACTCGATAAAGTATGTGGCGTTCGAATGTGCAATCGAATCCACCTTGAGCAACTTCGTCCCTAAGATAATGTGTGGTACACGTCTGAAGTTGTTTCCTTCCCTGCTTGGTGCACGCCAGGTGGCCGAGATAAGGTCAATCAACACTGGCAAGCACCCTGCCAACAAGTGCGCCTTTGACAGCAGTGGGCAGGTAAGCCATGTGCATGCTCCTATGTTTATCACTTCTCCTGTGGAGCTGGATGCTTATAAGAACCAGTCTTTGGTGTGGCAGAGCTGTGATGAAAACGAAAGGATGGTGCATTTTATAGTATTCCTGCTCAGTATGGCAAGCAACTGGTTAACTGTTGCATGTCTGGCCTCAATGTCTTGGGTGGCGAGAATTTGGGGAGCAAATGGGCTTTGCTAGATCCGCCCTGCCCCATCTAGCCAACCTACCCTATATCAAGACCTTGCCACTTAAACACCCCTGGGAAAGCCTATTTTGTTGCCAAGATTTCATAGACTTGACAGTTTTACAAATCAATATATCTGTGGCTCCATTGCATGCAAACAATGCAGAAACCAGGATACTCTGGTTCAAAATGAATGAACGCATACCCAGGCACAACCTTGGCAATCATGCTTCAAGCATTATTATGCTCTTTCCCCACCGGTTGTAGGTCATTGCCGTGGCACTAGACAGCGGACGCATCAAGGCATACAACACTGTGACTGGGGAGGGCATTGTTGAGTTGGCAGGGCATGAGGATGCGGCACAATCAGTGGTGTGGGATCCAGCTAGTGCATACCTAGTATCGTGTGGCTCTGACAACACTTTCAGGTTGTGGTCGTGACCTGCCATTGTCTACATGTCTCCCTGTTTTATGGTGGAGCTTCTTTTGAGGAGGGGAATCACTCAGTTAATCCATCCGGGATGGTGGAAAGTGTTTTTGATTTGTGTATTGGTTGCACATGCCGAAAGACACAGATTACGACATCAGGAGGCCCACTTCAGTACAGATCATTTGGAAAAGCGCAGTTACGTACTGAGCATTGTAGACATATGCACAATTAAGTGCAAAGCCTGTACTTGTTGTTAGGAAGCGCACAATGTGAAAGAGACAAAGTCATTTATGAGGAGATTACAAGACATGTTCTAGGCCACCCGCTTGAAAAGCAAGGAATTTTTTTCATAGTTGCGCTTGTACAAGTCCCTTGCCAACTGACTCAATTGAGTCGGACTCAAGGTAAGGTAGGGTACAACGCTATATCTGCCTACAAGGGCAGCTGAGCAGAAACACGGAGGCTGTACCCAGACCTGGCCAAAAAATGCTCAACTCACAAAACTTGGATTAGAAAGAAAAGATAACAAATCATGTTTGTTGCAAAAAGGGAAGGAAAGAAAACCTACATACTACGCCTAGTGAAAACTCCATCAATTTAAGAAAAAGGGCCACATTGGTTTTATGACCGTTCGACCACCCCACCACAACTACAGACTGGGAGGAGCAAGGCAGGCAGCGAACAAAGACAGGATAGGATAGGATAGGATAGGGTACATAGCTGTACCTGCCTACAAGGGCAGCTTAGCTGAAGCAAAAGGTGCCTGTAACCTAACCAAACTAAATTTGTGTAGTCCAGAAGCTCATAACCCACCCTCTCAACTTGCCAACAAAGAAATCAGCAACTCTTTTTGGGACAATCCAAAGATCACCCTTAAACATCAGATTAATGTATTGAAATACCGCACAGGAACAGTTTACACTCAGAAACATGCCATCAGGTTCAAATTGTCTTCCACCTCTGCGCGCTGCCCATTATGCAACGAAATGGACAGCATTAATCACATTGCCCTTAGATGCATTCACCCAATAATGAATGGGATGCACACTGACAGGCACCATGTTGGCCTTAGCTCCTGTGTTAAAGCTCTCAGCAAAGGCAGATAAGGCTCATCCCTTTTTGGTATGGATGCCTGCCGAAATGAGAGGCTCTTTCAGCAGGGCATACAAGTCCCTGACAACATCTCTCAAACTATCCCTGACTGGTTTTTCCCTATTGGTACTGGCTCCTCTGCCCGCTCATAACTGCTTGGAACTCAACCCAAACCACTTGTTACCAGCATTTTCCCCTGATATATTTCATTGATGCTCGTCCACTTATTTCTTGCCTCTCTTGTTATATGTTGTCCTTCCAAACTTGTGTTGTGTGCCAAGTGGCAGGGTAAAGAGGAGGAATGAAAAATAGAAATGTAGAACACATATTGTTTTGGCAAAATATGCAACTGCTGCAGCGGCAGGACGACCAACCGATGATGAAGGGCCCAGCCTTTGTCCGCCTTCCTACAAAAACGTGTTTTCTGAACAAGTCACAAGCCAGGAACTGGCAGCTGCAGCTCTCACAAGAGGCTGATAGGTTGCATAAAAAGGAAACCAATTTGGCAGGCGGTTTGTGCTAGCATTCAGTAAATAAGGAAGCTTTAATGCCTCAATTCTGCACCTGTTCTCTGACTTCAAGTCAGAAGTTCCCTCTACTCACCGACTTTTCTAAACAAGTCGTACACTTTTTCCTATACTCAAGCTAATTCTGGGGATGACTTTCATTTCTTGCAGAAGTAAATTAATGATACTCCAAGACAACAATAAGTTATTGATTTATTTCCAGACACATGGATATCTTGAGGGTGGCTGAACAATTTACAATGAGTTACAATGGGATTTGACCTTCAGCCAGGTAGTTTGGCTGCTCAGTCTGCTTAACTGTTCCAACAGCACAAAAAATATCCATGAGATCAGAAATAAAACGATAAGTCTCATTAGTTTGCTTCTGCAAGAAATGAATAGCATCCTCAGAGCTAGCTTGAGAATAGTAGAAAGGGCCTGAATCGTCCAGAAAAATTCTATGAGAAGAGGGGAAGTCAGAAAATAACTGTGCATAAGTCCTTCGAATAGAACACACAGAAGCGCAAGAACAAAGGAACACGGCATGCTCTTCATCTTGGAGTCCTTGTTCACATCTATCACAAGTTGATGTGTGATCCTGCCAGAGTGATGTCTCAACTCTTAAAGTATGAGCATGTAAGCGAAAACGTGCTATGTTTCTTAGCGCGCGCTTGCCCAAATCAAGATGCAAATACCTGGGGACAGAAAAGGGCGCACCATGAACAGACAAGGGTCTCAAAGGAAGTGCCATCCAGTGATGACACTTGGCTAATTTGTTTGTGTGTTCGCCATGCTCTGCCAAGGGATCAGCATTCTACACACCACGCAGCCTTTTTCTCAGATCAACAACAAACTCCATGAAGTTCATGACTATAGGCTGCCCTGACCGAACACAATGAGTAAACACGTTGCACCTGTCCAAGCCTGTGCATGCAGCCAAAAAATCTGAGGTCCAGCATTTACGGGAAAGACTGCTCATTTCAACATCTGCTTGCAGTACCTTACTGAGAGTAGTGCTTTGCTGCGCAGTAAAGCATTGAAAAACCTAACTGCTGTGCGAAACCAATAGAACTGTAAAGGTTCATGCCCACACTCGCGCAGTGCAAACCAACTAGGAGTGGTGCGCTTTACCCCAAGGATACGCTTCAATAAGCACAGATGTACAGTTTGCAAAGGACAGTCCATTTCAGCTCCTTCTTTCATAAATCTAGTGCCCCAAATCTGGCATGCATACATGCTAGCAAGGAAAGCATATGCTTTAGTCAGCCAGAGCATGGTATGCGGCCTATCTGTCAGGCGGTGCTCAGATGCGATTTGCCTAATCCGTCTACAACCAGCTAGGAAAGGGGCACGCATGTACTCAGCAGAGGCTTGCGGGTTGCGTTGTTTTGTGAACAGCATGCCTAAATACCTAAAAGAATCTGCACACGCCAAACGAGCTCCACCTAACGTGAAAGCTGGCACATTATCACCCTTTGAATTAAAGTGCACAATCTCAGACTTGGCAGTATTGATCACCAACCCTTTCCGCTGAGCATACGTATGTAGCCTATCTAACATCAGTTGGAGCTGATCAGGAAGGTTACTAGTGAGGCACAAATCGTCTGCATACAGCATGTGGGTGACTCGAACGTCCCTAGTGCCTGTAATAGCCCCTTGCACATTTTCTGCCAAGCACTCCACGTCATTGATGTACAAGGAGAACAACAAAGGGGAAAGCGGGCAGCCTTGCTTAACTCCAAAATGGGGGCGCACACGAGCTTGCTTGCAGCCATCCACCAAGATATACTCATCATTAGCATACATGCTTTTAATGACAGCCAACAGGTACGCAGGCATACGAATGCGCTGCAGGTGAGTCCAAAGTGCTTCCCTAGGAATTGTATTGTAAGCCTGCTTGAAATCAATAAAAGCTGCATGCAGCCTTGGGGATGCATTTGGGCGCTTGACCTGAGCAGCATGCTGCAAGTGCCGCAAAATGAAAATGGGCTGCAAAGTGTTCCGTAAGGCCAGGATAGAAACCAAATTGAGTGTCTGGAATCTTGTTTTTATCTTTACACCACCCAGTGACCACCTCCCTAAGAACGTTAGCATACAGCCTGTACAGGGTGCCACTTACTGCGAGCATGCGATAATTCCCTGGGTCCAGCACAGAGCCCTTCTTGTAGAGAGGAGTTATCTTAGCCACTTTCCAACAAGCAGGAATCTCAGCCCTCTCCATCATGGCAGCAAACAGACGTGCAACTTGCACGTTGAATTGAATGTAAATGACCCAAATTGACTCAAGCAGAAAAAGAAAAAAGTGCGCAGGCAGTGAAACCACTCCCCACATCAAATATGGAAAAGAGGATACCGAGGGCCGAGGCACCACATATCCCCTTCACCAAGAGTAACAAAAGAAGGAATTCAGTGAGGATCAGGAGGGTTACTAGCAGTAGCCCGTGCCTGATCTTGCTGATGAGAGTTGAAAGGAGTCTTCTTGAGAGCACGCCTGGTGCTAGCAAGTTTATAAGCGTACTGAACAGAATGAGCATGAAGCTTCAGAGCAATCCTGGTAGCTGTATGAGTGTCGAGACCAAGCTCTTTAAGAGGCTCCAATGTGTGTGGGGTGTAAATGACACCACTCACACCTAACAGAATGGTATGGAGGGTGACTTGAGCTGAGGCCCTTGAGAGATGGCTACATAGGTCGCGGTGCTGTTGCTTGGAGGCCTCAAGCTGGTCCTTGGGCCGGGTTTCTTCACAGTATTTGACCTCAACGAGATGGACGTGCCTCTGTTCTGGAAGGAGCTGACTAGGATGACGGACCTTGGAGGGAGGTGGAGTGGCTGTGGCTGGCGCTGAGTGCTCCCTGTTCCCCCCGCGCCCCCCTCTACTTCTCAATGGATACCGGGAACTGGTCCTTGGCACTCTTTTCATTGGAACAACTAAAATAGCATCAGGGCGACTAGAAGTGAGCCTTTATTTGTCAGGGAAACGACGAGGGAAAATGAATTTAGGAAGGGTTCTATTTGTTGAATGTTCAGGGATCTGCAGGTTCTGTAGAGCAAGACGATCTGCGCTGCCAATGTCCATGGAGGCAAGGCCTGCCCCAAAGGGGCCTTTGCTGACAGCTTTGAGGAGCATTCTGCTGGTGATATTGTGTCGCTCAGTTACCATATTTGACAAGGTGGAATGTTTACATCCTGATAGAATATGAAGGGCACTGTCAGGTTCCCCACAGAGAGGGCATTGTAGGCTGGTGGACATTATAAAGCGCACTGCATGCTTTTGATTTAAGAGGTTACCTGTGCGGTAGTTGAAAACATTTCGTTCATTTTAAAAGGAAGTTTTGGCATGGTCCAGAAGGCATTGTTATTTTTTTATGGGCTGTAGGAAGTAGGCTTTGGTATAAGAGTAGTATCCTGTCTCTGGGAAACAAGCGCGGTGACAGGCTTAGCAAATTTTCATGTTTCTCATATGCTTTATGCAGATGACCTTGCTTTGACTGCAAATAACCACACCCACATGCAAGCCATGTTCAACAAGTTGCAGGGTTATGCAACCAGAAAATGCCTGACGGTCAACACAAAAAAGTCTGAGGTCGTCTGCTTCAATTCCAGAGCTGACACTCTTCTCCAACTGTTGTATGATGGTGAAAATCTGCCCTACACTGATTTCTTTCAAATATCTGGGTATGGTCTGTGACAAACGTCTCAACCTTTCCACTGCTGCTGAGGCTGCTCTGAAACCATGCATGGCGGGGACTTCTCGTGTCAAAACCTTTGCTCACGAACACAACCTTACAAATCGGCTGCATGCGCTCATCTGGCTCTTGAAAACTTATGCTATCCCAGCAGGAATGTATGCTAGCCAGATATGGGCCGCTCCTTACTTACGGCAGGGCGCAGAAATGGACAACCTGTTGCAGAAGTGGATCCTGAACGTTTTGCGAAATCTTCTTGGAGTGAAGTCCACAACACCATCTTGGAGTACTTTACGAGAATGTGGCATTGAACCTTTTCAGTTCAATTGGTTTCGTGCCACTATGCGCTTCTACAACTCGCTTACTAAGTGCAACAGTCTCCTTCTCAAAAGGGTTCTCCATGCTGACATCAGCCTTAGCTCCATGACTGATTCTTGTTAGACGTCCCACCTCTTATTTGCGCTGGATGGTTTGGCTCACTCGGACCTGATGAAACGTCAAATTATGGCTTGTGACCCTGTGAACCTCAGTCAATTTGTGGTGGACCTGAGATCTAGACACCTGGGCTATTGGAACCAATTCACAGCCCCTGATCCAAGAGTAAGCAACAGTAAGCGGCTGACTTACCATCAATGGTGCGCTCTCCCTGTCAGAAATGCACATGCCATTCACCCACCCTTTACAATGCCTAAATACATGTACTTGGATCTTCCCCATCATGTCCTTTGCAACACTTCCAGATTCAGGCTACGGGTACACGCTTTCCGAGTTGAACGGGCTACTTGGTCCAATAGTACTTCTCCGGTCTGTGATATCTGTGATTCTGATGACGTACAAGATGAAAAACATGTGTTGTTCAGGTGCTCCAATCCCCAGGTCTGCTCTCTCCGTCAAAATTATGCCTCACTTTTTGAGCACAACTTCTCTTTCCTACACCTCCACGTCTCCCACAGGATGCCCTGTCTAGGCACCATTCACCATGTGAATTCCCAGGATATCAATATTTTTCTAAACCAGGATAACAACAAACTTCATTTTTTCTTTCATGACCTCATGTGTATTTATGAACAGGCTAGCAGTCAAGCGTCTTGACTGAGGCCTCTTTTCCCTTGTAACAGCCTAGCAGTCGCACTTTTTGACTGATGGCTTAATTTGTAAAACCTTGTAAAACCTCGTAAACCTCGTAACCCTTGTATCCTGTCTCTGTGTTAGCAATTCCAAGTCTGTGTTTCGAGTGCATGTGCGTCCTCAGAGCATCATGAAGGTTCAACCTTCCAAGTTGGAAAAATGTTTAAACTTTGGGGCAGGCGAGTCGGGGCGTTCTGATGTGCTTGCGTGGGAGCGGGCAGCTTCCTCAAAGGCAAGCCAGGTGGTGTCATGGAAAGGATTGCCTTCAAGGTTGACACAGGGGAAGGTTGTGTCTGCAGGGTGTCACCCACCCTGAATAGCCTGGTGTTTGGCGATGGCATCTTGCAAAAGCAAACTAATGAGATTTGTCGATTTGTGTGAACTCATGGACATTTTGTGTGTGGCTGGAACACTTGAGCAGGACGAGCAGCCATTGCACCCGTTTAATTTCAAATGTACATGCCCCTTCAATTTTTTTCGGCAGAATTGCTTTCAATTCTTGATGCTGGTTGGAAATGTTTCACCAGCAGCCGATCAGCCAAAGTCTCAGGATGTAGGCCAACCCCTTACACCCACAACCCTAGATCGGGCAGTGGCCTATGGTTGAACTCATTTGGTATGACAGGCTTGTAGATGGTGGTCTCCTCCGAGCATAGGCCAAAGACATTTCAGGTTGTGTTTCTGCACACCCCCTTCCCTTCAGTTTCTTCTTTTGCGTCTGCTCAGGTTCAATCAGGTCATGCTTTGATCCAGCTGGGCATGTGTATGGCAGCCTCTGCCTGAGCTGAAGGTGTACCATCTGTGGCTTCTTCCCTCTCAAGTGGTGTGTATCAAGGAATTGCTGCTTTGTTCCCTCTGCTGTGTTAGCGGCGCGCACACATGGGACGGATTGCTGTCCGGGCAGTGGCCTATGGCCGGACTCATTTGGTGTGAAAGGCTTGTAGGTGGTGGTACTCTGACTCTTCCGAGCGCAGGCCAGAGACATCCCAGGTTGCCTATGCCCCCCTTTCTCTGTGCGCTCCTGTGGTAAAACATTGATTTTGCATCCTGTGGACGTACCCCTTTTCTTCGGTTTCCTCCTTTACAGTTTCTGCCTCCGTGTGCTGGAATGTACCAGCACCAGGCCTATTAGTCCATCGTTGTGGCTAACGGTCCATTCTATAAATCTGTAAATCAGGATGTAGGCCAACCCCTTACACCCACACCCCTAGATCTGCTCTCTACGGCTTCCATATGCTTCCTCGTTTTCTGGTCCTCTTCTTTCACTCTCCAGTGCCTCTTCCCAGACGATTCCATACCCATCTCCTACTCACCATGTATAATGTCAGGCTGAGAAAGTGCCCCTGGGGCGCAACAAACCGCCTCCTGAGCAGCTTTTCCGTCAAGGTGCTGAGTCTCGGTGGATGCCTGAACCTGATGTGATGGAACTGCCTGATGCAGCTGCGCTGTACCCTATTGTTTGCGAGCACATGCGTAAGCTGAATGCTAGGACATCCCCTGGTTTTGATGCTGTTGCTGCACCCTTCATTAAGTACGCTGAAAAGAGGGTCCCAGCAGTTAATGGTAGAGGCACGGATAGGATGAATGTTTTGGCTCCTTACATTGCACGTCTGTTTGCTGCCATGATGGAGAGGGCTGAGATTCCTGCTTGTTGGAAAGTGGCTAAGATAACTCCTCTTTACAAGAAGGGCTCTGTGCTGGACCCAGGGAATTATCGCAGGCTCGCAGTAAGTGGTACCCTGTACAGGCTGTATGCTAACGTTCTTAGGGAGGTGGTCACTGGGTGGTGTAAAGATAAAAACAAGATTCCAGACACTCAATTTGGTTTCTATCCTGGCCGTAACACTTTGCAGCCCATTTTCATTTTGCGGCACTTGCAGCATGCTGCTCAGGTCAAGCGCCCAAATGCAAATCAAGGCTGCATGCAGCTTTTATTGATTTCAAGCAGGCTTACGATACAATTCCTTGGGAAGCTCTTTGGACTCACCTGCAGCACATTCGTATGCCTACGTGCCTGTTGGCTGTCATTAAAAGCATGTATGCTAATGATGAGTATATCTTGGTGGATGGCTGCAAGCAAGCTCGTGTGCGCCCCCATTTTGGAGTTAAGCAAGGCTGCCCGCTTTCCCCTTTGTTGTTCTCCTTGTACATCAATGACGTGGACTGCTTGGCAGAAAATGTGCAAGGGGCTATTACAGGCACTAGGGACGTTCGAGTCACCCACATGCTGTATGCAGACGATTTGTGCCTCACTAGTAACCTTCCTGATCAGCTCCAACTGATGTTAGATAGGCTACATACGTATGCTCAGCGGAAAGGGTTGGTGATCAATACTGCCAAGTCTGAGATTGTGCACTTTAATTCAAAGGGTGATAATGTGCCAGCTTTCACGTTAGGTGGAGCTCGTTTGGCGTGTGCAGATTCTTTTAGGTATTTAGGCATGCTGTTCACAAAACAACGCAACCCGCAAGCCACTGCTGAGTATATGTGTGCCCCTTTCCTAGCTGGTTGTAGACGGATTAGACAATTCGCATCTGAGCACCGCCTGACAGATAGGCCGCATACCATGCTCTGGCTGACTAAAGCATATGCTTTCCTTGCTAGCATGTATGCATGCCAGATTTGGGGCACTAGATTTATGAAAGAAGGAGCTGAAATGGACTGTCCTTTGCAAACTGTACATCTGTGCTTATTGAAGCGTATCCTTGGGGTAAAGCGCACCACTCCTAGTTGGTTTGCACTGCGCGAGTGTGGGCATGAACCTTTACAGTTCTATTGGTTTCGTGCAGCAGTTAGGTTTTACAATGCTTTACTGCGCAGCAAAGCACTACTCTCAGTAAGGTACTGCAAGCAGATGTTGAAATGAGCAGTCTTTCCCGTAAATGCTGGACCTCAGATTTTTTGGCTGCATGCACAGGCTTGGACAGGTGCAACGTGTTTACTCATTGTGTTCGGTCAGGGCAGCCTATAGTCATGAGGGAGTTTGTTGTTGATCTGAGAAAAAGGCTGCGTGGTGTGTAGAATGCTGATGCCTTGGCAGAACATGGTGACCACACGAACAAATTAGCCAAATATCATCACTGGATGGCACTTCCTTTGAGACCCTTGTCTGTTCATGGTGCGCCCTTTTCTGTCCCCAGGTATTTGCATCTTGATTTGGGCAAGCGCACGCTAAGAAACATAGCACGTTTTCGCTTACATGCTCATACTTTAAGAGTTGAGACATCACTTTGGCAGGAGCACACATCAACTTGTGATAAATGTGAACAAGGCCTCCAAGATGAAAAGCATGCCGTGTTCCTTTGTTCTTGCGCTTCTGTGTGTTCTCTTCGAAGGGCTTATGCACAGTTATTTTCTGACTTCCCCTCGTCTTATAGAATTTTTCTGGACGATTCAGGCCCTTTCTACTATTCTCAAGCTAGCTCTGAGGATGCTATTCATTTCTTGCAGAAACAAACTAACGAGACTTATCGTTTTATTTCTGATCACATGGATATTTTTTGTGCTGTTGGAACAGTTAAGCAGACTGAGCAGCCAAACTACCTGGCTGAAGGTCAAATCCCATTGTAACTCATTGTAACTCATTGAAAGCGACGCAGCCATAACAGTGCCTTGAAATCCCATGACCAGAGAAAAGATGTTGATGCTGTGGCGCACAGCAACAAGCGGGTTTGGCTGGAGATTGTAGCTACTGACAGATATGATGCAGATTCTGGAGAGTCAGCTTGACTCTTGCTTGCTTGGCTTGCTGGATAATGCTATTGGTAATTAGGCTGAACTTCGCATGCTGGACTGATGCACGTAACTGGTGTGGCACTGCTGGCTTCCTCTTCCAAGGGCTAGGTGACCTTACTCACACATGGGCTTCTTTATTTGGGGCTTAACTGGGCTTACGAAGATGATAAGAACAAGATGGTGTTACTACGAGTTCCTGCGTGAAGTATAGTTCTCTCAACACAGGCTGCGGGCAGTGTGGAGAGATGTTGAGGGAGTGAACCCGCGGGACACATGTAGTAAGCTGGCAACTTACCAGTCTCTTTTTGCAGTGCCTTTTGACCATAACGTGCGTGCCCCTGCCCGTTTACCAAGGCACATGCATTTGGATTTGTCTCCACATGTCATGACGAATGTTAGCCGTTTCAGACTTAGGGCACACACACTGAAGGTGGAGACAGCAGCATGGGATACTCGGAACACTCTTTTGTGTGATCGCTGTTCTTGTGATGAGACTCAAGATGAGGCTCATGCCCTTTTGGTGTGCAGAGACGCAGATGTTTGTACTTTGAGAAGAAAGTACGCTTACCTGTTCAACTGTTTCTCTGGTGATTCTTCCATGGAGCAACCATTTTTACAACAAGCCAGTGTCCAGGATGCTTCTGATTTTCCTCTTGCAACACAACAACAAGCTTTTTTCATTTGTTTCTGATCTTATGGACATTATGTTGACTGGCGAGGACCAGTCACAGGCCGATCAGCCGAACAGTCTGGCTGAAGGTCCCCTCGTGGAAATCTAAATCTCTCAACACAGCCTCAGCTGTGTTGCCACAAGGATAAATACCACTGTCCAACTAACCTGCAGCACACTCTCGGCACAGCAGACTCTGGTCGTGACAATAATCCTTCGACATGTTCACTCTCATGAATCAAAATGACAATAAACGGTGTCCTTTTCTTTATGAACTTATTTTTATGAAGCTAGCAGTACGTCGTTTTGACTGGAGGCCTTCATAATTTCTGTAACCTAGATGCAGGAACATTCCCTGGGATGTCAGGCTCAAACTTGATAGTTAGAAACTCGTATTCACTTCCACCAGCGACTGATCAGCCCAAGATCCGGCAGAGATTTGGGTTACCTGATGAAAACTGGAGTAAACCGATGTAACCTGGCCTGAGGCCTGTAGAGACAAATGTGAAGCGCAACCTCTGCCCATCTTAGTGTACAAGATAGAACAAATAGTAAGAAGGCAGTGCTTGAGACACGCAACAAAAATGGAGGGCTCAAAGGTTGTTGGCAGTGCTTGAGACACGCAACAAAAATGGAGGGCTCAAAGGTTGTTGAAGGTCCGAGGCCTCTAGTCAAAAATGTGTTGCGTACGGCTCAAAGCATGATATGCAAAAGATGTGAATCACTCCGAGGGCGCAAGAAGCATCAACCCGTAATTGTGACAACAAGCAAACCAGTGAAGCTACCCTCTACCAAACCATCCTACCTGGGAATGCGGCAGAACTTCCTTGCCTTCCCTACTCATTGGCCAGGCATAGTGTCATTGGAGGAAATGGCGGGGTATGAACACAGCAGCTACATACTAAAAAAAAGGAGAATAAAACAAAAACGTCGTTCCCCCAACCCAGGGCATCCAGACTGCAACCAGACAGCAGCACACCAACATGCAGGAGCAAACTCAGTGCATGCAGGCGCTGACAGGCACAACTGGGTCCAGGCATCACCAGGCGTAGGCACCACCAGGTTACTGAGGCACTAGGCTCAGTCACAACCCTAGCCTCACTTCTGTTAACAGTAACAGGCACCACCAGGTACAGGCACCATCAGTCAACTAGGAGCACAACCATGACCTCTCTCGCTCACAGTCACACTCGCACGCTGCCATGAGCAAAACCTGGCAAGCCCGTCAGCTTCCATGCTCCACCGCACCCTCATTCGCTCACGCCCCCCTCACACAATGAAGCACAGCCTTAAGGTTTAAACCTGTTTTATATTACATAAGGGCTCCAAGCGTACACCATGGCATCACTGCTCATCGCTCTCTCTTATTACTCTTAATCGCGCTCACTCCCTCTCCGATCTTGGACAGCATGCTCTGCTGCTCGTGAGGGGTTTCACATGCCGATGCACTTCATGATGCCGCCGCTGTAGCTGAAGGACTGCTCTGTCTCTGCCAAGCATCGCTGCTTTTCCTCGTCGGTCCACGATTCAGCTAGATCGTTGATGGTCTGCATGTGTGAGCGAGTGAAGAAAGGCATAAGGGCCCATCAGTGAGCGTACAACAGCAGCTGTGTTCACTGGTTTTGTTCTTACCAAGGAGCAAGCCAAATGAATGAACTAGAGCAGGGTGCGACCTGAGCAAGGCCTCAGACAAAGTTAATCAAAGCAATAACAAGCTTGTTCCTTTTCTACTTGAATTATTGCTTTTTCATGAGCAGGCTAGCAGTCAGCCGTTTCGACTGGAGGTCTTCTTTTTCCTGTAACCCGTAACCTTCAGGCAAAGTTGCAGGCAGGCTTCAAGAAGACATGCTTGGTGCATTTCCCCTCACTGGCTGACCACGCATGGATGCTATGTTAAGTCCTTGTGCCTCAGAGCAATTGCATCTACCGGGGGTGTTAACAGGAGTCCCAACACTTCAGGTCCCATACAGGGGCCAGGGTATTTACATCTGGGTTTGCCTCAGCATGTCATGCAGAATGTGCGTCGATTCAGGTTGAGAGCTCTTACTTTGAATGTGGAAACTGCGTCTTGGGAGGATGGGATTTCTCCTGTGTGATCGATGCTCATGCGTGCAAATTCAGATGAGGCCCATGCTCTCTTCATGTGTAGGTATGAGGGGCTGTGTGCTTTAAAAAAAAAGTACTAAGCTATTTTGGACTTTATCTGGTGATTCATCACCTGCACACCTTTCTTGCAGCATCAACTTAACGTCCAGACTGTTTCTAATTTCCTCTTGCACCGCAATAAGAAGCTTTCCTAATACATGCCTGAGCTTTTGGATTTGCTGTTGGCTGGTATGGACCAGCCACAGGCTGATCAACCAAACAGTCTGGCTGAAGGTCTCCCTGTGTAATCTAATCTAATCAGGTCCTGTACAGCACCCCAGAGTTGGTCCTCTGGCCCAAGGAAACAGTGCATAGTATGAGCGTCATCGAGCTTCATTTGTGACGAGACTTCTCTTGCTTCAGCTGCGCCGCCCCCCCTCTGGAAAGAGGCTCCTCAGAATCCTGTGCTCTGTTCCTACGTTCTCCATACTCTTTAGCCTTATAAAACACCACTCGCTGCCCAGGTCGGCTCTGATGCTCCAAGGCATGCCCAGCTACAAGAAGCATCCCCCTCTCCTCCCCCCTCTCCAAACTCGATCACACTCACCTTTCGCACTTTGTCCAAGTGCTCCTGCACATCCCCCTCCCACTGGTAGAACTTCAGCGTCGCGCTGTCTAGGAGCAACTGGCTCATCTTGCTTCCAATCATGCGCCCGCCCGCAGTATGTGCAAAGTAGAAGTTGTAGTAGTGGCAGATGAATGTGGGGGGGTCAGTGGCGGCAAGGTCAGCGACCTTGCGTGCGTAAGTCATGCCTGGGCCATCCTGTGAAAGCAGTTTGGGAAACGGCATGGAGTCAGCAGTTTCTTATTACAATATAATGGTTCAGGCTTAACACACCATCAGGGGCTAAAAGCCTCTGATGCCGTTAGTACATGTTGAGGAGATAGTTTTGGGCCAACTTCTCAATGGCAGTGCATTGGTCCACCGCCGGGAGGTGCTCAGCATTGGACCAAAGCACCCTTGTACACCAAGGTGCAGGTCCATGCGTTTATTTCCTCATTTAGGAATTCTGGCAGGTAAATTTTTAACCTTTATGCATGTCCTTGAGGTGCCCTGGCAAAAAAGGAAAGCCCCTGAGTTACCTGATTCTCTTGCTCAAGGACCAAGCAAAGGGAGCAGCAATGATGAATGTGTTTGAATGTTCCATGCACATGCTATTGCTCATGCAAACACTTCGCACAGCGCGCAACCAAACGTCATTCACTCCAACCTGACTTCCACAGCACAACTTCAGTTAACGTCTTTTCAAACTGGTCATATTCCCTTGGCAGAGATCACTTCAAGATCGCTTCGGAGGGAACAAGAATACTCTACCTTCAGATAGCAGCAGGAATTGCGTGACACTACAAAGACCCTTGCTACAAAGCTTCTTTGCCGTGCAGAAGGCAGGAGGTTGCACCAGGCAAGCTTTGCATGTGCTTGATCACACAGCAGCAGGTAATGTTGGTGAGCACCCCGCAGGGCATGCGCAGGATCCGCTGCAGCAAAGAAGGCTTTAGCAAATGTTGCAGCGTTGAGCTGCGCCAAACCCGATGCACCCCATCACCCTAACAACCCTAACCACACACCTCAGTGACTGTAGGTGGCTGCAAGCCGTAGGTAGAGGTGAACCAGGCAATGTCCTCTGCCAGAGGGCCAGCACGCTCCAGGCCAGAGTTTCTGAAGGCAGCATACTCGTCACGCTCCGCCACAATCCGCTCCACCACGTCGTATACAGCCTTGGACTCGGCCAGGAAGCGCAGGTAGCCCTCCCTAGTGGGCACGACTGCAGAGCACACGCAGCATAAAAGTCAGCTCCCTTAGCTCCACTGCTGCTGCCCCTCCCTCAACTACTGAGTCTCACATGTACGCCCATTAAACAAGCCATTTTGCACCAGAACAAGTTCCAACAAAGCATTCGCATGGCGTCATCATTCTGGACCTACAGGGGCGTGGTGGGGGAGCGGGTTGCTCCCCTTCCTTGGGCGCCTGCTCCTTGGTGTGCAGCTTCATGGCCACCATCCTCATCTTGTTGATGAACCCCTGGGGATGAAGGAAAGGAGGGCGAGGTGGGGGAAGGAGCTTAGAGGGTGGCACAACACACGCAAGCACACGCTCCCTCCAATGACAAGTTTGAGAGATACTGTGTCTCCCTCACCTTCTCCTTCTCAGGCTTCACCCTCTTGCCACCCTCAGCCTCAGATGCAGGCTGAGTGGCAGCAGACCCAAAGGCCTTTACTGAAAGGACAGCCCTGCTGCGCCTGGCAACCCTTCCGGCGGGAGGGAGGGACCCCCCACGCTGCCCAGAAACGGCGCCCGGAAGGCGCTTGTGCAGGAACATTTTGATATTTGTTTTTTTGGAACACTGGTGGGGATCTTGAGCTTGATTTGTAAGACCTGAGCTTTTTGATCTCGGAATCACAGAAGCGCAAGGACCAGGAGCCAACAATAATTGAAATTTAAAAACAGTGCAAGCTATATAATTGGAGTAAACTCGAAAACGATGGAGTGAGCTTGTTGACACGAGCATTACAGGCTGCTGAGCAAGTAAAGTTTGGTTTGCTCAGAAAGAGCAACAGCTGGGCTACTGATGGCGTGAGTAGTTGTGTGTGCTCACTTGTGACTTGCCATAGTGACTGTTGGCCCACTGGTAGCAAGCGATGCCGCAATACCCATGCTGAACCTGGAGCACCCCAGGGCACAAAGCACACTCAAAAGTACTCAGTCAACAACTTGCTTGATGCACACAACTAAGCAAAAAACTAAGGAGTTCCTGTCCTGACAAACCGCGGCCGCCTGTGCGCAAGCTTGTCAGATAGACGGCATTACGCCCCCTTCTGCCTCTCATGTTTTCAGGCAGGAAAAGCCAGAGAATCAGAATTGCTTGAAGGAAGCACTTGGCCAAGGCTTCATCAGTGGTTTGAAGGTGGGCTTATCTGCTTGCTTATCCCGAGCTCTTTGGCGCAGGCCATAGAGGGCTGTTTCCAATTATGCACGCACCCACACAGCCTCTCACAGAAACTCCCTTACACCCTTCTATCTATCACTGCAGGCGTCTGCTGTCAGCGGTGCTTTGTATTATTTGGTGAGTATCTTTATGATTCCTTCATGAAACTAAGACTTCAGATGCGAGGTTGCCAAGCTTGTACCCAGTGAAAATTTAAACGCCTCTACCTGCACCGTGTTTCCCCCTCACCACACATAGCTGATGTAGAGACATGGGACTGGAAAGCAAGTTCTTAACAGGAGAAATCAGCTGCCGCTTTTGCCTAAAAACGGGATTTCAACACGCGCACACGCACACACACACACACACACACACACACACACACATGCACTAGCCAGACTTGATAGCAGGGCTGTTATGTTGGTGAGTTGAAACAATGAAGGTGTTGAAGAGAGAAAGGCTTGCAAACTCAGAAGGGCACATTTCAGAAAAACCCTCACAGCTGGCCCCTTTTTACATACTCGAGTCGTTTCTGTACACGACCATGTTCAACCTGAGGTCAGGTACAGATGCAGTACATCTAAGCTCAGGCATAGGTTGACATCAAATATTATATCAATAAAACTGGTGAAGGCAGTCAGTCAATCGCAGAAGATACAATCCCTCTGCCCTTTCTTTAAATTCTTTGTTAGGCTCTTCACATGACTAGACATCCAAGTATTGTTCTTGAGTACTTTAATTAAAATAGAATTTCCTTGTGAAACATGCTTTTTGTTTGTAGGACAGAAAGTTAAGTTCCTGCCGTTGATCTTTTGTGCAGGCATGGAAGAATTCACACTTTTTCCGCTACCAGTTCAACACGTCCACGCGGACTGCCCTGCTTGTAATGCCGATTTTTTACACAAGTGGGTGACATTTTTGGGTGGGCTTGTGGCACTGTCAGTTGTCAAGCTTGGCTTTGTCATTAGGAACGTTACCTCACTGGCAGCTTCATGCATCAACTAACACCTCTCGCGTTGCACTTTTTTGATAAAGGGAGCATTTCACTGCCTGTATTTTGCGTTTCCTTCTCTCTTATGTTGTCATTTGGTTTTTATGACATGTTAGAGACAGTGAAATGCTTCCAAAAAAGCAAGTTGTCTTAGCAATTCTTGTCTTTCCTTGGCTTGCTGAAGGCTTTTGATACAGATGTCTGGTGACCCTCACTTGTTCCCGTATTTCTCTCCTCTGTACAAACAGCTTACCTCAATGTGGAGCTCAGCATGCACGACTGCAAGCGCCGCAATGAACCAGGTAGGTGGATAGTGCTACTTAGCAAGTGGCAACGTCTGCTTTGCAGATGGCCTTCTTTGTGCACCTGCCCTGACCTGCTTGTCATTGACACTCATTGTTTGCAAGTGGCATGATTGTTGTCACAAAAGGCCTAAACGATAACCATTTTAAACCAACAACCATTTTCACCCACCCTGCAGAATATGTTGCTGTAAAGGACTGATAGCAGGGTGAATAAATGCGCGCTCGTGTTCTCCTCCTGCTCTCCTTCGAGTAGTCAGCTTATTCATAGGGGGTGGGAATCAAGGTTTCATACCCAGGTGGTCTTACATGTCATTTGCTCATAACTGCATGGAACTCAACCCAAACCACTTGTTACCAGCATTTTCCCCTGATATATTTCATTGATGCTCGTCCACTTATTTCTTGCCTCTCTTGTTATATGTTGTCCTTCCAAACTTGTGTTGTGTGCCAAGAGGCAGGGTAAAGAGGAGGAATGAAAAATAGTAATGCAGAACACATATTGTTTTGGCAAAATATGCAACTGCTGCAGCGGAAGGACGACCAACCGATGATGAAGGGCTCAGCCTTTGTCCGCCTTCCTACAAAAACGCGTTTTCTGAACAAGTCACAAGCCAGGAACTGGCAGCTGCAGCTCTCACAAGAGGCTGACAGGTTGCATAAAAAGGAAACCAATTTGGCAGGTGCTTTGTGCTAGCATGCAGTAAATAAGGAAGCTTTAATGCCTCAATTCTGCACCTGTTCTCTGACTTCAAGTCAGAAGTTCCCTCTACTCACCGACTTTTCTAAACAAGTCATGCACTTTTTCCTATACTCAAGCTAATTCTGGGGATGACTTTCATTTCTTGCAGAAGTAAATTAAAAATACTCCAAGACAACAATAAGTTATTGATTTATTTCCAGACGCATGGATATCTTGTGGGTGGCTGAACAGTTTAGTAGACCGAGCAGCCAAACTACATGGCTGAAGGTTAAATTTCATCGTAACCATTGTTATCCCTGGAGCTAGATAATGACAGAAGGGCTCTGAGAGCAGATTGGGGAATCAACAGTTAACACTTTTAGTCGAGTCTTCCGTTCTTAATTAGCGCACTCATTGAGGCTCGTCCAAATTCTGCTTGAAAAGCAAGCCCAGCTTACTCCTTTTATTATGAAAATTGTTCTAAAGAAATGTTGACCAAGCACTGCTTGCATACTGTTCCTGCCATTACTCTAAAGAGAAGACCTGCCCCAGACCAAGCTCTGGAAGAAGAGGTAAGGAGAGGCAAGGTTACATCTGGTTTTCCCTGGACTGCAAATTGTCAATTGTGAAGAAAGAAAACTTTGTAGGCATAGGACTCCATATGTTTCGGAAACAGAGGATAGGATAGGATAGAATAGGGTTACATAGCTGTACCTGCCTACAAGGGCAGCTTAGCTGAAGCAAAAGGTGCCTGTAACCATACTAAACCAAAAATTTGTAAATGGTGACTGAAAGCCTTCGGAAACAGAGGAAACACACCATACATTGAAATGTTTAAGCCGATTTGCCTCTTTTCTCTTTAATAAAAGAGTTGAAAGTCCCCTCCAACAAAAATATAATGAACACAGAGCTACTTGAGGTCTGAAGGGTAACCGGAAGCATCCGGCTGCAGAACCTGGCTGCAAGCGCTGTTATTTCCAATGGCACCGTGACGCCTAGTGGTAGCAAGGAAAGCAAAAGAGGTGGTTACATAGCTGTATCAGCCTAGCAGTCAGTAATACACTTTATCGCCTGTTCACAAATGTCCTCAGCTTTGTGATTCAAGACTGGTGCGCTGGATACAGCATTATTCCTGTCAATCAAATTGGCTTTTTTCCATGCCGCAATACCTTACAGCCACTTTTTATCTTGAGGCACCTAAAGCATGCGGCTCAGACACTCCAACCCCAAGGCTCCCCACGTTTATATGCCACTTTTATTGACTTCAAGCAGGCGTATGACTCAATACCCAGGGACAGACTGTGGGGACCGTCCACAAATGTGACACTTATATCATTTAAGACCTCTACCAAGATGACAAGCACATCCTTATTGACGGAGATAAGCGGGCGAGTGTCCGGCCAACGCACGGTGTTAAACAAGGATGCCCTTTGTCACCACTTCTATTCTCAATCTACGTAAATGGCATTGGCCGCATCACTGAGGGCCCCTTGGGGGCAACAGGCGCGGTGACAGGCTTACCAGACTTTTATGTATTTAAAATGCTCTATGCAGATGACCCCGCCCTGACTCCAAAGTTCACAGTGCAGACAACCACACACATACACACATGCAAACCATGTTGAACAAGCTGCAGGATTATGCAATCAGAAAATGCCTGACTGTCAACACACAAAAGTCTGAGGTCGTGTGCTTCCAGAGCTGATACTCTTCCCTAACTGTTGTATGATGGTGCCAGCCTTCCCTACACTGATTCTTTCAAATACCTGGGTATGGTCTGTGACAAATGTCTCAACCTTTCCACTGCTGAGGCTGCTCTGAAACCATGCGTAGCGGGGACTTATCGTGTTTTAGCCTTCAAGGCTTAAGTTAGCTAATGATCACAACCTCAAATATCGGCTGCATGCGCTCATTTAGCTTTTGAAAACATATGACATCCCAGCAGGAATGCATGCCAGCCAGAGTTGGGCCACTCTTTACTTAGGGCAAAGCAAAGAAATGGACAATCAGCTACAGAGGTGGATTCTGAACGTTGTACAGAAAGTTCTTGGGGTGAAAACCACTACACCATCTTGGAGCATTCTTCGAGGATGTGGCATTGGACCTTTTCAGATCAACTGGTTTCATGCAAGTTTGCATTTTAACAACTTGTTGAACTCGTTGAAGTTGAAAGTTGAACTCGCTTACTAAGTGCAACAGTCTCCTCCCCAAGAAGGTTTACCACACAGATATCAGCCTCAGCTCCAGAGCTGACTCTTGTTGGACATCACACCTCTTGACTGCGCTGGATGGTCTGGCACACTCAGAGCTGATGAGGCGTCAAATTTTGGCTAGTGACCCTGTGAAACTCGGTCAATTTGTGGTGGACCTAAGAACTAGACACCTTAGCTACTGGAATCAATTCACAATTCCTGATCCAAGAGTAAGCAACAGTAAGCGGCTGACATATCATCAATGATGCGTACTTCCTATCAGAGCTGCTCATGCCATTCACCCTCCATATACTCTGCCTAAATACATGCACCATGGTATTTGGACCTTCCCCATCATGTCCTTCGCAACACTGCCAGATTCAGGCTGCGGGTACACGCTCTCCGAGTTGAACGGGCTACTTGGTCCAATAGTACTTCTCCGGTCTGTGATATCTGTGGTTCTGATGACATACAAGATGAAAAACATGTGCTGTTCAGATGTTCCAATCCCCAGATCTGCTCTCTCCGTCAGAAGTATGCCTCACTTTTTGAAAAAGAAAAAGAAAAAGAAAAAGAAAAAACTACGTAGGCAGAGAAAACTCTCCCTACATCAATCAAGGAAAGAGAGACACATTGGCTCAAAGAGCCGTGAGTCTCTCTCACCAGAAGATGAGAGGGGAGTTAATTGTTTGAGCATAACTTCTCTTTTCTACATCTCCACGTCTCTCACAGGATGCCCTGTCTAGGCACCATTCACCATGCGAATTCCCAGGGCATTTATATTTTTCTAAACCAGGATAACAACACACTTCATTTTTGCCTTCATGACCTCATGTGTATTTATGAACAGGCTAGCAGTCATACGTCTTGACTAAGGCCTTTTTCCCTTGTAACCCTTGTATGTCGCACTTCTTGACTGAAGGCCTTATCCTTGTAAGCCTTGTAACCCTTGTAGGCCAGTTGACCCCCTCTGGTACTGCCGTATATGTTTCAAAAGCATTCATTTCAAATACACCCATTCAAAGCTCCATCTTTACTTGGTTATTGAGCATAGATGTAAGGAAAAACTTCGCCGCACAAAAAAAAAAGCCACGTAGGCAGAGAAACCCTCCCTATATCAATTAAGAAAAAGGTGCTGCATTGGGGCACAGTCTGTATGACCTCCCCATCACGAAGTTTAGACTGAGAGAAGTACTGCAGGCAGAGAAAGAAGACAGGTCTAGCAACGAGAAAGAGAGCAGGATGATAGCAGAAAGACAAGGTTTTACAAATTAAGCCATCAGTCAAGAAGTGCGACTGCTAGGCTGCTCATGTGAAAGACTGTATTATGAAATGTTAAGGAGTGTTTGTGTAGCCCATGCATGTAAGTGTACCAAAAAAACTTGCCAAGAACAAGGGAAAAAATTTCCACTGGTGTTTGTATGACAAAGCAACGGCAAATAAAGATCAGGAGTTTGCCAGGACCAACTGACTGCAACAGAAGAAGGGAGGAGAGCAACATATGTGTGTTCGTGTGGTAACTTAAGAGCAGGATGATAGCAGAAAGACTGGAGTTCCAGACCTTCAACAACAAGCTGAGTCAGCTGCATTATATTCCACTTGTTCCTTGAAGTGGGAGTGTACCTGTGAACAAGGCCCCTTGCCAATGGCACTCGGGTATGAGGAATTCCTTAATATTTTTGGCAGAGCCCCACCCACGAGCCTGGAGCCCCTAGGTTTATTGTAAAGGGGTTATCTGAGGCTTGAAAATGTTTTTTTTGCATGCTCCCCACATAGGTGCCCCATAATGGGTACCTTTCAAAACTTGGGTCTTGCACCCGCCCCGTCATGGGGCACATGTTCAATTAGCCGTGGCGTGAACCCTACTTTTTACCACAAAATCTCTACACTAAATAGACATTGCAGAAAATTGGATGGCTTATTGTAATTTGTAGCCCCTTCATCAAATGAATGTCATTGCGAAAAAAAGAGCGCAACGAACCAGTGGTTGGCGAGATACAGAATTCCAGCCATTTCTCTTAAAGAAAATCCAGCACAAGGGGCGTCGTAAAGGTCATTTTTGACCTACCTCTTCCTTGTCTTGGATATGCAGGATGTTAGGAGAATATTCGGTTATTGCTAAGACATATCTTTTAGAAGTGCAGAATGGTCCCAGGGTGGAGCTGTGAGCCTTTTTGCGCGATCTGAGGCCAAGAGAGTGAACTGGGGTCCTCCATTTTTCATCGTTGTTTGGTGAATGTAATAATTTTTATGGAATGGTCAGGTTTCAGAAAGAAACTCGAGAAAGAGCATGTCCTGCAATGTAGGCCAGTTCACCCCTTCGGGGTTTATTCCTTCGGGTAAATTTCGCCAGGCTGCCCAGGCCCACCCAGCCCACCCACCACTCTGGAATTTTGGCTACCTTCCCAAGCAAAACTGCTTGGCAGCCCTGCAGCGTCAGTGGGGTGTGGGAGGCAGTGTCTGCTGCTTCAGAAACGTCTGCAACGAGCTTTGCAATTCGGGACCAGAGCCAGCCAGCCAGCCATCTGCCCTGAGACTCGGCATGCAGACCAAGCAAAACCTTTGTCAGGGCAGCCAAGTTATCGTAGTTTCTGGTGGAATGGGCAGCACTGCAGGATACATTACGTTCTTTGGCAGCTGAGAGAAGCTGGTCAGTTGCTCCCATCTAGGCCCCCGGAACAGATCTAGTCGACACAAACTTCATCAGCATACTTTGTGGATGCCCTGGCTGGGTCCAGCGTCTGGGGGTGCCTGTACAGGAGACTACGCAGTCCACTTGCGGATCATTCCAGCTTGCCAATAAGCTCACGGATTTGCATAATTCCAATTGCGATCGGATTTTAATCGTGTTGTAACAATGGTGTGATGTGCACCGCAAGTTGAGAGGTGAGAGCACTGGAGTTTGCGCGAAGTGTGTTGATGCGATGCGGAGACCTGCACCCCCTGCCCCGGTGTGCGGGTAAAGGAGCCTCTGGTATTTGGTCTGCTGCTGAGTGTCTAGGGGGAGCAAGTAAGCATGTCAGGAGCAGCTTGCATGGCGCGCACTCAGCTATGCATGAACAAATCTTGGTCTGCTGCAGGGAGGTCCTGTTGTTGCCCCAGGCACTGCATATCAATGCCACCTCTGTGCCAGGAAAGACTGGCTTCTCCCATTTATTAGCGTAGCTTGCGACGCTTCCCTCACCTGTTCCTACATGCATGCGCCAGGTTGCCTCTTTTCTCTTTCCTTTATCGAAGTGCATGACTGCTCTTGAAGGCTGCCCTCTCTTCCTCTTTAAAACGTTTTACCACGCTGGAGGTGATTGTGCCTCAAATTTCACCTTGAAAACAGCTTGATGCAGAAATATGCACAAATTTGAAGCACGTGAGGAGAAGGCGCTGGAAAATGGGCCAGGTGACGGTCTACCCCTGACAGACACCACAATGATACCAATGGTTTTGTCCTGCAGCTTTGAAAAAACAATGCTGATCAAATCAAACTCTTTCTGAAATCACAATGTTCCGCATGTTCAGAGCAAGAGGTTTGGTCAAATTCCCCAAAGAAGCAAACAAGTTGGCATGCCTTGGGAGGGCAGCCTACATCCCCAAGCCATACCCAAACACTGCTCGGATTCTCTGGAAAATGTTGGCACGCCATCCTTTCTCGGTTGTTTCGAGCACGCCTGCATGAAAGGTAGGGAGCAGCAAGGGGCACCGGGTGCCAGCTGAAGCTCCAGTTTAGCCAAGCACAAGCAAGAAGGCAAAGCGGCGTTGCTTTTTCCATACTTCCTTGTCTAAGAAACCTGCACTCATTGCCTATCCCACTCATATTTAGTTCTGGCACAAGCCTTCAGAGAGGGGCCGGGAACCACAACCTTCACAGGGAATTTTTTCCAAATACAAGCAAAATTTGCTGGCAGAATTGCATGCTGAGGGCGAGGGGCAAACTGCCTTTTTCAGTCTGTTTCTATATATTCAGAGACATCGTCCTTAATGTTGTGATTCCAGCCAACCTAGCAGCCACTGTCCTGCATTATTCTTTCAACACATAGAACCAATCCCATTCCCTTCTCCACTGTTCGGCGCACACCAGCCAACACATGGATTCTTAAACCCATGCTCACTTAAAAACCAAGTAGCACTGCATTATAGACAGCAAGGAGTACACTCGTTTACACAATCATGCACCAGAGCCTTGCGCTTGTACCTTCATTCCCGATCCTGTCTGTCTCTGGGATGCCCGTCTGAGTTAGTGTAATCACACAATTGCCAGGCTCTGGCTCCTCAAAGTCCAGCACCACCTGAGGATCATGTACAAAGGAAACATTAAGTGCATTCTAATACACAAAAGCAGGGAAGGATTGTCCACTACGAAGAGGAGTCATGCAAGGCGGGCCAGCTTGGCCAGCAGAGATCCTACTGTAGCACCTCTCCAGGAGATATTTCTTGAAGATGCTGCTCCAATGTGCACAGTGCAGCTCTCTGGGCACAGCCACAAAGGAGAATGGGACAAAGAGCATACACAAGAAGGAAGGAAGCAGAAGGAAGCATGATAGGTATAGGGAATGTCGAGAATGAACGCTTCGGCACAAGTGTATCTTGCTCCTCAAGTGACGAAGGAAAGAAAGAGAAGACTGTGTAAGCCATAAGGCTGCGAGCATTAAAAAAAGGCTCCAACCGGCAAGCCAAACAACAATCTCCTCAATTGATGCAGGGAGTGGTATGATGCTTGCGCACTACCTCTTTTGCTCCACCCCAAGAAGGAAGGAGTTGGTAGTATACCTCCTCACCTTGGACATGCATCCATCACACCAAGAGCTAAAGCGCCAGTCCAAAACTAATCGCTTCCCGGGCACTAACTCCTCGAATTCGCCCTGCAAGTGTAAAGGAAGAGTTCAGGCAGGCACGCATAAACGTAGCTTGGGCAGCCCAGTTGTTGCAGAATGTGCCAGCAAAAAACGTGTGCGCCACGGAGCGCCAATCTGGAGGCTCCACTGATAGCGCAGCCCAGATGCAGCCGCACACACTTGTTGCAATATGTGTCAATAAAACCCTTTTTTCCATCAACAAGCTGGGAGCTCCACCAAGACCCAGGTCTTAAGACTTGCTGAGGCCTTGATACAATACTATACAGCATGAACGAGGACACAAGGACATAAGTATGCAGATCGTTTGAGCAGGATGCAAGGATGCTGCTTACCTCAACACCCATCTCACAAGCACTTACAAAACTGTCACTTCAGCGCTTGCAATTTTGCTCAGCCGGCTGGCCACAACCATCCTCTGCATAAGCATGACGAAGCTTTGCATTCCAACTGGCTGGAGAACAAAGCAGCCAGGATGCAACAGACACCAGCCTATAGTAACTTAACATAGCACGCGTCGCGTATAGGGCCTCTCCAGTATAGTAACTAAAAACATAGCACGTGTCGCGTATAGGGCCTCTCCAGTATAGTATCTTAAACATAACACGCGTCGCGTATAGGGCCTCTCCAGTATAGTAACAAAAAACATAGCACGCGTCGCGTATAGGGCCTCTCCAGTTCAGGCAAACCACTCCTCTCTGCTGTGCCTCAAAGGGAAATAAATAGCCAGCAACTTAATAGGTGTATCAAGCATGCGCACGCGTGCACAACACACACACACGCATGCACAGGAACATGGCTGGCTTTGCACGCTGGTTGATTGAAATGCCGTCAGGCACACATCAAGCTCACCTGTACCGCACCGCTGAACCAGCTAAATTTGCTGCCCGGCTGTGGCTGCACCGTTGCTTTACTCTGAGGAAACAAGGGGCAGACAGAGCAAGGAAAAAAGGGCAACTGAGGGAGAGAGGGTCAAACAGGGCAAATGGGCCAGGCTTAGCATTTTCAGGGTGCCCAAGGCGAGCAAGAGCTGCGATGCCTCTATATTTGCCTGCGATGTGACCAAATCCCGAGGAAAATACAAACACTGCTGCATGGCAGAGGCATATGCCAAGGAGACGTCTACCTGCCTTGCAGGTACGCTGGTAAGACAAGCAATAGCCTGCTGTGAATGAACTCCCCCTTTTTGAGCTGTGTAATTTTCTGTGCTAACAAAATGCACCATGACAGCAGCTTCTGAGAGGTTCAGGGCAAGATAGAATGTAGCATTTTTTCTGGGTATGTAGGGTTTGACCTCGGGGGAGACAGGTCCTGCATCTCGTAAGAGTGGAATCTGTCTTTGATGCATGGCTTGACTTAAAGGAGAAGGCAAGAGATCTGCACGGCTTGGCTCAGAGGGAATGGCAAAAGATCCGCTGGTACAGCCATCCATGCTGATAAATTGCGCATGCAGACCACCTTAGTCTCACAGAGAGCTTCATTCACAATCAAATAGAAGTGCCATCAACGTGACACTCTTGCGCTTGGCTGACAAACCATGCGAGGGCCAACACTTTCTCCTCCATCAAAGCATGCTTGCTGTCTTCAAGTCCTGCCTGCACAAGCCTACCTGTGTGAACGCCATCATCTTGCCCTCAATCACAAAGCAATCATATAGGTCCGAGGTGTGGCAGTAAAAGCGCTCCGTGAGCTTTAGGTCGCGTTGGCTGGCCTTGGCCTGCAAGCGCATGGATGAAGCCTCATCAAAACCATGACCTTACAAGCATACTTGAGCACTGAGCGAGTTGTCAGGAGCCTGTGTGTGCCCATGCGCACGCGTGCGCGCGTGTGTGTGTGTGTTTTGTGATGTTTCCAGGGCAAATCTGTGCGAAGGCTTGTAGAATGAAGCAGATGGGCGAGGGAAAACACACAATGTGTGTCCGGACCTGGCTGAATACGGGACATACGAGCATCAGCAACATGGAGTGCGACCAACCTCCAGGTCCCTCTGTATTAAAGAAAAGAACAGAAAAGGCTACGCAGGCCTGAGGCTGCGTGCATAAAGGGATGGTTCCCTAATTAGCAGGCAAGCAGGGGCCTCACCAAAGGGCCCTCAAACCTACACTAGACACAGCTAGCCTAGGTGAGAGCCAGAAACAGAGCTAATGGGGATCTGGAGGGTTGTCCGCCATGCTGCCTCTGTATTAGCCCTGTTTCTGGCTTTCTCCTAGGCAAGCTGTGTCTGGTTTAGGTTTGAATGCCCTTTGGTGAGACCCTTGCTAGCTTGCAAGTTAATACACCTTTCCTTAATGCACGCGGCCCTTCGGCTAGAGTAGACTCTACTTTTTTTCTTTTAAACATGAAATGCTCAAACACATGTGAGGAAGGTGGACCAGCGAGTAAGCTTCTTTCTGTGGCATTGAGCCCAGTGCACATCATTGCTCCTCTTTCCCCCCTTGCCCTTGCTTCTCTCCATGTATCTTTCCCACCCTCAAACAGGCAAGCACACTTGCACACAAGCTCGCACCTTGCTCGCAAAGCCTGAAGCGCTGGGCTTGACCTCCTTCACTAGCAACCTTCTGGCTTGGACCTCACTTCTGGGCTTCAAATCTTGTCCTCAAGCACACTCGCACACGAGCTTGCACCTTGCTTGCAGTGCCTGAAGTTCTGGGCTTGAAAGCTCCAGCTCTCACGCACAGGCACACTTGCGCACAGTCTTGCACCTTGCTTGCAGTGCTTGAAGCGCTGGGCTTGATCTCTTAAGCTCTTATAACATACAAGCACAATGCACACAACCTCGCACCTTGCTTGCAGTGCCGGAAGTGCTGGGCTTAACCTCCTCGGGGGTGGCAGAGCTTAACTTTGTCCTGCCGGTGGTGGCGCCGCTGGGTTTGTTGCTGCTGGGCTGGGTGGTGGAGGAGGATTGATCTGTGGGGCCACCTGCCCGCAGCTCTGCCACGTACTTGTGGATGACGTCCACAAAGGCCTGCAGGGGCACACATGCCAAAGCACTTAAATGTCTAGCCCTACTAAAAAAACAAAATAAAGTACAATACAATACAATAAAATAAATGTCTAACCCTAAAACCTAAACCCCTGAACCCTAAAACCTTACCCTAACCCTATAGACCTATGACATCGGATGCAAGGAGACAGCCCTACTGCATGCTTGTGGACCCATGAATGACGCCCACAATGGCTTGCAAGCGCACATCAAAACACACCCAAATGCCTGAATCACGTCCACAGAGGCCTGCGAGTGCACACAACGGCACACTCATGTTTGTCAAGATGGTGGACAAGTCCCTGTCCTAGCTCCTCCTCGTACTTTCAGGTCACGCGGGGTCTGTGGGGTCGCACTTTTATGCCTGTGGGGTCACATTTGCAGGCCATGTGGGGTCAGGGTGCAGGAAGAGCCTCTGTTCCAGCCCCCCCCCAAACATGAAGGTCACATGGGGTCTTCCAGGTTGCATTTTCGTGTCTGCTGGGGCACACTTAAAGGTCATGTGGGGTCAGGATGTAGGAAGGCCCTGTCCAAGACCCTCCTTACACTTTCAGGCCATGTGAGAGCAGTAGAGTCAAATTGTCAAGCCTTCTGGGTTGTACTTCCAGCTAGGTGGGGTTAGGATAAGCACACCACCTCGCACTGTCAGGTAATGTGGACCAAGACCTGATGGTGTCTCACACAGTGCATTGCTTTGGGGGCATGGCCAAGATCAAAAGGTGAGGCACACAGCGCAGTGTGCTCCTCACAAACAGAGGCAATGAACAGGAGCTGGGACGCAAAGGTCTGTGCAAAGGCAGCACCAAGGGTCACTTGGGTCAGAGTGAGGAGACACGCGGTCACCTGGACCCATACAAGCTGTTCCTGACATATCCAATGCAGTGGTGATGACCGTGTCATTGGACCACCCGGCACAGGCTCACGACCAGTGCCAGTGCCAAGACCAAGAGTGTCAAAACCAGGCTCAATATCAGTGTCATTGACCTACATGCACAGGCTCGAGAGCAGGACAGCATCATGCGTACACATGTTTGGTGCATTGGGTAAATCAAAAGGAGTGTCTGATGATGATATGAGCCAGGTTACACATCGTGATCCTGATTCCCTTTCAAGCAAAGCGCCTGAGGCATCTGCAATGAAAGAGCAGGACCTCAAGATACCCTGCCCTTAAGGCACAACCCTACTCAACAATTACACTACTAAGGACAAGCATGTTAAATTGGTGGGTGGGTTCATGGCTCATGAGCCCATGGACATGGACTCTTAAGCCCAAGGACATAAATTATAAAGGCACCCATACGCATTTGCAGGTCAACATGCAATAAACATTCATTAGGTGACAACTTGCTTGGTGTGGACTGCTGCTCTCTTTAGGCACTGAAGCCTGATTTGAAGGAGAGAAGCATGCCCCTAAACTGCTTTGTTTGCAACACTGAGCTGCACAGCCTTTTAAGTTGGAAGCCACATTTCATGAGGAGAGGAAGTATGCTTTTGTACTGCGTTTACCGCAACTAGAGGGAGCTGCGCGGCCTGAAAGCTGGAGGCCCAAAAAGCAGTGCTTCCTTAGGCCACGTCTTCCAGGACACACACAGCAGCACAGTTTAAAAGCCGGAGGACACCGCCCGAATCCTGTATTGCCAAGCAGCCATGCACAGAGGTGCTTTTGTAATGCCCCCTCGCTCTGCAGTATACATCCTTTTGCGGCGTTTTGCGCACACAAACGGTTGCCCCAGCAGATGCAAGGTGCTTCCCTTCTGTAAGGATGCATTGGTAGCGCCACCAAATTGTTGTACCCGGCAAAAAGGAATGCACTGAAGAACCTGGTTTTCCTTAACTGATGTAGGGAGTGTTCTCACTGCCTATGTGGCTTTATTTCTTTTTCTTCTCTTGTGCTCAATCCTATGCGGATACACTTGCAGGTACAAAGTCCCAAACCCAATAACTGCATGCAAGTCCATTCCTGACAAGACTCCAAAACACAAATTCTGTGCAGTGGCGCCACAAGGCACCAAAACATAAGGCCCACCTTTTTGCTGGGTCCCTGTAGGAAAGCTTCCTTCAGTGCCTTGGCTGCCTTGGTCTCTGCTTCCAAAGCAACCTTGACCTGGTGAACGATAGCAACAAGGAGTGTGTATGTGTGTGTGTGTGTGTGTGTGTGTGTGTGTGTGTGTGTGTGTGTGTGCCATCGCTTTCAATATTTCGCCATTGATTTCTAATCCGCCTTCGTTGATGACCTCACAGTGGAGTGTATGCAATCTGACTCAATCATCCCAGCAAATTGCAACTTAAACAAACGACACCTGGGGACTGAGATCAAGATCACATGCATCCTAAGGTCCAAAGCAGCATGGGCAACTGAGCCCTGCAACATCTTGAAAACTTGCACATCCACGCATGCTCACACACATTTTCCCTCGTTCGTGTCTTGAGGCCACCGCAAGAAACTGACACTCACGCAGAAAGAAGGATGGAAATGAATCGAGGTGCTGCGGACTTAGCAGGCAGTGAAACACAAACGCCAAAATGTGCACAGCCCCAGTCCAGCGCTCCTGCACCCTGCCCTTCTTCACTCCCGCATACTGGCAAAAACGTCCATGGATGTACTGTTCTGTGTATTGATCCTGCGCACATACCCTATGTACATGTTTGGATAACTTGGGCGCAAAGCCAATGTTTGATACTCTGTTTGTCCAATGGATCCTTCTATCGCCCATAAACCTTTAGCACCCCACTGCCAGTTAAGACCATTGATACCCTTTTTCTGTCCATCAACTCCTTGCACGTTTACCCTTTGTACATGCAAAGCACCACTTGTCCACCAATTCTCTGCCCATAAACCATTAGGCCCTCAACACCCCACTGCCAGACATGGCAAGGCAAGCACCATTATGCAAAGTGCGCTGCACGAGCACAAACACACATGAGCAGTGTAGTTCTGCTTCTCAGCTTTGTGTAAATCCCTACTGCGTGTTCGCACCCCTTGCAGTCCATTCTCTGAACTGTTGTGCTGCTGTGTCCCTTCCCAGCCTGAGCTCTGTTGCTGACACTGATGGCATCAGCTTGTCCATCATTGCACACCTTTATACAAAGGACATAGAACTTCTGTCCATTCAACACAAGGCCAGACTTTTCTCTTTTCCACACATCGCATATGTCTTACTGCAGTCCGTCAATGCCGCGCGCAATGTGCCGCTTTCTGGCGCATCCCCCCCCCTTTGCTGCAGGCCTCCAATCATTCAGCACTGGAACAGCACACCCCATGGCTGACAGCCGGAGGCCCACTTTGGCATACACACAGGCTCATTCATTCCAGAAAGAAACAGCGTTAGTGCCATCCACACAATGCTGAAAGCCCTTTTGTTGTTCACACAGCAAACACCATGTACTCGCTGCTGGCAGCCCCTTTTCACGCATACTCCAACAGCACACACCACGGCCTGGCTTTACACTCCTGCGCACCTCAGGCTCCTCATCCGAGTTCTCGTCAGATACGTATGGCAGCACGACCTTGCCCTTGGCCTCCTCACCAGCCACGCTGCCTGCCCAGTTCAACCGAATCTCCAGCTCGTAGCTGGGGATGATCTTGTTCTTCCGATTGTTCACCAGCGCCTGTCAGGAACGGGAGCATGGCAGCGTGCATGTCAGGCCATGTGGCAGTCGGTCCACCTTGGAGGAGTGTTAGGACAGTGGTGTGGCAAGGCAGAGGCAACTTTCAGACTTTCAGCCACACCGGAGCATGCCAGGCCGCGCGGCAGCATGGCAGGAGAATTAAGATGGTAGCACGGCAAAGCAGAGGCACTTCCAGCCACACAAAAGCCATGTCAGGCTGGGTGGCAGCGGGACCACATGGCATGAGTGTTAAGGCGGTAGCATGGCAAAGCAAAGGCGTTTTTCAGCCACACACAGCATGTCAAGCAGGGTGGCAGCAGGTCTGCATGGCAGGAGTATGGCAGCAGCGTGGCTAAGAAGGTTACACCGAAAAATACAGCACAGTATGTCAGGCAAGGCATGCACCACATCACAGGAGTATGCAGCCGTGTGGTGAAGCACAGCCATCTTCGCGCATGTGTGTGGCATGCACGACTGCAGTAAAGCGCAGCTGTCTTCGTACGTCCACGTGGCATGCATGTCTGCAGTAAAGCGCAGCCGTCTTCGCACATCTTTGTGCTGCTGAGGCAAAGTCTTGCTGAGTTGGATGCGTGTATGCGTGCAGGTGTAATTTCAAACATGCAATCGAGTTCCACTTTTGGGCACAAGCTGTGGTGGAAAGCATGATATAGGCAGGCCCCATCCTCAAGAATGCGCGCGTCTCAGGCAGGATTATGAAATGCTGTGGCTCGAGAGCATGTCCCCAAAACCAAAGACACACGGGTTACAGGAAAGGATGAGAGCCTCCACATACTCAGGCAAAGCTCTTGCACAACAACAAGATTGATGTGTGTGTGTGTGTGTGTGTGTGTGTGTGTGTGTGTGTGTGTGTGTGTGTGCGCGCGCGCACGAGTGAAGAGCACTGAAGATGGGGGAAGGATCCGTCCTTACCTCTCCCTTGAGATCCTCTAACCCCGTGATGGTGAGTGTCTGGGCTTTGGCAGGGTCGTTGATGAGCTGCATGCCTGAGAACAGTTGCTGCAGCCGTTCCCTGCCAGGTGAAAAAGGGAAAGTACGTCAGGGTCAGCCCCTGGTGTGCCCTAGTTGCTCATCTTAGCAGTGCATTTGGCAGACTCAGAGGCAGCTGGGAACAGGCTTGGCTTGTTCATGAAACAGCCTTGTATGTACCCACACAATGTGACCTTGCTTCTTCTGTTTTTACAAACAGGAAGAGGAGGGGGAGGAGAAGCCCCTCACGCTTCAGTCACCACGCCATGCTTTTGAGGACAACTGGCATGGGGCAAAATGGCAGCACTCAAATCAATGCTGGCTCTCAGGTCTGTACATGTAGGCTCAAGCCTAGACACACATTCTTATGCACAGAGACAAACGTGGACATCAACACAGCTGAACACGCACATGTACATAACGCAGGTCACACACACACACACACACACACACACACACACACACACACACACACACACACACACACCGGCTCCAGGGCGCTATGTCTTCCCCACCCAGCGTCCACCACCACACAAACTCACTGATACTCGCCTGCACAAAGTCATCTGCACCTGCACAAACTCACTCACACAATCTCACCTGCTCCAGGGCATCATATCTTTCTCCACCCAGTGCCAGCCACCCACGTTTGTGCCATCTTTCCTGTTTTCAGACGCAATAAGGATCGCACACTTCAATGTATGAATGGTTTTGTAGCAAGAAACTAAAAGCTTGCGGTTGAGAAGCAAGCAAAGAGGCAAAGCGTGCACCAACAGCAACCCTTGCAAGAATCTGGCAGGACAGGGTAAGCAAGCAGAAGTCTGCTTGGGTTTGGAAAGTGGACTTAGCAGCAAGTTTGCTTTGCTAAGTTTGTGTAGTGACGCACAACTGAAAGTACCCGTATGCATTCATTTAATCCTCATGTCAGTGCAATTCTGTGAAAGCAGAGGTTCCTATGTGTGTGTGTGTGTGTGTGTATGTGCGCGCGCGCGCGTGTGTTAAGTGTTAGGAGTGTGTGTATTAGGTGTGTGTATATTAGGTGTGTATGTGTGTGTGTGCGTGTGCGTGTGTGTGTTAGGTGTTAGGGGTGTGTGTGTGTGTTAGTGTGTGTGTGTGTTAGTGTGTGTGTGTGTGTGTGTGTGTGTGTGTGTTAGGTGTGTGTGTGTGTTAGATGTGTGTGTGTGTGTGTGTGTGTGTGTGTGTGTGTGTGTGTGTGTGTGTGTGTGTGTGTGTGTGTGTGTGTGTGTGTGTGTGTGTGCGCATGCGTGTGTGCGTGCGTGCGTGCGTGCGTGCGTGTGTGTGTGTGTGTGTGTGTGTGTGTGTGTGTGTGTGTGTGTGTGTGTGTGTGCGTGCGTGTGTGTATGTGTGTGTGTCATGTGCAGTGTGGCAGCTTCTAGAGTTCATTGGTGTGCCATATGCCACCATAAGCTGGGTTGTGCAAGCCGTGCTTAAGCGGGGTGCATTCCACGTACCTTTCTTCCACGATCCACCTGGGATCCTTCTCCTCCAGCTTTGCCATTTCTAGGAGTGCTACCAACCAAAAAGTGCTACAAAGTCTTTGTTACTGTTTTGTTAACTTAAAATTTCTATTTAAATTTTAAATTGTTACAGTCACGCAACAGTATTTTTTGTAGATAGAGAGATCAGCTAGCTGAGTTTCCTTTTGATGAAGCCGGTCTCTGGCTTCGTAAAAACGATGAACCACAATGGGGGCACATGCATGAGCCATGGATGATTTTGACGACTTTGACGAGGCTGATTATGCTGCCTTGGACAACCTGTGTGCCCAGTACTCTGCTCACCCTCCTGCAGTCCCTCAGCAGCAGCCAGTAGTCCTCACAGATGCAAATGCTAGCTCCGCTACACAGGGCTGTGGTGAAGACCCTGGGCCCTGGAATGGACAGGTAAATACGAGCGTGGCAAAGACAGCTCTGAGCTGTCGCACACTCGGTTTCCAACAAGCAAGCAGAACCTGTCTGATTAGGTGCAACAGAGCTTGAACAAAGACATAGCTAAACTTGCCAAATGCAGGGATCTGCCAATTTTGGTCCGCAGCTCCCTGCTCATAGCACGATGGGGTGCGCTCCACAGCCATTCCTAGAGCGGCAGCAAAGTGCAAGGCCCTCTGCGCACCAACTCCAAGGCGTGCCTTCCCATCACACAGGCCACCAAGAGAATAGGCACCAGCCATACTCCTCCATCCCCATTTCCCAAAGCAGCGGGGACGTCCTGAAGGAGCACAATGCAGCGTCCGTGCACACTGCTGCTAAGTCTGGAGCTGGCCAGAAGGCCTCAGAGGCTGGCAAGCAGCCGCCGCAGCAGCAATATCACCACCACCACCATCACCCTCATTATCATCATCATCAGCAGCAGCAGCAGCAGCAGCAGCAGCAGCAGCGACAAATACCTGCGCAAGTGCTCGCACCAACAATGTCACCTGCCCCTGCACTGACCCTATCTCAGCCTTCCATCAGCCCCGCGCTGGGCAATAACCATCACCTCCAAAAGAACCACCACCATCCTACACCACTCTGCATCAATGGTGTTCATGCACAGCAGGCCCACAGCCATGTGCCACCCCAAAGGCAGCATGCGCACCCCCTGCATCAAGTGCTCGGCATGAGCACAGGCCTCGCACAAGCCAACAGCACTGCCGCCCCTCTGTGTGCACCGCCACCACCCCAGGTATGTCTCCATGGTGTGTCCCCTAGTGTTTGCCTGTAGCATCACCTTGTATTCCTCCATGGTGTGTTTCCGAGCCCGTGTCTACAAGCATGAACCTCCAAGCGTCTCCAATCATGACTCCATGCTCGCTTTGGAGCATCATCAGTTCACCTTCCTCAAGTCAAGCTCCTGCAAGACACAATTTGCAAAAAATAGGGCAGCGCACGCTGCAGCATCCACTCAGATCATTCAATGATGGTTCCCCCTGCATCGCATTGCTGTCTGCAGGGAGTATCTGGCGTTTACCAGCATTCCAGGTTCTCAGGGAGTGGCGCGCCTCCCCCTCCCTCCGCCTTTTCTGCTACCAGTCTGGGCTTCCCCACCCTAGCCTCTTCCTCACCAGCACCAGCAGCGGGAGCACCAGCAGCAACTGCAGCGACAGCAGCACAGCCAGCAGCACCACAGCACCTCAGCGGCAGCAGCAACAGCAGCGGCGGCGGTGCGGGGCGTGTAAGTGGAGGGATGAACCAGGGTGCCGGTGGATGCCAGGCCCTTCCGGCCCAGCCCTCGCAGCCGTGGGAGCGGCAGCAGCAGCAGCAGCAGCAGCAGCAACGGGTGCAAGGCCAGCCCTTCTGTCCCCTTACCTTTAGAAACGCCTTAGCTTACCCTAGCAGCAATGGCCAGCACAGCAGCAGCAGTGCAAGTTGTGCTGTTGGTGCGCCGTGGGGTGGTCCTAACGTGCTTGCTACTGCGCCTGGGGTGCCGGGGGTAGGGATTCCAGGAGGTGTGGTGGCATTGGGGAGAGGCATTGGCGGTGGCCCTGTGCGTGATACAGGTGTTTGTGCCGTGTCTGGTAGGGGGGTGGAGCACTGCTTAAACGCAGGCCTACATACCAGCGGTCCCACCCTTGCGGGAAGTGGGAGCGGTGGCCACGAGGCCATGCAGCAAGGGCCCACCAGCAGCCGTGGTGGCGCGCCCAGCGGCAGCGGCGGTGGTGCATTGAGCAGCAGTGGCAGCGGCAGCGCGCTGGCGCAACTATTATTAGGGGCCGCTCCAAGCGGCGGCCCCAATGCCCCAACGAGTCATGCTACGCAGAGCACTGGCGGCGGTGGCGCTGCTGCTGCTGCTGCTGCAAATCCATCTGAAGGGATGGCCATGGGTGGCGTGCCAGCGTGTGGTGTTGGCACTGCTTCCGTGAATCCATTCCAGGGATGGGTGATGGGTAGTGGTGGGCAAAGGGCTCCAGGGGCGGTGGGTGGTCCCTCAAGTGGCGGCGGGGGGGTTGCTCATGGAAGTAGTGGGGGTGGCGTTAGTGCTGGTGGGGTGGTTGGCCCTGTCGGAGCTAGTGCTTCTGGAGGGGTTAGGGCAGGTGGAGGGGTGGGGGTAGGGCCAGGGGGGCGTCCAACAGCTGTGCCTGTCATGGGTCCGCCTGTGAGTGTGTTTGGCACGGTGGGGCTGGCCAGCTGCACGCACTGCAGCCTGAAGCTCAGCCGTACCGTGCCGCAGCTACAAGACATGCTCAGGTGAGGGAGAGGGGTCAGAAGGTGCTCAAATGTGTGAGAGAGCCCCGTACCCCACTGCACCGCACAACGGCTGTAAGGGGTGCTCAGGTGAAGGGAGAGAAATTCCACACAGGATCGCGCAACACAGCGCCACAGCTGCAGAAGGTGCTCAATTTTGCGAGAGAGAAGTCCATGCCTCAGTGATGGGGGAAAGGAGTTGGTGGGATCCAGCTGTTCAGGAACGCAAGACGCCAGCCTTATCGCCATTGGCTGCCATTCTCGTCCTGTGATGAAGGCGTTGTGTGATGGGGGGAAGGAGTGGGTGGGGAGGGCGGGTCCATGCGGCCCTTGCTGAAGGGGAGTTTGTGTCGGATTTGGGCGTAGCAAAATTGTAGTGTGTGTGTGTGTGTGTGTGTGTGTGTGACAGATTGGGCCTTTTAGGTGCAAGTGTGCGTGCGTGTGCGTGCGTGCGTGCGTGCGTGCGTGTGTGTGTGTGTGTGTGTGTGTGTGTGTGTGTGTGTGTGTGTGTGTGTGTGTGTGTGTGTGTGTGTGTGTAATCAAGCACGGCTTGGTGCGGGCAAGTACAGAGTTCTGTCGAGTTAGGCAGGTTATGTGCAGCTGCTAGCAAGCACATGCCATGCCGTTTGCTGTGCAGGTCATTTCCGGGCACAAGTTTCGACATCGCGACGTGTGCGTGGCTGGTCCCCATCCGCTCTTACCCTGTAGGTTAGGTCACAGTGGGATTTGACCTTCAGCCAGGTAGTTTGGCTTCTTTGCCCGCTGGCCTGTGCCAGCCACGCACTCTGTAGGTTGGAGCAAGCAATGGTCAAGAGCCATCATGCTTGGCTCCGCTTAGTGTGCTCCTATGACAATGCTCAGGGTGCAGCCATATGCGATGTTAGGCCGCTGAGGTGGTCAATTGGGTGAGGCCTCTGCTAGCCTGCTAGTTAGGGAACCTTCCCGTAATGCACGAGCCTCAGGCCTGCGCAGACTTTTTTTTCTTTTCTGTCAGACCACTGAAAAGCTGCCGGCAAGTCGCAAGTTCGTGCAGTATAGGGCAGGTCTTCACTTCATTGGACAAAGCATGCACCTGCCTTCTCTAGCATAAAAGTGGTCAAGAGTGGGAGGGTGGCAGCTTTGCCCAGATTACAGAAGTCAAAGAAGGCCTCCAGTCAAAAGGATTGGCTGCAGGCCTGCCCATGTTTTGGCCAGGATGCTTCATCATGGTTGATCTCCGACTGCTACCTCTCACAAGGGTAGCGCCAGGAACGAGCAGTGAGCAATCCTTTTAAAGGATTGCTCCTTAGTCCTAACCTGTGAACGTGAAAATGGACTGCTGCTAATCATTCAATGAGGAGCAGATGCACCACCTTGTGCCACAGATCAACAAGCACAGGCTGTGCATGTTTCCCCCTTGTGCGTGTGCACATGAAGCCCTCTTGCTGTGCACCTCTTGCTGTGCTCCTCTTGCTGTGCACCTCTTCCTGTGCACCTCTTGCTGTGCACCTCTTCCTGTGTAATTCTTGCTGTGCCCTCTTGCTTTGCACCTCTTCCCCCTTGCGCATGCACAGGAAGACTGCAATATGTAAACAACAGGCTGTGCGCATCTTCCCCTGTTGCGTGCATAGGATGACTGCAATATGTCAGCACAGGCACAGGAAGACTGCAAAATTTGAGCACAGGCAGATTGCTACATCTCAGAGTTTTCAATGTTTTAACACAGGCTGTACTTTGCCTGCCTGCATCCATAGGATGACTGCCGTAACCAAGGGGGGATGTTTATGGTTGTCCAGGAAGTGCTGGATGAGCACATCCACACAGCTATCAGTGTCGTGACCACATTTTCATCATCATCATCACCATCACCATCATCATCATCACCATCATCATCATCACCATCATCATCATCATCCTATCCGAGCAATGAATGCAGGTGGAGCGTCCATGCCTCATGTGAATCAACGCAAAAGTGTAGTGTAAGTGCAGTGATTGCACTCTTGTAGAAAGAGGAAAAACTGCGCAGAATGAGATAACACTCCCTGCATCAGTTAAGGAAGAAGGGATGCATCAGTTCAAGAAGCCATGAGTCCCCTTCACCAAAGCACGTCTTTATGCTGTGCCCTTGTGTGCCTCAGATATTGCGTGAGCGCATGGACAACACACCTGGGGTGAACATGAGTTGGAAGGACTTGACTCCCATCGTGCACAACGTGCTCAAGGCAACCGCCATGAGGAAAGATGACAGCAACAGGTGTGGCTGCTGTCAGACCATACGCTGGGAGGTTTCAACTTGTTTTTACTTGAGACACACCAGAGAAAAACAGAGGAAAGAAGATTGCAAGCCAAAAGGCTTCCTGGATCGAGTCAAGGACCCCAACCTAGCAAGTCAGTTAGGGCAGCACCAAAGACGCTCCATTCCTGGTCCACTCGTCTGAGTTGCTGCTGCTGCTGCTGCCCTGGCGTTGACTGGCAGGTATGAGAGGGTGCACACGACCGTGGACGATGCGGGGCAAAGCTTGGACGAGCGGATGATGCCCTTCCAGCGAGAAGGCGTGCGCTTTGGGCTGAAGCAGGGCGGCAGAGTCCTGATAGGTGCGCTGCTGTGAAGCAGGTGGGGCAGGATCCTGCTGCTGTGCTGCAGGGCAGGCAGGGTCCTGATAGGCGCGCTGCCATGAAGCATGGGGGGCAGTGCCCTGATAGGCGTGCTGCTGTGGAGCAGGTGGGGCAGGGTCCTGGTAGGTGCCTGGGCTCAAGAAAAAGGAATAAGAGAGGTGTGGTATGCAGATGTGCAGCAGGGGACTCTGGTTTGAAGCACCAGGGGGGCGGGTTGTGGGCCAGGCTTGGGGCTGGTTGCCCCTGATCTCTGATGGAGGTACATGCGCGCTTCTGACCCATGGCTCAAGGAAGGGCGCCACTTCTTGGTATATATAATGATATAAAATGTAAAAGACCTCAAAAGCTTAACCAGAGATGTACTGTGCTCTCTTCCTGTGCGAGGACTGTGAGGACAGGGACTCCTGTGAGGATACATGGCATGAGAATCAGCGTTCCTCAGCATTCTGTTCTGCTCTCTGCTGAGAGCATGGTAACCTGAAGAGCCTGCAAAACTGCTTGTTTCAATGCTCGCATCTTTCCACACTTTAACAGCCCAGTTCTGCCGCCTTCCATGCAAGCAAATTGGGTCTCTGATCTGGGTCTCTGATCTGGATCTCTGATTTGGTCTCACGGTCTGTTCTCACAATTTGTTCTCACGATCTGGTCTCACAAGACACCATCTATGCAAGCCAAGATTTCCCGTTCTGAAAACAAAAAATCGCCCTCCCCTAGCTGCCCACCATCCTGCTCACGTAAGCTGCCAGCTTTGCAAATCCAATCACAGGCCCAGGAGGGGTAAGCCCCCGACAATGTGATGGATTCGAGGGGTCATGGTTCATGGTGTTACACCTGTTTGCTTTTGTACTGCAGGAGATGAGATGGGGCTTGGCAAGGTACGCACACCTTTTTTCGCACGCCTTTCTTTTGTTTTGTATTCCTCTTTTTTTCTACGTTCACCACACGGTGCCATGTTTGGGGGAATGGTGGTCTAGGGTGTTGTCTAAATTGCAGGGGGTCATATGGGGCTAGGCAAGGTGTACGCACTTTTCTTTTCTTTTCTTCTTTTCTTTTCCTTTCTTACATATACCAAACAGTGCGATTTCTTTGAGGGACAGGTTGTTAGGGGATTTGTGTGAATTGCAGGAGGTCAGGTGAGGCTTGGCAGTATGCTTTGACTAAACAAGGTTCCTACGCCAAACGCCATGCTGGTATCTCATGATGTTCAGTGGGTTGCGAAGGATGAGATAGGGATTTGTAAGTTGCATTTGCCCATTGCTCTGGCACAGCTGTTTTAGGCCACGTGGATTGCAAGCAGCAGGTCTGCTCATCTGGGCTGCAAGGGCAGCCTTCTTGCACATCATGAGTGTTTACCGCCACCGCCTCTGCTTGTTTAAGTGTGCAGACAGTGCAGCCACTGCCCCTGCTTGTCTGTTTATGTGTGTGTGAATGTGAGAGAATGTGTGTGCGAGTGCAGACAATAAAACCAATGCCTCTGCTTGTGTGTGTATATGTGCGCAGACGGTACAAGGCTGTGCGCTGCTCAAGTGCTACGAGGATGAGTGGCCTGCCCTCATCATCACCCCTTCCTCACTCAGGCAGCAGTGGTACCTGGCCTTGCAGCAGGTGCGGCACACAGAGGGAAGTATAAAAGAGGTGATTGAGGGTCAGTGGGGCACTGAAAGGGGAGAGGAAGGAAAGCGTGAAATCCTGCTCCCGCAGGCAGCAGTGGTACCTGGCCTTGCAGCAGGTGCGGCACACAGAAAGGAAATAAAAAAGAGACGATGGGGAGTTAGTAAGGCACTTAAAGGAGGGAGGAAGGGACTCGTAAAATCGTCCTCCCTCGGGCAGCAGTGGTGCCTGGCCCTGCTGCAGGTGTGGCACACAAAGGGAATGTGAGAAAGGATGAAGGAGGGTCAGTGCAGCGAGCAAAAAAATAGAGGGAGGTGAGGGAAGTTTGAGGAGGTCTGGGGAAGGTATGATGCAGCATCAGGAGAGGGATAAGAAGCTGGCAAAGCAGGGGCACCAGATACAATGGCTGGAGAAGTGCTGTGCACAGATGAAGCCATAAAAAGGTGCTCGGCACTGATAAAGGCTGGTGTCTGGCTGGAAGAAGTCATGTCTGTGTCTGGTGTCAGGGCAGGCCGTTATCAGGTGCTGCTTGTTTTTTCTTGTCAATATGCATCTGCCTTCACTTTGCTTTTGTCTCCTCTTTCTGTGTCAGACGTTAGGCCATGCCAGCACAAAAAAGTATTCTTCTCATGCCGCGATCTACGCAGTGGTCCAACGCCCTGGAGTGTGACGTCCAAGTGGTATTCGACAAGAATGATATGGATAGGGTAGGTGCTACCTTACGGCACTGCATTTGATGACCACGCTCACTTGTTTGTGGCAGGTACATTACATGCAGGTAGGTAGGTTTGCATGGTAGTCAAGTGCTGAAGCAAGCTTTTTTTGTATTATCGCTGTGACAGCTGTGATATAACATATATTGTATGTATGTATGTATGTATGTATGTATGTATGTATGTATGTATGTATGTATGTATGTATGTATGTATGTATGTATGTATGTATGTATGTATGTATGTATGTATGTATACATTCTCCAATCACAGTGTCCATACCTTAGACTTGAGCAACACCTCCTGGCTTGTGGGAGCAGCATTTTAATGTACACCCAGAAATGGAACCGTGATCCCTGTAGGTTTTGATGCTTTGAGGTTTGCTTTGCTTGTCAGGTTAAGTGTGAATGTTTTTGTGGGATCGTCTGGGGATCAAGAGCATGTGGGACGGCTGCATTGTACGAACATGGCTCAGGCTTTGTCCATCAGTCTTGCCCCTTCCTTTTCTCATAAGTTGCAGGAGTTGTGGGATGCATGCACCTGTCTTGCCCTTTCGCTTGCATGGCACACGTTGCGTGGCCTTCTGTGGCTGGTGTGCACTTTCTCCCTATCCCTCCCCCCTTCTTTTTGCAGGTAAAGCGAGCTGCAGGCGCTCAAGCCCAAAAGGGAGCTCGGAGCATGGTGCCCCTCCCATTCCGTATTTTGATCATCAGGTGGGTACATATGAGCTACTTGCATGTTGACAATGTAGGAGGCAAAGAATGAACGCGCTCAGCATCCTCCAGGATGGGCTGTGCAGATTGTGGATGGGTCTGCCCTTTTCAGGAAAGCAGTGGTGATATGAAGAGAGGCAGCAATCAGGCGGGGCCTGAAACAGATATGGTGCCCCCTGATTCTACAGAATTTTATTTGAGCTAAACAAAAGCTTGCATTTAACACAGAAGGCGCTGCTTTTCAACCCTGCTTGCAGCTATGATTATGTGTCCAAGATGAGTGAGATCCTGCTCAGCCTGGCCTTCAAGTGTGTCCTTCTGGATGAGGCGCACTACATCAAGTCCTACTCCGTAAGTGGCTTGTTTGCGATGAGGCGTCGTAATTTTAGATGGAGCACCACACGTCAGTCATCATCCATTAGTAGCTTGCTTGCTGTGAGATATGGATTCCTCCTGTGCTCTCGAGGTTTTCAAGTCCAAATAGTGCATGGGCAAGTTGAACGGGGTGTTGCATGTTGAATTGTTGGGGTGACTTGAGTTGTTGGGGTGTTGCATGTCGGGCAAGTTAAATGGGGTGCGGCATGAGGACACAGTGATAAAAGGGAGGGAAGGGGGCCAGCTTTTCTCACTGCATCAATATCACAGTGGGGGTGTTGCATGAATATCACAGCGGGGGTGTGTTGCAGGAATATCACAGAGGAGGAGTGTTGGATAAATATCACAGAGGGGGAAGGGGAGGAGCATGTGTATGCCTTCTTGACATCCCTCGTATTCTCTCTGCCTGTCACACTGTAGAGCCAGCGCACTAAGGCAGGCCGGCGCTGAGGCCTGATCAGCCAGGTCATCAGGCTGCAAGCCTTCTTGTCATGTTTTGCAATCCCTGTGCTCCTCACACTGCAGAGCCAGCGCACTAAGGCCAGCTTGCTGCCGCTGCTGCCTGATCAGCCAGGTCACCTGGTTGTAGGCCTTCTTGACGTCCCTTGTGTTCTCTGTGCCCCTCACACTGCAGAGCCAGAGCACTAAGGCCAGCTTGCTGCCGCTGCTGCCTGATCAGCCAGGTCACCTGGTTGTAGGCCTTCTTGACGTCCCTTGTGTTCTCTGTGCCCCTCACACTGCAATGCCAGAGCGCTAAGGCCAGCTTGCTGCCGCTGCTGCCTGATCAGCCAGGTCACTAGGTTGTAGGTCTTCTTGGCGTCACTTGTGTGTTCCCTGTGCCCCTCACACTGCAGAGCAAGCGCACTAAGGCCAGCTTGCTGCCGCTGCTGCTGCCTGATCAGCCAGGTCACTAGGTTGTAGGCCTTCTTGACGTCCCTTGTGTTCCCTGTGCCCCTCACACTGCAGAGCCAGCGCACTAAGGCCAGCTTGCCGCTGCTGCAGCGTGCCAAACGAGCCATACTGTTGACAGGCACGCCTGCCCTGTCCAAGCCTGTGGACCTGCTGACGCTCATGCAGGTGATGCGGGCCGCTTTGTTTCTTGTGTGGTCGGTCATTCCTTGGCAACGGCTTCTGTAGCAGGTTGTGTGTGTGTGTGTTGTGTGTGTGTGTGTGTGCGTGTGTGTGTTGTGTGTGTGTGTGTGTGTGCGCACGCGCGCTCGTGTGTGTGTGTGTGTTGTGTGTGTGTGTGTGTGTGTGTGTGTGTGTGTGTGCGCGTGTGTGTTGTGTGTTGTGTGTGTGTGTGTGTGTGTGTGTGTGTGTGTGTGCGCAAAGCCCTTGATGCTGAAAGGTGATGACGTTCATGCAGGTGGGATTAAAATATAGGAAAGGAAAAAGGGTCCTCTCCTGTAGAGAAAAGGGAAAACAAAAAGGACGCTCATCCATTTGACGCAGGCCGTCTGCCTCTGTGGGCATCTCTTGACAATGGCTGCCATAGCTAGAAATGTGTGTATGCAAAGCCCCTGATGCTGAGAGGTGGTGGCGCTCACGCAGGTGGCATCAACAAAGGGAAAAAGGAGAGAAGAAGGAGAGAGGAAGGAGAGAGAGGAAATGGGGAAAGTCGCTCATGCGGCTGGATAAGCTCAGCAGCTTCTCTCCTAATATGAGATTGTAACAAAGGGATAAAGGAGAGGAATTAGACAGAGAAAAAAGAAACGGGAAAGGGCACTCATGCAGATGGATCAGGTCAGCAGCTTCTCTCCCAACGTAAGGTTGAAAGCTAACTGCTTTACTGTGTACATCACCATTTCTGGTACTTGGGTGCATAAAGTGGGAGTGAAAGGAGGACATTGGCAGCGTTGACCGTTTTGAGAAAGAACCCTTGTAATGCAAGCTGGTTATACGTGGCAAACTCCTCCTTTGGGAGCATGAAACATGCTGCACTTCGATGCATTTCTTTGGATCAGCTGTCTCTACACTTTGCATTCAAGCTTCAGCATTCTCTCACCAGAGCAAGGGCCTGGCAGTGCAGCTAGCTGTCACTGATCAAATTCAAGAATGCGTTCACTGGATTAAATGCACAACTTGCAAGCACATGCGCAAATGCATGACCAAAGCCTAAACTTATCACCAATTTGCAGGCTCTGGTACCAGGAGCCCACATCAAGCTCAACGATTTTGCTGCAAGATATTGCGCCGGTGATATGTGAGTGCTCCCTCTAGACGTTGCCTTGCCTCCGTGAGTGTGTTTGAAGTAACCTTCTGCAGACATAGCACGCGCATGTGCTTGTGTATGTGTGTATGTGAGATGCAGTCCCCGGCCCAGCCAGTGCCCAAGCTCATGAAGAAATGCAGCAATGTATAAATAGCATGGTGTGCCAAGCGCACTCGACGGCTTCATTGCCTACCAGAGCCTCACCTTCATCTGCTGTGTTCCTTGTTAAAGATTGCAGTAACATGCAGCATGTGCTTCGTACTGGCTATCCGTACAGGCTCAGATCAAGCATTTGCAATGCTGTCCTCTGCTGAATCCCTCTCATATCCGTGTTAGCTAGGAGCCATACAAACTCGAAAGCGCAAAGGCCAGGCTTAAACAGTGTTCTCACGAGCCCTTTCCATGTCTCTTACCTTCAGTCATCAATTCTCCATGGCTTGCTGTTTCCAGCCGTGCACAAATGCTGTTAGAAAATTGCCCTCAGACAACAGCTTTTTCAAGGTGAGCACACTCCAGGTGAGTCCTTAAAGACAAGAATTTCAAGGCACGTGCTGCCACTCATGCGCAGGTACTCCAAGACGAGTGGGGCCAAGAACCAGGAGGAGCTGTTCAGGCTCATTACAGCCACCATGATGGTCAGGCGCCGCAAAAACGATGTGCTTAAGCAGCTGCCACCCAAGCGCAGGCAGCAGGTAGCAAGCAACCTTGATGTTATTGTTGTTGCTGTTGTTGCTGCCGTCATTGTTGCTGCTGTTGCTATTTTTAGGTCTTGGTGTGTTGCTGCTGCTGCTGCTTCTGCCGCTTCTGTTGCGTCCAAAAAATGTCCTGGTATGTTCTTAACTTGGATGTGTGGGAGGGGCTGCTATGAAGCATTATAGAGTTGCTCATAAAGAGGTTGCTTCTGTGAGGAGGCAGGCAGAGGAAATGAGTAACTTGCTGCCTGTGCGCCCTCCCTTTTGCAATGCAAAAAAAGGTGACTGTGCAGCTGTGTCAGCTTGAGCAGCAACATTTTAGCTTGACTTCATCGTAGCAACCTGCACTCCTCCCTCTTAAGGCTTTGCATTTGTACTTGGTCGGCATCAGTGACGATTTGTTGTTTGTGCCATAACTTCTCGCACTCAAAGGTCAGCGCAGTGCTGACCCTTTGGCAATACGTTGGCATGCATGTATGCAGAGTTTTGGGCAGTCCCAGCGCAATCTTTTCCACTAACAACCGCGAACGTGTCAACAAAAAAACTGCAATCATGTCCTCAAACAACTGCGATCAAGTCCTCAAACATCTACGATCATGTCCAGAAACAAGGACGATGATGTCCACAAACAACTGCGATCATGTCCACAGACAACTGCGATCACGTCCACAAACAACTGCGATCACGTCCACAAACAACTGCGATTATGTCCACAGACAAGTACAATGATGTCTACAAACAACTGCGATCAAGTTCTCGGACATCTACGATCATGTCCTGAAACAAGTAAAGTCATGTCAGCAAATAATTGCGATCATGTCCACAATCAAGTACAATGATATCCACAAACAACTGCGATCATGTTCACTAACTACTGCAGGTGTCCTGAGGGCGCACAGTTGTCAATGCGCTGAGATGCAGGTGTGTAGAAGTTTGCGCAGTCCTCAGCGCCTTCACGTCCACTCAACTGCAGGTGTACCTGAAGGTGGATGAGCGCGACTTGCAGAAGCTTAAGGGCCAGCAGGAGGAGCTATCTGGCTTGAAGGAGGTGCTGTCTAGCGTGTCGAGCCACACTGGCGGCCTGCTCGCTGGTACGTGTTCATTTGCATTTTTTTGAGCCCCATCACACACACGCACACGCGTGCGCACACACACACACACATACACACACACACACACACACACAGCTATGAAAAAACTCTTGCAACTCAAGAGTATAAGCAATCCTTTTATATCCCTGGGCAATTTGCTTGGCACATCCAGTCAGACTAGGTCACCAACTGATCTTTAATCTTTGTGTGCATATTATGCTTGTTTTCCTATGTAAGATGCGTTTGCAAGGAGCGCTGGAGGAGGCACATGCAGAGGGCGGCTTGCTCTGTGTGCTTGCACTTGCAAGACAAACAACAAGGGATAAGGGCAATGCTCAAGCTATGCCTTGTGCCAAGTCAATGGAGTTTGTTAATGCCCATGTGCGGCACAATGAAGGGCCGACCTATCTGCACATAACCGCTTTAATTCTCCTCTTTTCTGTGATCGATGTGAGGATTGTTGTGGTAGTGTTTTCTCTGCCAAAGTATCTTTCTTTCTCTTTTCTTTCAGTGCTTCTGCCTGCTTTGCTCTTGCATTGCCTCCCCCTTCTGCAGGATTGCACATGGAATGGCAGCAATTGCCATCATGCGTGTGTTATCATGCGCACGTGCCATGACGTATGGTTGTACTATGTTCTCCACTGCTGTTCCTGTCGTACCTTACTCAGCCAATGCTGCACCATAGCACTGGATTGCGCGACACTATTGATCACTGTTGTACCCCGTTGTGCCATGCTGTGCTGCGATACAGGATTGCACATGCAGCTCCAGCAGCACACAGCATGATGCGCATGTACCATGATGCTGGGTTGCACCATGGTGTGCACCGTTATGCCATGCTGTTCCTTGTTGCTGTAGTTGCTTGCTGCTGTACCCTGCTGTGCCGTGCTGTGTCATGCCACAGGGTTGCGCATGGAGCAGCAGCACACAGCATGATGCGCATGTACCATGATGCTGGGTTGCACCATGGTGTGCACCGTTATGCCATGCTGTCCCTTGTTGCTGTAGTTGCTTGCTGTTGTACCCTGCTGTGCCGTGCTGTGCCATGACGCAGGGTTGATCACTGCTTGTTAATCATTGCTGTACCCCGCTGTGCCTTGCCACAGGGTTGCGCATGGAGCAGCAGCAAGCCATCATGCGCATGTACCATGACACTGCCAAGCTGAAGGTGGCAGCGGTGCAGGAATACATCAAGGTGCGCTTGCAGCGGAGTTTACTTTGCCGGGTATGGTGCCTGTTTTGGTAATATGGTGCAATGCCGACTTGGAATGGAAAAGAAGTCATGGACTCCATGCCATGCGGCTGGGACACCCAGTGTAGGTGATCAGGACCAACCTGTGCATGTTGTGTGTGTGATACCAGGACAGCTGCGGGTCTCCCAGTCAAGGAACAATACTTTTGCTCCTCATGCGTCAGCTTTGGCGGTAGCTTGCCTTCACTCGATGTTATGCTTGTCCAATTCTGTTCTGGTGATGCTGGCATCCTTGGAGGTTTTGTGTCCTGCTCCTCTCTTCCTGAGGCCCGCATGTTCTTTTTTCTCCTTTTTTGTAGTGGTGATGATTGCTCATGGCATTGACGCAGATCAATAGCTGTTGCTGGGCGGTCCCTGGTATAACAGTCATGGTTTTGTTCCTGCATGGCTCACCTTGTGCAGGACCTGCTGGAGTCTGACATCAAGTTCTTGGTATTTGCGCACCACCACAGCTTGCTAGATGGTCTGGAGAAAGCTGTCAACACGGCCAAGGCAAGTGCTGGAATTATGTTGGAAGAGCTATACATCAATGTGCAGAATAAGGGTCCTGGCCCTGAGCGGTGGCTGCATGCACGCAAAAGAGTTTGTTTGAGATTGTGCGGTTGGGCGTGGTTGTGGGAATCAGCAGAGGAGGCTATCAAGATGGCCAAGGCGAGTGCTCAGGAAAGCACTTTGGAGCCATGCGACCTTCATAGATGGCCGATTGAGACAAGTGCAGGCATGGGTGCAGTCTTAGCACAATTCAAGGCTGACAAGCAGGGACTGACAAGGAGAGACTGACATAAGTGCAGACACAAGGTGCAGGTGCAGAATGCAGGTGCAAACACAAGTGAGGTGCAGTGCAGAATGCAAGTGCAGATGCAAGTAATGTGCAGGCACCTAATAATACACATGCAAGCACAAGCACAGAGGCAGTCAAACCAAGGAGGGGGATAATGGCATTTGCAGAGGTTGTCAGAGATAACCCTCAACAATGTTGTACAACCTTCCCAATGAAATGATCTGTGTCAATGGGTCCATTATGGCCTTGACAATGCCTATAGTACTTTGAGCAGCAACAGTCTGTGCATGGCAATGTGATGTATAATGCCACTGATGATTATCAGGGAGGTGTCACAGGGCCTGTTTTGGGAGGTGAGAGCTCCATAACCTTTTTGAGCTATTATGGTCCCAGTATTTTGAAGAACAATTGTGCAGTCTTTTTCCTATGCTCAAAGAGGCACCACTCTGCATCAGTATTCTTGGAATTATTTGCTGTGTGTGTATGTGTGTTTGCACTTGGGTGCTCAAAAGAGGAAAGAAGGGGCAATCAGGTGAAAAATGGGAAATGTCTACCCAAAATCATCTGGCCCAATTTACCTTAAAATGCGTAGCAGTGATTTAAGTGAACCAATGCAAAAGAAACGGGGTCGATTGGTGGTCTACTGGCCAAAAACATTTGGAGGGGTAGGTGGACTTCTGAGCCCGTATCTGTTTTAATTCAGGACGATTATTTTTCTCTTTGTATACGCAAACTTACATATGCTTATGTATTACTGTAAAAATGCTCAAAATATACATTGGGGTCGGAATTCCAAGATACGGTTGTACCCTCTGCTTTGATCTGGTGTGGATAACTTGGGCAACATCTGGTGGTATGCTTTTCATCTTGGATTACGGCCGCCAAGGTGGTCAAATTTGAGGTTGGAGGTCCACACACACCTTTGACACCCCTATGGATGATGATGCACTCCCATTTCAGCAGGTTTCTTACCCAAGGTATGCAATTGACTCTCACGGTTTACAACACATCTATGCCCACTGTTGTGAGGCATTGAATCAAAGCACTGTAGCCTGCATGCAAAAAGTTGACGCATAAGTGTCTGGCGCGAGCAGCGGTGGCTACATGTTCAAATGTGCAGAAGGGCTACATTCGCATAGATGGCAAGACGGATGCCCGCCAGCGAGAAGAGCTGCGTGCGCGCTTCCAAGGGGACGACAATGTCAAGGTGTGCTGTTTTTTGACAGTGGTTTGTTTATGGAGCTTTCCTAGGTTGCTCCTCTCGACAAGAGTGCGCCCTCATTCATATTGTGCAAGCAGCCTGTGTGCCCCTATCTCTTTCCTCATGGGGTCATCATCCTTGGTCTCCCTCACTGGCCGATAGGAGTCTTGAAGGAAAAATTTTGAAAATGTACCTGTTGGTGTTAGCCAACCTGTATGGCAGCCACCCGCATGGAGACCCTTTGCAGTCTTTCAGCGCACCCGTCTAGACCCTAAGCCCTTGAAGAGCCCCTTTTTCAAGGTAGCCATTAGAGGCTCTTTGCAGTCTGTCAAAGCGGCTGCCCCTCCACTGCTTTCAGACCGACCCAATAATCGCCTTCATGACAAGATCCCTCTTCTTTCCTCATTTGCTGACCCTTCAAAAGGCTTCTCAATTCATCCAGGCGTGTCTCTGTATGTACTCCTCAGGAGCAAAGGCTGCTTTCTCTGCCATGATCATTGACGATATTTGTTGGGTCCGTCCCATCAAGCGTGCTGTGCCACCCATTCCACACTGCTTTGGCAGGCAAGCAAGATGCCTGGATTAAAGGCCTGGATAAAAGCATCTGCATCTGCTTGACTCCACCACCTTTTGGAGTTTGATTCACGCTTCTTGAGTCTGACTCACACTTGCCTTGTCAAACATGAAACGTTTTATTTAACACCAGAACAGTCAACCATAGCCTTGTTTTTTCTTGTAGTTGGCTGTGTTGTCACTTACAACTGCAACTGCAACCGCAGGCACGAGCCTAACACTCACGGCTGCATTCCTCAAGCCCGCTCAGTGATGCAAAGCCAAAACCTCTCAACATCCCTTCTTCCTCTGCAGGTGGCTGTGCTGGGGATTGCGGCTGCAGGCGTAGGCCTCACGCTTACTGCTGCCAGCACTGTTGTCTTTGCAGAGCTGAGCTGGGTGCCGGGAGAGATCATGCAAGTAAGTGCGACCTCCCTCTAAAGTTGCACGCCATGTTGGGGTGTGGTCTTTGCAGAGTTGAGCTGGGTGATTAAAGAATTCATGCAAGTGAGTGTGCTTTCCATTTCAAGCTGCATGTGTGCTGGGCTGGGAGCCAGGAGCGACCTTGCAAGTGAGTGTCCCCTCCTCTTTAGCTGCACATTATATAATTCACATCCTCCATATTTACCACGCCTGTGTGGGACAGACCCAGCTGTGTGGGAAGCTGTATGCCGCTCTCCTTGAAGTTCCTTCTTGGGTTTGTTTGTCTGGATAATGAGAAGAAAAGAGTGTACAGGCAGCAAGCAAGGTTGGTGTGTGAAATTTTAATGACGAGAGTCAAATCTTTAAAAGATGTAGAAAGGATCCTGGCTGCTCCAGAAATCAAAATCATGTTTCTATTCTTTTTATTGGACAAGGCATTGGATGAGGCAAATGGGGGCCCGAGCAATGGCATGCTGCTGCTGCTGCAGAAACTCATTCCAAACTAACATGATGATGCTTGTTTTAGATACTTCATCACATGCTGGGGTCAAAAGGGCACATTGAGGTTGTGCAAGCCAACAGAAGGCCAAGGTGGCCACCATGGAGGTCGGTGGGCAACGCAAGTTCCACAACTCACTGTATGATGTTGCAGCAAAATAATTGCTAATTGTGTTGACATGATCACATTTTTGGTGGTTTGCAGATTAGATTGGTGCCCTTTTTGTCTAGGTAGGAGCACTGGAAGGGGGGCTTGGGGGCAGGGGAGTGGAGTTTTAACTGAATCCTGCCCAAAGACAAAGCATTACCTCACCTCCACATACAGGAGGTCGTTGTCTGTTATCTTTTGTATATCCCAAGAAGCCATTTTCAGAGATTTGTTGCTGCAGCAGCAGCTGCTGTGAAGCCTGTAGCTGAAGTCAAGGCCTTGTGGCCTTGCAACTTTTTTAATGCTTTCTCTTGCCGAGTTGTATTTGCCTTACATAAGGTTGCAAGCTAGATGGGTGCTTCTTCTCCAAAAATGATTTGTTGTGCCACTTTGCAACGCGCCTGCTGTGAAGGTCGATGGTTGTTTGAGTTTAGAAGGACCGGGAGTGATTGGAACAGCACCAGGGAGGCTGGACCTAAGATGGCAATTGTTGCAAGGAAAATGCACAGAGGAAACACCTATTTGGTGGAACGTCAGAAAAGAAAAGGCCACGCAAGCCAAGGGACAGCGCGCAGGGAAGGGGGGGTTCCCTGACCAGTTGATAATTATTTGTAGCAAAAATAAATGCTTGCAGGCTCTGCAGAGCCAGACAAAAGTTCCTGCCTGACATTTCAGCAATGCGTGCCTGATAAGAGTAAGTTGCTTCTTTGGTGAATGTGCATGCTTTTAAATGAAATGGGTGTCTGTACAATAAAAGGTGGCTTTGCAATTTATACACACGGAGATATTTGACTTGCTTGCTCGCAAGCTGAAGTCGGTGCTTCAAACGCATTTGAGCTTCTGAGCATCTTCGGGAGCATTGAGACTTTGGGACAAGCGGAGGCCCTGGGAATCATGTGAGCTTCTAAGCATCTTGGGGGGGACATTGAGGCTTTGGGACAAGCGGATCCCATGGGGATCATGTGAGCTTCTAGCATCTTCGGGAGCATTGAGACTTTGGGACAAGCGGAGGCCCTGGGAATCATGTGAGCTTCTAAGCATCTTGGGGGGGACATTGAGGCTTTGGGACAAGCGGATCCCATGGGGATCATGTGAGCTTCTAGCATCTTTGGGGAAGCATTGAGGCTTTGGGACAAGCGGAGGCCGTGGGGATCCTGGTGTATCAGTCGTTGGCAGCTTTGATTCTTTGGAAGCAAGCCAGGCAATCCTACAAAACAGATTGCCACCAAAGCCATTGGTGATTTGGGTGTAGGTTAGCCTGGTACCCGGCAAATGAATGAAATCTACACCTTTGATATCAGCAGTGCCAGCACAGAAAAAAATTTTAAGGGAAAATGTGTGTTTGGCATTTACAAAACGTTTGTTGATGCTCTTAATAGATGCTTCTATGAAAGCGGGGTATATGTTATTTTCCAGAAATTTTAGTGTCCTCGTATTCAATGAAGTTCCACATTTCATGAAATGAGGTTGAGCTGTCCTTGGCAACAAAAACGGGACCTGTTGCATTTTGTATCTCGTCAGGGAGGAGTCCTTCCCAATCTGCTGAAGCACGTAGCATCCAGGCCCTTGGCGAAGGGACTTTGGTGCATACATAGCACCTGAAGAAGAAAGCCATACATGGTCAAGCTGACACTATGACTTGTTGGGTTATCTGGACTATGGAGGGTCATCATTACATGACTCATGTAACAGGTGGTCAAGCTGACCTTTGGTTTGTGCACATGTGTGTGCACCCATGCCATGATGGGGTCTTGATGTCAGCAGTCCATCCTTTCCCCCCTCAAGCACATTGGCTTTTGTAGCCCCGGATGCACTGCACGAGCTGACCATTGACTCGTGCACACATGTGTGCACCCATGCCATGATGGGGTCTTGATGTCAGCAGTCCATCCCTCCCCCCTCAAGCACATTGGCTTTTGTAGCCCCGGATGCACTGCACAAGCTGACCATTGACTCGTGCACACATGTGTGCAGCCATGCCATGATGGAGTCTTGATATCAGCAGTCCATCCTTCCCCCCTCAAGCACATTGGCTTTTGTAGCCCCGGATGCAGCCACTGCATTACTGCTTTCCGCTCATGTGCTTTGCAAAATGTTTTTTGCTCTGACAGGCCGAGGACCGCGTGCACCGCATAGGGCAAGAAAGCAACTCCGTCAACATCCAATTCCTTCTGGTATGGAGTTATTCTTACGGCTTCCTGCATGATACATGACTGTTGCAATACGTAGCCATAGCATGGCTGTTACATGAGGGCAGCGCAGACTCGGCTGCAGTGTCCTCGTTCTGGCAGAGTGTGTCAAGGTTCCTACTTTACACAGATCCCTAGAGCCTCGACTGTGGCTGGCTTCCCTTCCCTCAGCAGCAGGGGGGCATGCTTGCTCTTTTGCTGCTGCGTCTGGGATGCATTGGTGCACGTTTCAGGAGTTGGGCGCATACGTGCGTGTGTGTGTTTGTGTTAGTGTCCTTGAAAACCTCTTTGCTTTGTGAGCTGTAAACATGAATGACCCTGAGCCCCTGTCTGCAGCTCGACGCAAACTGCTGCTCCAGGCCTTGAATGACCCTCTCTGCCTGGAATTCGAAATTTACAGGTGAAGGGCACCATAGACGACATCATGTGGGACACAGTGCAGCACAAGTTGACCAACGTTGGAAAGGTGCTGGATGGCAAGGAGGATTCATTGGCGGTAAGCAATGGTTGACATTGAAACCCCAATCCCTAGATCTAGCTTGTGTATTGGCTTGTAGCATCGGAGCATCACCCAACAAATTGCTGGTCACCTGCACTCACTATCCTACGAGGTTGATTCTGGTTGGGAAGAAAAGGATGCTGCCGTAAAAGATCAAGTGAGCTAAGGGATGGTCCAAGTTGTTTGGTTATTGAAACATGTAGCACACCGATTGTGCGTGAAGAGCACGCGAAGGCTTGCTTTTGGCTTTTGTCTTGTGCATGAAGGAGCAAGTGCAAGCTTGCTTTGGGCCTTTGGCCCAGCTCATTCTTCGTTCTGTCCCTGATGTGATGGGAATGCCAAGCCCGTAAAAAACAATACAAGCTCTATTGTTGTTTGTCCTCCAAAGTGGCAGGGATGGCCAGCTCACAAGGAAGAAACACTTTCCGCACTTTGGTTGAGACATGCAATTTGAGACCTTATGAAATCTGGGCGCGGGGTGTCAACACTAAGGGGGACGTTGGAGGAGTAGCGCAGGGCACATGAGGTTGGCATCACGCTGTCAACCTGCGCAAACACAATAGCTACTGACACCTCGCCCATCCTGTTGTCCTGCCTGTTGCCCCACAGGTGGCCTCCAAGAGCACCGTGGAGCGGAGCAGTGGGGGGCCAGGGCCCATGGATGCTTTCCTGACCAGGCGCCCTGACACAAATGCGGGTGGGAGCCGGGATGCAGGCTCCAGCCCGGACCTTGGACAACCTGGGGTGGCCCTCACACAGAACCTCGGATGCCACACATCAGGCCCCGCACTGAGTGACAAGCAGCACGCATCAGGCCCTGCACACAGCCACAGGCAACACGCATCAGGCCCCACACAGCTGCCGCATCCAGCCGACCCGCCACAGCCAGGAGCCGAGGCGATTGCTCGGCAGGCAACCGGACCAGCGCAGCAGCTCCCAGGCCTGCAGCATCCCCAGCAGCAGGTGCCAGGCCTGGAGCCATCAACCCACGCTCCAGCAGCGCAGGCGCAGGCATGCAACCCACCATTGCAGCAGCCTCAACAACAGCCTCAGCAGCAGCAGCAGCAGCAGCAGCAGCAGCAGCAGCAGCAGCAGCAGCAGCAGCCTCAACAACTGCAACAGCAGCCTCCATGTGGGCCGCAGTTGCAAGAACCTTCGGGGCAGGCACAGCAATTGCCTCACCCACCAAACCAGCAGCAACAGCAGGTGCCACAGCAACGGCAGCAACAAGCTAAGAAAGGCTTGGGGAAGCGGCAGCACAGCGATTCTGGAGGTGGTCGTGGACAATCGGGAAAGAAGCAGCAAATCAGGACTAGAGATCGTTAGCACAAATTGATTTAATAACTGTACTCTGTGACGTGCATAGTCCGTAGAGTGATTGTACCTAAAGCCAACATGCCTGGACATGAGGGGCGGATTTGGATTGGACTCTCACAGGAAAATTGCTCACCTTCGGTTGGTGAAATTCCAAAGTGCTTGTTTGACACACATGGCGCGTTATCCTCGGACTTCTGGTTTACACCCAGTTCATATCCGGAATTTTCCTTGTATGAAAATGCGGCATGCATTATACTATATTATTTTCAATCAATTACCAATACGTAGGTGGGTGTAGAAGGCGATTTGACTTTGTGTCATACAGTCGAACCTTTGTGTAAAGATGTGTACCTGTCATGTGCAGGTGTGCAACCGCATCTACGGCCTTTTGTACTCAGTATGGTGTTGGCGAGATCCCCTGCATGATGCATCCTGCGTCCTGCATGATACGCGCCTCCTGTGGCGCACACACGCGCTTCCTGCATGATGCGCGCCTTCTGTGGCACACACACGCACTAGAAAAGGAAAATTTACGCTAGCCAAAAGGCAGCATGCATTAAGGAAAGGTTCCCCAACTAGCAAGCGAGCGAGGGTCTCACCTAAGGGCCCTAAAACTTACACTAGACACAGCTAGCCTAGGTGAGATCCAGAAACAGAGCTCATGGGGATCTTGAGGGTTGTCCGCCATGCTCCTGGACGTCCGGACTCTCCTTCTCCTATTCTCCACCGCCGCGCGCCCCGCAAACTCCCCCCCAAAAGCCCCTTGAAAATGAAGAGCATGTCTGGTTTTAATAGTGGTTGTCAATTTTTGGATTGCATGCCCTGATGCAATATTAGCCGTCCCAATGAAAAGAGTGCCATGGACAAATTGTTGCCGGTATCCGTTGAGATGTATAGGGGGGCACGGGGGGAACAGGGAGCACCCAGCGCCAGACACAGCCACTCCACCGGTCCGTCACCCTGGCCAGCTCCTTCCAAAATAGAGGCACATCCATCCCGTGGAGGCCAGATACTGTGAAGACATCCCATAATGTACGCAGCCTCAGGCCTGCGTAGACTTTACTTTTTCTTTTCTTTGTGAAGGCATTGGGCCTAAGAATCAGTTCAAGGCATATAAGCAGCAGCACTGTGACCTCTGCCGCCACCCTTCAAGGGCCTTAGCTCAAGTCACTCTCCATACCAATTTGCTAGGTGTGAGCTTGGTCACCTACACCCCTCACACTTTGGAGCCCCTTAAAGAGCTGGGTCTTGACATCGACAAAGCCACCGAGCTTGCTCTGAAACTTCATGCTCATTCTGTCCAGTACACGTATGCACTTGCTAGCACCAGACACGCTCTTGAGAAGACTTCACTCAAATCTCATCATCGAGATCAGGCACAGGGCACTGCTAGTAACCCTTCTGATCCTTATTGAACTTCTCATTCTATCCTTTAAGTGAAGGGGATGCACGGTTCATCGGCCCTGGGTATCCTTTTTTCTTTATTTGATGTGGGGAGTGCTTACACTGCCTGCATAGTTCTTCTTTTCTTGCTCAGCACTTCCGCCCAAGAAAACTTGCCCATGCTGAGCATGCAATTGGAAGCAAAAGCAGTTTTCATACAATGCCCTGGAGCCAGGTGCTGCCAGGAACCGCCCCAGATCCATCTGGGGCAGCTCCCCTTCTCTCCTGGCAGAAGGGACTCACTCCTCTCTAGCCAAGTATCTCCTTAACAGATGTAGGGAGTGTGGAAAAGAAGAGTTATGCAAGCAGTTCTCACTGCCTGCGTAATTTTCCTTGTTCTTTGTACAGCTCAACCAAAAGGTTATACCCTTACTCCTGACCCTTACCTAATCCATTGTTAACCTGAACCTTAATCCTACCCTTCAACTGATACTAGATCTGATAAATTACCCCAAGTATGGAAGGTGCAGATGGTACTGGAGGTACTTGATGCACTCAGAGTTGCTTATGACAATTCAATCATATTGGCAGAGGGGGTTATCTGAGGCCTGGAATTAGGTCCTTTTTGCATGCTCCCGGCCTACTTATCCCCTGTCTGTAGCACAAGGTTTTGGATGTGCCATTTGGGGGGCTCGTGGCAAATTAGCTGCGGCGTGAACCCTAAAAAAGACCAGAAAGATTACATAGGCAGTGAACACTCCCCACATCAAATAAGGAAGGGAAGCCACATTGGTTCGAAGACCATCATGTCCCACCTTTATGATATGACCACCTCATCACAAAGTCCAGACTGAGAGAAGCACAGCAGGCAGACAATGTGAAATGGCAGAGAAATTGCAAAGAACATCATCGCAAAAACTGTAGTGATAAGACCCAGCGTTTGATCGGGTACAGGCTTTCAGCCATTTTATTTGATGAAAATCCAGTACAAGCCTTGAAGGGGTGTCCAAATCAGCTCGAGGCCTCCAAGCTGCAGCATCGCAATCTATGTTGCCATTCTTCAAGGGCCTCGGCTCAAGTTGCCCTCCATGCCATTCTGTTAGGTGTGGGCGGGGTCATCTACACACCCCATACTTCGGAGCCCCTTAAGGGGCTTGGCCTTGACACTCATATAGCCAACAAGCGTGATCTGAATCTTCATGCTCATTCTGTCCAGTACGCCTACAATGGTTACAATGGTTACAATGGGTTTGAACTTCAGCCAGGTAGTTTGGCTGCTCGGCCTGATCAACTGTTCCAACTGCACAAACAATATCCATGAGTTTAGAAATAAAACGATAAGGGTCATTAGTTTGCTTCTGCAACAAATGAAAAACATCCTCAGAACTAGCTTGAGAATAGAGTCCAGTACGCCTACAAACTTGCTAGCACCAGGCCCACTCTTGAACAGATTGCTTTCATCACCAAGATCTGGTCCCGGGGCACTGCAGTACCCCTCCTGATCCCCATTGAAAGAAAGACAGAAAAAAAGACTATGCTTGCCAAGCGTGGCTCCGTGCATTAAGGTCACCCGTCCTGAAAGGCAGGGCCCCATCATACAGATCAAGAGGAAGAGCAAGCACAGAAGTCTACTTCAGCAAGTTGGCCCCTACCATGGGATCTACGACACGACTGTCAGGCAGGCCCTGTCCAGCAAGCTTAAGACCCACCCCTAAGCCCTAAGCATGCTCTCCAACATCCCAGCATGGGCCCCCCTCTTACCTTTAAGAGCCAACAGGGATTGGGAGGCGAGCACGGAGTTATGCAGAACCATACCGAGACACTCCAACTCTGAACTCCTTCTCCACTACGCCGATTTCTGGAACCACCTCTGCACCAAATCTTCCTCCTGGTACTCGTGCGCGCGCCCCGCCTGAGCCGCAAGCAAGCTCCAGAGGCCTTTGGCATAGGCTGCTGTTGGTCCGCTGCCAATGGTGACATCTCAGCCGCTCCCGAGTATGTCTGGGCGTGTACTGCACAGCATACGAGGGCGTTTCCAAGGATACCGCATGGAGGTGCCTCACCGTAGTCCCCCATTGCAATGGGGACTGGAATTGGTTTCCAATTGGTTTCTTCTTCTCTTGGTAGAGAAGAAAGCTACATGGCACCTTGGTCCTAGGTATCTCCTTTTTCTTGATTGATGCGGCGAGTATTTTCACTACCTGCATAGTTTTTCATTTCTTTTATTTCCGAAGGGTGCCAGAAAAGGTCAATGTTTGAACTCCATTATTCCTATTTTTGGATATGCAGGATGAGGCACGGTATATGTAGATTAAATAAGAATATTTAGGAGATTGGAACATTCCAGAGGTGGGCAACTCCCTTGTGTCGCTGGACACGTTTTTCCCCGGAAATTCCCTCTAAAATTTCACCATGCCAACCATGTTTTTTCGTTAGAAAATTGCACTCACAAAAATTGAAAAATCAGAGGACCCTACATAACACTTCTGGCCTTAGATCACGCAAAAAAGGCCCTCAGCTCCACCCCGGGACCATTGTTCTCTTCCAGAGGGGGCCAACTGAGCATGTGCCTTAATATGCTCCTTTTTTGCATTTAAAGTGCGCCCACTCTCAGCCACTTCGTCTGATTGGGACAATTCTAGCTCTTAAGTGAGAATGGCGGTACGTACTGAGAATGGCGGTACTGTATACAAGCTACCAGAGCATATGCTCAGATTTGTGTGAGTCGCCCTGTATCCTTAGATAGACTGCGCTAAAGCTCACATGCCATGATGGGCAACGTAAACCCTAATTTGGTGCTTTTTTATGGGAAATGCATGGCCATATGGCTGAAATTTTCAGTGAAAACCACCCAATTGGGTTGCAACTTAGTGCAGTGGGTGGTCAGATTTGGAGTTTTGGTGGGTTTACGCCGCGTCTAATTAGGCATGTGTGCCACAACTGGCACCTCTTAAACTCTAGTGCTACAAAAAGGCTACCAATGGAATTTAGGCTTGAAAGGTGCCAGTTGGGGCACACATATTGAGCATCCAAAAAACACTTGATTGGGGGCCTCAGACAGCCCCCTCTGGTTCTCTCCCCAGAAATTAGTTTTTGTAATCTGCATATACCAAGCTGACGTCCTGTACTTTCTTGGCCCCCCTTGTGCTGGATTTCGTCAAAGGGAAATAGCAGGAAGGCTGCATCTCATCAACTACTGGGCCATGTTGCTCCATTTCTGTTGCAATGATTTTTTTTGGTACAAGGACTTCAAACCCCAAAAAGTGAGCCTGTCTGGTGCAGTGGGTGGGAATTGAAATTTAAATTTTAATTCTACTTGTGAAAAGTAAGGTTCATGCCGTAACTTTTGAGGCGTATACGCCAAGATCTTCTAGAACCCCGCTGCTAGCAAACTTTTCTGTCTGTACAGACTTGCCTTGGCACCTTTTCATCCTTTTCTTCCAGCACCATACTTTCTCCAGTGGATACGACCAGCGCGATGATGAAGCAATCATGCTCAAGAGTGCAAATTCGATTTCTTTTCTGCTTCGTATCTGAATCAATGGGCTTTGACCATATGGTGGCCCCTCTTTCCTTATGAGCCAGGATCCTGGCTTCATGCGTATCACAAGATTGCTTTTGCACAACCTCATACCCAGCAAGGAAATCAAAACAGCAATGGGTCTTTTCTAAGGCTGTCCGGTTTGAGCAATCCTGATGCATTGTCGAGATATCAAGTACACATTATTCTTAGTAAATCTCACCACCGAGGCTTATTTTAGAGAGTCGAAAACGACGTCCACAAATATTTCGGATATATCTGGCTTCCAAATCCACCAACACGCTGGAATAAGGAGAGGGGTACAAAGAAAATCAACATGATATTTTGTTAGCGTAGTGTGGATGGGTGGCTGTAGGTGTGCTCATCCCCTTCCAGTCTGCAACCCGTGCAACAGGCACTCAACCCTTAGGTTTGCTTTGCAATGGACGCCTTGAAGGAGCGCCTCTTGAGCTGTGCAGAGGCGTCAACTTCATGTGTTGGGTGCGTCTGATGCAAACTCGACAGCAGCAAGCGAGCCCAACAGGCTGGAACGTGCCTGGACAAAAACGCGTCAATTGCTCGCCGTGGTGCTTGCTTGGATTTTTCAACGTGCGGATGTGAGGCTGGATGGCTGGTTTCCATGCTCATCCAACTCCTCTCTCGTGTGGTGTGTTCTTCGTGTCGTTCTGCAGGAGTGGGCCGTGCAGATTTCCGAGTAGAAAGGCATCGGCTGCTCGCCACCGGGTGGGTGCATCAAATTTGATGTGATGGAGGCCATTCAAAAGCCCCCACCCACTGTCCCACAGCAGCACATACAACCCACCAGTGGTCCACCATAATTTTGCCTCCCACCCACTGGTTTGATGGATGCCATACAAAGAGTCAAACCATGTGCTCATGATCCTTGCTGTGGCATTGTCCGGGCTTGCATCATCACTCAATCATGGCCAATAGTGTATCTCATGCTCCCCTAAGCTCCAACCACCGAGACATGTGTGCCATGACATATCCATTTGCAGCACCAGCACACCCAGGCCCTGCCATTTTCTGGGAGGGACAGACCTGCTGCACTGCTGCAAGCCCCGGCACCAGCCATCAGCATTAGCAGTGCCCAGCAGCCCAGCCCCGGGAACCCAGTAGGCTTTCTCCGTCCTGTAGCCCGGGACCGAGTGGTAGAACCCCTGCCACTGCTTCCTCTGCAACAGCATGCCACAGACACTTCCAAGGGCCCCAGTGACTCCCCTCAGCGCTCCACCTCTTACAAGCCCCTCCGGGCAAGCGCGCCCCTCATCACAAAGCGCATCAAGCAGACGCGGACTTGGCAGCAGCTTGAGGCATTGGTGGCAGAAGAAAGCCGCAACTTCAACTATGTGCACGCGTCTGCAGCCCTGCTGCACCTTACAAAGCTACTGCAGGGAACTGCTGCAGGCGCTCCCGGCCATTCCCCCACAAGCAGCAGCAAAGGCGACAGCCCCTCGGACAGTCCACCCTATAGTGAGGCAACTAATTGCAGCAGTAGCACCAAAACTGACTCCAGGACTGCAGACAGCCATGCCAGGAGCTCACATGCTTCCATGGATCCCGTCAGCATTCAGCAGCAGCAGCAGCCAATGCTGCAAGTGCCTCCAATCCTTGCATCTCGGTCTAGTCGCCCCGCCGCCTCCGTCAACTTGGCCCAACAGCCCCCCAGAGTGCAAGCCCTTCTGCACACCTTGCTGCGCATTGTGCGCAGGGAGATGCCTGCCATGGATGTGCAGGGTGTGTCCAACACACTGTACTCGCTTGCAGTGCTGCATTTTCCTGACATGAGCCTCGTTGGGGAGCTGATGGCGGTAGGTGGCAATGGTGGGGGCGTGTGGAGCAGTTGCATGCGTCGTCCCTGTTCCTGCTGCTGCTGCTGCTGTTGTTGTTGTTGTTGTTGTGAAAGCTGTTGTTGTAGTCTGGGCACTACACCATGTATTACGACTTTGCGGGCGTGGGGGTCGCAAGCATCATCATTTTTACCTTTTAAAAGCCTGTTCTACATGGGTAGTGAAGAAGAAATGAAGGCATTGGCGCATTGGTTGTCAGGTGGGGAGACTTTGTGGAGCCCAATGCCTGTAAATGCCTGTGCCAGCCCTGATGTTTTGGGGGCGTGTTGATGAACATGCAGCCATGAGGGTCATGAGCATGGCTGACGTTGGTCTTCTGAAAGCTTCAAGTGCTCAAGGGGGAGCTGCCCACGCTGCGCATTTGCATGGGATGTGTGGAATTATTTGAGGGCATTGCTGAGAAGGTGTGATGAGGCACCTGCCGTTCTGCAGTTCTGGAGTTTGGTACCGCAGTCTGCTTCTAGCTAGCAGGGCTGGAGGTGCAAGCTGCTGTGTGTCTGGGCTGAAATGCATGACACCCTCCTGGCTTTCCTCGTACCTGCATTCGTGCACAGGCTGTGCAGTACCGTCTGGACATTGGTAAGCCCCAGAACCTTGCCAACATCATCTGGAGCTGCGTAGTGCTGGGCTACATGCCAGAGCGGGATTGGATGGTGATGTACTACCGCGCGCTGGATATCAGGTGGGGTTGGTAGGAGTGCCTGCTGCCTGTGTAAGATAAGTGTGCCTGTGTACCCTAACAGGTGCGAAAGTCACTTGTCGTCTGCGCATGATCATATGGCATAGCCTGAGGAGAGCTTCCATGACACACTGTACCAGGGTACAACAAACGCACAAGACCTCTGAAGTCTTGTGTGGAGGTGTGACACACCTCCTTCGAAAGGTTTACCTAATCCAAACAAATTGCTGGCTGGCATTCAGGACTAAGACTGGCGACCTTGGCTCTTCTTAGTCTGGGCTGTGCTCACATACACACACACATGCGCGCACACACACACACACACACACACACACACACACACACACACACACATGTTGCGATGCAGGCTGCATGCTTTCGGGCCTGTGGATGTGTCCAACACAGTATGGGCATTTGGCCGGCTGCAGTTCAATGGCAAACAGTACCGGGTGGCACCTGACATCGTGCGCAAGCTGCTGCAGCAGGCTTATAGCGTGCTGCCACAGCTAGAGCCACAGGTGCGCGCAGCCGTGTGTGTGTATGTATGTGTGTGTATAAGTGTGTATGTAAGAGGGTGCGCTGTCTCCAGGGAGCACGCTGCAACTTTTTGAGTTATGTGTGCGCAAGCCCCTGCCCCTGCCCATAGGCCTCCGCCTAATGCTGCCAAGCCGAGGCAACATGCACAGCTAAGCACACTTGCTTGCATGTGCGGGGATTGACACCCTTTTGCGTTTTGTGTGCTCTTGTGTGTTGATATCTTGTGCATTGTGTACGCTTGTTTGTTGAAATCCTTGTGTACATTGTGTTCTCTTCTTACATGTAAATGAAAGACTTCATCCCTACTACCCGGGGTGAATACACTGTGTATGTGCAGCATCCTGTGTGTGTGAACACCCCTCGCCTGCCTGTGTGTTTGTAGCACCTGGCCAACATGCAATGGGGCCTGGCTCGGTTGAAAGTGCAGAGAGTGCATGTATGTCAACCCACATACCTTGCCTGCCTGTGTGATTGCAGCACCTGGCCAACACGCTATGGGGCCTGGCTCGTCTGGGTTTTGTGCCAGGACCCATGTGGAGCCAGGCCTTCCTAAACGCTACTGGACCAAAGCTGCTGGCCATGCACGCGCATGAGCTGTGCAGCCTGGCGTGGGCGGTGGGCAAGCTGCGCATGGCACCAGGGCCTGTATGGGTGTCGCAGCTGCTGCTGGTGAGTACGTGCGTCAACACGTGTGTGTATCTGTGCATGTGTTTTTTAGGGGGGGGTGCTTGTGCTTGTGAGGGTAGAATTTGTGTGGGGGGAGGGGAGGCGCATGGGTTTTGGATGCTGCTTGGGCCCCTGCCTGTTGTGTGTATTAGCAGCTGCTGCTTGTGAGCATGGGTGGGGAAGCTCTTGTTATGCTTTGTCTGGGGCTACACATTTGCCATAGACGGTCAGAAGTGGGGAATGCAGCCATGTAGGTTGCGTCTGTGTGGACGCAATGTAAGGGAGCCTCTCAAGGGGGTCTCAATAGGCACATGAGGCAAGGTAGCCTGCTTGTCCTGGCTGCTCATCCTGCGTATCTGCATGGCATGCTATGTATGGTGAAAGCAGTCTCGTCCATCACGTGCTCGCGCTTCTCCACTCCTGCCCTGTTGCGTCCATGCTGCTTCTTTTCCAGGCCAAGCAGCCCATGCTGCCCCACATGGAGCTGCACGCGATCGTAGAATCCCCCTCGTGCACATGCACTGAAACTTGTCAACTCCCCTGCTGCTTCCACTGCAGGCCACACAGCCCATGCTGCCCCGCATGCAGCCGCACCAGCTGTCGCAGTTGCTGCTTGGCCTGTCCAGCCTGAATGCGCGTCCCCCTGCGCAATGGATGGCAGCCGCGCTGAGAGTATCGCAGCAGCATGCCAGCTACTATACCCCCCAGGTAATCCCTTGACGCTTGCACGGTGCCTTCTCATGACCAGTGCTAGCATGGTTAGCCTCTACCATCTACTACAGCCTCCAGGTGCGCACCCAATGACTGCACAGTTCCTTTGCTGAGGCTTCATCCTTTTTTCCTGATCTGTTGCTTGCTCCTAGAAATACAGATGGGCTGTGGATGAGATGACAAAAGGTGCTTCTTTGGCGCACGTATGTGCTGTGTGTGCTGTGACCCCTACCCTGTTTGGGCGCAGGAGGGGCTGTTCATCCTGCAAACAATGGCCATGGCTGCCTTCAGCTGGTGGAGCTGCTGCAAATCTGTGCTGTCTAACGAATTGCTCCCTTGCCTCTTGTGCTCCAGTGGTTTATGCAGTGAAGCACTCAGGGCTGCCTTGAGTTGGAGCTGCTGCGTGTGTTTTGGTGTGTCTGAGGCATGCTGGCTTGCCTCTCGTCCCCCTCAGGGGTTCACGACCACTTTTCTATTTTTCTATTTCACACCTTTTCTCAAGACCTGCGCTAGCTAGTGGAGACCGCTGCAGCAAAGATCATGTGCGTTATGGTGTGTTTAAGGCATGCTTGCTTGCCTCCAGTGCTCCTCTGAGGACCATGTCATGTGCTGCGACTGCCATGCCATTCATGCGCAAGATGTCTGCCTGCCTGCTAAATCATGCGACACATGGGAAGAGTCTGGGGCAGCAGACCACTTTCAAGGCTTCATCTCTCTGGAGATGGTTTTCCTTGCTGGCATTGTACAGCAGGCATCGCAAGCATGCTGTGCAGCCAGGCCTCTGTCGTACCCTCCCCATCAAACTGGACTCACTCGCTTCGTGCTGCAGGCACTGCTGCAAGTGCTGCGCGGCGTGGGTCAGCTCGGAGGTCTGTCTGCAGCTGGCTTTCCTCCAGAGACAGCAGAGCAGTGGCTGGCACAACACCTGCAAGCATCCTCTGCATTCATAGGTGGGTCAGGCTGCCGAGAGTGCTTTTCCTTTAATTCAAGTTCTGATGCGCGGCGCCTGCAAGCAGCGTCTGCATTCGAGTAGTCAGGTCAGCACTTTGTTGGTGCTGTGTGGGTGTATGTGTGTGTGCGCGCGTTTCGTTGCGCAGACTGCGAGAATGGGAATCAATATCTTTGGTTAGTGTCCTTTCATTCTAAAAGATGTGGCAGGCAGGTCACACCTGGCTCACACTTATGCAGTGATGTATCTTCATTACTCTCATTTTTACAGGTGGTGGGGGGAAGGGTAGAAGTGCCAATAACTCACACACGTGCAGCTACAATTTTCCTCATCTGTACAGGTGGTGGGGTGCAGGATCTTGGCGCAACTGGCTCACACTCATCAAGCAACGCTGAAGGTTCCAGCCCTGCAGCAGCAGCTGCTGGAGAGAGGAATGGCTATGTGGATGGTGGGAACCACAGAGAGAGCGAGAGGTCCTTAGCAGATGAGGAGAGCGAGAACAATTTTCTGAGCAGCAGCAGCAGCAGCAGCAGCAGCACCAGCACCAGTGACGTAGATACATGGGCTGCTGACCTGTCATCTTCAGCTGCTGCTTTTTCTTCCACGGCAGCCCTATCAGAGCATGAGGATGAGCATGAGGGTGGTCATGCTGCAACGACCTCTTGCGGCTACCAGGCAGAAGAGCTTGCTCAACTGCTTTACGCGCTGGTGCGCATGCACGTACGCCCACCGGGGTGGTGGCTGGGCCAGGTGCTGCAAGCTTTCCAACACACCCCCGGCATGATGCACGCACTCTCCAGGTGTGTGGGTGTGAGGTGGGGGTGTCAGGGGCACACGTTGCTGGAGCTGTGGGCAAATGAGTCGAGTATGCTTGCGCAGAGGGACGTGGAGGTGTTGGCCAATAAGTTGGGTATGTTTGCTCAGGCAGGTGTGGAGGTGTGGGGTTGAGTGTGTCTGATCAGATGGCTTTGGTGGTGTGGTTACAAATGAATTGAGCATGCCTCCTTTGACTCACTCTTGTCAGCTGCCTTCATTGCCTGGTACGTGGCACCTCAGGTACCATTGCGCAAGTTGAGCTGTAGGACAGGATTTGCAGCTGCAAAGCAACACGACAGGACTAAGAGGGAAATTAGCGGAAGAAAAAAAGGAGGTGCAGGTGCCAGTGCGAGCTACAAATGGCCCCGGCACAGATTGTCTGACGCCCATCTTTGCGTTTTAGTGCTCCACTACCTGCTCGAGCCATGTGACCCTCCAAGGGCATGTACAGGGTTTGCCAGTTCTGGAAATTTAAGCCATGTGTTTCACATGTTCCCTGCCAAAAAAAGGACGTTTACGGCATACATATGGAGTTGGCCAGCCCTAGGCATGCTGTGTATAGCTCATGGCATGCGCCTCATTCTACACTGCTGCAATGGGAGCCCTGTGGTAGCAACGGGATCTGGGGCAGTCACTGCGGCAACTGCTGCCTGCCCTCGCACGCCCTTTCCAGAAATCCTTTTCATGCTTGGTGAAATTGTACCCTTGTGATGCCTGACGCTCTCACAAGGAGGATCCTTTGGCAGCAATGGCTGTGCAGGTGCTGCTGCCTGCTTTAAAACTCCCGTGCCGACTGCCCTTGCATGGATGGATTCCTCGAGACCATGCTGCTCTGCATGCCTCCACTATCTTGATGTCCTTTCCATCCCACGATGATGTCAATAAACGCATGCATGTGTTTCTCGTCAAACAGACAGTCCTGCGGCCGCATTGACTGTGTGGTCCCTGCGGCAGCTGTTTGTATCAACCAGCAACAAAAAAGCATTTATGTGTGCACGCACATGTTCGTCATTGCAGAGACGGCCCTGCGATCGCAATGACTGTGTGGTTCCTGCAGTAGCTTTGTATCAACCAGCAATAATTATGCTTGTACGTGCATGCTCATGTTCGTCGTTGCAGAGACGGCCCTGCGACCGCAATGACTGTGTGGTCCCTGCGGCAGCTGCTGCCCGGCAGCTTAGGACCAGCCAGCACAGCCGCAGCTGCCAGCACCACCTCAGCCACCGCCAACAACAGCAGCAGCGGCACCCTTCCCATGGATTTGCAGCGCCTGGCTCCGGAACTAGGCGCCTCTCAAGCCTGGCAGGAACAGGAGCCGCATCCGCCCTCCAGCTCTCGGCAGCAGCAGCAGCAGCAGCCTGGCTGGGACCAGATGCTCCAATCCCCAGGAGCTGATGGAGGAAATGCAGCTGCGTTGCGGCACCACCTCCTGCCCTTCCTCACATCCCTGTTAGAAGCCACAGGTCCTCGCCTGCAGAAACCCACTTACACGGCACTGGAGCTGGCCACACTGTTGCATGCACTGGCAGGCTGGGGTGAGTGCACTGGGGCTTTGTATGCCTGGGCACAGGCGCACTAGGGTTACATGAGTTGTCTGCCTCAACAGACTGGCCACTAGGGCAGCGTGCATGTGCACGCTCGTGTGTTTCCATGTGTGTGGCCCGTTTGCAGCTTTGCAGCTTTACGAATACGTTTCCGGTGAGTTTGTGGACGAGTGCCACTTGTGCAGCATAGGGTTACTTGTCTGGGGTGCATGCACGGGGATGCTACATGCTCTGGCAGGCTGGGGTGAGCGCTGCAAAGGATGCCTTAGTGTACCTTTGCACGCATGTGTATTCGTGTGTGTGTGTGTGTGTATGTGTGTGTGCGTGCGTGCGTGCGTGTGTGCGTGCGTGCGCAAGCACGCAAAGAACTTCATTGAAGTGTAGTTTCTGGCCACCAAGGAAATATGGCTGTAATTGTTTCAGGCTGTCAGCAGTCACAGTACAGAAATGCCAATTGATCAGAGCACAAGCACATATTTTGGCTGACACACACGCACACGCACGCACACGCGCACAGGTGTGACACCCCCTTCCGGATGGATGGTGCGCTTCTGGTGGCGCTCCTTGGTGCTCCTGTCCAACACCCGCAGGGCCAGCAGCATCAGTGGCAGCAGCAGCAGCAGCACCAGCAGCAAGGGTAACCAACCTGCCAGAGCCTCTGCTGCTGCCACTGCTGCCTTTAGTAAAGGCACCACCACAATCGCAGGCCATTCAGGTAGCCCGCCTGCAACGTCCTCTACTGCTCCAATGCGCACCTCCAACGGCAGCGGCATGGCCTTCCCGGGTGCTGTCCCAGGCTCTCCTGGCTCGAGCACTGGCAACAGCAGCAGTGATATCAGGGACCCACATGCAAGCCTTGCTCCCACAAGAACCACGAGCGCCAGCAGCAGCAACAGCACCAGGTCCAGCACCGGTGCTAGTGTGTCCATCGACAGCAGCATACGCCCCTTGGGCAGCAGCAGCAGCAGCAGCAGCAGCAGGCTGAGCCCAGGGGAAAGTGCGTCCCCCGGCATGGGCAGCAACAATGCAGGCAGCTTGAGCAATGGCAGTGGCATGGGTGAGAGTCTGGTTGCTGGCGGCAGCAGCAGCAGCAGCAGTAGCAGCAGTAGCCAGAAGAAGGTCATGAATCCATGGGCGCTAGACATGATGCTCAAGGCCCTAGTGCAGCTGCGCGCACGCCCACAGGAGCAGTGGAGCAGGTGGGTGAGGTGCTGTCGTTGGCGCTGTACATGATGTGCTGCCGTAGGGACGTAGTGCCCAAGGCCCTGGTGCAGCTACATACGTGCCCACAGGAGTAGTGGAGCAGGTAGGTGAGGTGTTGCCGTTGGCGCTGTACATGATGTGCTGCCGTAGGACGTTGTGCCGAGGCTCTGGTGCAGCTACGTACGTGCCCACACAGGAGAAATGGAGCAGGTGGGTGAGGTGTTGCTGTTGTACTTGGTCGAGCAGTGTAAGGAAATAGTGTGGGTAGAAGTTGTGTAGAGGCGCAGCCATGGCACTGTCGAGGGAGTGGTCTGGCGGGTGTACTGGTGCACTGCTCGTAGCAAGCGGTAAAGGTCAGGGCTGTTTTCTTTTGCACAGACGCAGGCGCCTGTGGGGCAGGTGGGTGCGGTGTGACAATGGAGCAGAGGCAGGTGTAGCAGTGACCTGCCGCATTCGGACTGGCGCACGGGAAGAGGTCCAATGTCCAGGAATTGTTTAAGGGATGGGTGCAGTGTGAGTGCAGAGCAGGGGCAGGTGTAGTGGTGAGGTGCCACATTCCGAACTGGAGGACGGCATAGAGGCTTCATGCCCAGGATTGATGTATCAGGTGACTGTGGAGCATGACTTTGGAGCAGAGGCAGGTGTGGCTGTGGACTTCATGCCTTGTAGACCACCAGGAGGTGGAAATCAGCAGGTATGGAAGGTTGTGTAGCGGTGCCTGAGGCAGGTTGGGTCGGGCAGCGAGGAGATTCCCCACACCAATTGAGAAAGAGCTTGCGCTGGAAGGACAAATAATCATTCCCTGGGAGGTCATGAGGATTCTTCATGCTGTGTTGTGTAGTGGTGCCTGTGGCGAGCTAAGGCGTTGGGGGGAGGGGCTCCTGGTTGAAGAGCCTGTTCATTTGTACAGTCATACATACTGCAAAAGCGCATGAGCACATGTGAGCTGGGGAGGGGCCTGTTACAACACAACAACTTTCTTAGTCTTGACCTGCACAAATTAAAAAGCCTTGACCCACACGCGCAGTCATGCCCTGCCTATACTAGCCACCATGTTCAAGCGCGCGCACACACGCACACGCACACACACACATGCAGGGCGCTTCTGCAGGCCTCTCACAGGCTGCTGCCTCATTTTGCCCCGCACCAATTTGGCAGTGTGCTGTCCTCCTTGGCTGCACTCGGCATTAAACCTGGACAAGGTAGGGGGTCATGTGTGGGGGTACCAAACCGTTGAGTCAAATCCTTCAACAGAGCTAGCACTTGTTTTTGTTGTTTTGGATTTTTCCTAAGCAGTGCCATGCATAAAAAGCTTTCCAGGCCTTCAAAATGTAGTCCATGTATTTCATTTATTATCGGGTTGAAGTCGGCAGGGCCAGTTTGTTGTTGCAGAAGTTTGTGGAGGGGGTTTCACACAGGCATGTCGACCTGTGTTGCTAACATCTCTTAAATGGATTTGAGTTCTGCAGCCAAGATGCCTTTTGTCTCCCAAACTATCTGTGTTCCCTGGATATTTTCTGGTGTTCTGTGCCACAGCAAGCTAGCCTTGACGTGCTGAACATGCTCATATCAAAGCCTAACATAAGGCCTTCTGCCTGCGGCCATGCAGGGATCAAGCAGAGGTCATGCTCTTCACAGCTCGCAACATGCTCCTATTGCAACCTCATGCTCTTCACAGCTTGCAACATGCTCCCACTGCAACTTCATGCTTTTCAAAGCTTGCAACATGCTCCCACTGCAACCTACTTAAGAAGTCTGGGACAATGGTTGCAACTTCACGAAGGCAGCAGTGTGTATGGGCATGTCTGCAGTGAAGGCACTTAAGCCCAGCACTCGTTGAGACTGCTGCCGCGAGCAAACAGTTGCAGCAGAAGCATGCGTGTGTATTGTGTGCCTCAACCTTGCAGCCATCCACTTTGACTGGTGCCTTCTTCCTGTAAACCTGTCCCCGTCTTGACTCCCCAACTTGGTAACGCCTCAAACTTGTTCCTCTCTCTGCACCCAGGCTGGCAGCGGTCTTGCTTACTGGAGAGCTACAGGGTGTGGTCAGGGTTCACCCCCAGTGACTGGGTGTCCATGCTGTATGGGCTGGCGAGACTCAAGGTGTGTGTGTGTGTGTGTGTGTGTGTGTGTGTGTGTGTGTGTGTGTGTGTGTGTGTGTGCGAAGGGGATGTCTTATATTGCGTATTGTGAGATTTCTCAACTTGCAGAACTCCATGCTTGCCTGGGTGGGTTTGTGGAACATGCGAGGGAGGAGAAAGAGCTGCCTCTCTCTCACTCTTTCTGGATGAACTTTGTGATGATGATGCGTCAGCGTCATTCAGCTTCTTGTATTTTATCAAGATGATAGTTCTGGTTGGTGCTCACATTTCTTGGCCCACAGCACTACACTGCATCTGCTCATGTGTTGCAGCACCACTCCTTTCCTTGTGCAACAGGACTGCTCCTTCTTGTGCACGGCGCTGCTCCTTGTCAAATGCAGATTTGTGCAGGTGGAGGTGCCCTCAAATCGGCTGTCCTGCTTTGCTTTGCCTCCACCACTTACTGCCTGGCCTCGTGCAGCAGTTGGCCTTGCGCAGCAGTTGGCCTTTTGTGCAGCAATTGGCCTTTTGTGCAACAGTTGGCCTTTTGTACTGCAATCAGCCTTGTGCAGCAGTTCATGTACTACAGTTCTGCTCCTGCTCATGTATACACAGGTGCTCATGTTTACACAGGTGCTCATGTGTACACAGGTGCTCATGTGTACACAGAGGTGAAGGTGCCCTCGGGTTGGCTGTCCTGCTTGCTTTCCCTCCACCACTGATTGCCTGGCCTCCTGCAGCGTTTCACGTACTGCAGTACTGCTCCTGCTCATGTGTACACAGGCTAAAGTGCCCTCGGATTGGCTGTCCTGCTTCTTTGCCTCCACCACTCACCGCCTGGCCTCGTGCAGCATCCGGGAGCTCGCCCTGCTGGGCACAGCATTGTGCAGGTACAAGGCAGTGTGTAGGTTTGTGCCCCAAAAAAGCGCACGCCTCACCTTTCCAAGCTCTTGTTTCTAGTGCCTGCGAGTTTTAGATGAAGGCTGTATGGCCTGCTATTGTGAGCCTGGCTCATGACAGCTGCCTACTGTTGTGGTGCTCAAAGATCTTTCTTGGCAGTGCAAGCCCAAAGCTCTTGACAGTGCAAGCCTCAGGCATGTTTGAAGAACCAGTTGCGGAGGCGCCAGTGAGAAGCTGTTGATAACGGTTGACAACCAGCCAAAGCACCATGGAGGCGCAGGCGCATCCACTCCGTCCCTTTCCTTCTGCTCTAGGATCTATTCACACACACACACACACACACACACACACACACACACACACACACGCACGCACGCACGCACGCACGCGTACACAGGCTGCGCGCACACTTCCCTCCCGCTTGGTCATCCGCTTTCCTTGCTGCCGCCCTGCCCAAGTTGCCCCACGCCAACCCTGCTGACCTGCTGCGCCTGGTGACTTCTGCCATCCACCTCCTACCTGAGCTCACTCCTCTGTCGACAGCCCCACATCCCCCTCCCGACTCTCCTACCAGCCGCACACCAGCTGCGTCACTCATTCCGCAGCCTATTAGCACCCTACTTGTGGACAGTGCTGCAACGCTGCCGCCTAACGAGCTGCGCAGACAGTGGCTGGAATGTGTAGTGGCCGCTGCGCGGAGCCATGTGACTGCAAAATGTCTGCGGGGGGAGCAGCAGCGACTACTTGCACGCGCGCTGCGGCAGATGGCGAGGGTGAGCCAGCGCGCCGCCTGTCGGGAAGGAAAGGGAATGCCAGGAAAGGGTACCGTAGGTCGTCAGGAAAGTCAGGCAAGACGGCGGATAGCAAGCAGTGCAAAGGGAGAGGTGCACAGCGTGGGGCAGGACAACTCAGGGGATGTGAAAGCTGATCAAGAGGGAGCTGTTGGCAGTGGTGGTAGTGGTAGTGTTGGTGGCAGCAGTCAGAATGATAGTGGTGATGTGAAGGCAGGTGGTCAAGCTGTGTAAAGGTAGCGCCCATGGGGCTCATTCCTATCGTAGCCACGTAACTAATGTGTTCGGACCCCTTCGTGGATGGCTGGCTTGTCATTAATTGTGCTTGTTAGGAAAAGCCGCCGCCAATAGGGCAGCATTTTTGTGTGCAGAACGATTGCGGTTGTGGGCATTTCATTTTTATTTGACGTGCTTCATTATGCAGGTCTGGGTATCGTCATCTAGCAGCTGCATTCTGAAGTAGAAGAAGAAAAGAATTTCTAGCTACGCAGGCAGTGGAACACTCCCTACATCATGTAGGAATGATCATGATGATCAACCAAGGGAAAGAGGCTGCATTTTTGATTCAATTTTGGTTGCATGAGTTGCGTTCGTCGGCGCTTGAAGTAGGTGTGCGTTTGAGCATTTCAACAGCAAGTTGCTGAAGTGAACAGTGCTTCAAATTGTGAAGGAGAACATTACTTCTTCTGCAGCCCTCGCAGAGGGAAATAGCAATTTCAACTCCATGTTGTAAGGCTGAGTACTTGGAAGAAGCCTTTTTCAAGTCAGGTCAACTTCTGATTGAAAGCCGAATGTGGGTAAATCACAAGGTCAGCTGAGCGGGAACACTTAGGCCTGTGACCAAGCCTGGCCAAAAATGATTGCATGAGCTTGGTCAAAAAATGCTTATGAGACTTGGAACGCATGAGGCAACACCATCGAATGAGCGCAAACCAGCGGCACGTACACTTGATATATTGTGAAGACACGAAGCCTGGACAACAGTTTGAGGCGGCACAGCGGCAGCATGCAGACCTCCGCAAACTACTTAGTGTGAGATTAATAAGGAAATGAAAGGAAAGGGTTACATGGCTGTACCTGCCTGCGGGGGCAGCTTAGCTGAAGCAAGAAGGTGCCTGTAACCAAACCAGTCCAATCTAAAAAGCAGTGCCAGAGGCTCAGCCACAGCATTTCAGGAGATTATTAACTCTGCATATGTTCTTCTGGGTGTTGGTGGGATTAGTTTTACTGAGCGTACTTTATCAATTCCTTTCCTTATCAATCCAAACAACTGGCGCTGGACCAACCGCCAACATGCCATTAAGCTTGCTCGCAAACATATGCCCACAGAGATCAGGTAAGTTTGCGGTGCTATATCCGCTTACAAGGGCAGCTGAGCGGAAGCACTAAGGCCTGAAACCAGACCTGGCCTAAAATGCTCAACTCACAAAACAAGACTAGAAAGACAAATAACAAATCATGTTTGTTGCGGTCTGGTGTTTGATGGAATAGCACGAGGTAGATTACGCGTAAAGGCTTCAAAGTTGATGGATCAGATAAGGGTTCACAGGTTGGCCCACAGCCCGAGACTCTGGCTGATCGGTTGTTGGAGACACACGCTCTACCAGCATCAAAAATTTGAAATCAAGTCTGACAAAAAGGTTGCAATCTGACATCATTATGAAGGAAAAATTGTAGGGGGCAGAGTCTTGACTAATGCCAAACACAATTGTTTTCTGAGCGGGAATATGCAGGAGAGAGATGGTCAAAGCCCTGAAGTTCTGGCGTACTCTCAAATGCAGGTTCACACCCACAATGAGCAGGTCTGCACATTTAACAAGAATGACCACACAGCCGTTGTCAATATCCAGCACTGTTTGAGATAAATACTCCAAACACTTGATAAACAATGCACTGCTGCGTATGGTTTGTAAGGAAAGGAAGGGAAAGGAAAGAAAAAGGTGACATAGCTGTACCTGCCTGCGAGGGCAGCTTATGGTTCGAAAGCAATTGTTTCAAATATATCCATGCAATGCTCCAAGTTGACTAGCTAATTATGCAAGGTTTGGCATTTAGATGAAGGAAGACACATGTTTCCTCCTCCATAGGCACACTAGCTGGCCTGGATGACATCAATTATAAAAATCCCCCCAGATGAATCCCAAGTGGAAACCAGAAAACTGGAAGCCCATACCCGACATATCTCCCAGAAGTCCCATACTTCCCGAGGGATACGTGCTTGGGCCTTCAGCCTGAGGTTATTAGTATGGGCCCCCAGTTTTCTGAATGTCACTTCAAGTTGGAAGTTATTCCTCCAAGTTGGAACTTCCAACTTCAAGTTTTTCATGGGGATCCTGTAGTTGATGTCATTCGGGCTAGCCAGTATGCCTATGGAGGAGTAAACATGTGCCTTCTTCCATCTGAATGCCAAACACCATTTTAGTGGACACAGAGGTTTGCATGGGCATGAAATGAAATGGGTAAACATGAAATTAAATGCTTTTGAAACATACCCAGCAGCACACTGTTCATCAGATGTTCTGAGCATGTAATCCAGGTTTTAGTATTTTGGCTCAGCTGCCCTTGTAAGCGGATGCAACGATGAAACCTCACCTGAATCATCCCAGAGGGAACAACAATGCCTACCTACCAAGCTTGGTTTGCTACTCCTTTTGCTTGCATCGCTCGCCAGACTTGTACCCCTGCCTCAGTATCTTTTTCTGGATTTGCCTAAGCAAGTAATGCGTAATGCGAGCAGGTTTCGGCTTCATGCTCATACTTTCAAAGTTGAATCGGCACCTACAATATTGGGAGCCTTTTTCCAACGCACACCCTAGAGAGCGCAACAGTAAACGCTTTACTTATCACCAGTGGTGTGCTCCTCCTACTAAAAGAGCCTTGGTTATGCATTCTCCTTATAGCCTCCCCAAATACATGTTCCTTGACCTCCCCCATGATGTCATTCGCAGCGTGGCTCGGTTTAGACTCCGCATTCACACCCTTCGCTATGAGACAGCAACTTGGAATCACAGCTCTTCCCCAAACTGTGACCTTTGTGAGGCTGATGATGATGTCCAGGATGAACAACATGTCCTCTTCCATTGCACACATCCCCAGGTGGTCTCTCTCCGCAGGAAATATGCTCCCTTGTTCTCACAGGCAGAATCTCATGATGTGTCTGCTTTTTAGAACCAGAACAACAATAAACTTCCTTATTTCCTTCATGAATTGATTGCCTTTTATGAGCAGGCTAGCAGTCGCACTTCTTGACTGAAGGCCTTATCCTTGTAAACCTTGTAAACCAAAGTTGAATCGGCTGTCTGTCTTTTTTCATTTCTTGCAGAGCAAACTGATGAGACTTAACGATTTATTTCCGATCTCATGGATATTTTTTGTGCAGCTGGAACAGTTGAGCAGGCCGAGCAGCCAAACCACCTGGCTGAAGGTCAAACCCCATTGTAACAAAGCGAAGAAGAATCGGCTGTATGGCAGGATGGAACCCCTGTTTGTGACAGGTGTTCTTGCAATCAAACTCAAGATGAAGCACATGTTCTTTTTTAACTATACTGATGAACAAGTTAGCTTTTTGCCCCGCGAGTATCATGTGCTTTTTGGACCTTACTTCCAGGATTTCTCTGAGACACAACCTTTTTTCGCTGCATCAAGTGGGTTCTCAAATTGTTTCTCAGTGACTTCATCAGCAAAACACAAAGCTTGTCTTTTTCGTGTCGAAGCTAATGGATTGATTTCTGGCTGGCTGAGACCAGCCACAAACCGATCAGCCAAACGACCTGGTTGAAGGTCACCCCCATTGAACCATTACCTAAGTCATGAACGTCCAACCTTAAACAAACAGACCATCAAAGGAGGAGATGCTAATGCTAGCTTTCCTCAAAAATACAGCAGTTGGAACATATGGCAACGCCTAACAGTCTCTTTCCAACAAGTAACGAGAATGATGTGGGGAATGTTTCACTGCCTGCACAGTTTTCTTATCTGTAAGAATGAAGAAAAGGCACACATATGAACGACTAGAAAAGAGAAGTACGTTGGCAGTGAAGCACTTTAAAGGAAAAGATAACACCTAGGGCCAATGCACCATCAATTCCATTCACCAGAGAAGAGGCAAAAAAAACAATGGGGATCAGAAGGGTGACAAGCAGTGACCCACTTCTGACCACAGTGATGAGGGTTGCAGATCGAATAGGACATGCCCAGATAGGAAGAAGGAATGTTTGACATAATAAAGCTGCTGGCCATCCTGCTTCTGAGCAGCTATGCAGCATTAGGTAGTTCAGAGCTTGTGTTTTCAGACACACTTAACACCAACATACTGACATCTTTGGCCTCCCAGCATTCATGCACACACCACGTGGATTGGCGACTACACCAGAGCGCATGCACCGTCTTCAACCAAACAACATTTATCTGAGCATGCACATCCACACACTTTGTTGTCCGTATACCAACCTGCATCCCTGCAACCTGCGCACTTTGCAGCCTCTCCAGCTCGTCCCCACGCCGGAAAAGCCCCACACTCTGCTTGCCACAGCATTCAAAGAAAAGAAACACAACTTGGGCAGTAGAGCACTCCCTACACTACTGAGGGAAAAGGGGACATCCAGGTGCATCGGAGCTGCAGGCTGTCCCTGCCTGCCCCTGCCTGCCTCCGCATGTGCAGAGGCTCGCACGTGACTTAAGGACACACTGTTCAGGCTATTTCTGATGCCTGCAACGTGCATTGCTTTGACAGTGTACTTTGAACAGGGGACGATGAACAGGAGCAAATAAACAAAGTGGAGGGTACCCATGCTCACGCAGTGGATGCAGTGATGCATGCAGTGCAGGCAGCGGCTGCTGCACTAAGGCTGCAAGCACGTGCTGTGCTATGCAGCTCACAGGTGCGCCCTCACAAACCACCTCAAGGAGCATGGACACAGTGGGCAGTGTAAATCTTGTCAAGCAAACAACAAGCACGAACGAAAGGAGGGCGGCTGCACACCGACAAAGAGCAGCTCACAGCTCTGCGTCTGTGGATTCTGGGGTCTCCTCTTCCTCCAGGGGCTCTCCAAAGATGTCCCGAGCCGCTTTACTGCGTATAGTGGAGAGGTGACTGTATTCAATGCTGTGAGCAGTGAGAGGTGAGAGTGCTGTGTGCAGTGGAGAGGTGAATACATACATTTCTAAATGTGGACCTGGGTGCATACTTGCAGCTGAACCTTAATTCAGTATGCCATGTTTGTCCCTGCTGCAGGAATACGGGCAGCAACACAACGCATCCAATCAATCAAAGGACCAATCGGCCGATAGTACATAAGTCCGCAATGAAACCTGCGTTTGACGGCCAGGTGCAGCTTTTCTTTGCAGATAAAGAGCAGAAAAAACAGACCCATAATGTTGGTCTTTCAGAGTCTGTCACATGGCGGGTTGCGTGCACACCTCACACAAGCGGGACATTTGCACCTACTTGTTTACATCCACACGGTTGCATATAGGCATGGCAGCTACACATCTCACAAAAGACCACATACACAGGTTACATAAGCACGTACATGATACTTCAGCAGGGGTTGACTTGCCTGTAAGCGTTGAAGGTGGGAGTGCCAAACAACACAAAGTGCACCTCCTCGATGTTGCCCACCGACATGGCAACCGCATGCAAGGATACCTGGAGGCAAAAGGACAAGTGCCGGTGCCAGAAGTGATCATGTGCCCCTCTTGTGCACTTCCCTGCAGTAATCTCTTAATTGCTGCTTAAACACATGGCACACATGGCCTTCTGCAAGCCTGACAATTTTGGCGAAGCCGCATTCACGAGGCGTGGACCCCTAGGTTTGTCTGTTTCCCGGAAAAGTTCACACCTGCTGCCCTGGCCCACCCAACACGTCCCCTGCCCTGGAACTCGGCATGCAGGCCAAGCAAGCTAAGCAAGGCAGCACTGCAGTGTAAAGGGGGCAGGGGAGGCTATGGGCAAAATGTTCTGAGACTCTATTGTTTGGTAGCTGAGCAGAAGATGGCCAACATGGCCCACCCAGCGCAACACCCGCCCTGGAACCCGGCATACAGGCCAAGCAAAACCTTGTATTGGGGGATTTGGGTTTGGGTGGCTGGGCAGTGCAGTGCGCAATATTATCAGGAACAAGCTTTATGTTTGGTAGCCAAGAAGAAGTTTTATGTTGGGTAGCCAAGAAGAAGTTTATGTTGAGTAGCCAAGAAGAAGTTTTATGTTGGGTAGCCAAGAAGAAGTTTTATGTTGGGTAGCCAAGAGGAAGTTTTATGTTGGGTAGCCAAGAGGAAGTTTTATGTTGGGTAGCCAAGAAGAAGCTGACGCATCCTGGGACCCAGCCTGGCCATCCCATGCCCACGGAACGGCACCTTATGGTACGACCTCGCCCAGCACACGCATGTTTGTGCAATTGCTAAATCCGGGGCCTGGGAGCGGCCTGGCTCACAAAATTTAAATGCTCCAGCGGACGACTCCAGCTCGGCAATGATTCAGCGGAATTCAATCATTTCAGTTGCGATGAGTTATGCAATTCAAGCTTGAATGGTGTGCTGTGCACGGCAAGTGGAGACAAGAAGCCTGGCACGCTTTGCTGGTGCAACGGGGAGCAAGAGCCCTTGTAAGTTGAGGAATTGTGTGTCTCTGGGGCATGGCCTGATTTGGTTCAAGCCAGAAGAATGGGTGGGAAATGCCCTCAGCAATTGCAATGCATATAGCAAATGTCATGTAGAATGCACGCATCAATGCACACAGCAATGCACGCAGCAATGCTGCGCTGATGATACATTCATGCTTGCATGTGCATCATGGCATCCTCTAGTGCTGTCTAGGGTGTCGTGTAGCTCGCAACTCAATGGAGTCATGACTGAAGCCTTCAGTTAGTGAAGGGCTGGCTTTGCCAAATCTTAAGCGTCTCTTGCAACGCTTCACTTACTTTCCTTTTAAGGCCGCGATGTGATACAATGCTGGATACAATGCATTGCAATGCAATGCAACATGATGCCCTTTGCAGTTGCCTGAAAAACCTCCCCGCCATTTGATGATGCAGGTGGCTTGTCTGGACAAACCCATGCATATAGTATAAAGTACTCAAACTGGAGGGTATTCCAAAACCCATGCATCTAGTGTAAGGTACACATACTGGAGGGTACTCCAAACAAAGGCTGGTGAGGTAGGCTCAGGTCAAGTGCAGGGAGCATCCACCACCTCCGTTTGCTGTGCGGAACTGTGTTGGCCTTTCCATGCATGCACAATTTCGACAACAGCCCAAGTATATGTGCCAGAGATGCCACCCAGCTTGCCATGATCCATTATTTAAACCTCAGGAGGTGCGTGTCAGGAGAATGCATGCATGCACGATCACCCTTCAGACACAAAGTGCATGTACACCAAACACGCGCATCCTATTTTTAAAACACACACCAGTGGCTATTTTTTACCATTATCCAAAGCATATTTCTGCTGAACAAGATGCTGTTGTAAAAGTAGCAGTTGTCGCACCCAACCACCCACCTCCGCGGCTGAAGCGATAGGGTAACCATACACGCCAGTGGAGATGGCAGGAAAGGCAATGGTCTTTAGGTTCTTCTCATTGGCCAGCTTCAAAGAGTTCCTGTGGCGCGAGAGAGCGAGCAATGCAGCCAATTGCAAGTGCTGCAGGCGGGATGCTCATGGATCTCCAAGGGGGTTTGAAGGGCATCTGCTTTGAATTAAGCATGGATCCCTCGTCACTGCCACACAGGGAGAAATTAGAAAGCGCACAAGCGCAGCTGCTGCTGAGCAGTCGCTGTTTAAAAAAAACCCACGTTGGATAAACGCAGGCTTGAACAGAAGAAGGCAAAAAAGCCTAGGCGTGATACAGGTGCTCATAATGTGTTTCCTGGCTGAAATGGGATGGTGATGATGGAGAACAAATGAGGTTGAGGAAACAATCTTTTTTTTTGCTGTGGATGCACGATTTCCTGCGTGGACAGATGAATGTAAGCATCTCGCTGCAAAAAAAGGTGTAACACCTTGGCTTGACTGCAACTCCCAGCCTGGTTTCTCTATCGACTCCTCACGCATCTCATTCAGCCAATCTTTAACCCATCCTGGATCTCCTACCAACCCCTCATGCACCTTACCGAGGGTGGCACAGTAAATGAGCATGATGGTTCAATTCATTGATCCTGTTATACAGGTGTAAGAGATACATCATTCATGCACATTAATCGATCCTGTTAACCCAGTGTTTAAGGTACAATGAAGTCCTCATATATTACAGACAAGGGCAGTCAGGTAACAAGGGAAACTATGCACAGCTCTACCCCACCTGTAAGCACTGGCCAGGAATGGAGCAGACTCTGCAGTGCTCTCAAAGATGGGACCCACAGTGTGGATCACGTAGCGGGCCTTCAGGTTGAAGCCTCTGCAACCAGGTCGTTTGTACATGATCTTTTAACATCTTCGCATGTGTGTATGTGTGTGCGCGCGCGTCTTCTGCATGCAGTTTGCAAATCCCAGGAAGAAGGCGCACTGGCTTGTTGTTGAAAACTATTCCCTGACGACTCTGCAGCTTAAAGTAAGCATGCAAGAGGCCTGCATTGGTAGCATTTCCAAGGTCTTTTGCATTTTTACAATACACCTGATGCCATGCAAAGCATGCGGCTCTTCATGCCATAGAATGTAACAGTGTGCCTGCGCTTGCAGAAATCGTACAATAGAGCGCAGAATGTTTGCTACCTATTCTGCTCTCTCATTGGCAGCAGCAGCATCCCCTGCTCTTTTCTTTCCAGGTTTCTTATACCGGACTCCCAGGGTAAAACACAGCATGTATATATACATATACATGTACACATACGTACATACATGCATGGATACATATATACAGACAGACAGGCATACATACACACATACATACATACATACATACATACATACATACATACATACATACACACATACATACATACATACATACATACATACATACATACATACATACATACATACATACATACATACATACATACATACATACATGCATACATACAGGCATGAATACATACATACATATAATATATATATATACATACGTACACGCATGCATACAAACATACAAACATACAAACATACAGACATATAATTATATACATACATGCATACACACATACATACATACATATAATATGTAAACATACATACATACATACATACATGCATGCATACATACATTCATACATACATACATACATACATACATACATACATACATACATACATACATACATACATACATACATACATACATACATACATACTTACATACATGCACAGAAATGGAAGCTCGAGGCATGGCAACAACCATCCAGCTCATGTGTCTAGGTGCCCAGTGGCATCAGGTAGGTGCTTCAGCTAAGCTGCCCCCGCAGGCAAGTACAGCTATGTAACCCTTTCCTTTCCTTCATGTTTCTAGGTGCCGAGTGGCATCAGGTAACACCGTTGAGCACACTGTCCCCCACCCTCTGCTGTCACATCACATGCACACTCACGGCGTGATGCGTGCCTCTCCAGTTGGGCATCGCACGCCAGGGCGGATCTGCTTCACCTCCTTGCAGGCCTCCAGGAGCTCAGGGCCTGCAGCTCTGTGGATGGCTGAGAGCGCAGGGGAGCAGGGGAAGCGGATGAAGAAAAGAGAGGAGAGGAGGGGCAGGGGCAGGGGAGCTGAGTAAGTGGGTGAGGAGAGGAGGCAGTGCTTGCGTGCAGGACATGATGACAGGGATTCTGTACCCTGACCACCACCTGACACTTGAATATACATGGACCTAACGCTTGTGAAAACACACACGCACACACAATCCAGGGTGCATGATTATGAGATCTCTTGGCAGCACGTGCAGCTGTCCACAGCCTGTCCGACCTTTTCTCGTGCGTACGCTGAGGAGCACTCTCACGCTCCAATTATGTTACCTTTTCCCCCCAAAACAACAGATTCTTGGCGACACCCAACAGAATTATGCTCATTCCTCTGCTTTCATGTGCGAAGGAAAGGGCAGGGAGTTGCATACGAAATGCTACATTTGTTTGCGCGCATGGTGCACATGGCCATGGAGGGCCTAAACATGCTCTTGGGACCTTCATTCCTAGCCTCAAGCTCATAATGAGGCTCAATGGGGGTTTACTTTAAAGCTAGCGCACCTCCATCCACGCCCCCTCCGCCCAGCATTCGTTGGTTAGCTGCAGAAGGAAACAAAAACGAGCACAAGGATCAGTTCTTGACCTGTGTTTTCCCAGGTTCTGAGCAAGAGGCTAACGAGCATTGAAGCACAATTGCTTTCACATTCACTAACAAAAATCCAGATTGTCCCATCAAGTATACGCAGGTACGGTACCTGCGTTGACAAGCGCATCACCATCCCATTTGGTGATATCTCCTTGTGAGAGGATAAGCCTGGAGTTATCGTTGATCGCAAACTCCAGGTAGTCCACTTCCCTCTCTGCCGGGCCCTGCTCGCTGCCACTGGCCATCAGCCTTTGGTTTGGTGTGCGCTGAAGCCCTCCCGCCCAACTGTTCACAGGGAAAGGAAACATGGAGCCACTTTGTCAGCACTGTGAGGGATGCAGGAATGCAACATCATTCATCCTGCAGCATGCCTCAAACGACTCACACACAACACAGATGAACAACACAGATGAGCAACCTGCTTCTCGTAATCTGGCGGATAGGGAAGAACCGCTTAAGAAGCATTCACACCAAATGTGTCTGAAACTTATGGAGGTGGTTTAGCAGGCTGTATTCAACGTCTTCCAACAACCAACGAAACGACAACGGTGAACGAGCAAAGAGAGAGCCAGGAAAACTGCAGAAATTGGTTTGAAAGAAGAGGTTTAGGCTTGCCGCCCAATGCGTGAAAGATATAAATTGTTGCCTACGAAAGACCATAAGCCCTGGAGGCATCATTAAGGCCAGACCAGCAAGAGCAGCAAGAGCAGATTGTTGTTGGACAACGGCCTCTAAGCTTGGAACAGGCTGGTGCAAACTTGTGTATGCAAGCACATGCAAGCTAGGGAGCAAGAACCACCAATGGGAGCCACATTCTTCCCGAAAATAGGCTGCTAGGGCTAAAAGCCACAATCAAAAGCATCCTTCTCAGGTAACACATTTTTCTCACTTGCAATTGTGCATACGGGCTCGCAATTGCACATGAGCGCTTATTATCTATAGATATATGTAGATGAGTGTAGCTACACTCATGAATGGTCACACAGCACGTTTGTACATGTATACAAGTTTGTAGGGTACGTACCCTACAATCACATGACCGTGTCATTGCCACCGTTACAGGGCACCCCAGCCTTCCACAGTGCCTTGGCTCGTTCACGGGCCCATAAAAGAGGAGAAAGGCCCGGGCCTTTCTCCTAGCATGTTGCCCATATGCAGAGGTGTGCACGTGCTCCTAATTTGACTGACGCTCCCTCATGTCAAAAAACAGGTGTGTCGAGAGTTTCTGTTAACAAATAATGCTACATGCTGCTTTTGCCTGCTTTTCCCCCTTCCTGTAAAAGTAACCAGCCCTGAAGATTTGTGTATGCCACACTGGGTGCAGCAAATATGTCTTGTTAAGATGGCACTGTACTCGCCATACCCCTCTCTGCACGAGCAGGAACTTGCCGGAAGCTGAACAGAACGATGCTGAGGAAGATGAGGGAGATGAGGGATCAGACAAGCACACAGAGATGCTTAATGATGCGCATGCCGTCTCAGGCACAGAGCTTGCGGTGAGGGAGGATTTATGCAACCATTTTGATGTTGAGCTCTTTTAAACGCCTTAAATTTTGTACGTTTTTGTTCAGTGGACAATGTCCCCAGCTGACATGTCATGGTTGCGCAGGGCTGTGAGAATCCACAAAAAATCGACACGCAAACACACACACACACAGAGACACACACGCGCGCATACGTAATAATTTTGCACTTAATTAACTAGCACACACCATGAAACGGCACACAGCATACAACGCACTTGAACCACTGTATAGCATCGAAATTTGGCCCACACACCCCAAACACTGCAGCCTTACGCATACTCATGAGTTGATCAAAACCCAACATTTGTTCAGAGGCAAGGTTGACATTCCTTAAGTACGCACCCGAATCTCTTGTGCACACTGTGCAGCAATTGCGAGCCGGACCTTCCCTGCCTGAAGATCGGAGGAAGAGGCAATCCAAGTGGGCCGCATTGATCAGGGTACGTTTTCCTTCTCTCTTGAGTGGTATTGGTAAAGGGATGAACAGGATAAAGCGGGTGGTGGTCTCACAAGCCCTTTTAAAAAAAATTACCTATCATACATGTGTCACAGCCGTAAGACCCACATGTGGTGCCGCTTGCACCTCTTTGCGCCTGTGACTGTGGTGCCACACATGGTGGTCTCACAAGCCCTTTTAAAAAAAATAACCTATCATACATGTGTCACAGCCGTAAGACCCACACATGGTGCCGCTTGCCCCTCTTTACGCCTTAAACGTGGCCACACTTGCAATGCTGCTTGCACCTCTTTGCGCCTTTTACGTGGTGCCACACACGTGGTGCCGCTTGCACCTCTTTGTGCCCGTGACGTCCTGAGAATCATGAGTGAGGCACGTGGTTGAAGCATGGGGATTGTAAATGCAAGCTTTTAAGAGCAATTAAAAGTCAGCTGAAGCAGAAGCCGGTGGAGGCCAGGCGCTGAGTACAGGAATAGCTTCACAGGAACAGCTTTAAGTAAAAAGCATGACTGCTCAGCTCAAACATTTTCTTTGTAGTGAAAGCCAAATTTTCCTTTGCGGCAAAACCCAAAAACCCCTTTGCAGTCAAAGCCAGAATTCCCTTTGCAGTGAGAGCCAAGGGAGAGGAGGGCAGGGAAGGGGAGTGTTACACAGCTGCTTCTGCCTACAAGGGCAGCTTAGGGGGAAAAAGCAATGCTCGAAGCAGAAAGTGCCAGCTTGAAACAGCATGAGTGATTTGCTGTTCATAAGGAGGCCTTGGATCCTTGAGCCAAGCATTTTATTTGTATTTGTGAGTATCCTGGCTGCTTCAGGCGTCCAGGTTGACAGAAAAGCCATCACTGTTAACATCGGCCGCATTTTGATTGCATAATTGATACATGTCCTAGCTGCTGATCAGGCAGAGCCCTCTGATCTGCCTAGCTGCAGTGTTTGCGTCGTTTGCTCCTACATGGGAGCGTGTGTGTACGTGTGTGTGTGTGTGTGTGTGTGTGTGTGTGTGTGAGAGAGAGAGAGACAAAAGGGGTTAATTCCCACTTTGCCTCTTGTTAAGAAGGTCAGTGTGCCCCTCCTGCATCCATTTCCTGTATTTTCTGCAGAAGCATAAGAAGACACGTGCGTTCAAGATGATGGTCATGGGCATCAACACACAAGCCGACGAGCTGTGCTGCACCTGGGCGGCCACCAAGATCCAAGTAAGGTTTCACAGGGTTTGCAAGAAAAGGCAATCAGTTAAAACGCTTGACTGCTAGGCAAGATCTGAATAAGGCCGGTGTTGGAAAAGAAAGTATTGCGAAGCTGTGCCTGCCTGCAGGGGCAGCTCAACACAGAGCAGCGTAGATTGTAGCTAAGGGTGAACAGAGTGCAGGCTGATATTATATAGTTAGTGATATATATCACTGACTATAATATATACAGGACGATGTTGAAGGATATCAGCGGTGTAGAGTAGCAGATCTGCTCTAGAGTGAGTTGACATTCCCATTCCGGCGGCATGCGCCAGAGCAGTGTGGTATGATGATTGCAGTGGAGGATGAGTGGATCGAAATGTATGAGTGGATCATATAAGAGAATGGCGCCCAGGATGAAGCACAGTTGGAGCCCTTGTGCCGTTGCGCAGGCTGGGCCCCTGTGCCGTTTCAGTCCACAAGCACCTTGTGCACGTACAATATAGCATGTCAGCGTTTCTCTAAGCAAGACACGTCGCTATTCTGCAACACAAACGGTGTTATACGATGCGACAAGGGATGCCCTGCCTGGCGTCCCGGAGCACCCTGCATCACCAAGTTGCAACATGGAAATTTGGGGAGTACCCTGTGTAGCCAAAAAATTACAGTATCTTTAATGAGCTATTGACTGGGGCAGACCCAAGAGCACCACCACCACCAGCACCACCCACCAGCACCACCAGCAGCGCAACTCCTGGCTGTCCATGTAAGCACAGCGGCGGTGCCAGCAAGCGCAGAAGGGGGCAGCAGCAGGAGACAGCAGCAGTCAGAGAGGCTGGTGGGCAGGCTGGTAGGTTGAGAAAGCGGGACAGGCTGGAGGGGCCAAGGCATCCAGGGGGCTGCAACTAGGGAGGCATGAACAGGATTCCTAAGCTAAAGAGGCAGTACTTTTTGTGGATGTAGGGGAAATGTATGGAGCCAGCATGCCTCCTGTCCTCCCTTTTCTGCCATAGCTCCCTGCCCTATTGAACGCCACCAAGCTGCATGGAAGCAGACAATGCCTGTCGCATCTTGACCCAGGCAGCAGCAAGCATCAGCAAGTCCGCATCAGAGCTCTGGACATCAGGCATTTTAGATCTTGACTGAAGCTTCTTAACGTAAGTGCCGCTGAAGTGGCTGATTTCAGCCGCGGCTTAAGAGCGGCTGAAAATTCCTTAAACATCTGTGGGTGCAGCTGATTTCAACTGCTTCAGCCGCACTTCAGCTGTGCTTTGAAAGTTTGTCACTTTAAGCATGTAGGCTGTTCTCAGAACAGCACTGGAGTGCCATTCTAGTCTACAGGCTGTGCATTGATAACAGTTCAACTAGTACCTGTCCTTAGAACACTCTTTTGCGTTCTCCAGTCATGCAAGCTGGACATCTGAAAATCTACCACAAAGTCCAAACTCATGTGAGAAACTTTGAACTGCTGTAAATTTGCGCCTGACTCTGGTGCCAGGATGAAAAGTGGAACGTTGAAAAGCACTAGTTTTCATCCTGGCACCAGAGTCGGGGCCTGATCTATGTCTGGTCAAAGTTTGGCTCAAAATCTGAGGAAGCCTCGGAATTTCGACCCCAAATTTTGAATTTGGGCCTATTTATGGTAGATAAGATGTTTTAAAGTTAAAAAGTTAACAGCTCACAGGAAGTCCTCCTTGAGTGAAGACAGAGATGCGGGCTCAGAGGTCCACCTAACCCCTCAGACGTTTTCGCCCACCCTGACCCAGCCAGAACATCAATTGACCCCACTTCTTTTGCATTGCATGCATGGTGTCTGCTATATCACTGCTCCATACTGGAGGGTATTTTTGACAAAATGGGGTAGGGTGGAAAGTTCACCACATTGCCCCCTTTTCCCCATTTTTAGCACCCTTGCACACACACCAAGCCGGCGTTTCCAAAACTGTTTTTTGCAGGGTTGTGCTTTTTTAATCATAGAATTGGACTGCATATACAGTTTTGGGAAGGGCGAGGCCAGGGAGGCTCAAAAACGTTTCCTGTGACAGACCCCCCCAAAATGGCCAAGTTAGGACCCTCTGAAAATCTACCTATGAAGCAATTAGCCTTTGCGTTCGTGCATGCAAAGACAACTTGACGTGTGCGCATGCGTGTGTATGAGTGTGCACCTGCATGTGTGTGCACGTTTGCTCGCGTGCGTGCGTGCGTGTGTGTGTGTGTGTGTGTGTGTGTGTGTGTGCGCATGTGCATGTGTTTATATGTGTGTATACATGTGTGTGTATGTGTGTGAGTGTGTGCGTGTGTGTTTGCGCGCATTTTTGTGCATGCATGCGCGCATATGCATGTGCATGTATGTGTGTGTATGTGTTTGTGTGTGTGTGCACAAATGTGCGGATGTGCGTGAGTGCGTGCGTGTGCATGTACGTGTGTGCGTGCATGTGCGTGTGCGTGTGTGTATACATGTGTATATGTGTGACTGTGGCTGTATATATGTATAATTGTGTGTGTGTGCATGCTTATGGGGGTGCATGCAACCTGTGACCGCTCAGCATTGACCGTCAGCGGCTTTCTTTGCGGAAGCAAGGCATTGCTCCTCATTTAAGCCTTTGCTGAAGGATGGAACGCAAAATTTATACTGCGCTGTGTGTGGCCAGGAAAGTGAGGGGTTGAGTTCCTCAGAGTTATTTCGCTGTGTCCACACAATCACACATTCTAATATTAAGAGACTTCAATGATTTTGCAAAACCTTGAGTTTGATTAACATAAATGAAATTTTGTTAATTAGCTCTTGTTTCCTGAACTTTTGCAGCAATCCTCCATCTTCATTTTGAACCTGATTAACATAATCCATTCATTTTACAAAAATTTTTATTTTGTTTATGTATCTGCCCTTTATTACATCTAAGGCAGGCCTTTAAGTGTCTTAAAGGCGTGTTTAAAATGGCCTCAATCAATCACTGGACTTTTTTTCACTGTACCTAGCTTTTGTAGCAAGCTGTGGTTGCTTTCCTAGGTTTTCCAGATCCTCCGTTTGCAGTGCGGCTGAAATGCGGCTGAAGCAGCTGATTTCAACTGCACGACTAGTTTCAGTCACATGCGGCTGAAAGGTGGCTGAAAATTTTATGCCGTTTTTCAGCCGCTCCAGCTGCACTTCTGCCGAGCTAGGAAAATTCTGATGGACCATCATCGCCAGCGGCGTGGACCCCCGCAGCAAGCTCAGTCAATGGGTGGTTTGCTCGGGCATAGTCAGCTGGCAGGTGCCCGGCTCAGTGGGTTGCAACAGTTTGGAGCAAAACCCTAAGCCTGGTCACCGCTAAGGCGGGGGTCTCAGCCAGCTCTGCCAAGCCGCTCAGTTAGGAGTGGGGTGTTTAGCAAAGCAGCATTGCTGAAGCGACTTGCGAGAACCACATGACTGGACCTGATGACGGTGATTCCAGTTTGATCAATTCAACACCACAAGATGTGCAGCCTGTGCATGCACAATGCAGCCTGTGCCATTCTAGTCCACAGGCGTCGTGCATACATAATGTGTGCAGGCGGCCTGGCGAGCCACTCAGTGTGGCTTTGATGTGCTTAGAGCTGTGAAGGCATCCAAGGATGGGCTATCAGCGCAAGACTGGCGCAAGGTGCTTGTTGCAGCGCTTCAAAGGATGGAAAGCATTGAGGTGGGAGAGCGTGTGTGGATAATTCTTTAGCCAGGCCAGCCGTCTATGAGGAAAGAGAGGGAGTGTGCATGGGCGCATGCTGAGTTTGCTCGTTTTGTGCCCTGATGCTCACGCAAGGACAGGAAAGGTTTACATAGGGCAGCTTAGCTGGACAGGAGGGTGCCTATGACCTAACCAGCTCTGGCTGATCAGGCGCTTGTGATACGTGTGCACTCACATAGCATCAAGAATTGTAAACAAGTCTGCAAAAGGCTTAACAGTCACTGTGGCTACATTTGTTGAGCCCTGCTGCAAAAGTGCTACACAGCTTTCACTTCATTGCCCATGCACTCAACACCTATACATTCATTGTGCTTGCTCTCCCTGATCAGGACCAATAAGCGAACACCAACATGAAACTTGTGTTTGTTCTTCCTGATGCAGGACCAATAAGCAAACACCAACCTGTAAACTGTTTTTGTTCTTCCTGCTGCAGGACCGCTGGAAAGGCATGGATTTCCTCAACTTTACCTTGAGGCGGGCATCAGACGCCTTAAACAAGAATGTGGAAATGGAAGAGCAAGCAACAGCACTAAGCCAAGGCTCAAGGGTGAGTCAAGCAGCTAAGATCCAGGAGTGAACATTTCTTTCAGGCAATTCTCATAGTTTGATGTCATGCTCCATGCATGCTGCCTTCCCAACTTCTTGACCCAGCTCCTTCCTGCACTACAAAATTAGATGTTCATTGAGGTTTTCCTTGCACTGCACATGAATGTGTGAGCTTGCATGTTCAGGTGAATTGGGCCCGACTGAAGTCCAATGTTGGGAGGGCTACAAGGAAGCTGAGCAAGATGAAGAGTGTTGTGGGTAAGTGTGCGTCTGAGTTTCATTCTGTGGAGGGAAAGTTCTTTTGCTCAATATCTAAAGCATTTCAATACAAGACATGCTCTCACATAGAGTGTGGGCTCATTAACCAGATTGTCACAATTCTTCCACCTGAATTTTGTGCAGCTAAATGCTCATCTCATCTCTGTGGTTGCTTGCAGTCCCCATGCAGACCGCGTATGTGGCAAGCGGCCATCCCTTTGGCAGGTCTTGGAACTTGATACTCAATTTTAGGCCAACCAAATCGATGGTGAGCATAAAATGGCATGGACCAAGGTAGGACAGATTTTGTGCAGTTGAGCAATTGTGTTTCCAAGAGGAGCTGCTGTGTCCAAGAAAACAAGGTGTTAACCACGTCTGAGAACCACCCTCACAGCTGGCATTTTTCAAGGGAGTAGACCTTTGCCGTCAGTTCTCCTTGCTTTCCAGTTAATTGGTAGCTGCCAGGCTCCCTGTTCACTGAACCTGCTCCTGCTTGGCGTTGACTGGAAACCTGCACATTCACTTGTGCGCGTGCATACACACATACACACACGTACGCACGCACGATACACACACGCGCACGCACACACACACACACACACACACACACACACACACACACACACACACACACACACACACACACACACACACACACACACACACACACACACACACACACACGCGCGCACACACACACACACACACACACACACACACACACACACACACACACACACACACACACACACACACACACACACACACACACACACACACACACACAATGAGAGAATGTAGATGTGAGTCCAGCAACTAAGAAGGTGAAAAATGAGCTGAAGTCTCCCATCCCTTTATCTGGCTGATGCAGGCAAGACGGACTTTCATCAAGGTGAAGGGGTTGAGCAGGCCCAATTCTCCTGATGATGCAAGGAGTGATGATGATGGCCAAACCTCTCAGCCACCATCACAAGTGTCTTGCGCAATTGATGATGATGGTAACAATGGCAGCGATGACCAAGAGAGGGAGCACCCCGACTCCACCAGGTTTGTGCGAGGTCTGCCAGCTCCAGCAAACAGAAAAATAAGAATTATACACCACACCAAATCTGGGAGGGCTTTTGCCGCATGCATATGTTGTGAACTAGAGGTTGCAGTTACAATGGAGGCAGAGCCTACACTGGGCGCTCCCTGTGTGCATCAAGGAAAGACTCAACAGTCAGCGCTGATACTTACGGCAACCCCCACCAATGTCTGCAATTTTAACTGAGGCAAACGTTTTACGTCTATCTTTGAGCAACAGCCTGCCTGGCATGCTCACAGATAGGATGCAATAAATAGATATTGATGGATTGAAGAGCAATACTCACTGAAAAATTACAGTCTACATATAGCCATGGCTAATTTATCTGTATCTGTAAATATTGTTCTAATGCCGAAGAGCTTCCCAGGGCCAGAAGAGCCTAGGCCTGCGTGGGTGGGACCAAAGGGGGGGGATGTAATTGTTTACATCTTTTCCAGAAGGCTCCATTCACTGAAGATGCTTGAGGATGCTTTTTACAGGTTCAGAACGAGTAAGATAGTGAAATGGCTATTGGTCAAGCCAAATTGTAATTTTCCCTATCCTGCTCTGAGCCAGCCTCTTGTGGCTTTGATCTTTTTTTAAATTAATGTCATGAACTGACTTTATCCGCTGCTCTCTGCCAAAATCTGGTCATCAAACTGTCCTGAAGGCCTCTGCTCAGGTGCACAGCTTGCCTGCATGGGTTAGATCATATCAATGCATGTCCTGTTGCTTGTTTCCAGTCGTCTTCATCTCTGCACTGGCCCAATTTATCAACACTAAATGTCTCCAACATCCTCAAAAACATCCTTGCTGTTGCACCCCATGGACCTAAGCTTCCTTGCATGCTTGACAGCTTGGTACTTGGTGCGCAGCTGACCATTTGCACTCATGGATCATTTGCAGTCATGGGTCATTAGCACTCATGGATCCATATGTTGTGTAAAGTGCGCACACTGCGGGCAATCAGTCTTTCCTGCTGTAAATCATGTAACACCATCATGCTCTCCCCTTGGTCTTCTACTGCCAGCTTGCTTCAAGTACAGCATCTTCAACAGAGTGCCAGGATATTGCTGCGTACCCAGACGCTTCTCCCTAATCCCAAATGGTACAACATTGACAACAAGTCACAGTGTCTCCCAGACATTGAACTTTCCCAAAGGGGGCAATCTGGGGCCTGAAGTTACCTGTTCATTGCATGATCCCCGCATTGAACCTCTGTAACCATGCTTTCATACATTCTGTAGCGCTAGATCTTGAAACCTGTCGGTCACGGGACGCATACTCATTTAGCCGCAGCGTGAAGTTACTTTAAACCACCAAATATGTATGCCCGATCACCCTCTCAGAGTCTGCACCAAAATGCGAGTTTTAATAACTTATTTGTAAAATGATTGCAAAAAGAATGGAGTAAAAAGATTCAGTGGTTGGCGAGGTACAGGAATTCAATCCTATTCCTCAGGAAATTTTCAGCACAAAGGGTGCCAAAAAGGTCGGTTTTGACTTCCTTCTTTCCTTTCCTTGAATATGCCGGGCTTTAGTAATGCATGTGGAGGTCACACACACACACACACACACACACACACACACACACACACACACACACACACACACACACACACACACACACACACACACACACACACAAGTTTGGGAGTGAAAAACGGTCCCTGGGTGGAGGGCTAGGCCCTTTTTGGGTGATCAGAGGTCGGGAGAGTAATCTGGGGTCCTCCAATTCTCATCCTTTTTTATGAAAGTGACGTGTTATAAGAAATAATGGTCGGCATGGTTGGATTTGAGAAAGAAACACGAGAAAGAGCATGTCCGGCAATATAGGCCAGTTGAACCCCCCCGAAATTTTACACTGATGTTCTCTATTTTCCAGCTGCATTTTGACTAACTTTAGGTGGCATTCACACTACGGCTCAGATTGGCTTTGCAGTTTGGGGGATTCTTTCAACGCCCCCTCAAATCTGTCATGAGGCGTGCGCTGTTTTCAATTTAAAAGAAATTCCATGTTGTTTGTTCTGGGAAATTTCAGCGTGTGTGCAGAGGATCCAATTTCCTCACGTTTCTGAGCCGAAACATTGCCCGGCTCTGCCCAGTTCCCCAAAACACTTCACAGCTTCCATCCTGCTGTACTCTTTATAATTTCAAGGCACGGTATCTCTGAGCTCTGAGGCATGATCCTGCAAGCCAGGCCAGCTGCACCACTTTCTATATTGCGCTTCTGGTGAAATATCCAGAATTTTGGTCGCGCTCCAGTGAGTCCATGTTGCCAAAGAGCCTCGCTTTGCCTCGCCTAGCCCAGCCTGGGCAAGGCAATTTAGCTACTCATCCATACGTGATAAAGTAAATCAAAACGAAAGTAAGGAATTATTTCTTCGTCGCACACCCCTTCATCCTTGCCCCCTCTTACTTATGCTATTGCTCTCCACTCTGAATGCAATCTTCAGAACTCAAGGCAGCTCAACTAACACTAGAGTTCTCGCTTGCTGAATGTGTGCTCATGAGTCAAGGCCGCTCCAACTGTTGTCCCACTTTCTGAATGCAGTCCTCTTCAATCAAATAGCCCTGTGTCAAGGCTGGCCAATGAGTGGGTGCCAAAGGTGAGTCACGCTCCATGCATCCACCTGCATTTGCACACATGTGCCCATGAGCAGCCAACAAACAAGTGTCTTAGATGTAACAGAAAGTGGACAGCTATGGACCAGGTTGTTTTTTGTGCATTACTTGCCCTTTCGGAAGTCGGGGCTACATGCAGTTTCTGTCCCATCTTTCTGTGTATGTGTGTGTGAGTGCACGAGGGAGTATGTCTGTGCGTGTATGTGTGTATGTGTGTTTTTACAATCAATGCGTCTGTGTGTTTCCAAATGGCCTACATGCCGCTGGAGCTTGTCAGAAAGATGTTGCTGGCACTGTGCTTGGGACACCCGTCTGCGATCAAATGGTGAATCCATTATGAAATACTGCTTTGTGCTATGCTCACCATTGGTCCTTTTTAGAGCCGTGCCTGGCCTTTGGGATTCTGGGGTCCTCAACTGGGCTCTCGCGCTCAACAGAGGCCTGCCATGATATCAAGGAGTGTTCCTCGCCGCCGTCCTGCCATTCTGAAGCGCCGTCAAGGTGATGCAGTGCAGGGGGTCAATGGCAGTGATTGCCACAGAAAAGGCAAAAAGGTACAAGGAAATGCAGTGCAGGGGGAAAAGGGGGGAAAGATAAAAAGGCAGGTGATGCAATGCAGAGAATTTGTAGCACGCTGCCTACGAATGCCCACCGTTCACACACACACACACACACACACACACACACACACACACTCTCATGCATGCACAAACGCAGGAATAGAGCGGTTGGCTGCAATGGCCGCCGCGCGCTTTGCTAGGCGGCTGGAAGAGGACGCCATGCCCAGAAAGGTCACGGCATTCAGGCTCAGTGAGGCAGGAGATGCAGCCCCGTCTGGCAGAGAGGCTAACATCCAAAGGCTTGAAGGGGCAGCAGCTGCAGCTGTCATCCCAGAAGATGTCGAAGGTGGCATTACAACAGATAACAACAGGAGCAGCAACGCTGACAGCACTGTCGGCGGAAACAGCAGCAGCATTGGAAGTACTGTTGGCGTTAGCAGCAGCAGCTTTGACAAGATCGTGGGGGGCAGCAGTAGCAGCTTTGACAACATCACGGGCGGGAGCAGCAGCGACAATTTGGGGAGGTGGAGCGGGAGCAGCAGTGATGGAGGTGCAGAGCCTTCGAGCAGGCTTGCTTGCATGGGCGGCAAAGAGGAGCAGATGCTGGCTCACACGCTGGAGAGAGACAGCCATCAGGCTCATGCGCTTGAGCAAGGCAGCCATCAGGCTCACTCGCTAGGAGAAGGCAGGCATCAGGCACATTTTATGGAGAAAGGCAGCCATCATGCTCACTCACTGGTGAAGGGCAGACACCAGGCTCACTTGCTGGAGAAAGGTAGCCAACTCGCTCATTTGATGGAAGACAGCCACCAGGCTCATTCGCTGGGGAAAGATTGCCACCAGGCTCAAGTTGCAGGAGAAGCAGCGGCGCAAAGGCCTGACTGGAGAGCCTTTGGGAGCGATGCCAGCGCTGCTCTGCATTTTGAGCTACATCCCCTTGAGCCGCCGCGGCGCGTCTCCTATACCAACCTTTCCCTGGATTTGAATGTGAGTAGCTTCCTGCTCCGACCTTTTTCTGGAATCAAATGTGAGTGGGGAAGCTGGAGAGGGCACTGCACAATGCTCACATGCACTATCATCAGAGCTTCCACATGCATTATATTTAATGGTTAATAACAGGGCTGAATGTTTCTCAAAGGGGCTCTAAGAGGCATATGGCCCGCCTTTGCCAAATGCCGAAGCCCCTTAACCCAGTTCTTTTCTTCCATCAGTGATGCACAACTCACCAGGATTGACCATATGGAGCCACATGCACCATACAGAATGGTTTTTCCCAAAAAGCACAAGAGCAGCACTGTGTGTGTGTGCGCGCGTGTGTATGTAAAATGTTTCTGGTGCCAAAAGCTGCTACAGGCTGCTATGCACAGACAAATGAGGAAGAGGAGCTGCCCAAACTTCCAAGCCTGAGCAGAGAGCTCTTCCTTGTCTGTTTGGGTTCCTGAAGACTCCCTTCTCTTGTGCTCCACCTTCAGGTCACTGACAGTTCATCCAAACTCTCCAATCAGAAAAAAATAGGCCGTCCCAAGTCCCGTGTGCGCGTCCAAGGCTCTAGCCGCTTGCAGCGGACCAGGAACTGGCAGGCAAGAGTCCAGCAGCAGCTACAGCAACGGCAGCGGCGGCTAGAGCAGCAGCAACAATGGCTCTGGGAGATCCAGAAGCTGGGAGTGTTCTGCAAGAGGTCTCAGGTGTGTCATTATCTCTTTTTTGGGGGGAGGGGGGGGGGGCGGTATTAGCTGCGGGCTGAAGCTGGGAGCGTCCTGCGATGGGGAGGGAGGGTCTCATCATGATGTGCAAGCGTTTTTGTAGTTTTGCGTTTTGATTTTTCAAAATCAGGATAAGAGGTATTTATAACAAGCAAGGTACTGCGCTGAAAAGGAAAATTAAGCCTCCATGCATCTTATTCACGTGCAGCATGTGATGAACTTCACTAGGCTACGAAAGGGTGCAGACCTCAGCGCTTCCGCTCAGCCGTACTTGTAGGCGGACTTTGTGGTGTAAAATCACTTGATCTTACCAATAATCCTTCATTACCTCTTTAAGAGTGGCCAACTACATGTTTCCGTACTTGGCGTACGATTAGTGCTGGGAATTCCATACGTACGCCGTGTAAAATGTAATAACATGGAATATTGGCTGACCCTGTTGAACTTTTCCTTGTCTTGCCTTACCTTACCTTGCTGCAGGTTCCAGCGCCCGCAGGTCAGCCTCAGGAAAGAGGAGATGACTGGGGGCACAGAGTGGCTGGGTCCCTTTCTGACACTGTGGCAGGGGCAATAGTGCAGTCCCTGCATCAGCACCGCCTTCGATCTGCCACGGCCACCCGGACGCGGCAGCAGTGGCGGCAGCAACAGCACATGCATGGGGCGCTCAAATGGGAAGGGAAGGCGCTGGACAAGCAGCTTGTGCAGAAGCGGCCTCAAGAAAGCATCGTGGCCGTGTCCAACCAGCAAGGTGGACACACTGCAGAAAGTGCTGGGGCTGACCAAGCAGCCGGGAGGGAACAAGGGGGTAGGCATGGGCAAGGAGCCTTTTCAGAGGGCTATTACACACACCTCTCACATGCATTCCCGTATCCAAGCTCTGCTGCGCCTTTACAGCATCCCAAGCCCCCTTTTGCTTCGCCCTCAGCTGGAATGGCAACAGCGCCCAGCCCATTTGCTGTGGCTTTTTGGGGCAGGGACACAACCTCCCAGGTGATGCCACAGAACCGCTGGTCCATCACTGATGGGCCCTATGTTTGTGACTAGCACTTGATGACACGCTGGAGCAGTGTTCTATGTCTGGGTTGGGAAGTGTTCACAGGTTACAATCGGTGAGGCACATTTGCAACCACTGCATCCATACCAAAACGAAGCTAGGTCAAAACATCTTGAACAGCTGCAGGCCAGCTCATGAATGTAACGTGTCAAGCCATCATTGTTTATCTCTGGGCGGCGCCTCTGGTCTTTGGTTGGACAGGATCCTGTGTGTTGTTGCCTGATGCATCAATGCGTCAATGAGTCAGGGTCAATCAGAAGTCATCATGAGCTTAAATAAATAGGGTTCTGTTTTTGCCTGACAACTTGAGTACAGGCTGCTACAGGCTTGAGTCGTAACGGCAACCTGAATGGCCCTTTGGCCAAGCCACTTCCACGGATCCCCTCTTCAAAGGTGCGTATATGAAGATTTGTTTAATTTGTTTTCCTGACCTACTTGTCTGAATGATTTTCAGGGCAATCTTGCTGCTGCTGCTGCTGCTGCTGCTGGCGCCAACCTGCCATTTCTGTGAAGCCAGTGGCTGTCATGCAGGGCTAGGCTAAGCTCTGGCTCCTGCTAGTGCAGTTTGCCTTTGCAAGTGCTCTACACAAGGCCTGCGGTACACTCATGCTCTCCGGTAGCTCTGCACAACATCCGTCTTCTTCCTTGCCTACGTTTACCTCTGCTCCTCACCAGCACTCAATCTTGGTACTATCCCTCTACTCGCCCCTGTCCTTCCCTACCTCCGCTCTCTGCTTTCTCTCTCTCTCTCTCTCTCTCTCTCTCTCTCTCACTCTCTCTCTCTCTGTTTGACACCTGTCCTTCTCGAGCTTACCTTTCCTCTCTGTCTCTCGTCAGCCCACTCTCTGAACATCACCCTGTCCTCCTGAATCTCCCCTCTGCTGCTCCTCATCAGGATGTACTCTTGCTCGCATCTGTACTTTACCATATCACGCCTGCCTGTGCCCTCAGCATAACCCCTGAATGCCAACTCTCCCTGATAACGCTGGAGCCACCAGAGGACGCCCCCCCGCTCATAAAATCTTTACTGATGTGCATTGTGCTGCATTTGTGTGGTGCTGCGCATCAGGCGTGGTGGTAGCCCACAAGCAGAGGACTTGAAAGTTGATGCCTGTACAGAGATGCTCAACTCTTAACTGCCTGCAGGGTGCGCAGCACCAAAGCCAACCCATTGGTCATGCCCTCAGCCCAAGCACCCTTCTCACGCAGCCAGTGCAGCAACCACCTCCGCAAGGCTCCACCACAGCCACCATCTCTATTACCGCCATCACAACTTCTTCCTCCACCTCAGTCTACCCTCACCCGCCCCCTGACCTTCTGCATGCAAGCCCAAGCTCCTCTCCGCACAGGGACCCTGTCTCAGTGAAGAAAGAGCGAGGGAGCCACAAGTCATGCGTGGGCTTTAATCCCAACTCTTTCCTCACGGGGTCCACACCATCCTCATGGAGCTCGTGCCCCAATGCATCTGTGAACAAGAGCCACCCCCTGCTTGCGCCGCGCTCCAAAAACACAACCACACAAGAAAGCTCCCCGTACGCTGCCAGTAAGGCACCAAGCCAATCTCCCCTGCAACGTTTGGCAGACAAAAGGATGCCCAGGCTGTGGGCATCCTTCTCTGGAGAGATCCAGCATCCCCGGTCCACTCTGCAGCATGTGCTTCCGCCTCTCTTCGGCCCTCGTGCTCCCTTCTCCTTGGTTTCTCCTCCAAGCAGCAAAAAGGGGTTGGGTAAGTCTAAGTCGATGGATGCCGCTGTGAAGCCTGCCAGGCCCCCTCTTCTGCTGTCTTCACGGTCGCTCGATCGCATCAAAGTTCTCAAGAATCAGTCTTCTGTGGGGACCCCCCTCTTGCCGCGTTCAGAGTCGCTTGATTGTGTCAAGGCGTTGAAATGTCAGCCCCACTCCCCGCCACCAAAGCTGCCTATGATCTGCCTTGGCCTCCAGGTTCAAACCAACCGCGGTTGAATTCTACCTGCACCAACATTGGCAGTGTCTCATGGGTCCCTCTGCCACCTCTGCAGCATAATTTTCCCCCTGAGCCTTCTGTAGGTGTTTGGTGCAAACTGCTGTTTTGGTTGCAGCAGTTGCATGGAATGCGTTTCAACTTGTGTATATTGTAAGACCTGTAGTGTATAAGACATTAGGCTGCCACCTGGATGCTCACTTACCTCGGTATTCAGAATGTGGTGTTCTGGATGCTTGACCTCCTCAGTGTCTGCTTTGAGGTGTAATTGTGAAGAAAAAAAACTTGCTAGCATCTATTAACTCCTGTATCATTGTCTTGCTTTAGATGGTCTTGTCACTGTTGCGGCCATTCAGGCCGGTGCATTCCATATCAAAAGATGCTGTCTTCTAGAAGAAACAGAGAGCAAACGGAGAACAAAGTGCTTGAAGGCAGGGTGTGTGAAAAGAATACTTGCAATTGTGAACACACGCTGCATTATTTGTAAGAACAAGAAAGCTAAATTCAAACCAGTTTTTGAACACTTTTGACACTGGCATTTGACTCACTGAAACTTGGCGCATTGACGTTTGACACAAGCTTCTTCATTCCTCAGTCTGCAATACTTTGCACCTGTGCTGATGTTTTCTGGCGTGCGCCTGCTCGGGCCACCGTGCTTGGCTTGTCCGGCATTCCCACTACGACTTTCCCGTAACGCATGCATCCTTTGCTTTTTGACCTCAATTGGATACTTCTATCTGGACTGCAAGTCACGAAGCTCAACGCTTGTTTGGCTGAATTGAGTACTATATTGAGTACTGTAGCTTTGAGTTCTGTAGCATCAAATACTGTAGCATCATGCTGATGTGTGATGCTGATGCTCTGTTGATCATGCTGACATTTTGTTGCTAATGTGATGGTGCTGATCTCTTTGATCACATCTGTGTGCGTCTTTTTTCTTTATGACATTGAAGACCATTCCTGGCGGTGACCAGCAAGCTAACCTGCTAGGCTATCTGATGGTAAACCTAACTTGTTAAATATGCGCAGCTCTACAAGCCCTTTTTAGAGGGCTTGCAAAGATCGGCTTCTGACTTTCACCCCAACTTGGGGGGGTCTTGAAGACTCTGGCTGATCTGCTGTCGATGAAAAAGGCTCAAGCAGCATCCAAGTAATCCTTGGACAAAAAATGAGTTAAAACAAAAGAAAGAAAGAAAGAAAGAAAGAAAGAAAGAAAGAAAGAAAGAAAGAAAGAAAGAAAGAAAGAAAGAAAGAAAGAAAGAAAGAAAGAAAGACTACGCTTGCCAAGTCCGGCCGCGTGCATTAAGGAAAGGTCACCTGTCCTGATAGGCAGGGCCCCACCACACAGACCAAAAGAAAGAGCAAGCACAGAAGTCTACTCCAGCAAGTTGGCCCCCACCATGGGACCTACGACACGACTGTCAGGCAGGCCCTGTCCAGCAAGGAGATGTCCTAAAAACCATATCTACCCTCATTAGCAACTCGCAAACCAACATCTATGTCTACAAAGTAAAATCTCATGCTGGTATTGCTGATTACGAATGTGCGGATGCTATTGCAAACTATCAGGCAAATCAAGCCAATAATAGTGTGGCTGATACTGGGATCCCTAGCGCGGGTCCCGGTGGTAACCCCTTTTCCCACTTATTTTGGTTAGCCAAGGAGGAAGTTAAAGAACATACTGCTGGTACATCCACAGCTCCTGCACCCAATCCTAAAATCACCTACCTACCCAATCTTCACGATCATTGAATGCTCTCAAGTCTCACATGCATACAAAACACAGGCTTGGATATGCCAACTCCAAAACAGGCTACTATTCATACTATCAGTGTTTGTTACCTCATATAGATAAGAAAATCAGCAATGCCTTTAGGAACATGTCCTGTATATCCACACCCATGAAGCACACCATCTTACAACTTGAATATCGCACTGGCACCCTCTATGACCAAAAACATGCGGTTCGTTTTAAAAGGTCCACTAACCCACTTTGCCCTCTCACAGGCTGTCATCGATTAGACAACGCACTCCACATGCTCTCAGGCTGCCAAAATCATATTATCTCCAGCATGAAAACTGAACGCCACAATTTGGCCGGAAGAATGATTATTGGTCTGTGTGGTGGGGCCCTGCCTTTCAGGACAGGTAACCTTTCCTTAATGCACGCGGCCAGACTTGGACTGCGTAGTCTTTCTTTCTTTCTTTCTTTCAAAGCCACTAGCAAAAGCCCTTGGGAGCAGGCTTGGTTAACACAGACATAGGAAGTAATGTTAGGTCGGAACAACACAACCTCCAAATACCTGAGCATGCATCAAACAGGTTTTCACCCCCTTACCTCTTTCCACGTAACTTTCCTAAAAAGTCTAGACTCACATTAAGCCGTCCTGATGCTGTACTGATTACTCCTTATCAAGCCAAACCCACTACTTCTTCTCTTTCTCCCTGCTCACATCATGTGTTACGCAGCAGACGTGGCAACATACAGAGATCCAGCATAGCCTATGCTGAGCTAACCGCTGGAAACAGCCTCACCAACTAAATGCCAATCAGCGACATGTGCACTTGATTGAAATCAAGTACTGTGAGGACACGAGGCCAGAACAACAATTGGAGGCGGCACAGCGGCAGCATGCAGATCTCTGCAAACTTATTAGTGCGAAAGCCGTAACTCTTCATACCATTCTCTTAGGCGTTGGTGGAACGTGTTTCACAGAACATACACTCAACCAATTCAAACAATTGGGACTTGACCACCAACGTGCCATTAAACTTGCTAACAGACTTCATGCTCATTCTGTAAAGTATGCCCACAAGCTTGTTACCACTAGGCGTGCTATTGATAATTGCAATACTTCTCGCAGCCATGTTTTGGGTCCGGGTGCCTCAAATAACCCTCCAGATCCCCACTAATATTTTTGATCCATCTTGGTGGTGGAGGGGACTCACGGCTCTTCTGAGCCAATGTGTTTCCTTTTCCTTAATTTATGTAGGGAGAGTTTCCTCTGCCTACGTAGTTTTTCTTTTCTTTTCTTTTCCATCATGATGCAAAATGTGAGACTCCAGAAAATACACTTCCATGTTCCCGCATGATGTTCAGAGAAGTAGAGAACATTATTACTCCGAAAATGGTGCTTTTAGTTGGTAAGACTCGCTGTTAACGCCAGCGCTAACTGTTGAGTCTTTCCTTCGACTTGAAGTTAATGCATGCAGGCTCTTGCCCAATGTAACTTGCGATTTTTTTCATATGGGTACCTATATCCATGATGTCGTTGGGTTATTACTCGAGCATGGCTGACAACCTCCAGATCACCCAATAGCTTTATTTCTAACTCTCTTATAGCCTAGCCAAGCCTAATTTAGGTTTGAGGGCCCATAGGTGAGACTCTCTCGCTATAAAAGAAGAGAAAAGAGAATATTTGGGGCAGTGAAAACACTCCCCACTGGGTGGCACCGTGGAGAGACGTGACGTCAATTAAGTAAAAGAAGGTACCTTGGACAAAGGCACTACTACAAGAGATAGTATCCTTTCCACCAAGAAAAAATAAATGGAAATTAGAGTGCCTGATCTTGGTGATGAGAGTTGAAAGAAGTCTTCTTTTGCACAGGCACCCTCTACAATCTCTGCTTTTGCCAAGACATGCAGTCTGCTTCACAAGGTCCACTAGCCTTGTATGCCCTCTCCCAGAACGTAATAATACGGATATCACTCCGCGCATTCTCTCAGTCTGCCAATGCCCCATCATCCGTAACATGGTGACTGAGCGTCACAACACTGCCAGCAGGATGATTTTGCAAGTGATTAGCAAAGTCTCTTATGGTTGTTTTTTGCGCACAAGGAACAACCTTGTGCATATGTATGTAGGCAGCGCAGACTGTCTGGCCCAGCATGACCTGCACCTGCACATCCCTAATCAGGTCTAATCGTATAAAAACTCCAGACCTTCTTGACCCCAATATTTCTAGTCATGCTATACACAACTGCGGCCGCCCTGACGCTATCATGTCACTCCTTGCCCTTCTAACCCAAATGGATCATACACTTCCCCTCACAGCGGGTACTCTGTAGTATGAGAGGTAACGAAGAGGTAAGGAGCAGTACAACTCAAGCCAGGCAACTATGAATTGAACACCCAAAACCGCCATATCCACTTTATAGAAGTCAAATACTGTGAAAGTACGAGGCCTGGTGCTCAGCTAGAACCTCACCGCAACAATACAATGAACTGCACAAACAAATACAAGGTGCCGAGACCGTTCTCCACACAATTATCCTGGGTGTGGGTGGGACTATCTATATTGCCCATACCCTGCCAGGGTATGGGAAATATAGATAATTGATCCAGTGGATCATTTAAAAAACTAGGGATTGACCCGGACTACTAAGCTTGGTCTACTAAGCTTGCACAAAAAAGGTCTACTAAGCTTGCACAAAAGCTCCATGCCCACTATGTGCAATATGCACAAAAACTTACCTCCACCAGACGTGCCATTGAAATCAAAAATATTCAACATAACTAAGGTGCCCTGGGGCTACATGCTTCCAAAAGCCCACCAGATTCACACTGGCTGCCCTTTTACCCTTTGGTGTGGGAGACTCACGGCTCCTTGAGCCAATGTGTCTCCTTTTCCTGAAATGATGTAGGGAGTGCTATCACTGCCTACGTAGTTATTCTTTTTCTTTTTTCTTTTTAGGGAGTGTTCTATTTGTTAAATGTCCAGGGATCTGCAGGTTTTGTAAGCAAGATGATTTGCGCTGCATATGTCCATGAAGGCAAGACATGCCCCAGGAGGAGAGCTGTTGCTAACATTGTTTGAGAAGGATTCCCCTAGCATTCTGGCGCTCGGTCGCCATGTTTGATGTAATGGAATGTGTACACCCTGAAAGAACGTGAAGGACACTGTCTGGCTCCCCACAGAGGGCACATTGTAGGCTGGTGGACACTTAAAGAGCAATGCATGCTTTTGCTTGAAGGGGGTGCTTGTGCGCAAGGTTGACCAAACAGGGTTATATATCCTAGCTTGCTAGTTAGGAAACCATTATGTAATGCACGCGGCCTCTTGGATATTTTTCTTTTCTTTTCACTCAAAGGTTGTGATTATTAAGAAAGACAGAAGTGCAAGTCTTTTGAATCAATGATACAGGAGGCCCGCACCAATTATGGTGAGATATCAATGGTCAATTAAGAATGGAATTAGCAGTTCAAAGCTGCATTATAAGGTTTGGATGGAGAGGTATGGACTGTAGTAGAAAAGAAAAGAACAACTACGTAGGCAGAGGAAACTCTCCCTACATCAATTAAGGAAAAGGAGACACATTGGCTCAGAAGAGCCGTGAGTCCCCTCCACCACCATGGACTGTAGCAATTTTTCTTTTTCTTTTTCTATGGACTGAGCAGTAACCTTGAAGCCATAATGCAGTAGGTGAACATTCACTCATACGACTGTACATCCTCACCTATGAAGCTCACCATCCTACAATATCTTACAGCCACCCTGTATGACCAAAAACATGTGGCCCGCTTCCAAAGATCATCTAACCTGTTATGCCCTCTCTCAGCCTGTCATCAACTAAACAGTGCTCTCTGCGTGCTCTCAGGCTGCCAAACCATATCGCCTTTAACATGAAAACTGAGCACCATAATATAACTGAAAGAAGGATCATAAAAGCACTTAGCAAAAGCCCTTGGGGAGCATGCTTGGTTAAGATAGACATTGGAAGAAGTTATGATCTGCTTTCCTATTAGATCTAGACTCACCTCCAGCCGTCCTGATATTATTTTGGTCACCCAATACCATGCCAATTTTAAATAAAAGAACTACATAGACAGAGGAAACTCTCCCTACATCTATTAAGGAAAAGGAGACACATTGGCTTAGGAAAGCCGTGAGCCCGGACTTGTGGTGGAGGGGATCCCCTCCACCACAAAGCAGAAACGGAAGGGGCAAGTGGGGATCTGGAGGTTTGCTGGAGCACTGGCTCCAGGACCTGGCCAACCTACTTTTTATCCTTTTTCTTCCTCCTGCTCACGCAATGTGCTGCGCAGCCGGCACAGCACCCACAGAGGACCAGCACAGCTACCCGCATTAGACAGCCCCATCAACTATGCGCAAATGTAAACCAGCAGCACGCGTAGACCTTCGCAGAACCAGTAGAAAAGCTGTGACACACCGGTTCCATTGCACACCCAGAGCTCTCGAAATGGTCCCACTCTTCTGGGCGTTGGTGGGATTTGTTATAATGAGCACACCACGACTATATATTGAAAATTAGGCTTCAAATCTGATAATCAACAAACCAGCAAGCTTGCATATAAATTCTGCGCACATTCTGCAGTGGATGGCCATAAACTTGTAACCACTAGGCGCACAACTGAAAACAAGAGTACTCCTCACAGCCAGGTCCAGAAATTTAGGTGCTGCAATTCTCCAGATCCCCACTCGCCTCTTCTGTTCCTGCTTTGTGGTGGAGGGGAGCCTTTTGCCAGGGGCAAAACCAGTGTGCCTCATTTAACTCAATTGATGCCAGGATAATTTACTCTTTCTACGTAGTTTTCTTTTTCACGAAACGCAGCAGGTGGACAGCTTATTCGTTTGAGTGTCGTTTTGATTCAAACTCAACGACTTTCATAACGATCACAAAATACAGAACTGGATGAAGATGATGTCCTTTATTTAAATCTGAAGCATCTCCCTCATTGCAAGTTTGTGAAGTTCTTGTGTGAATCAAGAAATGGCCAGCCAGCAAAAAGTTTCACAGGCACACGCCCTAAAGGCGTCATCAAGACCAGCAGGAGCAGGCAGTAAGGTAGGCATTATTGGTGGGCATCTTGCTTCTAAGTTTGAGCAGGCTATCACGAACTTGCGCATGCAAGCGCAGGAACACACACACACACACACACATACACACACACACACACACACGCACGCACGCACGCACACACACACACACGCACGCACGCACGCACACACACACACACACACACACACACACACACACACACACACACACACACACACACACACACACACACACACACACACACACACACACACACACACACACACACATACACACACACGCGCACACACACACGCGCGCACACACACACACACACATACACACACATGCGCACGCGCACGCATACACACACACACGTGCACAAAGGCAAGGGCATGCAACCAATTGATAAGGACATCATTGTGCTTCCAGGTTGATAATGCTCGAAGTATGCAACCGGTGCTTGCTTTCGTACATTGAACATAGCAATCATGGAAGAAGCACGCGTGCCTTTGAACATGTTTGCATCCCTGTGCCTGCACTTACCACCCACCAAAAGACGCTTTTATGTGGATGCCTGGATGCTTTGCAAGCAAAAATAGGGAGTTAATGTGCTGCTTTGAGCCCAAGCTAAAATTTTTATCAACTCTATGCCTGCAGATCATCAGGTTGATGCGCCATGGTGGGTTTGGTGATCCATATGGCGGGGCATTGCTGCCAGCAAACACTGATACTTTTTCTATGCCAGCTGCAGCAGTTTTTGCTTTGGTTTATCCTTGCTTCATTAAATGAGCAAACACCCTAACTCACCACGTTAAATGTTGCTGTTTCTGCGAATAGGAACCACGGAAATGAATGAATACCTGAGGTATGTGTAATGCCTAAAACATCTCGTACATGAAACTCGCTGCTGCTGCTGCTGCTGCTGCTGCTGCTGCTGCTGCTTCTCTTATGGTACACAAAAACCGTGTGACAGTAAGCTCAACTTTTTACTTGCTTATGCAGGCAAAGACCATACGGCAGTCCAAACTTCAAGGATCCTGGGTAGTAAGTGAGAAGGCTTATAGGAAAAGAAGGACAGGAAAATCTGCAAGAAGTCATAGGGCAACAGTGATGCACGTGTTTGTGTGCTTTACGGTCGCCGCTTGTGTCTGCATTGGCGAGGCCTCATTCTTCCAGCTTCCTCCCTTCCCATCCCCAAAGGAATGTGCCTTTTGCAGCTACGACACGCGCCTCACAGAATCAGGAAAAGAAGGAGCAAAAAGAGCGGAGGCTGTGGCAAAGAGTTTAGAACCTCAGCCTGATCTTCTCGTTATTTCTCCTCTCACAAGGTTAGTGAGGCATTCGAGGTGTGCCTGATGTTGGGGCAACACGGCCTGCCGCGCTGGCACGGCATTGTCTTCCCTGTCTTGCTCCCTGCTAAGATTGTCCATTGATTGTTTTGTCCTTTACCACACTCTTTGTGCTTCCTTACTGCAGGGCTTTACAAACTGCCTCACTCGCCTTTCTACCTTGGTATTCCGGCAGAGTGATTGTGGAGCCCCTGGCTCGTGAACGGGTGAGTGTGTAAGTGTGAAGTGTAAGACCCTCTGACGTCCTTCCCCTCCACAGCTGTCTGGGCTACGCTGTGCCTTTCTTAGCAGCTAATGAATTGTGTATGAGTGCCATGCATGTATTGCTTTTCTTGTTATGAGTGTGCAAGACTTCATAGAAGTCAGGCCTTCCACACCTAGTTCCCAGGTGCCAAAACCAAAAAATGGACCTGAGTGGTGCAGGAGTCCACAACACCTTGCAGCTGCTACATGTGTGTGGTCTGAAGTTGGTCGTAATTTTTACTTTTCAGTGACTCATGCAAACCAAGTCTCGCAATTCCAGACATGTTTGAAGTGTGGCTGAGGGCTGCTACTTATGATGCATTTGCAGACTGGACCTCTTGGATCCATCACGCACCTTGTAATCGCTTCAAGTCCCAAGCACTACAGTTGTTTGTCCCTTTAAAGCTCTTTCAGTCGCTTCTCAGATGCTACAAACAGCACTTCTGCTCTCACACATCCAGGTGTGGCTCAGTTCAGACACAGGGAGGTCACCTGACCTTCTAGCACAAGATTTTAAGGACTACCCACAGCTTTCATTTGAGGGATTGCCAGATGTGTGGTGGTACACGGGTGGCTTGGAGCCAGAGGGTGAGAATCTGCCACTGGATGACGCTGAAGTTGAGGACAGCAAAATGCATGAACAGATAGGATTCCCACTGTGCGTGTAGAAACCTACAGAATTTTCATTATGCTTCTTGGGCCAGCATTGCGGGTGTTCTGGAATTTGCAACACATGTTGCTCTTTTTTGCCATATGTCGCAAGTGCCAAGGCGGCAGCACTGATAACAATGAATTCCAGATGCTCCGGCTAGGACAAAACAGTGACCATATTAGAATATTATACAAAATGTTTCATCCTAGTTTTAGACCATAAGGTGCCCAGCCATCCTCTTAGTTGAGGCAAAGCATGATTTTGCCTTGCAAGGCTGCGCCCCAAGAATGCACCCCAGTTCAGCGCTCTCATCTGCTGTTTCATGTGATTGCTTATCTTGCTGCAGAAGCCTTCCAAGAACGAGTGAAGGAGTTTAAAGAGTGGCTCTTGCAGCGTCCGGAAACCTGCATCGCAATTGTTGCGCACTGGGGATTAATATACGAGCTCACAGGCGGCGTTGATTTTGCTAATTGCGTAAGTTCTTTGAAAAGGAGGGATCTTTGGCCAGGATGGACAGAGCAGAATAGCTTCATGAAAGCATGCTGGCATGTTTTCATGCTACCAAGCCTGTGTGCAAGAGAAAGTGCTGTTTACGAGCACCCAATCCTCAGTGAGGTAGATGGGCTAAATTTTCTGGAGACAAGGTCTTTCAAAAGAAATGCTTTTCCATCGTCACCATCTGTGACAATGGACAGGCAGACGATTCTGATAACAATGCACCAGTATTGCATTGGTATACCAGACACCAGATACCAATGTACAGACGTACAGGAAGAAAGTTCATATTACAATCACATGCTCAAACAAGAGACTATTTGAAGGCCTTCTGCAAACAACTTGCTTCGTTTGCAGCGCAAGACTCCGGCATGTTGCATGCAAGCGCTGCTGTGCGCCTCTGGGTGAAGCCAGTGTGGCAGAAAATAACAGTTTTGCTCCTGCAGCGATTTGTGTCTGGGCTATGCTATCTTGAGGCAGAAGGAGGAAGCTCATCAATTCTGGTAGATTCCTGTGGCAGTTTCCGCTTTGAACTACATACAAAAAAGATTTTTTAAGTTCCTCACTGCATGTGCAGGAGCTGCGGAGCTACCTCCTGACATCCAGCAAATGTGAACCGTTGGATCAGGAGATGACGCTCAAACAGAGAGCAGGCCAAAATAGAAACCTGCAGGAAGGAGTCTTGCTGGCTGCTGGCATACTCATTGTCGCACTTATGTACGCATGGTTGTTTTCGTAGGAGCTGAGGAGTTATGCATTGTCAAGCTCGCTCATTCCCCTCGACAAGCGCCCGACAATCAAGCAGCTCAGGAGTCATTTTTAGCTATGAGACATTCATACAATAAGTTGAAGCAAGTCTTGCTGCTTTTCAGTTGTATTGATTTTAGGTTATAAGTACTTGCCAAGAACACTGCCATGTTTTGATATCTGACTTTTGAGACCTGTGCAGCATTCATTGGTCAGATAATGTTGTAATTCTATTTTGTGTTGTAAACTCCCTTTGTCTTATAAAAATGTTATCCTAGGGGCGCTGTATGACTGTGTGCACTTGAGGAAGCAATATGTTTGTGTGGAAAGTGATATGAATAAGAAAAATCAGTTCTCTGCCTACGTGGTTTTCTTTTTTTTTCAAGTATGGAAGCCCCTAGGCAATGAGACCATGCCTAACGGGAATGGCAGCTTTTGCATGCCAGCCTCCCTTTTCTTGGACGGCTTGTATGCAAACATGGGTTTTACATGGGTTTTACATTGGTTAACCTACAGCCCGAATATCTGGCTGATCAGTCGCTGGTGAAACATTCTCAACCAGCTATCACAAGGTTAACAAGTAAACAAGCTTGTATGCAAAAAGGGGCTCTGTACTTCTGCAGGAACACATGTGGTACCAAAAAAACTTATATTGTTTGAAGGAGTGTGGAAGTAAAGCTGGGTATAGAGTTCACCACCTTCAAGTGGTGTGATCACCACTTGCTGCATTGCTTGGAAAATAGGTCCCTTCTACTCATTCTAAGGAAAGGAAAGGGTTACATAGCTGTACCTGCCTACGAGGGCAGCTTAGCTGAAGCATAAAGAGATGCCTGCAACCAAACCAGACCTGAGTTTGAAACTAAAAGAAAAGTCTGAAGTCTACAACTGTTTTTGCATTGCTAAAAAACAGAGATATAGGAAGCGTAGAAGTTGCTCAAACTGTTTCTCAAAAACCATGCCACATTCATGTACAGCCCCATGCTCTCCAGGATAGCAATGAGGTACGTGTTCAGCAACCAGAGGATTGACAGACATGTGTGTAGCTCCAACAAAGCATACATGTGCGCATACCCAAACTACTCATTCTAGCTGTCATCAATTATGGTTACAATGGTTACAATGGGGGGTGACCTTCAGCCAGGTCGTTTGGCTGATCGGCTTGTGGCTGGTCTCTGCCAGCCAAAAATAAATCCATAAGCTCAGACATAAAAAAGAAAAGCTTTGCATTTCGCTGATGAAGGAACTGATAAACAAATTGAGAGCTCACTTGATGCAGTAAAAAAGGTTGCATCTCAACAATATCCTGGAAGTAAGGTTCAAAAAGCATTTGATACTTGCGGCGCAGAGAACAAACGTGTTCATCAGTACAGTTAAAAAGGACATGTGCTTCATCTTGAGTTTGGTTGCAAGGACACCTGTCACACACAGAGGTACCATCATCCTGCCAAACAGCCGATTCAACTTTCAAAGTATCAGCACGAAGCCGGAACCTGCTCACATTACGCATAACTTGCTTAGGCAAATCCAAAACTCATTCTAGCTGTCATCAATTAGACAGCGCACTCCATATGCTTTCGGGCTGCTAACATCATGATGATCATATCATCTCCAACCTGGAAACTGAACGCCACAATGTTGCTGGAAGAATGATTCTCAAAGCTCTTAGCAAAAGCCCTTGGAGGGCTGGCCAGGTTAGCACAGACATAGGAATTGATGATAGAAGCATGACCTCCAAATCCCTACACACGCTTCAAACATAATTATACCCCCTTACCTCTTTCCACGTAATTGGTGAAGGGGATACACGGTGCCTCGGCCCTAGGTGTCCTCTTTTCCTTCATTGATTTGGGGAGTATTTTCACTGCCTGCATAGTTTTTTCTTTTCTTTCCACGTAATCTTTCACAGAGATCTAGACTAAGATCTAGTGGTCCTGATGCTATACTGATTACTCCTTATCAAGCCAAATCCACTTCATTCTCTCCTTCTTCCTCCTGCTCACACTATGCGTAATGCAGTAGACACAACCCCACACTGAGGGCCACAACAGCCAACCGCGTGAGGCAACCTCACCTACTGAATGCAAACCAGAGGCATGTGCACTTGATTGAAATAAAGTACTGTGAAGACACGGGGCCTGGACAGCAGTTGGAGGCGGCACAGCGGCAGCATGCAGACCTCTGCAAACTCATTCACGCAAAAGTCGTGACTCTCCGCACCATCCTTCTGGGTGTTGGTGGGACTTACTTCACTGAACACACCCTTAACCAGTTTGAGCAACTGGGGCTGGACCACCAACGTGCCATTAAACCTGCTCACCAACTTCATGCCCATTTTGTACAGTATGCCCACAAGCTTGTTACTACTACGCGCGCTTGAAAAAACAATAAAAACAAAAAACACGAATACTTCTCACAGACAGATCCTGGAGTTGGATGCTTCCAATAACCCTCCAGATCCCCATTAACTCTCTCTTTTGTGTAGCCTTGTGGTGGAGGGGACTCACAGCTCTTCTGAGCCAATGTTTCTCCTGTTCCTTAATTGATGGAGGGAGAATTTTCTTTGCATACTTAGTTTTCCTTTTCTTTTTCTTTCTAGCACCTTTGCCCAAGTATCCAACTTCATGATAGCATGTATTTAAAGATGCTAAGCACGCCATAAAGGGAAACATCAGCACACTCACAAATGTCAATGCATATCTATCAACCTCCTGATAGCAGTATTTATAGCTCAAATGATATAAATACATACAAGTTCGTTTCGCTTTAAAGTGGCCTTCATGTTGCTAAAATTCTCAGGCATGCGCTGTGAATGCAGGTCCGGTACACTGTATGCACTCTTAGCATTATTTCAGCTCGCAAATTTGGCAGTCTGTGAATGACACTTCCAAGTTAATGCCCGCAGTTGACTGTATATGACTTGCAATTGGCAAGCATGCTTTTCAATCAGTCACACTTTTCTTTTCCAGGCTGAAACTGGTGCCCAAGTTCAAATCATCCGTCGAGGTGTAAATCTTGTAGCTCGAGATGTGGCGGTCCTCCATGGTGGTGCTGTGTGTGTTTGTCAGGGAAAGGTGGTAGCGCAGCCAGCTCCTCCTCAATGCGCTTTGTCTTCTCAGGAAAAGGTGGTAGCGCAGCCAGCTCCTCCTCAATGCGCTTTGTCTTCTCAGGAAAAGGTGGTAGCGCAGCCAGCTCCTCCTCAATGCGCTTTGCCTTCTCGCTGCCCAGCACGTCAGAAATCTTCAGCTGCGGTGCTGATGACATTGCTGGCAATGACACTGGTGCGTCTGACTCCACTCGGGCAGCTAGGCTCAGCACTATGAAGAAGGAACAAGGGGGGACACACACTATGTATCAGTACTGGGTGTTTCAGCACACAAGGAGTTGAGGACTAGCATGAGTTAATCCAAACGTGGGCTGCATGTACTTTCAATTTCAAAGTGAAAGAATTTCCCTCGCGGAAACCCTTATCCCCCTGACCTTCAACAAAAACCCTTAAGAGGCGCACATCGCGACAACAGAGTCACATTCCACAATTTCCTCATTGGAGTTACCGAAACTAAAATCCATACAATCGACCCTCTCTGTGATCTTGGTTTAACCAATTGAATGGCCCCAAAACTTGCAACCGAATCCACTATCATGCTGTAAGACCTCAGCAAGAATTACCAGCACCAAACATGCCATGCAATTAAGAAATCCAACCAGCGGGGTAGTAGTGGGGGAGGCTACTGGACGGGCAGCTAACAGGAGGGCAAGATGCAAGTCTGGAAGGGTGGCCGACACCCCGCCGGATCCGCATTAGTTTGGTTGCTCCTAGCTGTGCTTCTAATTGGTGGGACTCACTGATAGTGCCAGCGCTGACTGTTAGGCCTTTCCTGAATGCGCGCTGTGACTGTTGCCTTGGGCATAGGCCTATCCTTTTTTCCCCTCCGGTGCTGTGAACTGAGCAGCTGCAAACTTCAGCTTCAGCAGCGTCATATCAATTGAGCTCGGAGGACTCTTCCATCTCACCAAAGCAGATGAACATCAGCATCATGGTGGCCTTGGTTGACCGTAGTTGCAGAGGCCTCATGTCCATCAGCACCATGCTGGACGTCCAGACAAACGCTTCTCGGCTCCACTACTATCTCTCGACATTAATACACGAAAAGAAAATATTTAGTTCATACTAATATGTTTAATGGAAAACAAAAAAGCCAGTTCGTTCATGAATGTGTCTGAAATTAAAAGAGGACAAGATGAGCTCCGACGGGGAGTCCAAGCTTTCACACGATGCTGCAAAAAAGGAAGCTGCACACGAGGGTGGTGTTCAAAAGGGTAAGATCTGCAGGAGGAGCACACGCACACACGAGTTTGGAGGTGTCCTGAACAGGCTCTGCATGCTCATATGAAGGGGCTGAAGGCCCACCGCAGAGAGTTCTCTCAAAGCACTTCAATCGTGATAGACAGCAAGCTGTCATTAAGGTTGCGATGATGCACAAGGGCCCAGTCCCTGCTGCAAGCAAATTACTTCTTTATTTGCAGGCGCCGAGCTGGAGCTTGATCAGCTGGAGGCAAGGTACAGCAAGGAGAAAGAAGAGCAGGCACTTGAGCAAAGTGGTGAAATAATTCAAGAGCCTGGGCAAGGGGGCGAGAGGAGGAAAGCGCCCCCTCTCCTCGGCGGCCCGCCCACGCCCGGGGATGCACACGCAGGTACAGAACAAACCAGCCAAAACCCTGCAAAGATGGTGTTTTTGTCTCTGGAAAGGGGCCATGGCGTTGACCCAAGAGGTGAAAGAAGGTTATCTACTGGATTGGGGGGGAGAACAAACCTCCAGTTCTAAGTCACTGTGTAAATAGACCCACCGGCACAAAGTAGGGCTGTCATCTTGCTCTCTTTCTCGTTGCTGGACCTGTCTTTGTTTTCTGCCTGCCGTGCTTCTCTCATTTTGAACTTTGTGGTGGGATGGTTATACGGTCTTTGCCCAATATAACCCTTAATTGATGTAGGCAGTTTTCACTGCCTATGTAGTTTTTTTTCTTTCTTTCTTAGAGGCATGGTCAACTTCATCATGATGGCTGAGCTGCTCTAGAGGGAAAATCTTCCCAAGCTAAAAGTGTACAATGATCAGCTTCTGCACCATGCTTGACCCTGGAGGTGGCTCAGTGACCTCGCAATGCTTGGAGAAAAAGGAAGGCATTGGGTACTGCGGTAGCCTTGTATCCAACCATAGGGGTCTCAAATGGAAGGGATGTGAGGGAGTTAGGTCCGCATGTTTTCTTTGCAAATTTCCATGAGCAAAAGAAAGCATGAGGACCTTGCATTTTTCTTTTTGGAAGGAGAGGGAAACGTGAGTTTTTGTTTGTGGTTTGCTCGCACATTTCCTTTAACGTTCATTCGCACACAGCTACAGCCTTTAATACTGAGGCCTGCCTAGTTCAAGGCTCTGCCACCAATCCTCCGTGCATTCTTGCAGATGCACAGCCTGAGGCGCATCCTGAAAGAGGAGAGGCTTTGGTGCAATCCATGCAGACAGTTGCAGAAGCAGACTTGCCCAAAATGCAAGCTGGGCCAGGTAGGGCTTGTTGCCGTGCTTAGGATTTCTGCACGCATTGATTGATGCAAACACCTATTTTTTATGAAGTTGGTGGGCTTTTCCCCCCAGATCACCAGGCACACAAGCCTCGCTCTTAATGCATTCACTCTAGATCTATGCAACCTTAAGCAACCTTAACAATGCAAGGAACACCTGTTTGGGCTTTGTTCTGAACATGGACAAAAAGCAGGAGCAATGCTTACCCTCGTTTTCTTGTTTTTTGTTTGTTTGTGGGAGATGTCACACGGTGTGCAAGATGTGATGGCAGCAAGCTACATTACTTGCAACGACCTTCATTGCATGGTTGCCTTCTAGCCAGTGCGGGCCATGGATTGAAGCAAATGCTCATAGCATTGCTTCTTGGCCTGGAGAGCCCACCTCATAAATTCCCTGCGCCTTGCAAATTTGTGCAGACATGGAAAAGCTGAAGGAAGTAACGCATCTGGATAAGCTGAGGGAGAGAATGCATGTACCCGAGCAGCTGAGGGTGTCAACTATTATCAGAAGTAAGTGTCGCCACCGAAAACTTGTCAAACCATTGGCAGGGTGCCAAAAATCCACTGAACCATAACCTTAAGAGTGTGGTTGCTCAGACTTTCCAATTCCTTGATGCACGCAATGCAGGGGACCACAAGCATGAGCACTCAAAGATGTGAGGGCACATTCGGACAATTGTTGGTTTTTTTTTGTCTGGGATTGTTGACGAATGCTACTTACGAAGGTCTGCTGGCTCTTGTGTTTTTGTCCATACTTTTATTGTTGTTACAAGACACCAAGTGGTCATAGCAATGCCGTGAAGTGCAAAGAAGAAGTGGGAGAAGAGTTCTAAGTGACACAAAGCTAGCTGAAATCAAGGGAACACACACAAGAGCAGAGGGAACAAGTCAATGGAGCTAAAAAATTGCTTTACACAAATAGATGTCAGGTCCAAATGAAGTCAGTGTGAAGGCAGGGAGAGGGCAGAAGGTGACTTACCCTACAGCTAACAAGACTACATTAAGTCAAGACACACTCTAGGGGTCCACCTGGCATAGCATGATAGGCAAAATTATCCGGCCTAAGACCACTGGAAAGAAAGATACTTTTACAGGCAGAGGAAACTCCCCCCACATCAACTAAGGAAAAGGAGACAAATTGGCTCAGAGAAGCTGTAAGTCCCCTCCACACAGACCAGCCTAAAAGAAAGAAAGAAAACTACGTAGGCAGTGAAACATTCCCTACATCAATTAAGGAAAGGGGGCCACATTGGTGCACAGACCGTATGACCCACCCACCACGAAGTTCAGACTGAGAGAAGCACGGCAGACAGAGAAAGAAGACAGGTCCAGCAACAAGAAAAGAAGGCAGGATGATAGCTGAAAGACTGGAGTTCCAGACCTTCGACAGCAAGCAGAGTCAGCACTGTCAGCCTTCCAACCAAGGAAAGCCATACCCAGCAGCTGTCTGCTGAGCACAACTAAAGTCTGCATTCTGGCAGACTAGCTTAACCAGCTGCTAGCAACTGCTGACCACGCAGAAGCCTGTGGAACAGCCTTTAGAGCACTGGTGCCGACACATTAAGCCTGATATTACTAATGAGACTGATGCGCCCTTTGTTTTGTCACATGTGTCCTTGGACGCAGCGATGTCCCAAAAGGGCCTCTGCTTAAATGGGAGACAGCTGGAAAGAATTACTAGATGACAGGCGCAAGAACACAAAGAAAGAAAGAGGGGAAGGGGACCTGGAGGAATTTCCAGCTCCTACAGGCTCCTATGAAAAAAAAAAGGAGAGAGAAGCGGGCGCAAGATCCACTACTCTCTACTGGGAGAGCCTAAGAACTAAGCCACTGTTATGGTCTGTACCAATAAATGGATGGTTGGGTGGCATAACAAGTTCATGCTCCTTCAGGTCCTGAGGGTTGGAATACCGCCGCCCTTGGTGAGTTTTGAAACCCTTCAAAGCAGCTATCAACAACGAGTGAGAGCCGCCACCTCTTTCCTCAACGCTTGGCCTTGATCTATGCTGCCCGGGCCGTGCAGCTGCTTCCTAGTGGCCAGCAAAAAAGATGGGTAGCCAGGCAGGCTACATCCCACACAAGGAGATGCACCACCATTTTCAAACAGCCAGACATCTTTTGGCAGCAGCTCTGTACCCTGTGGGAGCTAGCACAGCAGTGTCTACCTTATATCTTGGGGCCCCAGTGCTTAGAAGACAAGGTGCAAGATGCAGCACAGGACACTGACCAATCATAGGCGCAGCTCACAGCTCTAACCAGAGCCCACCCATGGCCTCCTGCCACTGTGTAAATTTATGTAAAAAAGAGCTGCCCCAGAAAATAAAATATAAAAGAAACACCACTGTCAGGCTGAGAAAGTGACGCAGCCATAACAGTGTCTTGACATCCCATGACCAGAAGCAATATCTGAGGCCCACACTGGCCCACCGCGCTGAACGATTATTATATCAGGAGGTCAGAGGACTGAGTGGATGCTTGCCTGCCCTGCATGCCTGGTGGGTGGTAGCAGCACTGGATGTAGGGGGGAAGCCACCAGAACCATTGTGATTGTGTGCATCCAGACTGTAAAGAGCATTGTTTTGTCTACGTGGGAGACTGTGGAGCCTTAGAAGGCAAAGCTGATTGGCTGCGTGCATGTGCATTGAGTTTTGAGACGCATATTGATGGTGCATGGACTGGATGAGCGATCTTTAGTTAGGTGCTACCGCGCGATGGTAGCTTATTTGCCTGCCTGTTAAAGAGTCTGCCATGGCTCCTGCTGCTTCTGTTTGTGCTCTGCTATCGGTTACCACACCCAGCAACACCTGTGTTTGTGTGCTGCAAGTTATCACACCCAGCACCTCTGCATCATGCTGTCCCCGGGCGCCCTGGGGGACGGCTGTGATGGTGGGCATTGTGGACGCTTATCTCTATGAAATGCATTGTTGATTGTGGACTGAGAACAATGTGCCTGCTTGCTGCGAATGAGTTTGGGCTCAGGATGTTCTTATGCATGCGTTGAACTGCTCTCTCAGTTTGGCTGTATCTCATCATGGACAATGGCATGGATATGCATTTCTTTTGTAAAACTGGTCAGGCTACATTCTTGCATTCTTGAGACCTCACAGACATTCTTGAGACCGCACAAACGTTGGTGCAGTATTTTATGTAATTGTTGTGCGGGGAATCTGCTTTTGCATCTTTCCGCACACCAATTAGGGGGGAATAGGATACTGCACTCAAGACACTAATCTGTATGCGTCACACTCTCAGCCTGACAGAGAGGGCATAATGGGTAAGTGGACCTTCTAAAGCAAACCATATGCTTTTGGTTATAGAGGGAGCCCGTGCGATATTGTAAGATGGTGTGCTCCACAGGAGAGGATGTACAGGGCATGTTTCTAAAGGCATTGCTGAATTGCTTATCTACATGTGGTAATAAACTCTGATATTAAAGGTAGTAGCCTGTCCTGGGATTGGCAAAACCAGGTCTGTGTTTTGTAGGCATGTAGCACTTCAGAGCATTTTGAAGGCTGGCAAGGTAGGTGATTTTAGGACTGGGTGCAGGAGCTGAGGATGTGCAGGGAGTATGCTCTCATTTTTGCTCCTTGGTTAGCCAAGAGATATGAGAAATTGAATTTCCGCCGGGGCCTGCATCTGGGAGTCCAGTATCAGCTACGTTATTATTGGCTTGTTTTGCCTGATATTTTGCAGTAGCATCTGCACGTTCATTACCAACGATGCCAGCATGAGATTTTGCTTTGTAGACACAGATATTTGCCAACAGTGTGTATAAGTTGCAAGTATATATGATTTCAAAGGACATCCCCTTGAATATGGTGTTCGTGCTTCTCATGTGCTGATGAGTTGTTTACATATTTGATGAAGAGACTCTCTCACCTCGGAGTAGAGACTTTCTGAATCAATGTGTGAATAGCAGGGCACGATGGCAGCAGCAACTGCTGCTAATCCAGCTCGATATTTAGCTTTGGCAATTCCAGCACCGTTAACAATTTTATTCTTAGGCATGTCAGCATGCATTGTATTGAGAGGGCCAACTTGCTGGAGTAGACTTCTGTGCTTGCTCTTTCTCTTGGTCTATGTGGTGGGGCCCTGCCTTTCAGGACAGGTGACCTTTCCTTTATGCACGCGGCCGGACTTGGCAAGCGTAATCTTTCTTTGTTTCTTCATTTAGAGAATAGAATGGTTGCTAATAACATGTAAATTCCAGCTGGCTTCTGGTACAGCTGTAGCCAGGCCCTTCAGCCAAGCTGGATCATGACTGTTTAGAAGTATCCTTGCAGCCGTGTTCCAGACTGCAATAATTTTTAGGTCCCAGGTGTGCTGAAAGAGAGGTATTTTTTGGTTGGGGCGAGATTGTGGATCGTTGTAGCAAAGGTTGGTGCGTGCGATGGTTTTAAGTTCATAACAAGGATGTGGATAGGCAGTGATGAGTTTGGAATAGGGGTTAGTCATCATGTGTTTTTCCCAGATAGGGAGGAACATCATGATGAAAGTAGCTGTGAATTCTGTGCTGAGAATAGCTGAGTAAATAGCATGGCGCAAGGCCTGGGTCATAGCATCCTCATCATAAATGAGACGTCAGGCAGAGAAACCTGAAAATCTGGATGGAAAGGAATTATGATAGGCACCAAAGGGAGTGTCTCGGGGATCAGCACTCCAGGAGTGCTAGTATTGTGGGTTGTGGTCCAGTGGGAACACCAATTTCTTTTGAGTTACCAGGGCCCGTTTCTGGAGGGTAGTATAGATGTGGGTTGGCAGGGCCCGCAAAAAGGAGTCTTTAAGCTAGCTCTTTTTGCTAGCGTTCTTGTTTTCCAGTATAGTCTTGCAAGCAAGGAGCCCCTGCAGCTCAGACGCAAAGCTAGTAGGAGCAGGTATTACGGTTTCATGCATGCCAGCAAGCTTAACTCTGTGAAATGCCTTGTGGAGAGTTTAAATGGGCTGGGGGTTATCATCCCAATATATTCACCTTATGTATTGTAGATACAGGCCATGCGTGGTTTGTAAATTTCAGGACAAGGGGAGGTGGAGCACGAGGGTTGGGGCTGTGTGATTTAGTGTCAAGTGATCTTTGATTAGGGAATTGTTCAGATTTGTACTTGACAATGTCAACGTCACGCATCCAAAATTCACAACAGCCAGTGTGTTTAATATCTACTTGTGGATTAGTCGGGTGCACATCAATGCGTGCTGCCAGAAACCCATCAGACCCACACTAGTTTCCCTCTTACCCTAAAGTGAGGGATGCTCACGGCTCTTTGAGCCAATGTGTCTCCTTTTCTTTAATTGATGTAGGGAGTGTTCTCACTGCCAGCGTGTTTTTTCCTTTTTCTTTTTGCATATCAAGGTCATTTTGTTGCGTTGTTCTGTGCTGAGTTTTTGCTTCAAAGTGTTAATAGCATCAAGCTTTTCAAAGCCTTGTCCCTCAAAATTGAATAGGGCAGAACCTGCTGTGGGTCGAAAGGTCAGCTTCGCTCTGATTGACTTCAAATTCAAGTAAACGCTGTTTAAATTTAGGCCAGTTCTTATTAGTTTCTTCCAGCTCCCAGGGGGGCATCAAAGTGACCCTTAAAAGTTTTTCTATAGACTGACATTCTCTGTCAGTTTTCTGTGCATTGTTCAGGCCTGCACGGGCGTGGCAGGCCCATGTGTCAGCTGCATCAATTTCCTGTATCTGCCCATCAACGTAGCAACCACGTTCTTTCATGCATTCCCAGTGGTACGTTCCTTGGCAGACATCACAAATATGAATTTCAAGGCATGGAGTTTCAGAGTTGATACATTTATAGCGTTTTTCCAGGGTAATTGCTGATTTGGCAGCAAGCACACTCAATATCAGTGCAAGCAGCAATTGAGGTGGTTCCAATCTAAAGGCCAGCTTTCATGAAGAGTGGCGGGGCCCACTCCTCAATCATTGAGGATGATGATCATAGGGGTAAAATGGGTGCAGTACTGCACTTGGTGGTGGATGAGGGTTCTCCTCCCGTCTTTTTAACTAGCCATGTGTCCCCTTTTCCTTATTTGATGTAGGGAGAGTTTCCTCTGCCTACGTAGTTTTTCTTTTCTTTTCTAGCCATGCAAATTCTCCAACCATCTATATGGGTTTTGTCAAAGTCATAACAATAGGTAGCATTGATGGCATGGCTAGCTGTTTTAGATTTGGCAAGCTTCTGGACTGAGGTTTTCCTGTTGTTGCGGAGTCTGGATCCAGACCTCAGAGCCTTGGCTTTGCGAGCTGAGGGTTTCTGGTAAGAGGGGTGAGCTCTGCCACTGTGTGAAGTAATGTCTTCTCATTTGTTTGGTTGTTGGTTTGTTTATCGAGGCTGTGTGGGATGTCTGGACAAGAAAAAGGGCAACGGGCATTGCCTGTCTGGCTGGTATCTGTTGTGCATTGCGAGTTGGGCTGTGTTGGGATGCAATTGGCAGTGCTTTGACAGGCATCAGGTTCTGGAGTATTCTGGCTTAGAGGTCAAGCCGTGGGCGTGGAGTCCATGATTCAATATGATTGCATAGCTCCGTCATCGGAATTGAAAGGATCTACCAGAATCATATTCAGGTAATAGCTGGTCATTTGTTGGCCATTGCCGCTTGAAGGGCCTGGACATGCAGAGCTCCCCTGCATGCACTCACCCCAAAAAACATTTTTCTATTCCTTAAGCTTCAAGATCCTCAAAATGCAGGACCTGATGAAAGAAAAGAAAAGAAAAAAACTACGTAGGCAGAGGAAACTCTTCCTACATCAAATAAGGAAAAAAGGACAAATTGGCACAGAAGAGCCTTGAATCCCCTCCACCGCGATGTATAAAAGAAAAGAAAAATTACATAGTCAGAGGAAACTCTCCCTGGATCAATTAAGGAAACGGAGACAAATTGGATCAGAAGAGCCGTGAGTGCCCTCCAATGTTCTAGCAGCACTGATCTCATCCGCAACCCCTGCACGAGCTTAAAAGACTGAACAGAGCTACCCTTCCTGCCGGCAGGACATTTCTCCCTGTAGAATAAATTTCTTTCTGCATACTGTACTTTGCTGGAAGTGTTTTCACTGCCTGCGTAGTTTTTTTTCCTTTTCTAGTATGCTGGCAAGCCCTTGCCTGCTATTTATGCATGCATAGCACCCTTATCAATTTATTGAGTTTGAAAACTCCCAACACACAGAAACCCAAAACATGTGTTAACTAGTACGAGGTGCTTTTGCAGGAGCCTTGCATCAATTCCTCTATGGAGAGTGCCAGCCACTTCCTGTATAGCAGGTTTTCAGCCGCCAGCATTCTGTGTTCAAAGTTAGAATACTAAGAACCACGCTCTTGTGAGTGGAATAAGGGGCATCCTTAATTCAGTTATGTGCGCTTGTTATGGTTGAGCCCTGCAGGAGCTCGCGGCAGATCACTGTAGTTCTGAGACCCAATACCAGTAGTTATTGGAATTTTCATATCGACAACATCTGTGTTATTAGTTTTTGTTTTCTTATGTGGCGTCGTTGCCGCTGAACGTTGAGCAAATCCAACGCGAGATGACCTACAAAATTATTGAATTTTTTTCAATAAAAAGACAACATGGCACTCCTCCGTTTCTCTCGGACGCTCCTGCCCAGCTTGCAGCTGTCCTCAACACTCCCCGAGGCCCTGCGCTCCTTCGCCACTGACAGCGGCAGTGGGTCACCCACCAAGAAGCAGGCACAGCCCGATGACTACTCGCTGGTCATGAAAAAGGCAGGGGAGGTATCAGCCAAGGTGCAAAGGAACCCGCCTGAGAAGGAGGTGGGCCTGGTCACGGGGGCGCCTTTGGAAGTGTTCAAGAGACAGGTGAGTGTGCTTGTGGGTGGCCATGGATGGGAAAGAGGTGAAGAGGGGACACGGGAGGTGGGACACGCACATGTCAGCCCTGAAACAGCATGCACTCGTGCATGAATTTTTCAAGACAGGTTGCAAGTACACCACTCCTCACTGGTCTTCACCTGCAGGCCTACATCTATGCCCCAGCCAAGACCGCCTCCCAATCAGGCAGGGCCAAAACAATCCACAACTCCTCCCCGTCTCCATCCTGGAAAATTGACTTTGATGTACAAGAGAAGTAAGTCCTTGGACAGTCTCAGGCTTTTTCTGGCCACAGAGGTAGCAGCTTACAGAGGGAACAAGGATTATGTCAGCACACATGAGCGTGCAGATGCGCAGACGTGCTCATGCCCATCACCTGCTTCGTCTGCAGGTGGCAGAATCCCCTCATGGGATGGACATCCACTGGTGACCTTCTAGAGAATGTGTCGCGCTCACACTTGGCTTTCTACACCAAGGAGGAAGCCATCAACTTCTGGTGAGGGCAGCAGGAATGTGGGATCAGAAAGTAACAGGTTTGGGCAGAAGAATGCGGGTGGGCCTGTCCCTCTGAAAATCCGCGGACTCCGTTGCCTTTCCACCAAGTCAATAACTTACCCGATTGCGCGCGGCAGCTAGAGCACAACGTGGTTGCTGTGCCAAAATGTTAAACGTTGCCCCCCTGTCATGAGCATGTGACCAATGTACATGAGAGGATAATGCTGCGATATGCTTCAACCTGCTTCTCATGCTGCACCACTTGATCTCTGGGGAACGCTTGCGTGCACAAAAGAAGATGAGAGATGATGCAACATGCTGCTCGCCGCTGCTGTGGGTAACCTGGCATTGCCCCTTTCCATCATGGTCGTCTGATAACCATGAACCCTTCCTAGCTGAAAATATTCCATACCCCGTATTCCCCCAATACCTTCATGTCTCGCAGCCAAAAGCATGGGTGGAACTACTTTGTAGCAGAGCCCAACCAGGGTCGCCTCACCAGGCAAAAGCGATTTACCGGCTATGGGGACAACTTCAGGTGAGTTTTATCGTTTATGCAGCTCGTCAGGCACTGTAGAAGCTAGCACGGATGTTAGCTAGTGCTCATCGTTGATGTGTGTTCTCCTTCTGTTCAAAAGGAATCCTCAGAGAGATATGAGGGCCTTCCCAGGTGGAAGGAGCACCTCCACAAGAATGGGGCGTCAAACCAACGGCTTCAGATGTGTTGGCATGGAGTGTGCAGGGACCACTTTCTGTTTAAAGAGGATACAGGTCCCTGTCCAACCCTGACATCATGCACTGCATGTTGACTTGAGCAACCAGGCTAGCTTCATGCATATAAAGCCAGAGAGGTGCTGCTAATCAATGAAATTAGCATAAGCAGGCTCCGTCAGACATTTCAGGCCAAGGTTGAAAAGCAGTTGATATGGTAGACATTAACCACGGTTGATAAGCGGTTGATAATCCAGTACACAACCGCAGGTGCGCAGTTAAAATACACATGGTCAATGAGCAGTTGATTTCAACCGCGTATCAACCGCGTCAACCGCTCTTCAACCGCGTGTGTATGAACCGTGCAGCCACAGTCGCTTTTTGGATTGTCAGCTGCACGTCAACCAGCCAGGCTTCACAGGGCTAATTGTACGATTACAACTCAATTTGGTCTCCTAAGAAATAATTTTCACAAACTAATGCACTTGGGCTGACAAACTGACAAAAAAGAGCCTCCAGGGCGGCGTACTGAGTGCAGTTCAGCAAGTGGAGTTTGGTCATGCAGCCTGCCTACAGGCTGTCACACACACACGCGCACGCGCACGCACGCACAGCAGCAGCAGAAGCAGCGGCGTGCACGCGCGCACGCGCGCGCACACACACACGCACACGCGCGCGCGAGTTCACGCACTCATGTGTGTGTCCATTCCAACTGAATCAACAAATTGTTCCCGACGACCCTCCTGTATGAGTATGCAAATCCGAGCATGTCTGTTTGCAACAATTGTGAAGATTTTTGTGCTTAAGTCACTTGTGAGACAACGCTCTGCGCACATCTGTGTGTTGTCAGCAAAAAAAGGCAACAAAAGTGTTCTAGTGTTCGACTTCCATGATACTTCGGCCACTCTGACAAACTGAGCGCTTTTCTTCACTCCTTTCCCTTTTGCAGCATTAAGAGGGCTGGCATCCCAGACTTGTCGCACCTTCCCAGCAATGCATCCTCCAAATGATTGCCTCTTCTGCTGCTGGTTTGGGTATCTGTGCACCAGATCGGGAGGCCTGAGGCTGTCACTTAGCTCCTAATCTGGCCGTTATGCACCAACTGCTCATCTCCTTGCTGTCAGGAATAGAGCAGGTTGTATTTTTATATGGAAATACGATTTCCTGAGCTTTTGCCCTGTACTCAACAACATTCATTGCCTGCAATTCAAGCTTCAAATTGGTAGCACCAAAAAAAACATCCTGCATTGCAAGGATTGTTTTTTTGTACTGTTTTCTGAGCAAGACCCATGAAAGCCTCAGAGCAGTTGACCTGGAGATATTGACCCTTTGTGCTTTGACTTTCAGTCTCTGAATAGCATTTGTCACTTGAAGAGTTATGTCGTTGCAACAAGCATGCAGATTTTGCGCTGCACTGTAAGAGATGTATTATGGTGTCATCCTATGATAGGATGTTACATCCAGTTAAGTACATTGTTTGATATTGTAAGATGAAGCTGATAAAAATTAGCAAGGGATAGTCATGAAAGAAAAAAAAGGCCCTTTTCTATATATAGGGGTTATATTACTCTATTTCAAGGTTCACAGGGAAAGGTTGTGTCTGCACGGGTGTCATTACCCTGAATAGCCTGGTGTATGGCAGTAGCATTTGCGCATTCGTTACCTGCAAACCTAGTGAGAGGTTTGACCTTATAGAGACAAATAGGGATAGGTGAATCTTGCACTCTGAGGATAATATGGCTAGCAGACTTGAAATGCAAGAGCAGATCCAAGGGTTTACAAGGGTTTACAATGGTGGCCTACAGCCCGAGACTCTGGCTGATGGCAGCTGGTGAAACAAGCTCAACCAGTATCAAAAATTGAGACCAAGTCTGACACAAATCTAAGAAGTATGTATGAGTCTTGGTTTAGGAAAGCATTGATTTCAGAATCAGTGTTTACAAGGGTTTACAATGGTGGCCTACAGCCCGAGACTCTGGCTGATGGCAAGCCAAGAATGGAATAAAGTCAGCGTTTGAAGGCGGAGCAAACACACGCAAAGTCTTAAACATCTCCTCAAAAAGGTCCTTGTATCTCGTGCGTAGCTCACGCACCTCAGTACATTTGCAAAAGAAAAGCACATGTTTTTCATCCTGGACTTCCCCACACTCACACTTATCACAGATACTTGAACCCCCAAGCCATTTACCAGACTCCACTCTCAAGTGATGAGCACGCAATCTAAATCTGCTAATGTTTCTCAAAACATGCTTGTCCAAATCCTTGAACAGATACGAGGGGATACAAAAAGGAGCACCTCTGGGACCACTCTCAGAATTCCCACACCACTTATGGTACGTCACTACCTTCTTGTTAACTGCACAAGGACAAAAAACATCGGCCCCTCTCCACACTTTCTGCTGTCTGTATCGCAAATCACCAATGAACTCTTGCATGGGGATTTTCTCAGCTCTCAGCATGTTCTGTTTGAACGAATCACCATTCCGCATCCCACCAAAAGCATTAGAGACTTCAGCAGCCCAACAAGAGGAATCAAAAGAAGCCAGACTTAAATCAGCCCTCAGCACACGACGCAAGACTTCACTATTGGAGTCAAGCATGCTATTAAAAAACTTGATGGAGGCACGGAACCAGAAGAACTGCAGAGGCTCCTGGCCACACTCTCTCAACACCGGCCAATTTGTAGTACTGTTCTTTACTCCAAGAATGCGCCTCAAGGAACACAGATGTCTTTTCTGCAATTGACTCTCAAACTCACTGCCTTCTCTCAAGTAATGAGTTCCCCACACCTGGCACGCATACATCCCAGCAGGAATGCCATACACCTTGGACAACCAGAGCATAGCATGAGGCCTGTTTTTCAGGTCATGACCCTTGGCAAACTCCGAAATCCTTCTCTGTGCAGCCATATAAGGCCGCACCGCATGCTCCTCAGCTACCTTAAAATCCATCTTTTTATCCAACAGCACTCCCAAATATTTGAACCTGTCCTTCTCTGGAAGGACCACTCCATCATACGTAAAAGGATTCTGCAGAGGAGAGACAGACGTACTGTTGAAGTGCACCACCTCAGACTTAGCTGTGTTTACAGTCAACCCTTTTCTCTGAGCATACACACGGAGTCTGTCCAGCATCTTCTGCATTTCACCAGGGTCATTCGTAGTTAATCCAAGGTCATCAGCGTACATCATGTGGGACACACCATTCACTCTATCACCAGTTACAGCACCCTCAATGCCCTCACTTATCTCTCTGCCCATATCATTGATGTACAGAGAGAAAAGAAGGGGGGACAAAGGACAACCTTGCTTAACACCGTTCGATGGCTGCACGCGCGCCCTTTTCTCACCATCCATTAGAATGTACTCATCATTATCATACATATCTCTGATCACACTGAGCAGAGGAGTCGGCATTGCATTGCGCTGCAAGTGAGACCAAAGCTGCTGTCTGGGCACGGTGTCATAAGCTTGAGAAAAGTCAATGAAAGCAACGTGCAATCTGGAAGAATTCCGTGGCTTCAATTTTTTCGCAGCATGCTTGAGGTGCCTCAGAATGAACAGAGGATGCAGAGTGCTCCTTCCTGGAAAGAAGCCAAACTGCGTGTCCGGAATCTTTCCCTTTTTCATACACCAATCTGTCACCAGATTTTTCAGCACATTAGCATAAATCCTATACATTACACCGCTAACCGCAATCATCCTATAATTCCCAGGTTTCAGCACTTCCCCTTTTTTGTGAATGGGGCTCAACTTGGCCACCTTCCAGCACGCAGGCACTTTACTTTCAGTCAGCAACACTTTAAAAAGACGAGCCAACAGAGGTACCAGCACATTTACTTGTTTGGTTTTATTCCCACACTGCACTGGCAAGCACGCATGCTTAAGAAAAGGAATCGGGATCGCATCAAAGCCTGAAGAGGCACCAACATTCAACTTCTGAAATTCACTACCCAACATACCTTCTAACACAGATACATCAGGGATCTCAAACTCATCTGGCTCCGGAGCCCACCCAGACTGCGCGCCCCGCCTGAGAAGGACCTCAGGTGGAAGGTTGCGCCGGCCCAGTGGCACAGCCATATCCCTCGCAGATCGGCGAGACTCTTCAAATGTCCTCTTTGCTCTGAAGTGTTTGTGTAGGTGATCATGCCAAGCTGGAGCAGGCACAGGGGTTGTGTGAGGCTTGGTGTGCTTTTTTAGTAAAGCGTGCACTGCCGGATCCTTCCGAAATAGCCTATCCAAAAACAAATTCCGCAACTGTCTCGCGTGCCTTCGCTTCATCCTACGATTGCACCTCATACTTTCCCTCTTGAGAAATCTGCAAGCATGCCTGGCTTCACCATGCTTCACTGCCTCAATGAAAGCCCTACGCTTCTCCCAACATTCTTCATTGAACCACACAGGGTTTAGAGGAGATCCAGACGTTAATACAAGGGTTACAAGGGAAAAAAGGCCTCAGTCAAGACGTTTGACTGCTAGCCTGTTCATAAATACACATGAGATCATGAAGAAAAAAAGGAAGTTTGTTGTTATCCTGGTTTAGAAAAGTATTGATATCCTGGGAATTCACATGGTGAATGGTGCCTAGACAGGACATCCTGTGGGAGATGTGGAGGTGTTGGAAAGAGAAGTTGTGCTCAAAAAGTGAGGCATAATTTTGACGGAGAGAGCAGACCTGGGGATTGGAGCATCTGAACAACACATGTTTTTCATCTTGTATGTCATCAGAATCACAGATATCACAGACCGGAGAAGTACTATTGGACCAAGTAGCCCGTTCAACTCGGAGAGCGTGTACCCGCAGCCTGAATCTGGCAGTGTTGCGAAGGACATGATGGGGAAGATCCAAGTACATGTATTTAGGCATTGTATAAGGTGGGTGAATGGCATGTGCATTTTTGACAGGGAGAGCGCACCATTGATGGTAAGTCAGCCGCTTACTGTTGCTTACTCTTGGATCAGGGGCTGTGAATTGGTTCCAATAGCCCAGGTGTCTAGATCTCAGGTCCACCACAAATTGACTGAGGTTCACAGGGTCACAAGCCATAATTTGACGTTTCATCAGATCCGAGTGAGCCAAACCATCCAGCGCAGATGAGAGGTGGGACGTCCAACAAGAATCAGTCATGGAGCTAAGGCTGATGTCAGCATGGAGAACCTTTTTGAGGAGGAGACTGTTGCACTTAGTAAGCGAGTTGTAGAAGTGCATAGTGGCACGGAACCAATTGAACTGAAAAGGTTCAATGCCACATTCTCGTAAAATGCTCCAAGATGGTGTTGTGGATTTCACTCCAAGAAGATTTCGCAAAATGTTCAGGATCCACTTCTGCAACAGGTTGTCCACTTCTGCGCCCTGCCGTAAGTAAGGAGTGGCCCAAATCTGGCTAGCATACATTCCTGCTGGGATAGCATACGTTTTCAAGAGCCAAATGAGCGCATGCAGCCGATTTGTAAGGTTGTGGTCGTGAGCAAAGGTTTTGACACGATAAGTCCCCGCCATGCATGGTTTCAGAGCAGCCTCAGCAGCAGTGGAAAGGTTGAGACGTTTGTCACAGACCATACCCAGATATTTAAAAGAATCAGTGTAGGGCAGGTTTTCACCATCATACAACAGTTGAGGAAGAGTGTCAGCTCTGGAATTGAAGCAGACGACCTCAGACTTTTTTGTGTTGACCGTCAGGCATTTTCTGGTTGCATAACCCTGCAACTTGTTTAACATGGCTTGCATGTGGGTGTGGTTGTTTGCAGTCAAAGCGAGGTCATCTGCATAAAGCATGTGAGAAACATGAAAATTTGGTAAGCCTGTCACCGCTCCTGTTTCCCCATTTGTGATGCAGCCAATGTCATTAACGTAGATTGAGAATAGGAGTGGTGACAGTGGGCACCCTTGTTTAACTCCATGCGTTGGCTGGACACTTGCCCGTTTATCTCCGTCAATAAGGATGTATTTGTCATCTCGGTAGAGGTCTTTAATGATGGAGATAAGCTGGCTGGGCATCTGGCATTTGTGTAAGTGTTCCCACAATCTGTCTCTGGGTATTGAGTCATATGCCTGTTTGAAATCAATAAAGGTGGCATATAAACGTGGGGAGCCTTGAGGTTGAAGTATCTGAGCTGCATGCTTCAGGTGCCTCAAAATAAAAAGTGGCTGTAAGGTGTTGCGGCCTGGGAAAAAGCCAAATTGACTGTCAGGAATAATGTTGTATTTTTCACACCAGTCTTGAACCATGGAGCGGAGGACATTTGTGTACAGGCGGTATAGTGTGTTACTGACTGCAAGCATCCGGTAGTTTGAAGGATGTGTCACAGCGCCCTTTTTGAATATTGGAGCAAGTTTGGCAGCATTCCATGATGAGGGGATGCGAGCAGTTTTGAGCATAAGCGTGAAGAGTTGTGAAATGTATGGAGCCAGCACATTGTGATGTTCAAGACCTCTGCCATGGCGTCTGGGGACAAGTTTGCACGCATGTTTTATGAAAGAAGGTAGGACTGTGTCAAAGCCAGGTGAAGAGGAACTGCTCATGTTGGAAATGTGCTTAGAGACAAGGGAGGTCAGCTCAGCTTCCCCAGGCAGATTGAAAGGGTGCGGGCCTGTGCCCCCGAATGCTTCATCACGCAAGCCATGAGTGTCATTGTTGGAAACAGAAGGATGGTAGAATAAGTTGTTGATATGATCCTGCCAGGCCTGCTCAGAAATAGGAGTGGTATGGGAGCTCACAGGCTTCTTCAGAAGTTTGTGTACAGCCGGATCTTTCTGGAATAACTTGCGCATGAAATCTATAGCTCGAGTGCGGGTATATCGTCGCTTAGCACGCTGCAGAACAGCTCTGTACTCTCTGTGTAGTTGCTCACAAGCGTGCCTGGCTTGCCCAGTCTTCAATGCAATTGAAAAGGCCTTCTTTCTGGCTGCACACACATCATTGAACCACTCAGGCCGTTTGTGATTTCTGTTGCGCACCATTTGCTGAGAGCGAGGTCTAAGGGCAATCATACCAACATCCGGATGTCTGGCAGCATTAAAAATCCAAGACTTCAGGCAGGTACATGCTCTTTCAGCATCCTGATCTGTGACAGCGGATTCAAAAGCCTCCCTGCTACTCTCATCCCCTTCAATGTGTGCAGCATAAGCTTGTGCTTTATCAGCCCTCCATCGAAATAGGTACCTCTCAGGAAAGTCCTGTAATGTCTCACCGTCAATGGAGTGGAATCGTTTGTCAATGTGCGTTGTATGTGTGTCCGGGGTGCTAAAGGTGATTGTATGAAAGCAGTGGTCTAGACAGATAGGCTCGGTGAGTGTCACTTGCTCTATGAACGAGTACAGGCATTTGGAAACTATAAGGTGATCTGGTCTGCTTCTGCGTGTTTTGTTGTAGCCTATAAAGGAAGGTTGTCCCGAATCTCCAGGCGCTCTCCCAGTGGTAATGATGCAGTTCAGGTTAGATGCCACATCCACAAGGCATTTTCCAGCCCTATTAATGTGTGGGCATTGTGTGGGTCTGTTTCCAGTAAGTTGTGGGTAGGTTGCGAGCAAATCATAGTGCGCGTCCGTAATTTCATTTAAGCACCCTATGTGGGCATTGAAGTCCCCGCAAATGATGACATGTGGTGTCACTGTTTTGGCTAACAAAATCTCCTCACCCAGCGTGTAAAAAAGATTGTCAATTTCCTGAGCAGGCCTAGTGCTGCTTTGAGGGTTTAGGTAGGTGGCACACATCAGGACGTCTTCCTCCAAGTCAAAGAGTCTTTTATCACATCTGATCCAGAGGCCTTGTATGTTTTGAATAGTTTTTTGTAGTGAGCAAAATTCAGCCACTTGATTTGAAGCAAGAACAGCAACTCCATACCCTTTTAATCCTTGATAACCAGTAGGAATGTGTGTCTGTCCAATGAGTGTGTGTTCAGGAAGGTATTGTAGGAGCCTCTGAGTCTCGTTGGTTCTAGTCTCTGTCAAAATTATTATGTGGTGTTTTGAAATCTGCAGCACAAGTTCCTCATGCTTCATATCCTCTTCAGTCGCTGGAATACCATCACAGTTTACTGATAGCAAGTCAAGCCTTGACCGGCCACCCCTTCAGCTCTGATTCACACGACTGGGGCCTGGGTTCCCATTATTGTTGTTGGTGGTGGTGGTGGTGCGCAGCATTTTGCGTGCCCCTCCCGGTCGTTCTTCCTCCCTCTCCCTGACGCCGGTATTCCTTCCATCCATATTGATATCGAGGCGCTCAGTAGGTGGGATGATTGCCTTAATCTTCTCATATATGTATGTGTGTTGCTGGTTCAGAAGGTTGGTAGGGTCAAACTTGAATCCGCCCATGCCCTGATTCAGTTTTTCATCATAAGGGATGTGTTCCCACACAGGGTAAGAGTATGTGAGGGAGTTTCCTGAGCGTGAGAAAGCTTCCTTGCGGTCAGAAAAAGAGAGGAAGAGGTTGCTGCCATTCATACCCTCATGCACCTTCAGGTTTTTCAGCTCATGGTGTTCAGAGATTGTGCTCAGCAGTGAGGTACGAATGGCTTTTACACACTTCTGTCTGGCCAAGGTGACAGTAGTCTTCTCTCGTGTGAGGTACAAGCCACGTGGTAGGAGGTTGCGTCTGCTGTTCACAAAGTTGGTCACAGCCAAGGTCCCAGCCCGTCCAGTCATACCCGTGTCAATACGGAATGCTCCAGCCACTTTGGGGTGCTGGGAAATCTTGGATGTATCGTACTGTAGAGTGTCTGCAATCTTCTGAGGAGTGTCATAGGAAGAGGTTGCACCATCTGCTGGTTTCACAAAGGCATAGCCGGAGATGGTGTCAATGGCGGGTTGTTCTGCTTTGTTTTCCAGGTTCCACAGCTTTTGCAAGTACGTGGGGTCGGCAGTAGGGCCAGAAGAACGTGTGGTAGAAGAACGTGTGACAGACTCACGAAGATTCGAGATGTCAGTAGCAATGTGTTCAACCCTCTGGGCCAAAGCAGCGTGTGCCTGCCGTCCTGCATCAATGTCTGAGCGCTGCTGCGTGATAATGTCTCGCATCTCATTCGTGACTTCATGGACTTGTGTGGACAGGTTTGCAACGCTTAAAGCCACCTTTTCTTCAGTCGCGGTCATCATTGTTCTCATATCAGTCATCATCGTTCTCATCTCAGCAAGTAGCTGTGTGTTAGGCATGTCTTGTGCCATCATTGCGTCTGTATGTGGGGAGGGAGCGTCAGAAGCCAGTGAGGCGAACCGGTTCCTCAATAAGAGGGGTCGTGTGTACAAGATACGTCGAGCAGGGGAGGATTGTTTCAAAATCACCATGTGTTAATTCTTTTTTTTCGTTAATACAACAGCACAACAACGTTGTGTTAATGTGTTAATGTGTTTATTATTATTATTATTATTATTATTATGTTATTATTATTATGTTATTATTATTATATTATTATTATTATTATTATTATTATTATTATTATTATTATTATTATTATTATTATTATTATTGTGTTAATGTGTTAATGTGTTAATTCTTTTTTTTTTACGTTAATACAACAGCACAACAACTGCACTCCCCTAATGATTGGTGATATGAATGCTACATACCGTAGCGATGACCGTACCAGTACGGCCACCGGTACCAGCAACAAAACCTATCCAGCTGATAGAGCTTGCCGCAAATTCCTAAATTCTAACAACCTCTCTCCATGCAGAGAGGAAGCCATCAGACCATGGACACATTGCCAAGCAACCCACAAGATTGACAACAACAAACTGAATACACGTCCAGCCGGATAGATGATATTGTCCTCCCTTTTGAATTTGCCCACTTATGCAATCCTTGTCATACCCCAGAGCTAGGATCCCTCAGCGACCACGTCCCCCTCGTGGTAAGCATACCTACCAACACTCTTAAAATCCAAATTCCTGTTCTCTCAACCCCTGCACTTCCCAAGGAGAACCCACAAAAGGTCCTTAATCGCCCTGTAAGTGACTCGGATCGGGCTGCTTTCATACAATCCCTGCAAAACCCTACTTATGGAGTAATCCAGGAGCTAGAAGAAATCCTACATCTCTTAAACCCTGCCCATGAGGAAGCCACAACCTTCCTACAAAATTTAAATGGAGCATCAGCCAAGAAGACTGCAAGACTGGACATACTCGGCAACAAACCTGCTGCCGAGGTAGTTGAAGACCTAGCCAAACTTTGAAAGGTGTTGCCAACCTAATACACACATGCTCTCAAGTAGCACTCAAAACGTGTAGCACAAAAATAATCACCTCCGACCACAATCATTACAATCCGAGGCCCATCAGCAATAAGCGGCGTGCCCTACGCAAAAAGCTCGGAATTGCTAAGTTTATACAGTCCCAATTGAAGCCCCCTATTAGTACCCAGCCCGAGGCCGACAGCGCCAAAACCATCATGGAACAAAACAAGGAGAACCAAGCCTTATGCAATGCCATCATAGGGCTAGATTACATAGACTTTGACCTCCCCCTCCTCCAGCAAATTGAGAGTATTTCTTGTAGCACAAAAGGAGCCATGAAATACATAGATGAAGCAAGGAATAAGGAAAGCAACAACATTGCCCGTTAGCAACTGAACAAAATTATCAACAAGAATCCTAAACAAGCACACAGAGAAATCTTCAGAGATAAAAATGCACAGCCAAGAGTAGGCTTACAAGCCCTTTGCAACCCTGGAACTAACACTATTGAGACTGAACCAGGAAGGCAGGCCCAGATTATTGAAAAATACTACACAGAAGCCATGAGTGCTGTGAACATCAGGAATGGAAAATATCTACCAGAGGAAGCACCTCGCAACTACCCCTGGGAACAGGCTGGAAAGACAGAACCTGTACCGGATCCCTTCACACTCCAATCTCAAATTACAAAAGAGGAACAAGAAGGAAAACATCAAAGAGACTGGCTTCATTACAAGATCCTTGATAAGAGTACATTCAATGAATGCATCAAATCACTCAGCAATAACAAATCACCAGGCCCTGATGGCATAGTGAACGAGATTCTGAGAATGCTCCCGCATGACATCCAAGAATGTATCCACAAACTTTTCATCATCATGTGGGCCACCCGCCTTACCCCAGTGTCATGGAAAACTAGCGATACTATCCTGGTTGACAAAAATAAAGGGGAAGAGACAGAAAGCTCATCTTACAGACCCATTGGGCTCGCCAATACACTTTATAAACTGTGGACTCGCATGGTCACAAATACACTCTACGAGTACGCAGAAGCACACTCCCTACTGAGCTCCACTCAAGCTGGGTTCCGCAACCAAAAGGACACAATCCACCAGCTCCAGAATGTCATCATGGGGCTTGAGGATGCTAAAGCTTTTAGTAAAGACGTTTATGCACTCATCGTAGACTTCACTTCCGCTTTTAATACCACTGATCATGACCGGATGCTTTGGATCATGTATGACCTGGGCTTCCCTACTGATGCCATTGACACAGTCAAAAACCTTTATGAAAATGTTACCACTCAAGTCAGGCTACCCTCGGGAGGAAGCACCAAATAAATACCTGTTGAGAGGGGTACAATCCAAGGTGATACACTATCTCCCTTTCTCTTCTTGCTCTACATGGAACCACTCCTTCGATGGCTCCACGTAGGGGGCCGTGGATACCAACACAGCTGCATCCCAAACCAAAACGCTACGGACACCCACCTTGCTAATATTTTGAGCAGCGCGGCATTTGCTGATGACCTCCTGTGCCCTACAAATACAATTCAAGACCTCAAAGTTCAAGCCCGTAAACTTACACTGTATTCAGATTGGGCAGCATTAATCATATCTGGCAGCAAAACAAAGGCCACCGGTATCCTTCACAGTCACCCCCCAAAAGATAATAATGGGGTAACACCCTCCCAAGCTCTCAGGCATCACCTCCAAGGCAAAATAGACATCCAAGGACAGAAAGCTCAATTCCTACCATCTGATGAGCCCTTCCTTTACCTTGGAGTTCAACTTACCATGGATTTAAACTGGAAGCACCAGATCCAGCGTATGACTCGTAACCTTCAAAAAAAGCTTGAAAACCTCAACTTCTCCCAGACCTCCCCCCGTCAAGCCAAAGACATGATTCGCATAGCTATCAGTCCTAGTCTTGCCTATGCCTTTGCAGTCACTCCTTGCACCCCAGCAGACCTTATCATCTGGGACAAAATGATTGACAGAACCATTAAACATAAATACAACCTCTCAATCAGCACAGCAGCAGCAATGATACGAGAGGATGTGAACAACTTTGGACTAGGGCGCCCCTCAATCTGCGTTGAATACCACAGGCGCATGGCCTCCGCACTCACGTCCAGCCTAGAGGACCCCTCAGCCAGACACCGCGCAGTTAGCCTTAATCTCCTTCACAATCAAATAGCACACCTCAAGAACCTGTCCGTGGACTTCCTTAACAATGGTGTAAAAACCAACCTTCGCATAAAAAGACAAATGAATCACTATATGCGAGCACGCCAGTTAATCAGCATCCACCTCAGTGAATTCCACCTAAGAAAGGAAGGGGAAAGCATGTTCCATGAGGACCTGAAAATCATAACCAAAGCCCTATCACTGCATAAACCACCCCCCCGCAACCTCTCAAACCTCATCACATGTATAATACAACCACTCATGGGCCTTGGTATTAATGGAATACATGACCTCACATCCCCCTGCAAAACCATGGTTATCACAGTAGCTCAACTCCAGGCAAAATACTTTGGGGTGAACACCAAATGTAAAATGGCACTCAATAGACTGGCAGCCCTCACCAACCTTCCAGCCACCGAAGAGCTTAACACTGCTATTGTCCAAAAAATCCTCACCTGCAAGAACACTGAAGCCAGAGTCCATGCGGCCCACCGCCGCATCAACAACAGCCACATAAGTGGCCTCATTGATACCCAACTCAATGAAGAGTTAAACCCCTCCGTCAGCACCCATACTCACCCTCAAAGGAACGACAACCGACCAACACAAGTGGTACCTACACCACAACCACCCTCCAATACGCACTACAGGCATGAAATTACTGGGCGTCGCCTCTTAAGGACACCCAATTCTCGTCAAGCTCCTACAATAAGTCCTTCTAGCACTAACAGAGCACACCCAACCCATCCTTTGTCACAAAACACAAATCAACCCATTAATATGCCAGCCACACAGGAAATCTGCCCCCTTACACAGGAGGTGATACCTGCTATTGTGACTACTCCCATGGAAGGGCCACCCAGTAAAAGAACACGCTCCCAGTGCAGATCCGCTTATCACTCCCCCGCTCACCCAGCTCACACCACCATTTCATCCAATGTCCTGCCTGCCACGCAAAATGTCAATGAAGAGACCACTAATGCTAGAACCTCACCTCCTGACAACGCTCCCACCGTTCAGGCTAGTCAGCCTGGTCCACAAAATGAAGGCCCTGGGGATGGGCCTCCCAGCAAACGCACGCGCTCATATAAGAAACAAGCATCCAGACATTCACAGCAACACTTGAGCCAGGAAACTCAGGGATCTAGTGTCAATCAACTGAACGGCGTGCCTTCCATTCCCCATACCCACCCCAACACCCCAAGCAGCTCGAATACACAGAACAGTATCCAAAGTCATAACAGAAAGAGAAAAGCTTTGCTTCATGTAGAGGCAGAACTTCAGACCCTTACCATTTACCCTCTAGCTCCAAATTGGCAAGGAAACGATGTCTGGAGGTACAAAGAAAATTTGGTGAAAAAGCTGGCTCAAGAAGCAACAGCCAACCATGCCATTAATGCTGTATACTATAATGACATTCACATCACACATATAGACGCATGGAGAATATATTCAGCCAAGAGAAAGGACATGAGTAATGACCCCTCAACCCAGCAGAAGCAATACCACACACACTATGCGCCCATGATAATAGAGAAGTGGGCCCTGCCTCTCTTTAAGAAAGCTAGCTTCCATCCAGCAAGCATCTACACAGCTGCTCGCACAGACATCGGGTGCGCATGTTGCCAGATATGCAACTACCACGGAGGCCTGGAGCCTATCAACTCAGAGCCCCCCTTCCCTGACATGTATGTCTGTGATGTGTGCGAACGTACCTATCACTGGAAATGCATGAGAGAACTTGGATGCTATAATGATGACCAAACGCAAGAAGTCAGCGCAGCTGAAGCCTGGGCCTGTCCCGCCTGTGCTAGCCTCAGCAACGAAGACAGAATTAATAGAGCTCATAAGTCTAAAGAAGAACTGCTTGAGGTTTGTTGGTCACCATCATGGGAGCCAGAGAAACTAAAAAACAGCTGGCCCATCTTCAACCAGCGCATACAAGAGTTTGAATCTCAGCTAAGCAAACCCAACCTTCTCCTACCCACAGCAGACTCCGCCCTCTCCAACCTAGAGAGGCAAGGGTTCGACAAATCTGATACAAATAGCACCTGGAACCAGAAATTAGACATAGAACTTCGCAACAAAATCATCTTTGACATACACCCTACCAATCCGCAAACGGACATCAAACCCACTGGCACTTGTGAGTTCTGGGTCCGAGAAACAGACCTTGTCAAGCACAATCCTGAACCTTCTTCAAATCATCCCCCAACAGAAACGCCTGAAAGCCCCACACCATCTATCCCAACTACCCTAACCCTCCCTGATATTTACAAATCAAGAGTGGCCTGCGTCTACAATACAGATGGCAAATGCGTTGGGATGATAACCCCTCACCGCTTTGACGTCCTTTTCAAAGCTTTCCACAAGTCCAAAGCAGAAGGTCTGCACGATAACATCTGCCCCCCACCAGCAAGCTTCGCATCTGAGATGCCCGGGCTCCTAGCCCGCAAGACCAATTTGGAGGACAAATACCAAAACAAAAAGATTAAAGACTCCTTCTCACGGACCCTCCCGCCTCACATTCACTCTGCCTTCCAAAAATGGGCAAACGTCACCCAAGAGAAAATGGCTTCTCCCCTGGACTATAACGCTCACTACCACCACTACTGGAGTTCTGATCCCCGCGACATTCTGTTTGGTGCCCACTACAATTCTCTCTCCTCCAGATTTTCCGGGATGTCTATCTGCCATCCCATCTATGATGAGAAGTCCATGAAACTAACACTACGACATGCTATTTACTCTGCCATCCTTAACACAGAGGCTACAGCCACCTTCATGATTCTGCCAGCAAGTTGCAGGCATATGATAACCAACCCCTACTCACAACTCCTCAATGCCTACCCACATATTTGCTACAAGCTCGGGACCATTCCAAAAAACAAATTTACCCATGACAAACCCCAATCCTGGGTCAGCCAGGAAACTGCCCTACCCAAGCATACCTGGGATTTACAAATTATCGCAGTCTGGAATACGGCTGCAAGAGTCCACTTGAATAACCAGAACTGTAACTGGCTTCAGGATCTAGCCAAAGCCATCAGAATGGAAAAATGTATTAGAAATGTTAGTAACCACCCCATCCAGAATACAAGACATAAAGTGATGCCCGGGATCAAAAAATGTGAAAAGCTCCCCTTAGACACGAAACAGATTTCCAAGAGCCCCAAAAGATCCGCCCCAGACAATACTGTTAATGCTCCTTGTCAGTCCCATCCCAACCTCCAGCTTAAAGTTGCAGATTGGAGATCTTGGGCCTACACAGACGGCAGTTGCCAGGTCCAGAATGGCAAGACAGTTATAGGGGCAGGTGTGTACCACCCTCTAAGTGATCCACAAAACCTAGTTGAACCTAATGGCGCTGGTATTACCAATACCATAGGAAGAGCTGAGCTCGCTGCCATTGCTGCTGCGCTCACTCACGATTACACACATATTGCCACAGATAGCCTTAGCTCACTTCATCAACTCAGAAAGCAAATCCTGTATCCAGAAAAGCATAGGCATCACGTGCAAGGAGATGTTTTGAAGAAGATATCAAACCTTGCCCGAGCCTCTCAAGATCACGTCTTTTTCTACAAGGTCAAGTCTCATGCTGGAATAGCTGGGAATGAATGCGCAGATCAGGTTGCTAAATACCAGGCCTCCCTCAAAGATGGCAACCTAACTGATACTGGACTCCCTAGCGCTGGCCCAGGAGGAAATCCCTTCTATAATACAATCTGGCTGGCTAGTGAAGAGGCAAATCCTAGGCCTCCTCAATCCCACCCTTCTTCTCCTCGTCTGAGCTACCTCCCAGACCTTAAAAATGCTTTGAAATCCCATATGCATGCTAAACACAAGCTGGGCTATGCTGACAGGAAGACAGGCTACTACACTTACTACCAGAGCTTACTACCTCACATAAGCAAGAAAATTAGCAATGCCTTTTGGAACATGCCCGGTCTCTCAACCCCGGGTTCATTCGGGCCGAATGAAACGTACTGTCTTCCAATACCGCACAGGCACCCTCTACAATCAGAAACACGCGGTCCGATATAAAAGATCCACTAGCCTGACATGCCCCCTACCTGAGTGCCATCACATGGATAGCGCTCTCCACATCCTATCTGGCTGCCAAAGCCCTGTCATGCGTAACATGGTAACTGAGCGTCACAATATTGCTTGCAGGATGATTTTGAAACTGATCAGTGAAGGCTCTTATGGGGCCAATCTTGTGCAGTTGGATGCGGGCAATGCAAGCCGTTTGGCCCAGCACGACCTGCAAGTCCCTGAGCAAGTCTCTAATCATGCTGTACCTCTCAACCTCTTCAAACCCACGGTTTCTATGCAAACCAGACGCAACTCCAGCCGCCCTGATGCAATCTTGGTTACTCCTCACCTAACCAACCCAAACAGACCACTCACTCCACCCTCAAACCGGGTACTGCGCAGTATGGGGAGTGGCACAACTCCAGCCCGCCATATTCACTTAATAGAAATCAAATACTGTGAAGATACGAGGTTTGGTGCCCAGCTAGAAGCCTCACAGCAACAACACAGTGAACTGTGCAAACAACTCCAAGGTACAGAGATTACTATCCACCCTATCCTCCTGGGTGTGGGTGGGACTATCTACACTGCCCATACCCTTGATCAATTAACAAAATTAGGGATTGACTCACAGAGATCTGAAACACTTGCAAGAAAAATCCATGCCCATTCTGTACAATTTGCGCACAAACTTACCTCTTCCAGACGTGCCATTGAAAACAAAAACACTCTTCATAACACTGGTGCCCTGGAGCAGCGTGCTGCCAGAAACCCACCTGACCCACACTAACTCCCCTCTCATCTTCTGGTAAGGGAGACTCACGGCTCTTTGAGCCAATGTGTCTCTCTTTCCTTAATTGATGTAGGGAGAGTTTTCTCTGCCTACGTAGTTTTTTCTTTTTCTTTTTCTTTTTGAATCTTGCACAGGCTGACAGGTCCTAATGTGTGCTTTGATTGGTGAGGACATGTAGGTTAGCTGCAAAATGTATGACTGAGGGGTCCTCCAGGCTGGATGTGAGTGCGGAGGCCATGTGCCTGTGGTATTTAACGCAGATGAGGATCGCCCTAGTCCCAACTTAATCCAAGGTTCCCGTGCAGGATTCTTAAGGGGATTTGAGGTACAGACAGAAGAAGTTTTGGAGGAAAGTGGATGCACTCAGTCCCTGAGAGATGAACAGGAAAACAATGAATCACCATCTGTCATGCTGAATCATCGTTACTGCACTTTTACTGTCCTTGAAGCAGGTAACACAGGTCATACCTCACACACCAGGGTCTGCGATGATTCAGCAATAAACATAATTTAATGTGTCACATTGTTGGTGTGGAATATCATTGAACCAAACAGTATACACTCCCTTTTGTGTCCCATCATATTTTATTCAAGGATTTGGATGAAGAAATCATGAGGAACGTGAGGAAGAAAGAAAGAAAGAAAGACTACGCTTGCCAAGTCTGGCCGCGTGCATTAAGGAAAGGTCACCTGTCCTGAAAGGCAGGGTTCCACCACACAGACCAAGAGGAAGAGGTGGCACAGAAGTCTACACCAGCAAGTTGGCCTCCACCATGGGACCTACGACACGACTGTCAGGCAGGCCCTGTCTAGCAAGCTCAAGACCCACCCCTAAGCCATAGAGCAAGCTTTCCAACATCTCAGCGTGAGTAGATTTAGGCTTCATGCCCACTGCTTTAAGGTTGAATCCTGCAAATGGCTGGGTGGTTCACATACTTGTGACAACTTGAAGTGTGATTGTGCTGAAGTTTAGGACAAGAAATATGCTCTTCTTTTGCAACTGCTTTGAGTTATGTGAGCTGCGCAGAAAACACAAGGATATTTTTATTGGTCTTTTAAAGAATTAACATACTTTTGCCCAGCCTCCACACATTCTATTCCATTTTTGGCAAGCTTTCACATTATAACTGATCCTAAGATCAATGCTTTCCTAAATCAACACTGGTACAGATTTTTAAAGTTTTTGTCAGTGTTGGTTTCGATTCCTGATGCTAGTTGATAATGTCTCACCAGCAGCCGATCAGCCAGAGTCTCGGTCTGTAAGCCAACCCCTTGTAATCCTTGTAATCCTTGAGGCATGTGCAGCAATTTGAAAGTTGCATTGCGCCCAGCCTATCACTACCCCCTGTGTCTGTGTTGACCAAGCTTGCTCCCTGAGGGCCTTTGTTATAAGCTTTTGTGAGCCTTTTCAGCAAGCAGTACTAGGGTTTTCTGTTGTCATGTTGAAAATACTGCAATCTGGTAACCTGAGAGTATGTGGGGTGCGCTATCAAATTGTAAACAGCCTGGGAGAGGGCATGCAGGGCTAGTGGAAAACATAAAGAGACAAATTGGTACCCTTTTTGTCCGGGTAGGGGTGCTGTGGGGATTGTAAGCCTGAGGGATTGGGGGACTGATGGCATTCTAGTGCATGTATGTAACCCTTTACTTTCCTTTCTTGTGCATTGTGCACTCAATTTGGTTTCTATCCTGGCCGTAACACTTTGCAGCCCATTTTCATTTTGCGGCACTTGCAGCATGCTGCTCAGGTCAAGCGCCCAAATGCATCCCCAAGGCTGCATGCAGCTTTTATTGATTTCAAGCATGCATACGATACAATTCCTAGGGAAGCTCTTTGGACTCACCTGCAGCGCATTCGTATGCCTGCGTGCCTGTTGGCTGTCATTAAAAGCATGTATGCTAATGATGAGTATATCTTGGTGGATGGCTGCAAGCAAGCTTGTGTGCGCCCCCATTTTGGAGTTAAGCAAGGCTGCCCGCTTTCCCCTTTGTTGTTCTCCTTGTACATCAATGACGTGGACTGCTTGGCAGAAAATGTGCAAGGGGCTATTACAGGCACTAGGGACGTTCGAGTCACCCACATGCTGTATGCAGACGATTTGTGCCTCACTAGTAACCTTCCTGATCAGCTCCAACTGATGTTAGATAGGCGACATACGTATGCTCAGCGGAAAGGGTTGGTGATCAATACTGCCAAGTCTGAGATTGTGCACTTTAATTCAAAGGGTGATAATGTGCCAGCTTTCACGTTAGGTGGAGCTCGTTTGGCGTGTGCAGATTCTTTTAGGTATTTAGGCATGCTGTTCACAAAACAACGCAACCCGCAAGCCACTGCTGAGTACATGTGTGCCCCTTTCCTAGCTGGTTGTAGATGGATTAGGCAATTCGCATCTGAGCACCGCCTGACAGATAGGCCGCATACCATGCTCTGGCTGACTAAAGCATATGCTCTCCCTGCTAGCATGTATGCATGCCAGATTTGGGGCACTAGATTTATGAAAGAAGGAGCTGAAATGGACTGTCCTTTGCAAACTGTACATCTGTGCTTATTGAAGCGTATCCTTGGGGTAAAGCGCACCACTCCTAATTGGTCTGTACTGCGCGAGTGTGGGCATGAACCTTTACAGTTCTATTGGTTTCGTGCAGCAGTTAGGTTTTACAATGCTTTACTGCGCAGCAACAGCACTACACTCAGTAAGGTACTGCAAGCAGATGTTGAAATGAGCAGTCTTTCCCATAAATGCTGGACCTCAGAATTTTTGGCTGCCTGCACAGGCTTGGACAGGTGCAACGTGTTTACTCATTGTCTTCGGTCAGGGCAGCCTATAGTCATGAGGGAGATTGTTGTTGATCTGAGAAAAAGGCTGCGAGGTGTGTGGAATGCTGATGCCTTGGCAGAACATGGTGACCACACGAACAAATTAGCCAAATATCATCACTGGATGGCACTTCCTTTGAGACCCTTGTCTGTACATGGTGCGCCCTTTTCTGTCCCCAGGTATTTGCATCTTGATTTGGGCAAGCGCACGCTAAGAAACATAGCACGTTTTCGCTTACATGCTCATACTTTAAGAGTTGAGACATCACTTTGGCAGGAGCACACATCAACTTGTGATAAATGTGAACAAGGCCTCCAAGATGAAAAGCATGCGGTGTTCCTTTGTTCTTGCGCTTCTGTGTGTTCTCTTCGAAGGGCTTATGCACAGTTATTTTCTGACTTCCCCTCGTCTTATATAATTTTTCTGGACGATTCAGGCACTTTCTACTATTCTCAAGCTAGCTCTGAGGATGCTATTCATTTCTTGCAGAAGCAAACTAACGAGACTTATCGTTTTATTTCTGATCTCATGGATATTTTTTGTGCTGTTGGAACAGTTAAGCAGACCGAGCAGCCAAACTACCTGGCTGAAGGTCAAATCCTATTGCAACTCATTGTGCATTGTGCAAACCTGCAGGAATGGACAGGAATTTCTGCAAGCATCATGGTGTCCAAGGTTTCCAATCCAAAACTTACACCTGCCTTCAATCAATCACAGTGGATGCTGAGAACTGAAGTACAAAGCATAACATGAACACATTTATCATGGCCTCTTGGACCATTTTTCAGAGCGATGCTGCTCTCAAACTTTCTGCACTTCTTGTGGAACTACGAAAGTGTTTTTTTCCTGACACTACACTGTAGCTGGCAGCCTTATGAAATTTGTGTGCATGACTTTGCATGCTTGTTTTATTTAGAGTGACAGTGTGTGTGATTTTTACAGTTGACACTTCTGAACTCAGCTCAAGGCTTTCAGTTGACATTTACACAAGTTTGGTTTGGTTTGGTTACAGGCACCTTTTGCTACAGCTAAGCTGCCCTTGTAGGCAGGTACAGCTATGTAACCCTACCCTATCCTTCAATCAGGATTACTTTTTTGTCTCCTGCTCTGGTGAGAAAATCTAAACATACAATACATGAAGTGGAACCAAGTGGTTAAATAAAGATTCCCTTTTGCTCCTCTTGCTTCCTTTGGTCATGCAATCGTGTCAATTTCAAGCCTTTCAATGATATAGGGATGAGGCATCGCCACACCTCTGCATTACTAGGAAACTAGAGGAAATCAAGACAAGGCCATGATATGCTGCTAGATACCGATCTTTTTTTTGCTTCAGCAAACCCAGACCAACAAAAGTAGCTCTTAGAGCCGCAGTGCAAGCAGAAACATGAATGAGCTCAGATGCATGGGGGAAAGGTATTGAAAGGAGCCCTTCCCTCATGCTCCTTGTCACAGGTGCACGACGTGTGGCAATCACTGAGATAGCACAGATCCCAACAAAATAAGTAGCAAGTCAATACCTTGAAACATAATCTATCTTAGTTGAAAAGAAGCTGCCTACACCACACATTTATTCTGATGGGTACCGAGGTTTTTTGAGAACTGTGTTACTATTTTTCAAGCTATGTGTGTGTGGCAGAAATGGCTCACCAAGCACGCAAGCTCACGCCTTGAAAGCATCAATTAATTGTTGGATATCCATGATATACCAGTCCGCTTTAGCTGCTATATTTGGGCGTGCAACTACACCTCCATACCTGCAGGCATTGCCAAAAGAGGGCGCCGTTGAGAAATCAAAGTTTTTCAGGACTTGAATGTGAAGCAAAAGGGATATAATTCTTCAGGTTTCTGTAGGCTGCCCCAGTCAAGAGCTGTATCAGATACGTGGCACACTCAATGTGAATGAGCGAGTCTTGTACAACATGTTTTCTGAGGCCATGTGCAAGCTAAACTCTTTTTTTTTATTTTTGAGCTTTGGTACTCCTCACATCCACTTAATTATGGTACCATCATGTATAATTTATGCAAGAACAGGGGTGTCACAGGTGTAAGGACCTTTGCCCTCAACCTTGAAGCTATGCAAGCTGCTCCTGCCATTCATTGCTTATTTGCCTCCCATCAAAGTTTTACCAGAAGTTAAGGAAAAGGGCACGCATAATCTTTGGTTTGGACCCCCCGGAGCCACCAACGATCTCCCCCAAACCCTCTTCCAGTGCCCATACCCAGACAAGAAGGGTGCCATTGTGCTCTCCTTCAAACCCGCCATCCGTCTACATACAAAATGCACCCCAAAAGTGAATTGATGCAGAGTAAAGGGGCAAAACCTGTGTTGCAGCCGTTCATGCATGGTCGTCTCCACAAACGGACCCCCCCAAGTCAGGCCAAACTGTCTCAACGTTATTTTTGCCATATCTCAGTATTCCCTGCACCATTTCCAGACATGAAAAGTGTGTTGGATAGCTATTTTTTGCACCTTCTTTACACCTTCTTTACACCTCTACAGGGAGGTGTAAGGAAGGTAGGGTGAGGTGCAGAGAGTAGGCAGCAGGAGCGGGATAATCCATTCTAGCAGAACGTGGGAGGATGTGGGCCAGGAAGGAAGGCCTCTGTCAGCTTGCCCGTGCTGTAAGCTGCCGCCCCCAATTCGGCACAGAGTTTTGGTGGAACCTGATGCTTCTATTGAAACAAGAATGGGCTCAGTCGGTGTTCTGGCTGAGGAGTGGCACCTGTTTCCCTTCACTTCCAACATTCAAGAGTGTTAATAGCGGAATAAATTACTCTGTCGATTTGCAACCAGACCACCGATTGAGCCCATTCTTGATTCAATTGAAGCATCAGGTTCCGCCACAACTCTGTGCCAAATTAGGGATGGCAGTGTGCAGCATGGGCAAGCTGGCGGAGGTCTTCCCTTCTAAGCCCACATTTGTCCCGATGGGTCCCCCACCGGCACGCTCCCCAGTGCCTCCCTGCAACATCTGGCATCACAGCATGATTAGATGACTTAAGAGCAGCTATAGTCCAAGAACACTAGTCATTTGGTGCCAGTTTGAACATCCACCTTTTTCTGCTAAAATGAATGCAAAAAAGCCTCTGAGCAACACAGAGCGTCCCCACATGCAAACTCCTCAGTAATCCTCAATACTTGGGACATATTAACATGTTTGGCATGCTTAGGGAATGCAAGGACACATGCAGGAGGCATGAATAGCTAAATGAGACTGGTTGGGGGGGGGCCGTTTGTACGGACAACTGGATGCAGGCCCTGCAAAGCACCCACAACTGTCTTGCAATTCTACAAACTGCCATCTTGACTTCTCTATGCTGTTGAGCATCTTGCAATGTCACTATTTTGAAGGTTTGGACTGATTCACTGCACCTTTGCCTTCACCCCCCCTGCTGCCTACACCCTTGCAAGCATGGCACTGACTCCTAATCAAGCACAAATCCCCCTTTTATCCAAATTACACCATAAAAGTGCCAATTGTCAGGGTTGAGCTGAGTTCTTTCCCCTGATAGTTTGCTCAGAATCTGAGGAGGTGTACCGTAGCGTCACTTATGTATTACGACACTGATTTATTACGAGGTCCCAAAATAATTTCATTAATAAATTTACGAACATTAAGGCTTTACGAGGTCTTCCAACAAAACTCATACTTTACGAACTTCTGCGTTTTTCGCGTCTCTTGCACTGGTTCTCTGCTTCTATCACCTTCCTCCATTTCTTTATCTGTGGACTCCGCGGTATCCTCAGACGCCTCCATCGGCTCACTCGCCCCTGCCCGCTCCCTGCCCCTGTCCCTGCCCCTGCCCCTCTGGCTTTGTGCATTAGCTTGCTCCCATGTGACTGAGCCCCTTCCCCTGCCCCTGGCCTTCTTTCGACTGGGAGCTGTGGCTGTGGGGTCCACAAACTCCTCAGGAGCAATGGCTGCAACCTCCTCCAGGCAGGCATCCCCTGCCCCGGGGCAGTGTGGGCCCACACTGCTTCCCCCATGCTCCCAGCTGCTGCCTCAGCTGCCAGCTGCCCTGGGTACACCTCCTCCCTGCCAGGAAGCTTGATGGGGAGCAGCTGCACCCAAACTACTTTTGGAGGAGGTGGTGCCTGGATCATAGGGATATGAACCAACATCCTTTACGAGGCCTTGAAAACAGTAATTTCAAAAGTCACTACGGATTGCGAGGAAGCTCAATAATTATTTAATTATTCGTTAACTCCCCAGTGTCAGTACGGTATACAATATACAGAAAATTTGGTGTGGAAGTGAATAAGGAAAGTTTGGAGGACGGGTCCCAAAAAGTTGAAACCCCTTCGACCCACCCCACCCCCACTCCCCCTCTTCCAAATTGGACTCATTATATACCAATCAATTGCTCTCAAACCAAGGAATCTGGACATATATTGTTATAGGGATTGACACGTGCTGTCCAAAAGTAATGCTGACTAGCGCCTCCTGAGTATGTTCTGCATATCTATAATAGAAGAGAGCCGTCAGAAAGTGCTCCTTGAGTGGAAATGTAAGTTGGGGCCCAGAGGTTTACCCACCCCTTCAGACGTTCTCGCCCACCCTGGTCCAGCCAGACCACCAATCAGCCCTTTTTTTGCAGTGATTTCTGTTATACCACTGCTACACACCCAAGGGTAAATTTGGCGAGATGGTGTTAGTTGGAAATTTCCTGTTCTTCTCCTTATCCTCCCCCCCCCCCCTCATCTTTTGAGGACCCCAGTGCACACAATTCTTCCCAAATCTGTTTTGCAGTTGGTACCTGTGCAAGCATAGAAAAAGACTGCATAAAAAGTAATGGTAGTATGGGCTCCTTTCTTGCTTTGGAAAGCTTTGGAACGCGAACCCCACAAAATTGGGCCTGTGACCCCCCTGATGTACAAGGAAAGGAAAAGAAGGAACATGTTCCAGCCAGTGGAACAATTGCAACATCAACCAAAGATAAGGAGACACATTGGCTGTACGTACCTCCGACGGCAAATACAGAAGCAAAATAACAATGGGAGCCAGATTCTAGCTTTTGAACTTGGTTTACGAAACTTTGTTACCGAATCACTCAGTGTGCTCCTCTTCTGAAATTTGTGGTAAATTGACCCGGCAAACAACTTATTATGTCCTAGGCTATCCTGCAATGTCTTTCAACAAACTCAGCTGTTTCTTTCTGTTTGGCATACATAGCTTGAAACACTGTCTCAAGTGCCATGTCTTTCCACCAGACATGTAGCAGGAATGTGCTCGTGTGGCCTTCAAAAGAGAGGAACAGCCTAAGTCTGATATCAAACTTACCCCACAAACAGAGATGCCACTCCCTCAAGACGCGCCTCCAAGTCTGTTGCGCCATCACCAACCATGATCACCGATCGGCATCCAAATTTTTCCTGTAACCATACAATATTTAGGCAGGATGTGCAAGATTTGCGGGCATCCTTTCAAAATAGCCAAGTACTTGACGCGCTTCTCTCCAATTTGCCTTGGCATCAAAGGTTGTGCAAAATGATAGCACAGGCATGGATACATTGGATTCGGTGAGGGCCAGGCTGAAAGAGGAATCCTGCCTCTTTGCGGCCATCCATACCTAACAGCATGAAGAAAGTGACAAACAAACAAATGCATATGTGCATAAGTACGCTGTCTGCCGATCAGCCAGAGTCTCGGGCTGTAGGCCAACCCCTTGTAAGCCTTTCGTACGCTGCCTGTCTGATGACCGCAAGGCATAAAGCAAAGGCGAAGCGAAGGCCAGCAACAGGTGCCCATAGTGATTCCCACAATACACTGTGGAGAGATACGATAAGGACACAACAGTAGAGTTGCCCCTGCAACCCTCTCCAGTGCTGCGCAATTGATTCCCCTCCGACTCATCTGCACCGCACATCCAACAATTGCTGGAGATGACCACCCAGCAGACCCATTTCCAGCAGTGCCGTTGTTGCAAGTGTGTGGGCGTGTGGATCATGCATGGTCATGCATCGTCATGCATCAGGCGTATGCCGACGAGGGGACTCGCGGCTCTTTTGAGCCAACGTGTCTCCTTTTCCTTAATTGATGTAGGGAGGCTTTCCTCTGCCTACGTAGTTTGTTTTCCATGCATCATGCACCACCCGCCTTGAAGGAATATGACACAGCACGAGGCCCAGCAGACCCATTCCCAGCAATGCCATTATTGCCACAGAACACTACTCCACCAAATCAGACAGGCACACGTACGCTCTTCATGCATGGGCTTGTGGATTTGCTTTTGCTGGGTGAGACCAGCCACGAGCCGTTCGTCTTGTAAGACGAAGGATTGCTCCTTCCATTTGTAACTACTGCAACTATGCAATAACACACCCACCTTGATGTGTTTCAAAGCTGCCGGCTTGCCTCCACTACGGCATGTGAACTCATTCTCATCAAAGCCTTTGTAAGCACCGCTTTCCTGTAGTAACACATGCCCATGGAATTAGTTGTAAAAACAGCATGCAAATGGATCCATGCTTCAATGCTCCGAGAAAGTTCCCAGGACAAGTTGTTACCCGCGTTTGCAACACACACTTCCCAAATCTTTGCACCCCAGTGCGCACGAAACACTGGCGAGTATTGCATTGTACAGTGCATTTGTGCATCGGTAAGATCAGCAGCCAAGTGTAGGCAATGATATGTTTAAAAGCTTTAGAGAGGGTCCTAAAATTGGTCGGGTGGCTGGCGGTACCCCCTTTCCCTGCAGGGAACTGTGTTTGAAGGCAACAAATGCAATCTTTGGAGGTGCTTGAAGTAAGATTGGTACACCAACAACAAGCGTGCTTGACACTGTCAGCAAGCATTCTTCAAAATTGTAAGCAAGGCTTTCATTGGCAAGCTTTCTGCACATGCATGGTGGGTGCAGCAATTTTTGTTTTCTCCAAACCGACCCCAAGGGGTTCAACAGAGGCTGGAAGTGCACCCTCTGGCCCCCTCTGCAACTGTGCTAGACCTTCTTTGCCCAACCCTACATACATCTGCTAACTTAGAAGAACCGCCATACTTTCTCAGAGGCCTCTTGTTCACGGCTTTCCACGCTTAATCATTGCTATCCGTGCATCTAAAAGCCTTTTCAGCCTCACTCCAGGTCATGGCGCTTGTACTTCCTAACCAAGCCTTTTCAGCCACACTCCAGGTCAGCACTTGTGCCTCCCAACCAAGCCTCTTAAACGAGCCACTTTAAAGGGGACCCACATCAAACAAAATGTTGTTGGCAAAGACGTTCTCCTCAGGGATTTGCAGGCTGTGGGCAAGGGGGTGGATGATGTTGCGGAATCCGCCACTGACAAGGAATACAGATTTGCCCTGGGATTTGAGCACCTCCAGCAGTTGTGGGATGCCTGCAGGCAGTGAGCAAAAATACCTGAATCGGGTATGATGGCCATTGGCAAGGGTGTGGAACCCACTATGTACAAAATCAGCAGCCTTGTCAGGGAGTGCCATAAAGAGTTGGAAAGTACGCAACCTTGGGCATCAGTGCATCGTTGCAGGAGCAAATTGAAGCAAACTTCTGAGAGGGTTTCCCTAATTTCAATTGGTTTGGGCAAAAGAGACAGTGCTTCAACCATCTGAGTGTGAATTGAGGAGTAATAGGTGCACATCCTACACCCTACCTGAGGGCCTTGGAGTTCAGGAAACTTGCATGCCTACCTCCAACAGGAAACAATGAAGCGATTGCTGTGACAGACTAAACATCAGCGCGGATCCTCTCACTGCAACCCTTGCCTTTGCTCAAACGGTGGGGGTGTGCTGCGAGAAATTCCTGTATGGTAGCTTGAGAAGGCTTCATGACATCCAGGCGCAAGCTGAGCGCTGACTTAAAGTCCATGGTGCCTCCCATTGCCCTGCACACAGCATAAGAAAGAAAGAAAGATCTACGCTTGCCGTTCGGCCGCGTGCAATAAGGAAAGAGTCTCCCATAGACTCCCACCGATAGAGGGCATCTTTATCTCCACCCCGGCCACACAGCATAGTTTACCAGGCTGCTTAATTATCAGACAGAATACACAACCAATATCATACGTCTAGGCACAAGCTGAGTGCTGGTTTCAAGTCAATGGTGCACCACATTGCCCCTTCATGCATGGCAGGCAGAGGCCACAGGCGGTGATGCGCATGACTGCAGCAATAATACCTGCTTAATCCAGCATGCTCAGCAGGCCATGTTGCAGGCCATCCAGCATTTGTCATTTGTGCCAGCTACAGGTCATCCAGCATCTGGGATTTTGCACGGCTGTCCCAATGAAGTTAAGGGATCAGCGATCACAGCAGCATGTGGCATGTGCAGGCCCTGGAGCGCAAGGATAGGCTCTAGAATGCACACACACACACACACACACTGTGAAGCCACAGCATCACTACCAGAGCAGGGATGCTTTCCATGACTGAGACCAGGTCTTCATTTTCTGAGAATGAGGCATTATTTCTAAATCAATGACAAACAGGCCTGCGTGCATGGATGGTCTATTTGCACACTTCTTAGAATGTGTAATAGAAGTATTGTCCAGCAAAAGAAGCCGCTGGATGTACATGCAACATGTACATCACTACCAACAGATGGATAAAATTCAATATCATGAAATGCCTGAAGAAACAAGCACTCTCATTCTGAAGTTGTTAGCTGCAAAGCATCGCTCCAAATTTCTGCAGAGTGAATATCAGCACCTCATAAACACGTGGCCATGTTCACCTCACCACCTCCAGGCCTCACTCCAGGATTGTCAGCCTGTCCCTTTTTGAAAGAAAATTCCAAGTATTTATCGTTAGCCTAGGACCCGCTCGTCTCTTTCTGGCTCTGGTCTCTTTTTTGAGCTACCAGCCAAGCCTCTCAAGCCACAGGTCAGACCATTGTGTTCAGTCCCGAGCTTGCTCTGGCCAGAGCACATGGGTTTAGTATGTGCCAAGATTCAATCCAAGCCTCCATGCCACCAGCTAGCTGGTGTCTAGGCAGAAGCCTTTAGCAGGACATTTACCAGCGACACCATGGCCAAAGCATGTGATCCTTGCCACATCTATGCAGTCACAAGCCCATTTATCAGGTCAACGCCCTTACGTCAATGGATGGCACTGCACCTGGCTGTCATCGCAGCAACTTGCTCGCCAACGCCCATGTAAGCAGCTAGCTCATCAATCGACTCATCCTCGCAGCTGCAGATTGGGAAGAAAAATTCCATGGAGTGGGCTGTACCTCCAAATCTGTAAGCATGGAAATGAGTTGCTGCATTTACTTCGAAACCAAATCAAGGAGTCCCCTTACTCACAATGTGCTATCCACGTCAAAAGCAACAGCCTGCGTGCATGTGAGCAGGGTCAGTGAGAGGGGAGGAGCAACTCCAGATTGAAGCACACTTTTCAGCTCAAAAAGTGCAAACTTGCATCACACTCACATCTGCAGCCTTTAAGGCTTTAAGGCACTCAGCCGAGGGTGCAGATGTTAAATCAGCTGCAAACAGGGAGCATGTAATCCGTGATGGCCATGATGTTGAATGCTGAGTAGTGCATGTGCATGCTTGCATGCACGCGTGTGCTTCACTCCTGTTTTCCCGACCTGGTTGTTCCCATCCTGCTGCTGCTGCCATTTTGCTGAGCTTTCTATGGGATGATGATTGATGCCTAGAGGTGTGCTGGACTGTCCTGCAACTACCTCCTTGACTCTTGCCCAACAACGATGCATGCATCTCAACAAATTTCTGTCAGGCCTCCTAAGTTGGAAAATTTTTTAGTTTTTGCATTCAATCGACGTTGTCACGAGCCAAAACCCGATATGGCTCAAGCCTCAAGCCCAATTACCTAAGACCTCAAATCTCCTTCAGCCTTTTTGACTGGGCCAAAGCTAGCCCTTGTGCTGCTACTCAGGCGTCCTGATATATTTGGATGCTGATCCATGGTCCCTTGCCACACGGGCTTACGCACGGCCTGCCAAGAAAGCCTGAAGTGCACAGCTTTAGGGGGAGCAGAGGGCATCAACCAGGAGTGGTAAAGGCAGCCAGCAAGGATGGCAGCCTGCCAGAGGACAACAAGTGCGAGCAAAGGAGCTAGCTCAAGCGCTCGAGTAACCATCTCTTATTATACAAGGTTACAGGGGACTCAGCACTCCCTTACCTCACATCCTTTCATGCAGGCACTTGCAGAAGATTAAGAGCCTGCCTTTGTCTTTGTTCACGCCCTACAAGAATTTGCCCAAGCCAGGACAGGTGGGGGTTAGCTCTCTGAGGGGCAACGAGGCAACAGGTTTTATTGTTCTCAAGGCTATATTGTCCACTTACATCCTTTCTGTGCGAGCTGTACATGCGTATTCCTCCTGACGTTCTTGTGTTGCTTTACTTGACCCACTGGAATGCCACTCCTGGCTGTGAGGATATATACCTAATCTAGAATCCCTTCTCCATCCGGACTTCACCCATCTGACTGCAGATTGTAGATGAGGAGGAGCTGAATTGTGATCCTATGATGTACAACTGCCGGGTAAGTACTGCCACCAGATGGTGTAAGTTCCAATTGCACACGAATAGCAGCAGCCAATTTTAACGCCTCCACATACAAAAGCATTAGCCCGTGTGTAAGGCACTCTCATGCCAAAATGCGTGCTTTTTTAAGCATGAGCACATTCTGTGATGGAATGTTACGACTAGTTCAGTTTCCAAGACGAGTTAGTTTTGAACAAGACCTCATTCTTGCACACACTAGTTTTTGAGCATGCGAACATGAGTAAGTGCTCACTTGCGTTGCAGTTGCACTCACGCACGTACGAGCCAAATTGTACTTGCGGGTATAGTGCAAATTCACCTATCTTGTCATTGCACACCAACACCCACTCACATACGCCCCCCCCCTCCGCTCACATGTAAGCACCCACTCACCTACTGACGCACCCACATGCACACACGCACAAACGCAGACCCCAGTGTATGTGTATGAGGAGAAGTGCGTTTCGTGCAGTGGCACAGGCTTCGTGCGGCGGCATTCGGGCAGCAGCAGGAATGGGCGTGGCCGTGCTGGGCTAAATAAGTGCCTGGTATGCACAGGCCTTGGCTATGTCAGGCTGACCACCACACGGTATGAGCCCGATGTGCCCATGGATCCTCAAGGTGGCACGCAGTTCTCAGTAGGTCGCACGCTACCTGCTAGCGAAATAAAGCAAACACCAAAGTTTGACCCTATGGGACCAGCAGCAGATTGAGGGGAGGCTAAGTTGAGAGCGTAGCAGCAGCAGCCGTGCAGCAAGGTGCTCATTTTCATGTGCCATCACAGCTTTTATAGCTTCCTAAGTATCGGATACCCGGATCAGCCGCAATGGCTGTGGCCGCCCTCACTTGGGGCGTGTGATGCAGTGTTATGATGTTAAACTATGAGCATGTCCTAGCCTCGTGTTCAGCCCAGAAAAATCTCTGGCATAGAGCGTGCAGCTGCAGGGGCAACCTCTTTGTGACTGCTGTGAAGTTGTTTGTGTAGAGATAGTGGCCTGCTTGTTGATTTATTATGCAAATAGAAGAATAAGTGAGCATTGACACAGCGCCATGAAGAGATTGTACATTTAATGCACAGTGCTGTAATACAACAAAGCGGCTTAGACAGCCTGCTTGGTGAAGAGTTGACATAACTGACAGTGAGGCGGCAGGCACACCGCCATATCAAAGAGGCCACATCCTGCCTCCTCTTGCTTGCTGTGCAAGTATTAGCCCCTGTTTAAGATTGGCAATCTACTTGGTATAGGTTCTTTATGACATGGATTTCATTTACTTCTGCATTGATTTTATGTGCCCCAGAGCTGGCTGTTTCCTTATGAGCTTTATCGCTGATCTTTTGCTCAGTTGAAATGCAAACACGTGTGCTTTGCAATTGTTCTAGGTCTTTCTTTGTATATGCATGGATTCTGTTTCCTTCCAGCGCCTTTGTTTGATTTACATTCAGAGCATGCAAGGAAGGGAAAGACAGGCTTGTTCAAGAAGGATTGTTTAAGTACTCTAATACAAAGGAGGGGAAGGAAAAAGAAATAGAAAAACTGTGCAGGCCGTGACAACACAGGAGGGGAAGGAAGAGTGGATGATGAAGAATTATTAACGTAAGAAAAGGTTGAAAAAGGAAAGGATAAGCACTAACTTCCTCGTTTCCGAAGCCAGGAATGGGGGACTGCCTGCCACCCTCTGAATCCTGGTCTGTCTTCTATGGTGGAATTGCGAGGGTTTACACGTCAAGGGTTTACAATGGTGGCCTACAGCCCGAGACTCTGGCTGATGGCAGCTGGTGAAACAAGCTCAACCAGTATCAAAAATTGAGACCAAGTCTGACACAAATCTAAGAAGTCTGTATGAGTCTTGGTTTAGGAAAGCATTGATTTCAGAATCAGTGATAGTATGATGGCAAGCCAAGAATGGAATAAAGTCAGCGTTTGAAGGCGGAGCAAACACACACAAAGTCTTAAACATCTCCTCAAAAAGGTCCTTGTATCTCGTGCGTAGCTCACGCACCTCAGTACATTTGCAAAAGAAAAGCACATGTTTTTCATCCTGGACTTCCCCACACTCACACTTATCACAGATACTTGAACCCCCAAGCCATTTACCAGACTCCACTCTCAAGTGATGAGCACGCAATCTAAATCTGCTAATGTTTCTCAAAACATGCTTGTCCAAATCCTTGAACAGATACGAGGGGATACAAAAAGGAGCACCTCTGGGACCACTCTCAGAATTCCCACACCACTTATGGTACGTCACTACCTTCTTGTTAACTGCACGAGGACACAAAACATCGGCCCCTCTCCACACTTTCTGCTGTCTGTATCGCAAATCACCAATGAACTCTTGCATGGGGATTTTCTCAGCTCTCAGCATGTTCTGTTTGAACGAATCACCATTCCGTGGAATTGCGAGATCCTTCAGCTCTAGACTTCCTCTTGTCCTTGTTTTACTTGAGGAATCATTCTTCTGCATATGTAAAACAACTAAGTAGGCCGCGCTGCATATGTGATCATTTTTTTAAGCACGAAGCTCAAGGATAGGTAGGGAAAATTGGATTAGATTATACAGGGAGACCTTTAGCCAGACTGTTCGGCCGATCAGCCTGTGGCTGGTCTGCGACAGCCAACAGCAAATCCAAAAGTTAAGACATGAAATAGCTTCTTGTTGTGTTGCAAGAGGAAATCAAATACAGCTTGGATGCCAAGTTGATAGGGAAGAAAGGAAGTTGTTCACTAAGTGATTTTGTCCTTGATGCTCGCAGCCTTTCTGGGTTAGTAATCCTCCAGATTCCCATAAGCGGCGCTGATTTAGCGCTTTCTATTTTGTAGCTTTGTGGTAGAGGGGACTTATGGCTCTCTCAAGCCAATGTGTCTCCTTTTCCTTAATTGATGTCACAATCCGCATGGTAGAGAGAGTTTCCTCTGCCTACGTATTTTTTTTCTTTCTTCATCAGTGCCAGCGCTGACTGTTGAGTCTTTCCTTAATGCATGCTGGCTGTTGCCCAGCGTAGACTTAGACTTATAGCGTGGAGCTTCCAGCCTTTTGACAGCCCCTTAGCTACAGCCCCATAGCTTAGTTACAGCCCCTTTGCAGATGGCGACAGAGGTCGCTGTGCTGCTCTTTGGAGGCCCCGAGCTGGTTTCTGGCCCTGGTTTCTTCGTAATATTCGAGCTATGCAAAGTGAATATGCCAATGCTAAGGATGGAGTTGGCCATGTTGTCAGACCTTGAAAGCAGGTGGAATGGATGTGGCTCATGCTGAGTGCTCCCCGCTTCCCGATATCCAGTGATGGCAGCGAAATCTTTTTTCTTTCTTTCACTTTCCTTCACTTCTTTTCATGAATAAACAAGCTTGCAGCCAAGCATCTTGACAGAAGGCATTGCTTCTTCTCTAATCTGAAATCCGACTCGGAGCATCGGTTTTCTGATGCTAGCACCCTCCTGACCCCCAGTCGTCTTTTATCTTTTGGTGAAAAAGGGCTCACAGCTGAGCCCGTCCTTGCTTTGATTTTAAGATAGAATGGATGCTGTTGATGCATGCTAGTTATTTCCTTTTCAATTGGGCGTGGACTCACTGTTAAATAGCTGTCCCCTGGTTCCCAACCAGAAAAGGGCACACAAGTGATCCAGCTCAGAGCAGTGAGAGTGGCCACCTGGAATCACAAACACAGTACAGTGCTTCACCAGCCCTCTGACTGTTACACATGTACAACATCTCATCCAATTATGGATTAAGATAAACCAGTGATCGAAGGCACTGCAGATGTGGGCAGAACTTGAGTCAAATAAATAATACAGCTGATAAATAAGGTATGGTACAATAAAAGATGTGGTTAAGTTCAGAGGGTTATGTTTACATCCTGCAGAGGTGCTTCACTTGGCTAGCTCACATGATCACACAGCAGCCCCCGCCTTTCTTCTTTTCCTTATCCTCTTCCCGAATCGCCAATTGGTTGTCGCCACCATTGTGGTTGGCAAACACGTTGCTTTCCATCCCTGCATTGTTGCATGTAGATCAAAAAGGTGTCTGGTTGATCATCATGTCAAGGTGTGGTGTGGTTTTGAGATTTTGATTGTACAGAGGTTGAGCAGTTTTTCACACTGTGCTTGCATGCAGTTCATACCACGGATGTTGCACGCTCTACAGCTTGTTTGCCTTGCTGCTGTAGAATTAAGGTGTAATTACAGGGGTGCAAATGCAAAGTGGGTAGGGGAGTTCACGGTGGAGTTCTTGATTCTATGATTCTCATGAGCTCCGTGGACACGAGCTCACCGTCACAGCCGTGATAAGCACCCTACACACACTCCCACGCTCAATACACACTTGATCTACACCCCAGACAGGAGGATCGAGCTTGGCAACAAGTAGGGCCCAGCGCAAGCACATCGCAAGCACAGGCAAAAGGGGCAGGGACAGCTCACGAACCCCACGCTTCCGACACATGTCCACGCTGTAGGGAATGATGGGTGACGGAGGAGCGCTCTTGCTTTCCAACCTACCGGTCATGATGCTTGGGGGACGAAGGTGGCTGGAAGCTGGGGTGGTAGCGCGAAATGCACTTGTCTGTCTCTGATACAAGCAACTGAAATCTGTATCACTTGTTTTTAGAAAAATTTCCCAGATTGTAGAATGGACCCGATTGACCGATTTCGGACATTTGTTGCTTTGAACGGATCAGCGTTGATGATTTTGCAGGAAAGGGAGCTAAGGAGCTGCATCTGCTGCAAATGGAACTGGAGACAGAGCTGAGGTGGATACTGCTCAATGCAGTGCACCTTTGCGGGCACGTGCGCGCGCTCTTACACACACACACACACACACACACACACACACACACACACACACACACACACACACACATACACACACACGCGCACACACACACACACACGCACGCACACACACACGCGCGCGCGTGCACACACACACACACACACACACACACACACACACACACACACACACACACACACGCGCACACACACACACACGCACGCACTTACACACACAAACACACACACACGCACGCACGCACACACACATACACACACATATACATACACACGTGCGCGTGCACATGCATGCATGCAGATGTGTGCAGCGGTTTGTCTTGTGGAAAGCCGGGGCCTTCAGCCAAGAGCGACAGTTGGCTACCGTAGGTGGGTGGGAGCATCTATTTTTACATGGATAGGCATGCATTCAACCCAACAGTTAGCTTGTGAACAAGTTTTTGAGCTCACAAGCACTGCCTGCTCTCATTCGTGTGGCGCCTGAACACTGAAAAGCACCCTGTGCAATAGCTATGCTTGCGTCTACCTTGCTTTGGCTGCATGTGCCTCGCCTTATGCTTCTATCTTACTTGCCCTAACGCGATGTGCCTTTCGCCACCTTTCCAGGGGTCGCCATGCACCTCTCCCCTTCAACATGTTCAGCAATTCACGAGCACAGCGGGTGGAGAGCAATGCTGACGCTATCCGAAACTTGCTGGATCCGTCTGCACAATGGCTGGTCCCATCGATGCCAGCCATAGAAGATGCACTGCCAAGTATACAGGAAATCAACAAGCTGGTGCTGGGCAAGGTATGTCTGTTGGTTTGTGTGATGCCCTGTGAAGCACAGCAAAGTATCCTATACAGCAACACGGGGAGCTTTCTTAGATGGGTTGTCACAGCAGAGCATCTGTCAGCGTGCTCATTCCGACTGATGCGGATCTTGTTCTGTCTGGGCTTGAAAGCCACATCTGCTTGTAAACCAGAGTACAAGGCTTTCCTGCTCTCTTGGTTTATAGGTTTGTAAGATTTGTGGCCTGGTCTTTTTTTGCACAGCTGGACCAATATAAATAGAGCTCTTTGATGCAGCTTACACCTTCTGGAATTATCAAGGATTACGGATCAACCAATTTCTGTGGATGTGGGTCAACCATCATCCATGATAATCCACCTTGCGTCCAAATTTATCAACCACGCTACCAAAACATTGTGCGAGTATTGTAAGAGTGCAATCTCTAGCTATTTTATTTCAAGACTCATTTGCTCAACGGGTACATTGATAATGTTGCATGACTTTCGACAGTCTCGTTGTGAAAGATGTAGGGATGAGGAAAAAAGCCAGGGAAAACAAGAGGGAGAGCTTCAAGCGCTCTACTCTCCTCTTTCCTCTTCCTCATGACTCCCTGGCAGGCCCCTTGGCAGCATCTGTTCAGGCCCCCGCTCCCTTGCATGTATCCCACTGGACTGATCAGCTTGCTCTGATGTGGCAGGCCGGTTCATGCAAGCCTCAGCAAATTTGCCTGCTACGTGATGCTTGCCCTTTGATTGTGAAGTATGCTTCCCACAAGACGCTTGTTCATTGATCTCAAAAACTTCTGAGTTATGTATGGATTGATAGCTGAGATTCAAGTCGACAGTACTATGCCATATCATGGTACAGGGAGTAAATAGAACCTTGACATGTGCAAATCAATGCTCAAAGTCAGCCAAGGAGGTTTGTTTTAATGCCCCACTGCAACCAGCCAAATCTGAGTGTGGCAGGACCTTTGTCTGAACCCTCTTGAGCAACTCTGCATACTCAGTTTGTGCCGGGGGGGTGCCCAGGGTGTGGGGCCAGAAATCATGAAAAATCCCTGCCGAAATGGGGTCTCCAGGAAGTCGTCCCCCGGCTTGCCTGACCAGCAGCGATGGCTGGGCACTTTATCCGAGGGAACACATCCTGGGGGGCTGGGGCGGAGTCCCAGAAAATCACTCCCCGGACCTCAATTTGGCAGGGGAAATGGCGAGTTAACTTAGCAGAGCAACCACTGCACCAATCCGGGTCGCGACACTTTTGCTGGGACAGATAAAATATAAAATCAAATTTGGCTGAATAGAGTTGTGCTCCCTTTTTCAAATTTAAAAGATCCAGCCCTTAGCGTGTGAGTCCTATTGAGCAAAATCATTCAGAAGGTGCAAATGCATGTGTCTATCAAGTGAGCACACGTTCAGGCAGGCTGACCAGAGCAGTATAATCTGGTCAAACGCCCAGCTGTCACTGCTCGCCAGGAGCCACTCCCTGCACACCTGGGCCCCCAAACCTGGCAGGCATACCTAGAAAGCGTGCTGAACAAGTCCTCATACTCAGGTTGTGGCCAAACACAGTGCGTGCTTGGTTGCCCTGTTCACACCACTTTTGCCTAGCAGGTGCGCACAGGTGACCATGCTTCAAGTGCTCCGGACCAAAATTTGACCCCCCTTTTTTTTCCTCTGAAAGATCAGGTTTGACCTACAACCTACCTGAGAGCCAAAATATGGGCAAAATTTAGGCCAGAGCAGGCAATTTGGCACCAACTTTCCTGGAAATGGTCAAAAATGACCTAAAATGCCCATGGCTCAATCCTAGAGCCCCGCCCTCACTTTTTTGATGCAGAAGTGCCAACTTAGGCACCCTTAACCACTTTGCATACTTAGTTTGCAGTGGGGCATTAACTCCTCATTTTCACACATGGCTTGGCTGAGCTAATTCTGCCATCAGTCCAACATAACTTTGCATTTGACGTTCTCTGAGAAGTTTTGCTACTTAATGACCCTTCTGCCGGCTTTGTTAATGGTTTCAGACCAAAAAGACGCATCACTGTCCATATGATGCTTGCCCTAGCATTTCACAATGGAGGCGGGATCTGCAAATGACTGACAGTTATAACGTCCTGGAAACCCAACCTAGGACGTGATCTATGTCTCTCAGCGGCAAAATGCTCTTTCTCAAATTTGAGGCATCGCAACAGGAAGACTTGGGTTTTCAGGTGTCTCTGTCGGCATGCTGTGGGGATTGCAGCTGTGGACTTACGGAGCACTGCGCTGGCTTATGGGTATTTTTGTGTTGTGCTCATCTTGTAATTCCACATGTATTGCTGCCCTCTTGCTGCAAGCACTCAATGGCAGTGCTGCTCAAGCAGGAGCTCTGTTTCAAACTCGTTGCAGAGAGCAAGCCTGACTGGTCAGTGATCAAGCCTGACTTGTCACTTCAGGGATCAATATGAACTCCATTCGGCACCCCTTCTCTGGTGCGAGGGCCGGCTTGCCTTCCACATGCAAAGCTCCCCCCTGATTCAAGGTTAAGCTTGCTCTCCTGATGCGCTGGCTCCTTCTGATGCATGCTTCCATAAATGAAAAAAACTTGCTTGGCCTCTTCTTGAGGCCAAGGTTTGCCCTGTTGCACAGGTTTCCCCTTTTGCAAAGATTTTTCCAATGCAGAGGCTCCCCATGCTGCAAGGTTTGCTTTGCATACAGGCTTGCTTGATTTTCACATGCCCAAACTGAAGCCTCCACGACACGCGTCCTTATCTACTGCTTTCCAGACAGTCTGCTGTCCATGTACCTGACCCATGAAGCCATGTGGTTCCCACTTTCTTTCTGTGCTAGAATCCTGTCTCTTTGCTTTTCTCGGCTGTGGCTGGGCATCTGTGTGTGTGTCTGTGTGTGTGTGTGTGTGTATGTGTGTGTGTGTGTGTGAAGAACTCAGGAGGCCCAATTGTCAAAAGCTTGCCTTCCTGACCACAGCGCTTCTTTGCAGTGTGGACGGACCCTGAGTGCTTTCCTGAAACCTGCCAGGGAACAGGCACTTATCGCCCAAGTCATGGTGTCCTGCTTACAGGAAGGGCTCTGCCTGCCTTCCTGGTGCATGCCGTTCTAAGAGTGAAGGCACTCATTCAAAGCCCACTTCTCAGAGTGGAGTGCTCTGCCTGCCTTCCTGGTGCCCGCAGTTCTTGGCCTTCTTGATGCTGTTCCTCCACACAGTTCTAGGCCTTCCTAATGCAGTTCCTTATGCAATTCTTGTCCTTTCTGGTGCCGGCAGTCCACATTGTTCTTCGACTCACAGCAGGGGCAGACTCTGGCAGTTCCTGATGCAGTTCAAGGCCTTCTTGATTCAATTTTGTGATGCAGTTCTTGGCCTTCTTGGTGCCTGCAGTTCTCGGACTTCCTGAACTCGCAGCAGGGGCAGGCCCTGGCAAGCCAGCTGAACCATGAGATGGATGCGGGGAGCCTCATGATCCCAGTCACCATCCTGGAGGAGCTATGTGGGTATGGATGAGTATGGATAAGCGTAGATGGGTTCGGATGCCGGGAGCCTCATGATCTCAGTCACCATCCTGGAGCAGCTGTGTGGTTATGGATGGAGGAGCTATGAATGCATAAGTGCGGGGAGTCACCATCCTGGAGGAGCTACGTGGGTGGCTGTGCATGATCCAGAAATTTCCTTAAGAGTTGGATGGGGGTGTGTGCGGTCCCTGCTGCAAGTCAACACCGCGCACTTATGTGCAAGATGGTTGTAAGGGTGACAGCTGATGTGAGGAACAGGCTGGCTCGCAAGCATATTGATGGTGCCAGTTCGAATCGGAGTCCAGATACTTGTATGCTTGTGGCTGCACCCTGCAATAGGAACCATTGAGCCACACCTTGTGCACTTGTGACGTAATCTGCAAGGGATATCATTGAGCAGCAAGCCCATCAGGTATTGCAACATGGTTGCTTGTATCAGTCCTGGTCCAGCTTTCATCTTCCGCCGCCACTTTGGTTTGTGCCTCCAAGTGACGGCTCCATCACCAGAGCAGAGGTGCAGGTTGCCAAGCTTCACGCTCAGCAGTGCCACAATGTTTGTTTGTTACCTGCTTTGTACATGACATGATGAGAACTGTGCTTTGGGGACTACAAATGCAAGTATTATGCAGCGCCTGAGAGGTCTTTTCCCCCTTCTCCCTCTGTGCTGTGTCAATTTCATTTCTTTTTTCTTTGTATCAATTTATATCTTTTTATTGTGCCTGTGGCTGCATGGACTTTTAATCCATTTGCAGCGGCACCTGTCCCTGTCCCATTCCAAAATACTTCTTTGCAGCTTGCTTGGATGGCAATGGATTGCATGGCTGAATTCCCTACTTGAGGCAAGCCCTTTAGCTTGTGAGCAGACATGTGCAGTTCCTCTGGTTGTTCGTGCAGTTCGGCAGCGCATGCGGGCAATACTTGGATCGACCCTCCGCTCCCATGCTGTAAGTTGAAGAGCATCGCAGATCGTCAGAGCCTTGACATTTGGCATGCATGTTTGCCATGAGTTCCGTGCTTTCCAGTCTCAATGGTATTTTTGAGCGCAACATTGCCGCACCTGAGCCGACGTTGCTACATTGCACCTGAGCCAACATTGCCACATTCCACCTGAGCCAACATTGCCGCATTGCACCTGAGCCGACGTTGCAACATTGCACCTGAGCCAACATTGCCGCATTGCACCTGAGCCACCATTGCCACATTGCACCTGAACAGCATGCACTGTGGGCTCTCAATGCCCCAGATCACCAGCACATGAACACTCTTTGCGTGCAATTCCTCTCTTCCAGAGAGGGTTGGACACTTATGGGCCAAATCAGCGATAGGGGCAGGAATTTTGCAGGCAGGATTCAATGCTACATGTGTATCTACAATAGATAGATGACGGAAAGTGAATTGAGGGTATCTAGTTATCCAAACAGTTTTAACTTTTATCATGTACAGGGTGGGCAGAGGCCATGAGAGCTTGAGAGCTTTCTCTTCCCTACCTTGGTTTCTTCGCTCAAGGGATCTTCATAATTTGCATATGCGCTTTCATTGCTTTGTGTTGCTGTGTATTCTTTCCTGCATATGTTTGCCTAGAAAGTTGTCAGGTCATGGCTCACACCATCAGCCTCGGGTTCCGATGCATTGCCATCTATTTGTCTCCCCCTCTCCCGTACAGCTCTGCCTGCCACTTGCCTTTCTGCTGCAGCTAAGCTGCCTTTGTTGGCAGGTACAGCTATGTAACTCCTTTCCTCTCCTGCCACTTGCTTTGCAGCTGCGCTACGTGCGCTTCTTCTCAATCCGGGCAGCAGCTGCATCGGTTATACTGCATGGCCTCAAGGTGAGTTTGGGCAGGGAAGCAGCGATGCCTTTGATGAGAAGGGCTTGAGATGGGCGTAAGTATCAACCCTTTAAAAAGGTATGGCCGGAAGATAAGATTAAGCAGGGAAGCACGGTGCTTCAAGATCATGGTTGCAATGGAAGGCACAGAGGGCCAGGAAGGACATGCAGGCTGAGGCCCATGCCATTGTGTTTGTGTGGTTTTGAGGCATGTCCTGCATGTGACAGTGGTCTTCCAGTTATACACATGTAAGTTCAAATGGCCTGGAGCCACCAGGTGCACCAGTAAGAGCAGAGCATCCACCACATCCACAATCGGTGAGCCGTTGCTGTCGGAGTGGAGGGTTGGGGACTGAGTTTTTGGCAAGAGGTCTGACAGCCCTGGGGGGACCTTTCCTTAAAGCACGCGGCTTTTTTTTGGTTGGCTTGGTCTTTTTTCTCTCTCGTCTTTTCAGAGAGCCCTGAAATAGGTAACAGCGGGCCCCGTCTTGAATAGCAACACAGTGCGGTCAATGGTGACATGCTTGTGCATGGGCCATGCTAACCTTTGCTGCATCATTTTATTTCTTGACATAAGTCCCAAGGGACCATGGTGACAGTGCATTCCGTGCTCAATGCTTGCCCCTTATCAGGCAGGGTGGGCTGAAGTGGCTGGCAAGGTATGGCAGCCATAACTGCTACTGCACAGTGTAATTCACCTGCCGATGGTGACAGCGTGTTTTTTGCACATGCCTACCCCTTGTGGTAGGGTGGGCTGAAGTGGCTGGCAAAGCATGGTGGCCCTAAGTGCTCCGTGGAATAATTTAAAGAGTCCTGCGCTTGCAATTATTGGCTGTGTGCAGGGTGGGCTGAAGTGGCTGGCAAGGCGTGGCGGTCCCAAGTGCTCCCGCACAGTGGACTTCATTTGTGAAGTGGTGTTTCCCTCCTCATTCTTTGGCCCTGTCACAGGTAAGGCACATGCACCCAACACCTAGGACTGCCTCTGCTTCCTTAGACCTAGATCTAGCTACAACTTACTGGAGAGCCCTCCCTTCCTCAGCAGGGTGGTCTTGCAGAAGGAGGCTACTGCCTGGAATGTTGCGTGTGTGCTTTTATGCTTGTGAATTTTTTGTGCTGGCATTTATCTAAGATGATCCTGGAAATCATTCCTGTAGCCAATTTTCATGTGAACCTGTTTCAAACGCTTGCTGCAGGTATTTTGTTTGGGGTGTTGCAGATTTTGGGCTTTGGGCAACCTACGTTCCAACCGCTCCCCTCCTCAGAGTCCTCTGGTAGTGGCAATATCAGCGACGACCAAGACTAGGCAGAAAACCAGGCAACTTGCGTTACTGCCACCTGTTTTCCCAGCCAAACTTATTGAATTGTGAAGTGCCTTATTTCAATAATGGCTTCTGTTGGAAATTAACGAGCTGCACTGTCTCCTTATGTGTCTGCAAACAATCAACATATGCTTTTGTATGTTTTTGCTTGTTATATCTGGCTGCCAAACAGCCCTTGTCTTTTTTCAATCTTAAATGTTTCTTGGCTTACGTTCAAGAATATGTGTGCACTACATTCATTACTAATTCACCTAAGTAGGTGAAGTGAAGGTCTAATCATTGGTTATTTTTTGTCGTCATCACTTGAGAATGATCACTATGACCCTCGCGGGTAGTGCTTGCTAGCGTGCCTTCAGCGATTCCATCTGCTTTTTCATATTGTGTATTATCATCATAATTTGTTACCACTATCAATTGTTATCATCGCAGTTTTTTGCATCCATCTTCCTGTCGTCCGGATCACAGGCAAGGATTAGGGGAAGAGGAACATATCTGTAACTGTCTTCAAGGTGCTGCTGATTGCCATTGCTGTTGTGTGCTTGTCAAATGTCTTAGTACTTAACCCCATTAACAGAAACACAACACAGCCAAGGCACAAGGCTGTAGGACTCCCCTTGTATACCTTCGGAATCTCGCAAAGAATAGGGAAGGGTTACATAGCTGTACCTGCCTGCGGGGGCAGCTTAGCTGAAGCAAAACGTGCCTGTAACCATCTGCAAAGAATAGAATAGGATAGGATAGGGTTACATAGCTGTACCTGCCTAGTAGGGCAGCTTAGCTGAAGCAAAAAGGTGCCTACAACCAAACCAAACTTGTATGAATGTCAACTGACTCGGAGTGTGGAAACAATGTCTTGAGCTGACACACTCGTGTTTACGGAAAAATACTCGTGATGTGCAGGAAAATCTTGCATGAATCTCGCAAAATCACCCCGGCTTTGTAGCAGCTCACATAATTAGAAAGTCAAAGGCCACGCATTTACTTCCTATATCAATCTAAGGAAAAGGGTAATCTTTACTTTGTAAAGTAAGTCAGGCAACCTCATAAATTTGATCCAAAACCGCCATGCACATTCACAGCCAGGTTCTGGAGCCAAGTGCTTCCAGTAACCCTCCTGACCCCCATTAACCCTTTTTGTTTTAAAACTTTGTGGTGGAGGGGACTCACGGCTCTCTGGAGCCAATGTGTCTCCTTTTCTTTAATTGATGTAGGGAGAGTTTCTCTGCCTACGTAGTTTTTCTTTTCTTTACATTCTGTTAAGTATGCTCAGCTTTGCTTTGTGAGGCTCAAAAACTTATTACGACTAGGCGCATTAATGGAAACGATATCGCTTCTCACAGCCAAGGGGTTGGCCTGCAGCCCGAGACCCTGGCTGATCGGCTACTGGTGAAACATTCTCAAACAGCATCAAAAATTGAAATCAACTCTGACAAAAACTTTGAAGAGTCTTGATTTAGAACAGCATTCAATGATTGATCGCAAAATCAGTTATAGCTATATTGTTTGTTCTTAAAGGAAACTTTCCTTGAAAGGAAAGGGGAAGGAGAAAGGAAAAGCTATGCAAATGGTGCATCACCCCAAGCGTTGATTAGGGAAAGGGGTCAACATAAGTGCGAACACCGGAAAAACCCCACCACCCCCTTTTCCTTTCCTTTGATTGATGCAGATGTGTTCTCACTGCCTACGTCTTTTTTCTTATTTTTCTGAGCCTGCCAAGATAGGGGATTTTATTTATGAAGTCCTGTGGACCTTTGTTGTGCTAGCCAGGAAATCGTGGGGCGGCTACAGGTACATGTAACATGGGCGTTACATTGGGAGTTATTCACAACAAAACCTTCATTTTTGACATCGGACTGCAAGCCTACAAATGCAAACATGTTCCACTGGACTGCAAGCCTGCACATTAAGAAAAATTCAGGGAGGCATAACACATAGCTGTTGTTCTCATCTAATGAATGGACAAGCAAAGTCATCCCATGGATTTCCAGGCAAACAAAGGATAGGTCACCTGAGGGCCATTAGCAGCCCCAAATTAATGACACCACACACAGACACCATGCACGTCAAGAATGCAAGCATCGAAGAGCATGCATGGGGCTTGCAACATCTTTATTTTCACATGGGACAGGAAAGCCCAAGAAAAAAGGCCTGGAGACCTGTGGGATGCATTGCTGTTGTGCCCCTCGTGCCCCTCGTGCCCAGGCAACATTTAGAAAAACACTGTGGCAGCTATAAATTCCTCGCAAGCCTCTTGCTGAGCAGCTTGACAGTGACATAGAGTGACATCATGATGCACATACCTGGCCAGTCCTGTCCTCGCAAGTTTCGAAGGCTCTTCCTTGACGCACCAAGCCAGCTCTCTCCAGCGTCATGTGGCTTCTCTGCAAGTGCCTCACCGCAACTTGCAAACCTACACACAGAGCAAGCTCATCAATTCTTCCACCTCAACCTGGTCGAGAGCTCCTGAGCACTGTTGAGATGCTGCTGCAGGCATTGAGTCATTGGCAGAGGCACTCTGGACACAGGGCACACTGGGATGGGCATGAGGAAGAGTGGAGGGGATGAAGGATGGTGGGCTGACAAGAAGCTTTGATGCTGCAGGGACCTGATGCTGTGTTGGAACAGGGAGCGGGAACTGTGGTAGAGCCGCCGTGGTGGGAGGCAGCAGGGCGGGCGACTGTTGCTGCTGCTGCTGCTGCTGCTGCTGCTGCAAGAAGAACTCAAGAAACTGTTGCTGGTGGCTGTTGGAATGGCTTGGTGTTCGTGGTTGCCAAGGCAAGGGAGTCACAGGTGGGTGGGAGGGCTGTTGCTGCTGCTGAAGTTGTTGTTGTGGCTGCAGTTGCTGGGATTGCAGGTGTCGGGGGGAAGGAGGAGCCTGGGGAAACACCTGGTTGGTGAACGTCACGGATGAGGAAATGGCAAGTAAAGGAAGCAATCAATAACAAATGAACATGTCAGAGCGGGGCAAACACAATAAGAAATCTGTCAAAATAATGACTGGATAAATTAGTCAGAGCATCAGCAGCGTTAGTCCAGATAGGCAAAGAAAGAGAGGTGAGAGGCAGCACAGGTGATGGGCCAGGCTTGCATAGGCAGCACAGCTAAATAAGCCGGGCTTGCACAGGTCTGCCAATTTGTGACTGAATGTCTTGAGAAGTGTGTTCAGGCAAGGATGCCCCCACAGGATTCCCAAAAGGAAAAGCCTTGATGATCATTTGTGTGAAATCTGGAGAGCTGGCCAGGATTGTGGCTGCAGCATGCCAGCAACAAAATTTGGCAATGGAGGCGCTCGTGGACAATCAATGTTGCCTTACCAGCAAGTGGCAGGTATTACGCATTCAGTAATGATGTGAAGAAAGGTTACTTGTGCAGTGGTTTTCTCCTTGAAATTGGCGTGTGCCTGCACATTTTACTTGTGCACCTGCAAATGTTTGGCACAAACACGCCCAGGCATGTTCCTTTGATCAAGACCTGATTAAAAAGTTTAGCAAGAGTCCATGCATGCATGGATGCATGCATTCACTCATGCATGTAAGCCATACCTGCATGCAAGCACACACACATACCTGCCATCCGTCAGCATCTACTTCACATCCCACAGTTTCATCATGCATCAGCCCCGTCTGTGTCTGATCTTGCAGATTGGTAAGGCCATTATCATCAGGTGCAAAGGCGGAGAGAGGAGGAGGGCCACCCATGACCTCCATCCGACCATCAGGCTGCATTGCGCATTCAAGCACACCCATGTTTGTATGTGTGGAGGGCCGCTCATGGCCTCTACCTGACCATTGGGCTGCATTGCACACTCATGCCCTCACATGTATGTACGTGTGTGTGTGTTTGGAGAGATGTCAGATTACCAGCAATACCGCAAATGCAAGCCTTGATATTTTAACATGTGCTTGTGGTCGTGAAAACCTGTATTGTTCACACACAACCAACATCAGAATGCTGCTTTGCATTTACTGAAATGGACCGTCCAAGGTTTGCTCTTTTGGGATTCTGGCTTACGCGCAACAGGAGCATCGTGGCTGCATGAAACATAGATGCGATCAAAATCATGTGCCCAAAGATAAGACTTACAACCCACATCGCCTTAAACATGTGACAAGCCCCAAATGGCTGGAACTGCCACATCCTTGAAGTTCAAATGATCTATAACCAACCGTACTCACATGTGCAGTGACCCAGTTGTGACCGTCCTGGAACCACAGCACGCCATGGGTGTCAATGCCACCATTCTCTTCCAGCCTGGCGCAAACATAAACACACACAGGCTGTGCAAACTTGACAACAGCTCTGCCATGACAAGCTAGGGTCCCTCCCAGAGTACACCTCTTCAACAACTCCAAAATCCTGCACTGTCTCCAGCCAAACCAAGCTGCTGAGGCTCTCACTCTGCAGCAGCTCTGAAGCGGGCCTATGCGCTCTCACAAGCGCAAGGTCTGGTGGCATACATGAGAAAACAGGAGCCGAGCTCCGGCTTGCCCTCTGCAGCGGCTCTGCAATCAGGCCTTCAAGCAAGAGCATTGAACTTGAAAGCGCGAGGACAAAACGTTGCATTGCTTCCATCAGCTAGGCGGCCAAATCATGCATTGTTTTTTTATCCCTCTCCTCAGCTTCAAAACCTCAAAAATCAAAACAGGTAAAAGCTGTCTGCCTCCGTTCATATCCTGACTATCCATGCCATCAACCAACGATGCAATAACACACACACGTCCCACCCACCATGCAGTCCGCAGCAACCTCTCATGGTCTTCTTCCGCTGTGGCACCCTCCTGCACGGCTGCTGCCCCCTGTTCCCCATACCCAAATCCCTCCCCATACCTCACCCCATCCACATCCCAGTCTGCACCATCCAATCCCCCATTCCAGCCATCTGCAGCAATTCCCCATAACTCCTGGCCAACACCTTCCTGCCCCTCCTCTGCATCTTCTTCAAGACTTCCCATTCCGCCATTTTCATCCTCTCCTTCCCCTGCCCCCTGGATAGTCAGGTGCTCTTCCTGCTCCTCCTCCTCTCCCTCCTCCTCCTCCTCCTCCTCCTCCTCCTCCTCCTCCTCCTCCCACTCCACACCCATACTAAGCAAGCGCTGCGCACATGCACATGCACATGCACGTTTGTGTGTGTGTGTGTGTGTGTGTGTGTGTGTGTGTGCGCGCGCGTGATAGGAGATGCACATGTTCAGATAAAAAGCACATGGATGTTTTGTGATGTGATAAGAACAGATATGGACTTGGCTCTCCATGTGTCAGTGTATGCGCATGTAGAAAACAATGGTTGCAAGTGCTAAGTGCTTGTACAGCAGAAAGAATAAAAAAGAAAACGACTAAATAGGCAGTGGTAACGCTCTCAACATCAACTTAGGAAAAGAAAAGACACCAAGTGGTACAGCTGGGAGTGCCCTTTGCCAGGAAATAAGAGGTAAAGTGAACGTGGATCTGGAGGATTTCTTGGACAACGCTTGTGCCTCCATTTTTGTACAACACGAGTGCCCTTAGCTCTTCCATTCTGATACAACACCAGGTTCATTCTTGTACAACACTAGTTTTTTCAGCTCTTCCATGACACATGCTTTCCATAAGCATAACTACATGAATATATTTAGGCATGATGTCATGCATGCTTTTGTGCATGGTTTGAATGAAGGATCTTGAGATGAGCAGCTCCTGGCTTCAGGGCATGGCGTCAAGAGCTGATTTTAGTTTCAACGGTTTAGCAGTGCTCATTATGTTCTTTTACAGTACAGAATGGGCATTGTGCTTGTGGGCATTGTGCACGTCTTGCACACTTGTGAGGAGTTTAACTCCCAGCTTTCTAAATTGAGCTACTTCACGCCTAACTTATCATTTAATCTTCACAATAACTTTGATTCACTGCTTCTTCTGTTTCCCAAGCAGCAACGCTTGATAGACCCACAACCACTTACCTGTTTCCACTCCAGCTGTCCTCAATGTCGGAACCCCAGCAGACTTCAATTCACTCATTCAATGCCTCGTCCTGGGGTCTGAGCAACTTTCATTTCCAGTCTCCTTTTTAACCGCATAGCACCAGTCTTACCCAATCCTTGCTTATGCAGAGAAATTGATTGTTGTGTCGTTCACGCACGTTATGGCCGTACTGGCACACAAACGCGCATATCAGGCTACTTCATGATATATATCTCTGCAGATTCTTGCTTTCACTAACACTCAGAGAGCGTTGCCGGCTTCTCCCCGGATAAAAAAGTGCAAGGTCACAGTCAAGAGCCACGCCTGCTTGTACCTGGTGGTGTCTGTGATCCAGGCCGTCCAATTATAGCACAAATTGCAAACTGCACAGCATGCCGTCCAGCTTACACTTGCTGGGGTCTATGATCCAGGTCGCACCAGAGGAAAACAAAATGCACACCGCACAGTATGCCATGCCGACTTGTATACTTGTACTTGCTGGGGTCTATGATCTAGGCCGAGCCATAAAAAGATGAGGTGCACACAGCAAAGCATGCCATACCTGCTTGTACTTGTTGGGGTCTGTGATCCAGAGGTCCTCTTGGTCCCTTGCAGAGGGCAAAGAATTAGGTTCAGTTTCCTGCTGCTGCTGTCGCTGTTGGTGCTGATGCTGCTGGAGTTGTGCTCTGGCCTCTTTCCTTTTTTGGGCCTTGCTCCTCTTTGTACCAGCCACCTGCTGGGTGGGTTCATGTGGTACCTTTTCACACATGTGTTTAAGCAGGACCTTCTCATGTTCAAGCAGTGCCTTCTCTCTCAGGGCGTCTAAGAACCTGAGGCACTGCCTTTCTGTGAAGACAGAAAGTCAAAAATGGCAATGCATAAACCTCATAAGCAAGAACAAGGCACTTGAATAAAGAAACCAAGGCAAAATTGAGTGGTTAGTTGATTGCCTGACTGGAAAAACGCGTTAATGACCTTGGTTTTGGGTGAAAGACTCTGGAATCATGAAATTGATCAAAACACAGTAAGGGGAAGAGGCAAGGCCCTATTTAGTGCAGAGATGTGGGTTCATAAATGCATGCTTGATGGTTCAATGTCAGACAGGTACTTGTAACACAAATCATTTCTTCCTGCAGCACCCGACCTCCCCTTCTTCAAAGTGCGGCACAAAAAGGGGAAGGGTGAAGCATGAAGCAGTTCAATCCATTGATAGGGTGAAGCAGACCCCTTCAAGCAATGGAATGGACTGCGTTTTCACCTTCTCTTTGTCCCTCTCGCATGCCCCGGACCTGTGCCTTTGTCTGATCTGCACCGGCTTCAATATTTTGGTTGTTCCTACACCACTGCAGCTTTTCCAAGCCATGCGCTTTTGTGTGCTTGTGCCATTGCTATTACAATTTCAAGAGCCATGGAGGATGGTGCAATGCCCAGGCAACCAAGATACCTAAAAACCACATTCACCAAGCCCAAAGTCACATGACCAAGGCCCAGGAAAGAGATGAGGACTTAGCTAGATCAAGGTCGGGTGATCACAAGGAGTACAGTGTCTTCCTTTCAGTGACAATTTGTCACTGACAAAGCTGATGGAATTTCTCACACAGAGCAGGACAGCTCACAAGAGGAGGGAGTTCAATGAGTGTTCTGTGTCTGGTTACTGGGTGCTCTTCTCCTTTCCTGCTAAGCCGCCAAACCCCACAGCCATATGCACTCACACCCACAAAGTAGGCCCCAGGAATGGCCTCTTGCTGCCCTTGTTCCTGCATGCATTGCAAAGAAAAACAATAAGATGCTGCCTTTGCTCCTACATGCATCAAAAAGACGAGAACAAGATGAAGGGCACAAATGGGCAGCAGGGACACATACACACACAGCAACATGACAGAGGTGCTAGGCCAAAAGGACCTGGCCATGATGGGTGGCTGCATGCCACAATGGCACCTTCCCTTTTCTATATAGCAGAATGTGGGGACTTGTACACCATCCTTGAGCCATTTTGCGCACTCCGCGCATGCTCAGATCATATGTTTCTTTTTTGTTGCACCATTATATCCTCCCACAGCAACTGAGCTTCATCCCAAGGCTTAATCCACACACGCACGCACACACACGCAGGCATCTTCTGCCCAAGGGCCAGAGCGAGCTTTGCTCGCTCAAACACTCACATCTCCTGCCCAAAGTTTAAGCGGAGTAAGCCCAGACGCCCTCAACGCGTTCCAGCCCCACACGTTGGCATCACTGCTGCAATGCCCATGGCCCTGAGCTGCAGCTGGCTGACTGCAGGGAGTATGGCACAAGAGATTAGGCAAACATGAGCTCATGCCATGCAACGTGCACAGCACTGGTTTGAGGCAGTTTGGTTTGGCAAGTACAGCAACGGCAGTCTACCATCTGTTATGGTTCAACAGGCTAGCAGTCCGTTGTCTTAATTGGAGGCCTTCTTTGTTCCTGTCATCTGTAACTTGCAGCCTTCCATCTGTAATGGTTCTAATGGTTCCAAGGGGGGGGGGACCATTGGCCAGGTCGTTTGGCTGATCGGCTGTGGGCTAGTCTCTGCCAGCCCAAAAACAACCATGAGCTTGGACACAAAAAAGGAAAGCTGTGTATGCCATTTTTTCTTATGGAGGCTGCCGTCTTCAGGGGAATGAGCTCTTTAGCAGCACAGGTGCAGGGCAGGAAGGCTCTTAGCATTTAACATTGTGTTTGTAAAATTCCTTGAGCATTGCTGTATTTGGAGGACGACGGCTGACATTTAACAGGAACTGCACCGTGTATCTCAAATGCGTCCTGGTGTTGTGAAATGGCAAGCTGCATGTTTTGCGGCTGATACCTTATGCCAAAGGATTTGGGGCTCAATGCTACACACCATCTGTACCGCAAAAATTGCTGGAGCATGTCGTGAAAATGACAAGCTTCATATTTGCAACTGATGCCTTTTGCCAAAAAGGGTTGTGTACAACGCTATGCCATCTGTGCTACAGCAGCACGACGATCTCTGTTGCATGGACAAAAACAAAGCTGATGGATCTACTCTTGAGGCGCCTTGGCCTCGCTTTGAATCATGCATTTGTGCTTCCCAATATTAATGAGATGGCTTTGTCTCAACCAGAAGTCTTTGCGCCCACTGCAAGGGCGCCCTTATTTCATGGGTCACAAACAAAAACAAAAACTGCGTAGGCAGTGAAAACACTCCCCACATCAGTAAGGAAAAGGGGGCCACATTGGTGCACAGACCGTATGACCTCCCCACCACGAATTTCAGACTGAGAGGAGTGCGGCAGGTAGAGAAAGAAGATAGGTCCAGCAACGAGAAAGAGAGCAGGATGATAGCTGAAAGACTGGAATTATTCAGGTCAGGCAGCATGAGCAAGCTTTTCCTTTTTTCCTTTTACTCCTTGAAGCCATGGACTGATAGGTCCTTTTTACCTTGCACTCTTTGATGCTGATATTGCAGCTAATCCCAGAATATACTGCTGACTAATTCTGTGGGCAAACGCCTGCTGATGCCATGCGCGGTGTTGACTGACGCTCATGTTGCTTTTTATGGATACTATCCTACTGGCTGGTGATGATGGGTGAGGCTAGGTATGGCTGGCATGCTTATGGCTCATGCTGATTGGCGAGGCTGCAGCTGCTGTGTGCGCGGCTGGCTTGTGCTGCCAACATCAGCAATCAGCATCTGCCTGCAGCATATGCAGCAGAGGAGAGCACCACCACCCAGCATGGGCCAATAACACAGCATCGGCAGCCTCTTTCATATCATCAGCCACAGCCCCATGCACCTCTGTTCTGATCGAAACACACAGCAACAGAGGTTCTGGAAGTCACGCACGTCGTGCAGCAGGTGTGAAAGATTGTGCACAACTGCAAGGGAGCCAGCAAACAGCTATCATACCAGCACCAGACAGCATATCAGCATCAGCCAGCAAGGCAGTCAGCATACCAGCATCAACCAACAAAATAGCCTGTATACCAGTATCAGCCAGCAAAGACAGCCAGCACACCAGCATCAACTAACAAAACAGCCAGTATACCAGCATCAGCCAGCATGGCAGCCAGTAAGGCAGCCAGCATGACAGACCAGCACATCAGCAATTAAGTCAAAGGCTCTTGCTGGCAGTGAGCAAAAGAAAGGAGAGAGAGGAGGAGGCGGCATTACAAACCAGCTACCTCACACATATGGCTCCTGCTCTCTATGCAGGACAAATGCTGGCATCTTGCCAACTGCTGCAGTGATGATGATCCAGCTGCTATGTGCCCAAAGCTGCATAACATTGATGATATAGTTGCTACATTAGATCAGCTAGCAAGCATCCATACTCAAGGGCGGCAACCCAGGACGTACGATTCAGTGCTCAAATGCAGCAATTGTGCTGGTAACCTCAGGCATGTGCGCACGACATCACATGCATACACACATGACTACTCTAAAGCGCACTCGCACCCAGTGAAACAGACGCATACACGCGCACACGCACTGCCACCTGAAAATGCTGCCGTTGCTGCGCAACACTGTAGGGCCGTTCTCAATTGCAGCAGGGGCGAATGCAGGGCTCAGTAGAGGGGGGCTCCTTCCATTGCTGCTGCTGCCGCTGATGTTGTTATTAGGCTGGAAGCCCAGTGCAGCCCGTGCATTGGCTTTGGCTTCACGCATGGCCTGGAGCGACTTGACCTGTGCATAGCAGAATGCAGCGTTTGCCTGAGTGCTGGATCGGATCTGGCTTTGCGCATGGCCTAGAGCGACTTGACCTGTGCATAGCAGAATGCAGTGTTTGCCAGAGCGTTGGGACGGCTTGAGCATAGGAAGGTGCTCATTCAGCAAAGTTTATTGGTTTCAATCCCTCGTTTTTGGGAGTCATGCCTTCATCTCATAGCGAAGTCATTATCTTGATTTTGACTTAAAGTCACTTGAAACTTAAGTGAGAGGGAAACTGCTACCTGAGGTGCTATTGTGAAGTCCAAGACTGAAAGTCAATTCAGTCAAATCCTCCATCAAATTTTAATGAGAAGATGAATATGAAAAAGGTATGCCTAAAAAATGTGCACATCAAACATGTGGATAATAAGGAGATGCCAGATGTACATGTTTTCAGCAGCAATGTGGTGTGCTCCAAGGAGGAGGCACAAACCAGGGCTTGCTTGGCTGCAGGAAGAGCCCCACATCTGGCTGTGTATGTATGTATGTATGTGTGCGCATGTGTGTATGCCTGTGTGTGTATGTTTTGGGTATCGAGAAATTTCAGGGGGGCCACAACAGAATGGCTCCCAGTCTGTAAAGCAAACAGCTGCAGCGGATACGTGGCTTGAAGACCTTGACAAAGGGTATGGAATGGCACGATGGCAAGAGAGAGGACGGCAAATACACAATGAATGATCCAAGTACATTGCTGATTTAGATTTATGTGCTGTTCAACTGGATGCGCCTCAAAGCCTCGAAAAAGGGCAGAACCAGTAAGACGACATCGTGTTCACCCTACCTCACACTTCACCTCTTCTAGCATTGCCTAATACATGGCTTGCACAGGCAATGAGAGTGCTCTGAACATGATGCGTGGGAGCAATCAAGGAAATGGACAAACACAAACAGGAGCAGAGGGTATTTTACCGGCTCCAATCGGCTATGCATCTGTGCTGTCAAGCTCATGACTTTAGGCTCCAGCATACACACAGCTGACATGCCCAAGGCATACTCCCCATTGGAAAGAGCCTTATTAGGTCAAAGTCACCCATGAGTACAAGTAGGCGTAAACACAGTCATATCTAGCACTGGTTGCATGCAGGCACACACACACACACACACACACACACACCTGGGCGCTGGTGAGTTGCTTTTGCACAGCAGTGCCATGCTGCGCGTCCGGCAAAATCTTAGGGACTGGTGCATGTCGGCTTGGGCCAGCTACCTGAGCATGCATGCACATCTGACTCATGGTTTACATGGTGCAATCACAACGCACTGTGTATTGACATGCATTCACACCTGACTCGTGCATCCCATGGCGCATTGAGTTCACATCGCATATCGACAAACATGCACATCTGACTCGTGCATCTGATGGTGCATTGCCGTCACATTAGATTGCCATCACATTGTGGATTGGCAAACATGCATATACAACGCGTGAACCACACAGTGCAAGCATAACAACCTGCATTGCCATCACATTGTGGATGGACATGCAGGTATTCATGACTCTTGCATCACACGGCATATTGACAACAAACCGTGCATAGCCAAAACATTGCGCATTGGCTTTACATTGTGGATAAATATGTACGCCATCTGACTCGTGCAACACATGGTGCATTGCCCAAGAAGATATTCCGAAGACAGTAAGTGCGCGCATTTGTCTTAGAGCCTGGAAGCCCCCGGTGGCAGCTTTGCGCTCCCAGTTTGATCTACCGGGCATCTGACCAGTTGCGGCTCTCTAGATCTGCTGAGATCTTGTGATTCACATGAGCATGCATACAAGCACAGCAGCCATCTTCTTGGCATGACGAAACACCCCCTACCCCTAGCCTCTCAATCAAATTATGAACACAGGAGCATGGTTCCCTCACTATTTCACAGCTTCATGCCCATGGACGCCTTGTGTGTTGACATCCAGGGCTTGCCCTGAATAATGTGATTCATAGCTTCATGCCCATGGACTCTTTAAATAGCAGCAAGTCACATCTACATGGCCATGATGACGCCTTGTGCTGGCATTCAGGGCTTGCGTTGTGTCTTGTAGTTCACATCTTTGCCCATGAACAACTTGAATGGTGAGACCTTGCATTTTACATCTGCATGCCCATGGACACCTTGTGCTGGCATTAAGAATTTGCGCATTCAGCACTGAATGGTCGAGATGCGGCAGCAACAGAGGCAAAATCATCATCATCAACAACAACAACAACAACAACAACAACAACAACAACAACAACAACAACAAGAGCAACAACAACAACAGCTTGCGGGTCTGAAAAAGCAAAACACAAAGGCCACAGACAAGACAGCAAGAACAGCTCAGCAAGTCCAGCAACACACAACACTCTGATCATGGAGGTGCTCACATTACACATTTCCAAGCAATCATTCACACACACACCCTACACACACACACACACACACACACACACACAAACACACACACACTCAGGGCCTTACTATTAACCAAAGCCTGTACAGAAACATGATGCCTTTGGTGCAATTTGTTTTGGGGGAACGGCAGCAACTGCATTCTCAGGCTTTCTAGAGGGCCAAGGTTCTTACCTGAGGTCCTTTAGAGGGAGGTGGTGCCTTGGATGCAGTTTGCTTTGGGGGAGCAACGGTAGCTGCATTATTTAAACCCTGCTTTGGTTGCTGCTGTTGCTGCTGCTGCTGCTGCTTGGTAGGGGCTCCGCCAGCACGCCGACTCTGCTGAGCCACCTGTGTGTGTGTGAATGTGTCCCAACACTGCTAGGCATATTCACCCTCCTACAAGTGTGCGTGATGATGAACCATAAGTAGTAACAATCTTATCATGATCACCTTTTCTGTAGACCCCCCCACCCTAGTCTGCATGTGATGAATGTCCAGTACCTGCCTCGCAAACAAAGGCAGGCAAGTCGGGCAGACCAAAGAACAACAGCCGGGTTGAAAGCTGCCAGCCGCAACACACGCCGTCCCGACCAGCGCAAGCGCGCCAACAAGGCAGACCTACAGGGCCTTGTCCATGAGAGCTTGGGCTTAAAATGAGAAATGAAAAGGCTACGCCAACCACGTGGCCGCATGCATTAAGGAAAGCTCCCTAACTAGCAAGCTAGCAAGGGTCTCACCGCAGCTACGGACTGAGCCTGTCCATGTCTGCCTAGGTTCGATCTGAGTGTGGATGTTTCATGACTCATAGACAACTAGTCAGACACCACCAGCCCCATGAGTGTGAATGAGCCCCATGAGTGTTAATGCTTCTTGGCTCAAGAGCCCTCAGCCTTGGCTGAGAAGCGCATGATTTGAGTGCGAACGATATGAGTGTGAGTAGCAGGCAGCACATAGCGTAAAAGTGGATGCCTTTTGACTCAGAGGCCACCAGCTCCGGCCAAGCAGCACACTGCTGCCATGATCAAGCCAGGATCAAAACACGTCTCAAGAACAGGCCATGTCATCCCTTCTACAATCACACAAAGGAAAGGGTTCCTGGGCCAAGAAGGTTGGCATGCAAGCTCAAGCGCACGCAACTTATTGTTAACGGTATGCAGTTTGGTATGATGCGTATGTATAAAGTTTGGTACTACACGTACTTGAGATGCCAAGATGGCACCTTGGATGCGGGCCTCCTTCTTCTTGCTGTTCTTGCGATGGCCCTGCAGCAAAAAAAGAAAAGAATACACCACCCACTTTTTAAAAGATTCCATGTATTAAGGTTCCTTCAAGGCTCTGCAACAATGAGCAGGGGAGGCCCAACAGCGGTGGTGGTGAGCTTGTAATGTATGCAAATAAAAACTTGCTGGATACCGCCACTCCCTGTATACCGCAGCAAGCACCGGTTTTCTTGCACCATTAACTGCTGGTAAGAGCACAGTGCTCAATTCCATTATCTGCAGGCGCACAACTGCCCGTGTTCAGACCCCTCGTGCCATCCCCATGCATGTCCGTCATGCTGCTGCTCAAATCATGTGCGGCGTGCTTGGTGAGCGAGGCCGCGCACCTTGAGGTAAGCGATCTTCTTAACCTGCACAGTTCAAACATGTTTTAACAGGTTCAGAACAGGTTCAGCTTTTTATTGATGGTAGTTATGCTGTCAAAAACGACATTCATCAAGGCAGCTGACTCTTGCATGATCAAAAATCAAGCGCACTTGAGAGCAACTCCTCCCACCTTTCCTGGGCAGCCGCTGTGTGGGCAGTTGAAGTTGTGTACAACGTGAGCTGGGCCCTGTGTGTGTGTGTGTGTGTGTGTGTGTGTGTGCGTGCGCGCGTGTGTGTGTGTGTGTGTGTGTGTGTGTGTGTGTGTGTGTGTGTGTGTGTGTGTGTGTGTGTGTGTGTGTGTGTGTGTGTGTGTGTGTGTGTGTGTGTGTGTGTGTTCGCGCGCGCATGAGCGTGTGCGCACACAGGTCATCTTTGCTTCAGGACTTGCAAGACATGCACTATTTCCAGTAATTGTACACAAAAGAAAAGATCACTTCCAGGCATGACGTGATAACGGGCATGATGTGATGTCCTCACTGGCCCTTCCCCAGCACATACCTTCAAAAGGTCTACATTGTGTAGTATGGCTTTCATATACTTTTGAAAGCAAGCCTCATGGAGGAGCTGTTGTGCGGAGGGGAATGGAGGGAAGAGGGTTAAGTTACAAGTGCGTATGGAAGGGGGATGGCCACGGCCTTGACGCGTTCTTTAAAGCAAACGTACAGACGTACAGACGTACAGACAGGCAGACAGACTTACATGCATGTCACATAAGCGGCACTCCAGGCGTACAAGGTCGTCGCAGTCCCCTCCCTGAGGATATGAGTTGATGGGACATCAACGGATTGCCAACGGTCAAGAGACTGATGTGCCCACCAATCAGGCAAAGCAGCAATTCACAATGCTGTGCCAGCTGCTGCCAAGTTGCGAGCAAACAAACCTCGGCGTTGGCCTCCTTTCCACATATGCAGGTATCCTTGAGGATTTCAAGAAATTGGCCCGCTTCAGCCATGATGCTGAATAGCGTTTTGCGTAAATGAATGGGTCGGAGAATAGAATAACACTAGGCAGGGGTTTTCTCTTTTTTGCTTGATCTGTGCTCACTCATCCAAGGGAAGAAACTACACTGCTAATGAATATATAAAAATGTGGAGATCAATGAAGCTGTGTGTGCTGCTGCCACTTCTCTCGCTGTTGCTAATCCCGAGCTCCTCGGCTGACGGGGAGTGCGATGTGTGCAAGTGGTCCGTGCGGATATTGGACGACATGCTTTGTGATGATGCCGTAGTCGAGAACCTGGTTCAGCAAGCATGCAAAATCATCGACACCCCAGAGGCGAGTGAACCCTAGTTTTCTCTTCTTCTCACCCATTGCAGCCAGCCCCTCTAATACCTCATGAGTAAGGAGCATTAATCATTGCTCTCAGTCTCAGGTTCTTTGGCCTTGCTCTGCGCATGCGTACTGGTTGCCTTGCTTTGAAGCGCATTTCAGCCACTTCTTGCATCCATGCGCTGGAGGGCAGGCAGCACTGCATCCACATCCCAGCCATGCCTACAAACTTCTTTTTGTTATGCTTCTCTGTTATCTGCTTGTGGTGCCGTGACATGGACACTTCTTTTTGTTCTGCTTCTCTGTTGTCTGCTTGTAGTGCCATGACATGGCAGAGGCGCTGGTGCCTGTGGTGATTGAGTGGGCGCGCTCCAATGCAGATCCCTCGGTGATTTGCTCGGGTGCACACGTGTGTGCACCAGATGAGCTGCTGCAATCCCCTGAGCAGGTGGGCCCATGTGATTGCTTCTATTGCGCTGTGCGTGTGTGTGTGTGTGTACATGTAGGCGTGAGCGCACACATTTACAAGGATTCACAGGTGTTTGCTCTTGTGCAAACAAGTTTGCCCAGCTCAAGAGTAGTCTGGTACCATGGTGTATGTGTCCTACATCGAATGGCGCGTGTAAGTCGGCACCGCTGTTTAGGAATGAATGTTCGTCCTCCGTATAAAACATGTATTTCCCCCCTTGCGCTGTACTCATGCCAGGCTCTGCGCCAGCACAAGCTATACAGCGCACGCGAGAGCACTGGCTGCAGCATGTGCCAGTTTGTGGTGAGTGCGAAAGGGGCCCTGCCCTGTCACTGTGCAATGATTACGGGTGATAACACATTGGTGCATGGTGAGCGGAGTGTGGAGAGGGTGTGATCAGCACAAGATGAGCACAGACAGGTTGTTGCTGCATGTGCAGGGTGCCTGATTTGTGTGGGCCCCTGAGTCCTAAGCGTGCCAGCTCATGTTATAGAGCACTTAAGAGGGTACAGATTACAGATCACAGAAAGAAGAGGCCTCCAGTCAAAAAGACTGGCTGCCATATTAAGCATTCAGAGGGTAGTGAGGGCGCGCAGTAGGTGTCGGCAAGCGTGCCAGGGCACTGTATTGACTGGTGTTCCTGTTTGTGTGTGCCTGCTACGGCACAGCAAAAGGAGCGCCCTGTGATTCCTCAGGGTCCTGCCCCGGAGCAGGAGCTGCACGGGACAGGGTCTATTGAGGCTCCTGACTCCGTGCCCTGCGTTGCATCGCTTGTGTTTATTCCTCATCAGGTGGTTCCTCTCAGAGGTCTTTCTGCACCAGTCATTTGCAAGTACATGGATCTTCTTGGGTACAGAAAAGGGTTGTCCTTTGCCCGTGACACCAGGTGAGCTCCGTGAAGCTGGAGCTGGAGGAGAAGGTCCTGACGCCTGACAATGTGGAGACACTGAAGGAGAAGGGCTATAAGGTGGGTGTGCCTAGGAATATGATTGACACTGAAGGAGAGTGAATGAGAGTGCTTGAAAGTGTGGTTGGCGCTGAAGGAGAGTGAATGAGAGTACCTGAAAATGTGGAGGCACCGGTGAAGATACACAAGGTGGGATTTCCAGCAGGAAACCAGAAGGAATTGTTCCACGCTGCGCATGCTGCACACTTTTGCACATTGTGAACTCACCCAAAATAAAAACGTTGGAGGCTTGTGCATCTTTCACTCCTACTCCCTGCTTGTGCTGGGTGAGTTCACAATGTGCAAAAGTGAGCAACACTTGCCAATGCCACACCTTTTGGGAAGCTTGTGCTACTGCTGCTAGTGATGCTGAAGCTGAGGATGCCGCGGCCTTTGCTGTTGTGAGCACTGCTGCTGCTACTGCTGCGGCAGCTGCCTCCGTGCATGCAGGTGTGTGCCAACCTGCCTGGGACATGTCTGGCTCTTGCCGACGCCCCTTGCTACCACCGATTGTAAATCCAAGCACCTAAAATGTGACGCATCGCCCTTCATAAACGCGCTGCTGCTGCTGCTGCTGCTGCGCATTCAATTGTGCGCCAAGCTGCCTGAGGACCTGTCCAACTCCTGCTGATGCCCCTAGCCACCATCAGTTGGGACACCATGCACCTATAATGCGATGGTTCACCCCTCATAACAACTGTTGCCACGATCTGCACGCAGGTGTGCAACAAGCTGCCTGAGGACCTGTCCGACTCCTGCCACGACCTGGTTGACAACTACGCGGACCTGCTGATCAAGGTCGTGGGCCACCTAGAGCCAGAGTCCAGCTGCGCAGCCGTCGGCCTGTGCACCTCGCAAGTGCTCTCGCGCGCGCTTCCCCTGCGCCCCCTGCCTGTGCCTCTGTTGCAGGGCCTGGGTGCCCTGCGCGCGCGTGTGCAGAAGGAGCACGACGCTCTGGCAGCTGCTCCCCAGGAGCTGAAGGAGTCCCAAGCGTGAGTGTGGGTGGAAGGGGGGGGGGGAGGGCGCACGTGCACCAATTTGAACTTCGTTCTGACAAATATTAAGAGGCCGCTAGCCAAAATGACAGGTTGCTGGCCTCTGGGTGCGGGTGCAACACTGGAGGCTGGTTTGTGTGTGAACAGCTGCTGGAGAACCTCTTTGTGTGTACATATGTGGGGAGGTATATGACATAGATCCGCACAATGGTGCAACATCGTTGTGCATGAAAGGCATTGCATGCTGGAATGTCATCGGCGCCAGTTCCTGCGCGCAAGCTTGTTTATGGGCAAGTCGGGAGCGGAGGGTTGTGTGTGTGTGTGTGTGTGTGTGTGTGTGTGTGTGTGTGTGTGCGTGCGTGCGTGCGTGTGTGTGTGTGCGCGTGTGTGTGTCAGTGTGAAAAAGTGTGGTGCAGTGTGTAGAGGGCGCCTGACGGTGGTGGCATGAAACAAGTTGGATGTTGGGAGCTCGCCCACCTCATCAGCATGGGTTCAAGCAGCTTTTCCAGGACGATTCACTGCAAGTGCGATGTGGAGAGGCTTGTGTCAGGCGTGTGTAGGTTGTAGATGCAGTGCTGCCTGCCAATGCAGTGCATGAGTAGGAGGTGCATGTGCATGTGTAGGAAGCGGATGCTGTACTGCCTGCATCAATGGCGTCCTCCCTCTGCGCGGGGAAAAAATGGCCGGAACACGACGGTCGGCCCAGGCAACACAATCCAAGGTTTTGGCTAGACCCCATCAGCACAGCAAAGGAGTGCACACGCACGCAGCAGGAGTGTGCATGCACAGGAGGAGGACGCACGCATGAGAGGACGCATCTTCAACTTGTGCCTGCGTGCACAAGAGGAACACAGGAGGAGACTGCATATACAAAGGAGGAGACTGCATGCACGCGGGGGGGATGGATGCACAGGATGAGGATGCATGCCGAGGGGGAGGCATGTGCGCCATGCACCTGCATGCACAGGAGGAGCCGACCAGGGACCTTTGTCCTTCTTTTTTCGTTTGCTTGCATGCGTCCTTTCTCTGTGGCCCCATGCGGGTGTGGTGTGAAAGCCTGATGCCTGTCACTGAGGAGCATGACCTTGGATGTGCCCTTCTGTTACCCCACACTTGCATGCATCGGTGCCTGTTGCCCCACACGCACTTGCACGCATCGCTTTCTGTTGCCGTGCAGGTGTGATGTGTGCCAGATGGCTGTCACTGAGGCGCACGACCTCATCAGCAACCCGGAGACCCAGAATGAGCTGATTATGTACACCAAGGTGAGACCCAGAACAAACTGATCATGCATACCAAGGCGAGGCCCAAAACGCATTGGTCATGTGAACACCATAGTGAGTGGCCTTCTCTTAATTCCATTTCCTGAGACATAAACGCAGCTCTGAGAAAGAAGTTGGGTGGGGACAAAGCTCAGGGCCAGCCAAACAGCAGCACCCCAGCACACCAGGATGGCACAGGAGAGGGTTGCATGATATGTCATCCATTAGACGCTGGGGTTGTGGGGGAAAAATTAGCGGTTGCTAGGTGACTGGGAAGAGAAAGCTTTGATCAATGGGTGTGTGTCACTTTATGCTATCAGAAAAGGGGGAAAAGAGAAAAAGCTCTTATCTCATGCATTAGCTTGGTGCGCTTCCTTCCTGTTCGTGCTAACACGAAGATTGGGGATTTGTGGTGGTCATGCTACCTGTGCCTGCTCTGCTCCACTGTGTGTGTGTGACACAATAAAGTAGAGCAGACACAGGCGGTATGATTGTATGGAAAACCAAATCCTAGTCCCGGTGTGAGCAGAGGGTTGAGAGCACACATATCACACACACTGTCACTGTCCCTGCTGTGCAATAACATGGGTTCTTTGATGGCAGAGACTGCAAGCAGTACATGGACATTATCCTGTCTCAAGGATGTGGTGCCTGCCTCTTATGCCTGCAGATGCTGTGCGATAACATGGGTGCTGGGATGGCAGACTCCTGCAAGCAGTACGTGGACATCTATGCCCCCGCTGTGTTTGCCATGGCCATGGGCTACCTGGTGCCTGGTGCGTGCAAAGCATTGGGGTAGAAGGAGAGACAAGCATGGGTGCACGTGCTTTCTATCGGACTGACCTGAGAGGGCGACAGTACACAAAACAAGTACTCAGCACAAAGGTTGATGCACAACTGACGAACGACTGCCTTTGCGAACTGCCTGTAGTACCAAACAGCTGCAGTGAGCCAGTTCCATAGTAAGATATTCGTAGTACATGCGAGTACAGAAGTGGGTTTGGTACAGACCTCCCAGATTAGTGCGTACTTTTGTGCGGCAAAGAACCGCAGCTTGATGACCTTTGATAAGGGAGGTTTGGGCTGCAGCCACAGAGGGAGCCTGGTCAGCCCCACAGGTGTGTCCCTCCCTTAGGATAAAGGGGTTCAGCATCAAAAGAGCAGGAGGCTCAGAGCTCTCGTCTGGCAGTGCACAGCACAGGGCCCAGCTCTGGGCTGGCACAGCACAGTGGGAGGCCCAGCTCTGGGCTGGCACAGCACAGTGGGAGGCCCAGCTCAGGGCTGGCACAGCACAGTGGGAGGCCCAGCTCTGGGCTGGCACAGCACAGTGGGAGGCCCAGCTCAGGGCTGGCACAGCACAGTGGGAGGCCCAGCTCAGGGCTGGCACAGCACAGTGGGAGGCCCAGCTCTAGACTGGCACTGCAGCTTTTGTATTTCTTCTGCGTGCATGTAGTGGGGTGGAGAGGGGAGGCGTTGCAGGGGGGGACACGGGCGCGCACATCAGCGCATGTGCTCATGCATACACACACGGGTGTGAGCACAGTGTATGCGTGTACATTTGTGTGCGTTTGGGTGTATGCGCGCCCATATATTTGCATGAGAGAGCGTGATTTTTTGCATCACTTTGTGCATGTGTGTATATGTGTGTGTGCGCGCGCGCGTGCGTGTGTGTGTATGTGTGTGCGTGCGTGCGTGCCTGCCTGTGTGCCTGCGTGTGTGCCTGCCCTTGCCCTTGTGTGGTTCCGTTGAGCACCATGTTTGTGAGCACATTGCATTCCTCAAGAGCTTAGATTAAACGCCCTATGGTTCCATTTGGGACACTTTCCACTCAAAATCTACTGGTTACGGTCATCATAAGTATTATATGCTATAAATTCGGTCTATATGCATTGGGGATTTGGACGTACAGGACTGGCCAACCCTACAAATGACAGCTATACATCACCGCTCATGTTTTAGAGTTGGTCAGTTCCATGAATGCACATCGCGTATTTCACACTACCCTGCAAAAGATGGAAATATGCAACATACATGTACACAGAATTGGCCAACCCTGTCATTTTGAATGTGAAGAGCATGGACATATGGAATACAAGACCTTGTTTCATATCCGCCCTGCATGTTTGGCCATGGTACCTGTTGCATAGAAATAGCGCATGCAAGGAGGAAAGAGTTGCGCAGGAGTTTAAGATCACCTGCATCTGGGTGAGTTTGGGAGGGTGAGAAAGGCTGCTGCTCTCACTGAGTGCCCCCTGGCATTGGGGGAGGGGGGAAGGCGGGGCCTTGGACGTGGAGGTGATGGTCTCACTAGCATGCATGCCCTTTTGAGCTGATAACGTCCAGCACTCACGCCACCAAATGCGCTGCAGCCTTTCCTCTGCTTTTGCTTGATTGCTGTACATAAGAGCACAGGCTAGAAAGGACTGCCTCACACACATTACACACACACACACGCACGCACGCACGCATGCATGCATGCATGTCCACTTGCTCTCACACACCCTCGCTGTCCAAGTGCACGCAGGTCCAGCATGCCATGCAACCTGACTCTACATAAACACTTTAATACATACATACATACATACATACATACATACATACATACATACATACATACATACATACATACATACATACATACAAGGTTACAAGGGTTACAAGGGTTACAAGGGAAAAAGGCATCAGTCAAGACGTTTGACTGCTAGCCTGTTCATAATGGTAAAGTTATGAAAAATTGAAGTTTGTTGTTTGAAAGACTGTATTATGAAAATGTAAATACATACATACATACATTCATACATACATACATACACACACACATACATACAGACAGACAGACAGACAGACAGACAGACATACATACATGCGATTGAAGCTCCTCCGTCATGCGCACTGCACTCAAAACCTGCTGCTCTTTTACATGCACACGCACTCAAGACCTGCTGCTCTTATGCGTCCACATGCTCTGTGCCCTGGCCTGCAGGCCCTGTGTGCCAGGCCATCCAGCTGTGCCCCCCTGCCGCAGCCGACAAGGGCAGAATTGCCTTTAAGGTTCCATTGCTCTTACGCGTGCGCATGCTCTGTTCCCTGGCATGCAGGCCCTGTGTGCCAGGCCATCCAGCTGTGCCCCCCTGCCGCAGCCGACAAGGGCAGCACCGCCTCTAAAAAGCCACTGCTGCCGGGGGCCACCTGGGCATTGGGCTTGGAGAAGCTTGAGCAGCGCGGCCAGGTGTGTGTGTGTGGGGGGGGGGGGGGGCAGATGGTGGTTGAGTGGGTGGGTGATGCACATGTATGTGCGTGCCTAACTTGCATGGGCTCTTCTGCTTTGGCTCCCCACTTCTGGAGAGGATCTAGGGTCGATCAAAGCATTGAGGCAGCGAGTGTTGGGTGGTGTTAGCCAGCTTTTTCGCACGGCGCTGATTGCGACGCACCATGGTTGGTAGAGCTCCACCACGTATGTGCACTAGGTTGGCCAGTTCCATACATAAATGCCATACGTATTACACTTATCCTGCAACAAAGTGGGAATGTAAGGTCATGTACGGAATTGGCCATTCCTACAAATGTTCAAGGATGGCTGCTTCCCTCCCAGACCGATCATTAGATCGCTACAGTACCGGAGATCGTTGCATCGTTACATTAAATCCCGCGCTGCATGCAGCATGAACTGTACAGTACAGAAGTCGTCAGTTTCCCACAGGCAACCGACTCCAGATACTCAAGTGGAGTGCACATTTTTTTACACGGTACACTCAGTCAGGCATACCGATGTGCGGCCACTTGTTGATGTGCCACGCCGCATGTCCTGCACCTGCTACGTACCTGGTCACATGTTCACAAGAGGTGGCATTTGCTGAGGTGTGCACAAACACATGCATCCACGATTGCCTGCACACCAATGATTGCATGCCTAGGAAATCAACCAGAACGAGCAGAAGATGCTGGGGCTGACAAAGCCCATGTCAAAGGAGGCAGACAGCCAGGCAGCTGCCTTGAAGGCTGTGCAGCAGGCCATCCAGGAGGACCAGCAGCAGCATGCGCGCGAGTCCATCATGCAGCAGATGGTGGACAAGATGCGGGCAGCCATGGCACGGCTGCCGGGCTGCAAGCACAAGGTGTGTGTGTGTGTGTGTGTGTGTGTGACACCAGGCCCAAGAACCAGCTTGAGGCCTCCAAACAGCAGCACCGTCACCTCTGTCTCGATCTTTCAAGGGCCTCAGCTCAAGTCATCCTCCTTACCACTTTGTTAGGTGTGGGCGGGGTCATCTACACCCCTAACACTCTAGAGCCTCTTGAAGAGCTTGGTCTTGACACTCTTACAGCCACCAAGCTTGCTCTGAAGCTTCGTTCTCCTTCTGTACAGTATGCTTATAGACTTGCTAGCACCAGGCACGCTTTTGAGAAGGCTTCTCTCGGCTTTAATCACCAAGATCAAGCATGGGCTACTGCTAGGAACCCTCCTGATCCCCATTGACATTCTTTCTTTTGTTTCTCTTGGTGTAGGGCATACACGGTGCCTCGGCCCTAGGTATCCTCTTTTCCTTAATTGATGTGGGAGTGCTTATATTGCCTGCATAGTTCTTTCTTTCTTTCTTTGTGTGTGCGTGTGTGTGTGTACGTGCGTGCATGAGTGCGTGCGTGCTTGCATGCGTGCGTGCGCGCGCGTGTGTGTGTGTGTGTGTGTGTGTGTGTGTGTGTGTGTGTGTGTGTGTGTGTGTGTGTGTGTGCGTGTGCGCGCGCGCTTGGTATCGCTAGGAAAATATGTATCTTTGGACTTTCAAGGGGACTTGTGGCATGGGCTTTGTGCTGTTCCTAATGAAACTCTTGCCGATGCTGAATGAAGAAACTCTTGGTTTGCTGGATAGGGTCAACAGACTACAGACACACTCCAGACGATGGACTCGGGCTCAAAGAAATTGACGTGCAGCCCATCCTTCTCACTGCCTTAGAGCTTCTGTCTTGATTATTGCAAGTTTGATGCAGAGAAGCTTCTAGGGGCTGCACTATTGAAAATGTTTATGCATCTGCACTGATCGATCGCAGGCACAGGCGCAAGCTCGCATCAACCGAAAGGCCTTCTACTAGACATCCAAACTTTTTTGGAGGCCCATGAGGAGCATAGAGTCTTGTTGTGCATGTTTGGATGAGGATGGTTTGTGTCCGAGCAGCGCAGAAGCATGTATCAGTATTGTAACTCTAGCGAACGTGCCTTAATCTGTATTTTGTATAAATACTGTGGACCAAAATAGGACTTTGTACATCCACTTTGAGCCTTGTTTGCAGATTTGCTATGATTTCCTCGCTTCTAATGCTGGCTTCTCTTTGATCTACTCCTAATCCTTGAAAAAGCTTTGACATCTGTGATTTTCCTCCACAACTGATTTTGATAAATGCCCTTGCACATTCTGTGAGATTGGCATGAGAAAGAAGACAGGCAAGTAGGACGCAGCTGCCCTCTTGGCGGACAGCGGGACGCGAACTTGCCTGCAAGTAACGCACCTTTTCACATATTTAGCGTGCGCAACGAGGTCTTATGGGCTGTCTAATTAACAAACATTTGGAAAAAAAGAAGGGGCTGTACCTGCCTGGAGCATGAAAGGAATGTCAGTAATCTAACCAGATCATCCTTGCCTAAACATGACTGGAAAAAAAAGGACGGCCTTAGTTTGTTTGCTCTCCCTAGGAAAGGGAAGGGAAGGGTTACATAGCTGTACCTGCCTACAAGGGCAGCTTAGCTGAAGCATGAAGAGATGCCTGCAACCAAACCAAGAAACCAAACCAGACCAGAAGCTTGAAACAAAAAGAAAAGCTTGAAGTCTACAACTGTTTTTGCGTTGCTAAAAAAACAGAGATATATAGGAAGTGTAGAAGTTGCTCAAACTATCTCTCCAAAAACCATGCCACATTCATGTACAGCTCCATGCTTGCCGGGATAGCAATGAAGTACGTGTCCAGCAACCAGAGGATTGACAGACATATGTGTAGCTCCAACAAAGCATACATTTGTGCATACCCCAAACTCAGTATGTTCAGCCCCGCAGCACCAGGAAACACCTTGTGTAGCCCCATGACTGGCAGCAATCATCAGCCATGTTAAGCTTCCAAGATGCTGTGCTGTGTACGGCCCCACACCTTTCTGGACTGCATGATGTGTAGCCCCAATACCCCTCACACCAACTGTTCAGCTCCACATACTTCCAATTGAAGCACATGTTTAGCGTCAGGATGAAAAAGAGGGGCATCTGTGCCCCCAACAACTAACTGCAACAAGCTTTCCGAGGTTTTCCTGACGCCCAGGGTTATGTTCTACAATGCTTTACTGTGCAACAAAAGCACTACACTCAGTAAGGCACTGTGAGCAGATGTCAAATTGAGCAGTCTCTCGTAAATGCTGGACCTCAGTTTCTGGCTGCTTGCACAGGCTTAGACAGGTGCAGCATGTTTACTCATTGTGTTCATTCCGGCCAAGCTTTAGTCATGAGGGAATTTTTTGTTGATTTGAAAACAAGGCTGAGAGGTGTGTGAAACCTGATGCCTCGGCAGAGCACGGTGAGCACACAAACAAAAAAAGCTAAATATCATCACTGGGTGGCACTTCCTTCAAACTTGAAACCTTTGTCTGGTCATGGCTCGCACTCTTCTGTCTCAGGGTAAAGAAAAAGAAAAAGAAAAAGCTACGCAGGCAGAGAAAACTCTCCCTGCATCAATTAAGGAAAGAGAGACACATTGGCTCAAAGGAGCCGTGAGCCTCCCGCACCAGAAGATGAGAGGGGAGTTAATGTGGATCGGGTGGGTTTCTGGCAGCACGCTGCTCCAGAGCACCAGTGGTATGATGAGAGTTTTTCTTTTCAATTATTATTATTCCTATATGTCTCTGTTTTTTTTGGAGCAATACAAAAACAATTTGAGCCTTTAAGCTTTTCAAGGTTTGCAAGGTTTGCAAGGATAAGGCCTTCAGTCAAGAAGTGCGACTGCTAGCCTGCTCATAAAAGGCAATTAATTCATGGAAAAAGGAAGTTTGTTGTTTTTCTGGTTCAAAAAAGCAGACACATCATGAGATCCTGCCTGTGAGAACAAGGGAGCATATTTCCTGCAGAGAGAGACCACCTGCTATTGCAAAATATCAAGCAAGCCAAGCCAATAATAATGTGGCTGATACCGGGATCCCTAGTGCAGGCCCCGGCGAAAATCCTTTTTCTCATATATTTTGGTTAGCCAAGGGGGGAAAAAAAGAACACGATGCTGGCACATCCACAGCTCCTACACCAAATCCTAAAACCACCTACCTCCCCAATCTTCAAAATGCTCTCAAGTCTCATATGCATACAAAAAAAAAGACTGGGATATGCCAACTCCAAAACAGGCTACTACTCGTATTATCAGAGTTTGTTACCACATGTAGATAAGAAAAGTAGCAATGCCTTTAGGAACATGTCCTGTATATCCACACCCATGAAGCGCACCTTCTTACAATATCGCACTGGCACCCTCTATAACCAAAAACATGTGGTTCGCTTCAAAAGATCTACTGACCCACTATGCCCTCTCCCAGGCTGTCATCAATTAGACAGCGCACTCCACATGCTTTCAGGCTGCCAGGATCATATCATCTCCAGCATGAAAACTGAACGCCACAATGTTGCTGGAAGAAATATCATCAAAGCTCTTAGCAAAAGCCCTTGGGGAGCAGGTTTGGTTAACATGGACATAGGGTGCGGTGATAGGTTGGCGCAGCACAACCATGAAATCCCTGCACATGCATCGAACAGAATTATACCCCCTTACCTCTTCCCAAGAAAATTTTCTAAGAGATCTAGCCTCACCTCCTGCTGTCCTGATGCTGTACTGATCACTCCCTACAAAGCCAAACCCACTTCTTCTCCTTCTACCTCCTGCTCATACCATCATGCGTTGCGCAGCAGACACAACCCCACACTGAGGACCACAACAGCCAACCACGTGAGGCAACCTCACCAATTGAATGCAAACCAGCGGCATGTGCACTTGATTGAAATAAAGCACTGTGAAGACACGAGGCCTGGACAGCGTTGGAGGCGGCACAGCAGTAGCATGCAGACCTCTGCAAACTCATTAAGGCAAAAGTTGTGACTCTCCACACCATCCTTTTGGGTGCTACACTGAGCACACCCTTAACCAGTTTAAACAACTGGGACTTGACCACCAACGCGCCAACAAACTTGCTCGCAAACTTCATGCCCATTCTGTCATGTATGCCAACAAGCTTGTTACTAGGCGTGCTATTGAAAACAAGAATACTTCTCACAGTCAGGTTATGGAGCCGGGTGCTTCCAATAACCCTCAAGATCCCCATTAAAATCATCTTTTTGTAGCTTCGTGGTGGAGGGGACTCACGACTCCTCTGAGCCAATGAGTCTCCTTTTCTTTAATTGATGTAGGAAGAGATTTCTCTGCCTACGACGTTTTTCTTTTCTTTTCCACCTGGGGATGTGTGCAATGAAAGAAGACATCTTGTTCATCCTGGACATCATCATCAGCCTCACAAAGGCCACAGTTTGGGGGGATATATGTGATTTCAGGTTGTTGTCTCATAGCGAAGGGTGTGAATGCGGAGTCTAAATCCAGCCACGTTCCAAACGACATCATGGGGGAGGTCAAGGGACATGTATCTGGGGAAACTGTACGGAGAATGCATAACCAAGGCCCTGTTTGTAGGAGGAGCGCACCACTGGTGATAGATCAAGCATTTACTGTTGCGCTTTCTTGGGTGTGTGCTGAAAAAAGGCTCCCAATATCGTAGATGCCTGGTCCTGAGCTCCACAACAAAACGACTGAGATGAATGGGCTCACAATTCAGCAGCTTCTGTTTGAAAATGTGGGAGTGTGCCGAACCATCCATGGCTGACAGAACATGGGAGGACCAACAATCATCAGATCTCGAGCTCAGTCGCATGTCGGCCTGCAACATATGTTACATTGTGGAGCTGTTGCATCGTCAAGGAGTTGTAAAGACGCATTGCTGCTCGGAACCAGTTGAATTGTAAGGGCTTTATACCACATTCTCGCATGATGCACCAAGAGGGAGTAGTGTCCCTGGACCCCAGAGTTCTTTTAGGCACTGTTAGCAGCCAGTTCTGTATGGGATTGTCCATCTCTTTGCGTTGTCGAAGGGGTAGCCCAGATCTGACTTGCATACATGCCAGCAGGGATTGTGTACTTCGTCTTGAGGAGCCAAATCTGGGCGTGTAATCTGTTGGCAAGGTCGTGCCTCTGAACAAACTTTTTGACTCGGAAAGTACCAGCTGTGAATGGTCGCAACGCTGCATCAGCCGCAACATCTAGATTGATTGTTTTGTCACTTACCATGCCAAGATATTTGGAGTATCTGTGAAAGGGAGCTGCGTACCATCAATGTAAAGTGGGGGCAGATTATCAGACCTAGAATTGAAGCACATCACCTCAGATTTCAGTGTGTTGACAGTCAGCGACTTCCTTTCAACATAAGCTCTCAATGTTTTTAGCATGGTCTGCACATTGGTATGGTCATTGGACATGAGAGAGAGGTCATCAGCGAACAGTATGTGAGTCACCATGAAATTGGGAATACCGGTGAGCGCACCCTGCACCCCTTCAGCCATACAGTCAATGTCGTTCAAGTAAATTGAAAACAGCAGGGGGGAGAGAGGGCACCCTTGTTTGAACCCAAGTGATGGCTGCACATTTGCTCTCTTGTCCCCATCCAGGAGCATGTACCCACCCTCTGGCCTGCGTAGACTTTTCTTTTTTTCCTTTTCTTTTCGTTGGTTGCAGGCATCTCTTTTTATGCTTCAGCTAAGCTGCCCTCGCAGGCAGGTTACAGGTTACAGGTCACAGGAAAGATAAGGCCTCCAGTCAAAACGCTTGACTGCTAGCCTGCTCATAAAAAGCAACAATTCATGTAGAAAAGGAAAAAGCTTGTATTTGCTTTGACTTAAGAAAGAAGAGATATGACAAGACTGTACATGGTGAATGCCAGGTACGTAGGGAACCACGCTATTGGAAGAGCCACTTGCAGGCAGGTACAGCTATGTAGCCCCTTTCCTTCCTTTCTAGGTACTATCTTGATCTGGACAAGCACATGCTGAGAAACAAAGCGTGCTTTTGGCCACACGCACACACCTTGAGAGTTGCGAGTTCACTTTGACAGGAACATACATCTGAACATGATAGGTTTGACCATGGACTCCAAGATGAAAAGCATGCCATTTCCTTTGTTCTTGCGATCCAACGTGTTCTCTCAGAAGACTTGCCCACATTTGTTCTCTGACTTCCCTTTACTCACAGACCTTTCCTGGACGAATCAAGCGTTTTTACAAAACTAAAGCTAGTCCTTTGAGGATGTCTTTTATTTCTTGCAGAAAAAGAAAGAAAGACAGAAAAGTCTAAGCAGGCCACAGGCCGCGTGCATTAAGGAAAGGTCCCTTAACTAGAAAGCTAACAAGGGCCCCACCAGAGGTCCCTCAGAACTACACTAGCTACAGCTAGCCTGAGAGAGGGAAAGAGATTGAACTAATGAGGATCGGGCGGGTTGTCGGCCATGCCCCGAGACGCCCGGACTCTCCTTCTCCTTGTATCCACCTCCGCACACCCAGCAACCCCCCCCCCCAGGAGCCCCCAGGAAGCAAAGAGCATGTTGGGTGTTGATGATAGTGGTTAGTCTCTGTATGGCATGACAGCTCAGCTTGGAAGCTAGGGATTTTGCTTTGTGTTTGAATAGGCCCAAATTGACAAGAGGTTTGATCGTGGACTCATTGTAAATAGTGCCAGCCACACCAATTAGGATGATGTGTAGAGCCACTTTGTTGTTCCTGTTTGGATTCCTTGAGCTGCGGGTTTAAGTCTGGTTATAGTGTGAGCATGTTGAGCTGCTGCAGTTTCGAAAGTAATGTAGGGATTGGTGTCAGGGCAGAATTTTAGTTCAACAAGGTGAATGTCTCTGTCTTGTGGAGGGATCTTAGAAGGATCAAGGTGAGTTTGTCTGCCTGGGATAGATCTCACAAAGATTACATCAGGGCGGCTCTGGTGCCGAGCAGAGGAGCCAGCACCATTAGGAAAAACCCAGTCTGGAATGGCTCGTGAGATGTTTTCTGGAACTTGTATCCCCTGATCCAGGAGTCTCTCATTACGGCAGGCATCCATACCAATAAGAGATGAGCCAAACCTGCCTTTGCTAAGGGCTTTAAAACAGAAGCTAAGGCCAACATGGTGTCTGTTGGTGTGCATACCACTCATAGTTGGATTTGGACATCTGAGGACAACATGATTAATGCTGTCCATATCATCACACAGCGGGCATCTTCCATCGGTGGAAGATTCGTTGAATCTGATAGCATGCTTTTGTGTGTAGATTGTCCCTGTGCGGTATTTGATTACATTTATCTGTTGTTTGAAGGTGATCTTAGGAGTAGACCAGAAGGAGTTACTGATTTCCTTGTTAGCAAGTTGACAGGTTGGGTTGTGAGCTTCTATATTAGCAGTGGTGAATGGGGAAGTGGGTTCAACCATGCCATACAAGTTGTATGGCATGGTTGAGCCTCTGTCAGCTATTGTAATGGTAGCCAGAGATATCAGCAGAGCCCAGCTTGTGCTTTTTTGTGCATGTGCAATCTAAGTTGGTCGTTCAGGTTGTTGAGGTAGTGGGTTGGGAAAGCGTGGGAGCGGTGCAGGCTATCGTTTTGTCTGTGTGAGGCCTTCAATGAGAGCCAGTAAAAATTGTGGAATGGGTCCCAGGCATGTGGGAGTTCAACATCTGTGGTGGCCGTGAGGGCTGCAGACCGTGCGCAGGCGTCAGCCCCCTCATTGCCAATGATGCCAGAGTGAGCTTGCACTTTGTAGAATTGAATAGGATGAGGGGAGTGCTCTTTTATGGTTGATATAGCACTAATAAGCTCTGCATGTAGGTGATACCTCATGCGCATCGGATTGAGAGTTTGTTTAGAAATCTGGGAAAGGCAGGATGCACTATCAGAGGCAATATCAGTTTGCCCTTGTTGGAGTGCCACAAGAATACCTGCAAGTTCTGCTCTGTTGATGGTATTTGTAGGTCCACAGCCATTGGGTTTGATGTGCAGCTGCAAGTGTTGGGAGGGTAGACTAGTGTCCCTTCCCGGCTTGTAAACACCTGAGCCAGAAAGTGGTGGGGAGTCATCATCTTTGTGTTTGATTACACTGCCATCAGTGTAGGCGATTTCTTTCCAGTCTTTGATCTTAGGTGTGAACATCTTTTTGAAGTTGGCAGGAAGGAAGGCAGCCCTTGCCTGAGGGCACTTATGTGAACAGCTGTGGGTGTCAGGGGGGAGTGATTGGAATTTCTTTTTCCAAGTGTTTGATGCAAGCTGCTGGTGGGTACGCAGTGGCGTGGCAGAATAAGGACGATCCAGGGGTAGCCAGTGAGCTTCTGATACATCTTGGTTAAGGAGTTTCTTGCAGAAGCAAACTAATTAGACTTATCATTTTCATTTCCGAATGGTTTTTTGGTTTTTATCCCGGCCGGAACACATTGCAACCCACGTTCATTTTGAGACATTTGATCCATGCAGCCAAGAAAAAAGCCCAACTCCCCACAATGCTGCATGTGGCTTTCAATGACTCAGTCGGACTTCAAACAGGCTTATGGCACCATACTTAGAGATAAACGTTGGGGGCACCACCAGCACATCTGCATGCTTGCACACATGTTGTCTATCATAAAGAATTTGTATGAAGATGATGAGTATGTGCTGGTTGATGGACTCAAGCGGGTGGAGCCAGCTAAAAGGGTCAAATAAGGTTGCCCTCTCTCTCCTCTGCTCTTCTCTTTGTATATCAATGATATAGACCATGTGGCTGAAGGCGTTGAGGGAGCAGTTATAGGCACTGAGGGTGTTCGGATCATGCACATGTCCTATGCAGGCGACCTTAGCTACACTTCCAACAAGGCAGATCAGATGCAGCGCATGCTTAATAGATTGCTGCCTTTTGCGCGTAGGAAAGGCCTGACTCTGAACGTTGCAGGGTCAGAGGCTGTGCATTTTTATTTCCAGTCTAATGCGCAGGTGCCTTTGTTTTGCTATGAAACTGAACAGCTCGTTAACAGAGACTCCTTTAGGTATCTAGGTTTTTTTTGCGCTTAACGGTAGCATGGCAGCAGCTGAGCATGTTGTTCCCACTTCTCATGCTGATTCCGTGCGTGTTAGGCATTTTGTCAGTGAGCATGAGCTTGTGGACAGGCCGCACACTCTTCTGTGGCTGACTAGGCTGAAAGTGTGCATTATTCCTGCTAGCATGTATGGCAGCCAGATTTGGGGCACAAGATATATGAGGGAAGGGGCTGAGATGGCTTGCCCGCTCCAAACTGGTCACCTATGTCTCTTAAAGTGCGTGCTTGGAGTTAAGCGTTCCACTTGCAAGTGGTCCGTGCTGTGTGAGTGTGGTCAAGAGCCATCGCAACTCTATTGGTTTCGGGCGGCCATTCGTTTCTACAATTCTATGCTGACTTCAAATACCGAGCTTGTGAGGAAAGTGCTAAAGGCTGATAGGGCATTGAGTGCGGCCCCTGGTGCGAAGTGTTGGACTGCTGGGCTTCTGGAGTTCTTTAAGGGTTTGGAGAAGCATGAGCAGTACACCCAGGCTGTTTTGACAGGAACAACTATTAATATTAAAGACGTTGCTACTGATCTGCGCAGTCGTTTGTGTAGGGTGTGGAGCAATTTAGACAATGTTGAGCCAAGGGGCTGTTGTCTTGCGGCCCAAACTCAATGGGCGAGGTACAGAGAGTGTCAATGTTTTGGAGCCCTTCTTGGCTAAGCTTTTCAAGTTGCTCCATGACAAGGCATGCATCCCTGCTTGTTGGAAGTATGCAAAATTAAGCCCACTGTATAAAAAAGGGCCCCTGCTTAACCCGAACAGCTATCGCATGTTGGCAGTCAGTGGCACTATGTATAGGATGTATGCCAATGTTATACGTGCTTTACTAACTGACTGGTGCCAGGAGGCTAACAAAATACCAGATACTCAGTTTGGCTTCTATCCTGGCCGTAATACACCTCAGCCTTTGTTTATTCTTTGCCATCTGCAGCATGCTGCCCGCACTGTGCAATCAAACAACTCGAGTAGATTGCATGCGGCATTCGTAGATTTCAAACAAGCCTACGACACCATTCCTAGGGAGGCTCTCTGGCAACACCTCCGCCGCATCAGCATGCCCACTTCTTTGCTGTCGATTATCCAAGACATGTATGCTGCTGATGAGTATGTTTTGAAGGATGGTGCAAAAACTGCACACGTGCATCCTATGCAAGGTGTTAAGCAAGGGTGTCCTCTTTCTCCTCTCCTTTTCTCACTTTACATCAATGATGTTGACTTGATTGCTGAGGATGTGAGAGGGGCAGTAACTGGCACAGAGAATGTTCGCGTGACCCACATGTTGTATGCTGATGATCTCACATTGCTTTCCAATGAGCCAGGTGCTCTTCAAACCATGTTAAGCAGGCTTAATGTGTATGCTAGGAAGAAGCATCTCGTTATCAACACCTTAAAGTCAAAGGTTGTGCACTTCAACTCAAAAGGAATCAATCTCCCTGTTTTTACGATTGGCAGTGACACTCTTGCTCATAAGGACTCGTTTAAATATCTTGGCATGATGTTTTACAGGACCTTGAACATGGCTAAATCGGCAGAAAATGCAGCTTGTGCTATGCTTACATCTGCTTATAGGATTCGTCGTTTTGTACGTGAGCACACACTTGCAGATAGGCCGCATGCTTCCTTGTGGCTTGCAAAGACGTATGTTATTCCAGCTGGTATGTACGCGAGTCAGGTGTGGGGTACAGGTTTCATGCAGGCAGGCAAAGAGTTCTCTAGTGCTCTGCAAACTTTGCATCTGAATTTCTTGAAAGGTACCTTGGGTGTGAAGCGAACTACCACTAACTGGGCTGTTTCGAGAGAATGTAGGCATCAACCACTGCAGTACTATTGGTTTAGAGATGCAGTCAAGCTGTACAACAGCATGCTTGGTACAAATAGTAGTACTTTATGCCGTGTTATGCAAGCCGATTTGAAGTTACAATTTAAGGATGACAATTGCTGGACAGCGCAGTTAATTCAAGCCTTCCAAGGTTTGCGTGGTTTTGAAATTTTTGAGCAGGCTGTGAGGTCAGGAGGTGCCATTTCCATGAATGATTTTAGTGCAGACTTGAGGTACAGATTGCAAGGAGCTTGGAGAGAAGCTGAGCCAGTGGATCCAAGGGGAAACAACAACAAACTAGCTACTTACCAATCTTGGTTTGCTACTCCTTTTGCTTGCAACGCTCGCCAAACCTATGCACCCCTGCCTTGGCATCTTTTTTTGGATTTGCCTAAGCAAGTTATGCGTAATGTGAGCAGGTTCCGGCTTCGTGCTCACACTTTGAAAGTTGAATCGGCTGTTTGGCAGGATGATGGTACCTCTGTGTGTGACAGGTGTCCTTGCAACCAAACTCAAGATGAAGCACATGTCCTTTTTAACTGTACTGATGAACACGTTTGTTCTCTGCGCCGCAAGTATCAAATGCTTTTTGAACCTTCAAGACGGTCTTTCAATTTCTGAGGCAAGATTTGAATCAGTTGTATCACTTCTTTTCTGATAATATGGATGTTTTTTGTGAGTCTGGCAGAGACCAGCAGGCTGAGCAGTCAAACCACCTGGCTGAAGGCCAACCCCCCATTTAACCTTATTTCCGAACTCATGGATACTTCTGTATGGCTGGAACAGTTGAGCAGACCGAGCAGCCAAACTACCTGGCTGAAGGTCAAATCCTATTGCAACCATTAGGTTTCTGTCTGACTTTTTCCTAGGCTTGCTGTGTCTGCTTCAGCTTTGAAGGCAATCTTCCCCGGAAGACCCTTGATAGCTTGGTCTTCAGAGACCTTCCCCTCATGCATGCGGCTAATTGGTTTGTATGGCCCTTTTCTTTCTTTTCTTTCACGAGCTCTTTTTTTTTTTAACAGGCTCGCAGTCAGTCAATTTGACTGGAAGCCTCTTGCACCTGTAACTCAGACCAATTCAAACAAAGAAGTGGCAAATTCATTCACAATCAGCGCATGGATGCGCCTGACGCATGTCAAAATATGTACAGTGCAAATCAAAGGTATCAAAAGTGTGAAAGCTGCTGTGAAGCTGGAAAAGGAAACAATATATTGCAATGGAGCACACATCCATTGGCATTGATCAATGCATGTAAATCCTGCGAAACGAGATATCATAAACACACAGCAAGTCCACTGCATACTAGGGAGACAAGCCTTGAGCCTCTGCTGGCTCGTCATTACCATTCTGACCCACATAAACCTCGCAAAGAGAAAGTCAATGGATGTATATAGTTCCTGCCACATTTCTTAGTGCTTGTTAAGGATTGAAGGATTTGTTATGAATATGAATATGGCCGTGCTATAGCGGCCGATGCCCCCTGGGGACAAGAGGCTTTATTTCCATGTACCAGTGACCTGCCTCACCTTGCTAGCCCTGGGTGCATCCTGCACATCTGCCGTGATCTAGATTGATACACCTATCCGCACCATCAATACTTGTGATCCAACAGCACACTGTGCACCCGTTGCTTCTCCACTTACTCCGAAGCATCGACACAAAACAAGCACCACGATGAATGACGAGGATGGAGGGGGGGATGTCTCAGTGCATCCCCTGCTCCTTGCCCCACAGCTTAAACAAGCCAGCTTTAACCCTGTGGTGCACTCACAAGCACCCTGCCTACATATGTTGTACCACCAGCCTAACCATGATGAGCACTACTCAGAACCTCACCAGGGCTTCACGACTTGTACAGCAAGCACTTCAGACCTCAGAAGGTTCACCTGCAAGACCCACCCACCGACCATGATTGCCTTGCACAGCCCCTTCCATAGACGGGTGGTGGCATGCACGATGGGCAAGGCCCCTGCCCCAGAACACAAGCTTGTAAAAAAATAAAGAGAATTGACAGGCCGTCTAAATGGCTACCTTGGAAGCATACATGGTATTGTACCTAGCACAGGAGGGAGCCGGTGTAATCGGCCCTTATGGATGGAGGTCACTTTAAATGGCTACCTTGCGAGCGTACATGGCATTGTACCCAGCTCCAGACTTGCCTGCAACCAGCTTGCGGCTCAGCCTGCTCCCTGCGCTGCTTGCAATACTGCTCCCACATGTGCTGCTGCTGCAGCTGGAATCCACGCTGTCCATGCTGCTCCTGTCCTTCGCACCATCCTGCGTGCGTGCGTGCGTGCATGTGCATGTTTGCATGTGTACGCGTGTGTGCGCGCGCATGTGTGAGTGCATGCGTGCATGCATGCGTGTGTGTATGTGTGCACATGTGAGTGCCTGTGTGTGTATGTACATGCACGCGTGCCGGTGGATACATGCATTGGCAGTAAACACAACATCAGCATTGTATGCAGTGCACATCTGCCACACAAAAGTTGAGCATCCTGCTGGGAGCATCCTGCTTCGTCCCTTCAATAGTGGGAGGAAAGCCACAACAACACTGTTTGCACAGGGATCCTACATCATGGCTTCTCTCTGGGACAAGCACCAAGCGCATTTCAGTGAGCATGGTTTCAACGTTCTTTTGTATGAAGCAGGCGACTTTGTACCTACCACACCTGGTGTTCCTGCAGCATTATTGGTTGAGACCTAGGCTGATAACTGGGAAATGCCAAAATATGTCATAGGAGTCATGTCATAGGAGTAGTACCCGTGCTCATCTGCTTGGGAATGACTTTTTTCAAACCATAATCATTAGTCAATCAATTATCAGACACTCACCTGAGGAAGGGCGGTCAGCCCCATGTCCCCTTGCAGGAATTCTTGTGCCCCTTGGAGTAGGTGCAGCCAGCTGGAGGTGGTAGCTTGGCTGGGGGCATCAAGATGCGAGGACAGATCTAGGAATGCCTCTAGTTGGCTGGCAATGGAATGAAGGAGCAAGCCTGAACTCTTGTCCTCAAGTCCTGCGCAAGCAAGTGAATGCAAGTGAAGTGCAGCAATCAGTCAGGTCAAGCGAGCATGGGCACGCTTCTTTCTCGGCGCGATGTGCTTGGGGGTATGAAGGCTGTTAGTGGAGGGGACTGATCTAATAACCTAGGATCGCGCGAAGCACGAGGCACGGTTGAAGCACTCATTTCAGGCGAGCACTGCCTCATGGCTCCTTCATAACCATGCCAGCGCAATAAGGCCACATTGGACAAAGATGTCATTCCCATCATGGCATGGCAGGTATAAGAGTGTCCACCTTTATAGCTCACTTGTGTCACCATTCCAGGAAATTTTCAGTTCCATGCATGCGCATGCAGCCGCGCATGCACTACCTATACAAGAAGCTCCACTTGCTGAAGGCAACTGATTTCCTGCTCCTTCCCTTGAGCTCGGTGGCATCTAGGCATCCGAGCTAGTCAACACAGTATCGCGACAGCTTTCATTCCCTCTTCCCCCTTTGCAGCCCTAAGAAATCACAGCATGCCCTTACCTTGCTGCCTCAGCAGAGCTTCCCTCACCGCCTCCTGAGCTTCCTGAGTGGCACCTCTGAGGGTTGCGGCCCCTGCACGCACAGAGAGGGTTTAAACGTCTCGGGTCAGCATGCATGCACTGCGCGAGTAGGGCACAATCAGGAATTTCAGGAGAAGATGTTTGTCGCGGAAGTGCTTTAAACTCGTCACATCCGGTGTCGCAAGTGCCGCGTACGCTTAGCATACTGTGTGCAGCAGCTGCACAGCACGAGCCATGAACCAACCTGCTTGGTTCATCACTGCATGGTTCAAACGCTGCAGTTTTTCGCGCAAGCCCGACGTCCACTCTCCTTGCATGTAGCCTGCAGCATGCATTGCGGAGTTTTGTCGATTGGCTTTGCATGCTCATACTTTTACATACACACATGCATAGCACGTCCACTGTCCTTGCACCCACAGTCGTACCGAACAAGACACAGCTGCTTCGTTGCGGGCACAAGACCATTAGTTTCCCACATACCTTGCAGCTGGGGATTATGTCCCATTCAAGAGGCAATGAATGAATTGAGTTTTGGACCGAAAATGAATGTTATGCCTGCTGCCGCTTGAGCTGTTTTGTCAACGAACCATGAACTGGAGTGGAAGCTGAAGTGTGTAAAAGAAGGAAGGATAAAAACATAAATGAGGAGATTTGAAAAAGGAATAACTTCAGAGTTCCCAGCTGTCATGATCAATCTGAATAGTTAGGCCTGTGTGTGCAGTGCCCTCAGCGGCAGTTTCCCATGCAAACACAGTGCAGCACCTGCTAAAATCAGATATATGAACATGGCAGGTGATACAGGGACCGAAGCCAAGAAGCAAACCGGGGGGGGAATGAACATGTTGGTGCTGTCATGCATCATCTTGGGTACTTCCCTAAGGCTTGCCTATCATCGGACTTTCCAGTGGGTCCCCAAACCCACAGCAGACACAGTTGCTGGGCACCTGTTCTCGGAGCAGCGCGCACTCCGCCATGTGCACGACTTGGTCAACGGCATCGGGGATAGGCAGGTAAGTGTGAAAAAAATTGTACCAGGAAAATATGGACGCTTGTGCTTGCTGAATGCTTTACCTGCTGCTGCTTACGGAAGGCTTCCTGCTTGCTGCAACATCTCAAGCATGCTTCCATCCAGGGCCTCCAACTCATGCCTGCAGATCTCCAGCCCTGGACTTCCCTTAGCTACAAAGTACATGATGGAACAAGTGAAAGCGATTGCAAACTCAGATTACTCCCGCAACGACATGGAAGTGCAGGTGAGGGAATGTGGGGAAGCAAAAAGAATGCAGGAAGGCTGCACCAGAAACCATCGTCACTCCATTGGAAATAAACGATTTTTTCATGACTGTTGGCTGTGTCTCTCACCTCCTCACCTACTCACCGCACCCCCTTTCTTCTTTCTCTGCTCAGGTTGACTTGGAGACTGTGTCCGGGGTAAGCAGAGAGCCTGCCACTCGCTTTTGGTTCCTAGAATTTGCAGGGCTGAATTGGAGAATGGCATGGCATACGGGTGCGACTCTTACTGACTGGTGCAATACAACAAAGACAGGCCATCCAGAACTTCAGTAAAATAATTATGAATTTGGGAAACGTGTTCTGCTTTGCTGCAAAGGGAGGGAAGGTGCCATGTTGGGGACCTTGCAATGAGGTGTGCAGTGATGCGAGGTTGCGCAACTCCTCCATGCTCAATGGACTCAGTGGTACCAGTTGAATGCCAAAATGCAATTGGGGGCAATGAGTATAAAGTACAAACACAAAACTTTGCTTACAGTATAAATGTATAAGTCAAGCTGGCCTGACTTGCATCTTTGCATTGTATGCATTAGGAAACTCGAAGAACTAGTGAGGCTCCAGCCTGCCATGTTTTAAAAGCTGCGGCGGAGGGAGAGAAATTAAAGAAAGCCAGGCAAACTTAGAGCTCCCCTTCATTCTTATACCGTGCTAAGCTCTATAAAAAAAGGGAAATCGAAGGTCTTAGTTAACTGTTGTAGTAGAATGTTCAATGAATGTGCGCCAGGCTGGCCGAATGCTACCTGGGGGAAAGCTCTGATTATGCATGCACAATTCTGTGCTTGCACAGTCTATCTTCCTTTTTTCACTCTGCTGCTGCTTGGCCCTGCAGGCCGTGGCCATGTCCTTCACCGGCATCAACTTCACGAACGCATACAGGTTTGTGCCATGCGTGCTATGCTGCATGTCCGACGCGACTCAGTTGTTGTTGCCGTCGTTGCTGTCCAAGTATGAGAGCCTTGTTTAGTCAGTGCAAGCAGCACAGCCCTTTCCCCCATCACATGCATGCCGTGTCTTTCATCATCCATACATAGCCCAGTCATCTGTGGGTCAGCTCATACAACTGCTGGCTGTGAGGTATGGCAAGTCTGGGGTGGGCTGCAGCAGGGCTGAGGTTTTCTGTCAGGCACACAAGTACTGTTTTGTAAGGGGGGCTTTGAGGGCTGTAAGGGGGGATGTGGGGCTGATGTGTGCTGTAAGGGGGGATGTGTGCTGCTGTTTGTGTCAAGCATGGGAAGCATCCTTCACTGGCGCTCTCATTTCCGCCGCATCAACGCTTGCATACACTTGCATACCTCCAGGCGCTAGGCGCTCAAGCCGCTGGTGAATCTTGTGATCATTTGATGCTGCGTGTTGCATACACAGTGGCGCTGCCTGTTCAACGCAGGCACTTGGACAATGTCGTCTTGAAGGTCACCCCAAAGGCGCTGCAGGGCTACCCTGCTGTGCTCATCTCCTCCCACTATGACTCTGCTGTGTGCTCTAAAGGGGCCTCTGACGATGCATCCCAGGTATGCACGATGGTGGTGGTGGTGGTGGCGGCGGAACCTGGCGTCTTTTCCATTGCAAGAGGCTGTCAAACCGGGGCGAGACAACGCTGACTTTGTCACTGTCATTGCTGCTGTGTTCCACCTTGACCAAAGAGCCATGATGTATATAATATATATAATTGTTCCCCTGGGTGCACTGTTCTCTTAAGTGCACTGTTCCCCTGGGTGCACTGTTCTCTTAAATGCACTGTTCCCCTGGGTGCACTGTCCTCTTAAATGCACTGTTCCCCTGGGTGCACTGCTCTCTTAAATGCACTGCTGTTTTGTAGGTGGCTGTCATGCTGGAGCCTGCGAGGGCCCTGGTTCACTGGGAACACCGCCTGCTTGCGTCACCTGTGATCTGCACTGATCTCTTGGATGCACTGCTGCAGGTGGCTGTCATGCTGGAGCTTGCAAGGGCCCTGGTTTATAGAAAAGACAACTTGCCTGCGTCACCTGTGATCTTTCTGTGGACGGGGGGTGAGGAGGCGATCAGCCCGGTGAGCTGTTGTCCTTAAATTGGATGCATATCAATGACCAAAGGTCGTTAGGTTGCGAGCAGGTGATTCAAACATGAGTGCAAAGGACGAGCGAAGAAATGCTGCTGCTGTGCTGTATGGATTGTTGCTGCTGAATAAGTGTGAGGTTGTCACAAGAATCTTAACTGTGGATGAGGGAGCACCTGGTATTTGTGTGAGCGCCCGGGGGGAAGGTCTACCTCAGGGCCTCCACCCTCCCTCCAGCTTTTTTCCTGGTGCTTAGCATACTGCCAAAAGAAAGAAGGAAAGAAACGAAAAAACTATGTGGGCACTGCACCACATCAATTTAGAGAGAGAGGATGCCTAGGGCCAAGGTACTGTGGCTGCTGTTTTTCAGGATTGCATGTCTCGAAAAGCCAGTGCTGACACCAACAGTACGTGACTGACGGTAGGCCCCATTGAAGAATGGAAGCACCAAAATTGGATTGAGCGGTTTTCCAGCCCGCGGGTCTAAAATGTGTGCTTTAGGTATTTAGGCTGATCTGTTTGTGGCTGGACTTATCCGCCAAAACCTGAGTCCATGACTTTAATGTGAAACGAGCATGTATCCTGCTCATAAAGAATCTTGTGAGAGTGCCACTTCAGAACTCCAACTGGTCTCAAAATATCCTACTCATTGCGCAAAATCTGAGCAGCCAGTGCTGACAGCAAATCTGGACCTGATCTCTCTCAGACATGGCAGCAGCAACCAAAACAATGTCGATCCAAGGTTTAAACATGATGCCACATGCGCACCCTGCCCTCTTGTGAGCAGCTTGCACGGTAACACCACCCTCATTCTCTGGTAGATCCAGCCATGTATGGAAGTGGATGTTTTTCATCCTTTCTAAGACCTATGTCAGTCACGATTGTCTAGCTCTGGATTGTATGACAATTCGATGGTGCTTTAATCAAGGGAACCAGGTAAGGCATAGGTTGAGTGTGTGTGTGTGTGTGTGTGTGTGTGTGTGTGTGTGTGTGTGTGTGTGTGTGTGTGTGTGTGTGTGTGTGTGCGCGCCCTCTGGGGATCATGTGTAGACTTCTCCGAGAGTTTATGTGCGTGAAGAATTTTGTGGGGGTAAGCAAAGAGGTTATAAAGAAGGAGCTCCCCTCTACAAGGGAGAGGCATCTGCAAAGAGCTCGCTGTGTTGCTGATTATTTTGGTACTTGTACAGAGGGGGTGGGAAAACAGGGTGAGTTGTATGCAAAGCAAGGTTAATTTCAAGTGTGCAATGAAGGTTAAATTGTTTGCGATGCTATGGATTGAGCTGCACCACAGAGGCAGTAGAATGCCATTGGCTAAGTTTTACATATCATCTTCTTATGTCCTTCCTTCTTTGGATCATGAACAGGCAGGTAATGGGTGGGCCACGTACTCCAAGCACTACAAAGATGTCGGGGCGTTCATCAACTTAGAGGTCAGTAGGCATTGGGCACGGATAGGGTTGATCCTAGACTTGAAATGATGTATGCAGGCACTGCAAGAGGTGTCCTGGTTGCTGGTTTGGTCTTCTGGGATTGCGAGCAGGCAATGGCCCTTGCCTGCATGTCTGAAGTGCGCCGCAACAGTGTTTCATGCTGGGTTTCCTTTCTTCTTCCACGCCAGATCAAGGGATATCTGGTGCCCTGTGCACAAACAAAGGGTGTTTTAATGGAGTGCTGCAGTTTAGCACATACAGAAGTCTGCTGAGGATGGCAGAATTTTGGTCATGCTTGCAGCGGAAAAAAAATTTAACCCCTGTTTCATAGCTATGCACACGCATCTACGCCACTAATGTGCCAACACACATTTCGTCCCAGTTATAAGAAGCTTTTGTCAATCTTAACCCATCCAAACACATGCGCTGCAACTGCTTCTGCTGGTGCTGCAGTCCATGGGCGGCGGGGGTGTGCCCATCATTTTCCAGCACACGGGGGCGTGGGTGCTCAGCGCGTTTGCCAGTGGTGCCCCCCATCCCCGTGGCTCTCGGGTCGCACAGGTGTGTGCTTTGTGCACTGTGTGTGTATGTGAGTGAGTGTGTGTGTGCGTGTATTAGATGTACATGCTGTTGCAAGACAATGTACAGGCTGTTACAAGAAGTACCTGGTGCACGACTCGCATTCCCTCCCTGCCTTCACCATTACAAATACATGCTGTTGCAGGGCAATGTAAAGTACAGGCTGTTGTAAACAGTATCTGGTGCAAGAATCACATTTCCCTCCTTGCCTCCACCCTCAGAGTAAAAGCTCTGTTGCTGGACAACACTGAGCAACATGACACGTACGTACACACCTGGTGCTCCTAGCATGCCAATGAACTCATGCGGTTGCAGGACATCTTTGACCTCCACCTCATTCCCGCCGACTCCGACTTCCGAATGTTCAGTGCTCGGCACTATGGCAGGTGACAAGAAACATGGGATGGTTCGTGCAGAGTAGATGATGACGGTAGATTGGCTTATGCATGGGGCAGGTGACGAACAGGCAAAGGTTGGCTCATGCATGGGTTGGACTATCAATTTTCAACATGGGGTGGTCTGTGCAGAGCAGGTAATAATGGATTGACCTATGTGTCAAGCAGGTGACAAAAAGGCATGGGTTGGCTCATGCATGGGTTGGATTGTCATTTTGAACATGAGGTGTTTTATTCTCTGAACAAAGAGCAGGTGATGGTGGATTGATTTATGCATGGGGCTGGTGCCAAACAGGCATGGGTTGGCCCATGCACGGTTTGGATGGATCATGCATGGCTTAAACAGCTCATGTATGGCAGGTGGGGATAGGTAGGCATGGGTTGGCTCATGCGTGGGTTGGATGTTTGTAACGGTGAATGAGCACCCTGAAGATCTGTCGTATGTTTACTCTAAGGATAATGTGCACCTGAAATGTTTTGATATTCATGTCACACCAAAAATAAAACAAGAAAGAAAAACATACGAAGGCAGTCAAACACTCCCCACATCAATTAAGGAAAGGGGGCCACATTGGTGCAAAGACCGTATGGCCACCCCACCACGAAGTGCAAACTGAGAGAAGTACGGCAGGCAGAGAAACAAGGCGGGTCCAGCAACGAGAAAGGGAGTAGGATGATAGCTGAAAGACTGGAGTTCAGACCTTCTACAACAAGCAGAGTCAGCACAGTCAGCCTTCCAACCAAGGAAAGCCATGCCCAGCAGCTAACTGCCGAGTCCAACTAAAGTCTGCATCCCAGCAGACAAGGTAGACTAGCTGCTAGCAGCTGCTGACCACAAGCATAAGCCTGTGGAACAGTCCTCAGACCCACAGTAGTGCCGACGTATTTAGTGCCATGCTATGCCCGGCCCCCAGACCACAGGCACCACCCTCCACTCTCTTTATACCGTCCATGCCTCCGCTCAATGCCTGGCCCCCCTTTGTCACTCCTCCTGTGGCCCAGAGCATGCGTGGGACGCTGGTGGAGTGGTGTAGGCAGCCCACCCTCTTCACCAAATTTTAATTATACCTTGTTGCCTGATATGAGGGCTTGATACTTTTCTTGACGTTTTTTTTTTAAATCTGAAGGGTGTGTTTATATGGGTTTTGAACACCTGAGGACCTTTAAAAATAAGATGCGCAATCGGGCAAAGCACTCATTTACATTAAGCAGCAGCTCCTGCACGCGCAAGCAAAGCACGTTCCCATGAAAGTTGGGGATCAGGACCTGCTGTTGGAGCTTGTCTCTGGCTGGGAGACGAGATGCATCAAACATGTTTCAAAGAGGAGTCAGGAACAAGATCAGTTCAGGCCAAGCTGGAAGACAAGATGCATATCAAAACATGTTTCAAAGAGGAGACAGGAACAAGGTCAGTCCAGACCAAGCTGGGAATCAGGTGGGTGTCCAGCCATGTGCTGGAGTGCAGAGTTACACACTTTCTGTGCAGCCTGGCAAGTGACTTTCTGGATTGAAGTATTTTACTCGTTTGCTGGAATGAACTGCTCTCTGATTTGATTTGAGCATGCAGACTGTGCGTCCTTCCTGTGTCCACAGCCTAGCAAGCCCCTGCCTAGCAAGCCCCTGCCTAGCAAGCCTCTGCCTAGCAAGCCCCTGCCTAGCAAGCCTCTGCCTGGCAAACCCCTGCCAGTTAACTCTTTGCATCCACATTTCGCCGTAGTGTTCAGTATGCAGACGGCAAGTCAGTTTCCAGCGCCTTCTCTGCAGATACGGGAAAGTCCACTCAAATCTTCACCGATGTGACCTGTCCCTCCTCACTTGATCATCTCTTGCAGCTTGCCAGGCATCGACATTGCCTTCGTGCTAGACTCCACTGCCTATCACTCTTATTTGGACACCCCTGAGCGAATGCGGCCAGGAAACCTGCAGGTAATGCCGGATGTGTGCAGTTTGATGGAAATGCTGGAGAGGAGAAACACACAGCAGACATGCACGCCGTGCTGGTACCTCCGCAAGCCCAGGTCCTTGACCTGCAGATGCAGTGACATTATTTGTTTGGTTAAGCACAATACTCAGGCAGGATTTTTTTTGTGAACTGATCATTGTGAGAACTTAGGCAGCTCATGGCTGAAAAACATGCAGTGCAGGGACCTCCGCAAGCCCTCTTCACGCAAAGCTCTTTACATGATGCTCTTCACGCGCCTAAAGAGTCCACCACCTTAGTACCTGAATACATATATGAAACAGTGTTCTGGTATGAGTAATTCTATTAAAGTGCAATCTGTAGATGCAAGGAGAGTAGAAATCTGGTTTGTAGTGTTAATTGTGCTCTGGTGCTTAGCCGGCAAATGCAGCAACATTTGTTTGGTTGATCAATTACGATAATCAGGCACCTCTCCTTTTTCTGGACTGACCATTGTGCGGAGTTACTGAGGTGCTTGGCGCTGTGATGACACACACACACGCGAACACACACACACACACACACACAGGAGATGGGTGAAGCGCTGCTAGGTGGCATCTACCCGGTGGCCCAGGAACTTGCGCACCAGCACAAGGCATCTGCGCACAAGGATCCCATGGAACGCGCGGTGTTTTTTGACGTGCTGGGCTACTTCATGGTAAGTGTAGTGTGATGGCGGTGTTTGATTTATGCTCGGATTTTTGCCTCATGGTTGATTTGTGACACTCTTCTTGTGACCTTAGAAGCTCTAGGGTGCACTGAGGTGCTTTCTGGACACAGTATTTCTTTTCAAACTACTCAACCACTTCAGCCAACTGATCCATGCAAGCTCAAAAACCTATGCAGCAGCTGCATGGAAACCGCACATGCATTGGTAGGGATGCGCAAGTTTTAAACTCACAACCCGACTTGCCTTTGTACTTCTTACCTGAGCTCACCTTCGTTTTTGATTTTGCGGAGAAGCCATGCAACTTTGTTGTGCGCCATCCCCCTCCTTGGTTCATCACTTTCCTGATGGTTACATCTATCTAGTCATTTTGCAGCTGTAGCGGGTCCAGCTTTTACATGTGCTGACCTATGCTGGCCTTGGCAGGATTTACTTCTTACATTCAGAGGAGTTCCTAGCTGTTGCATTGTGGGTGTAAATAAGCACCAAGAATGGAGCTCAGTTGCTCCTTTTTACCTCCATTATTCACGTGCACCTTCTTGTGCTGCTCTCTGTTTGTCAGATCAACAAGTCAAGCCTTTAACATTCGCTTGACTCTCATCTCCTTATATTTGCATGTGTGCATTGCATACTTTTATGCATGGTGTTTCGGGGTGGAGTGCCCGTAATTTCCAGTCTCTCTCATCCACACCATTACTCAGTACTTCAAATAGCTTATTCAGTGCGGTTTATGATGCGAGTATAAGTGCTCATTTTATATGGCGCTTTTGTGTGTGCTTGGATGTCAGGTTGAGTACCCTGCCACGCTGGCCTATACCATCTGTGTGTGCTTGGATGCCAGGTTGAGTACGCTGACACGCTGGCCTATACCATCTGTGTGTGCTTGGATGCCAGGTTGAGTACCCTGACACGCTGGCCTATACCATCTGTGTGTGCTTGGATGCCAGGTTGAGTACCCTGACACGCTGGCCTATACCATCCACAATGTTCCCCTGGCGCTCCTGCTGGCCTCCCCCTTGGTGCAGACCTTCACAGAGGTAAGTGGAGCTGAACCTCGTAATTAGGTAAAGCAGCCCTTCACAGGAGTGCGCATAGCTGACCATCACTGAAGGTGACTTAGGCAGACCTTATCAGAGAGGTAATTGAAGCTGACCTGGTTGGTTTGAGCACCTGTACAAAAGGCCTCTTGGTCGTCTTAAAGAGGCCCGCATACACGCACCCTCTGTGTGTGTATGTGTGTGCGTGTGTGTGTGTGTGTGCTTTTACACAAATGGAAGGCTTGAAAGTGGAAGATGTGCATTCTGCTGTAATGCGACAAAGCCTCCATTCCATGTCCATGCCAGATTGTGCCCATAACCTTACGCCTGTTTTCTTGCACGTTCCATATATGCATGCCCACAATTCATCTTCTGCTCATACTCAGTCCCAAGTCAGCCCACGAGGTTTTAAGAAGGCCTTGAGATGAAGCCTGTCCAAATGAATCCATCCTTACAGCGCAAGCTCCCCAAGGTTGCGTTCCACTTATCTTCTGAGCTGTTTTTGATACCGTCTTCCCCAAGTGTCGCCTATTCTTTGTCTGCTCCTCGATGCCTTTGTTCCCAGATCCTTGCTTCCGTTGTTGGCATTTGACCACAGCTGTGGCATGAGGGTTTACAAGAGGGTTGACCTGCAGCCTGATGCTCCGGCTGATCGGCTGCCGGTGATGGTGCAGGAAGGCAACTGCCTCCAAACCACGTAACATAAATCCTCCTCTTGTATTTGATCCTAGGTTGCTCAGCGTACCCATCCTTGCGCGCCTCACGGCCAGATCCAAGCAACACAAATCCACAGTGTCGGATGTTTGACAACCTTGTATATGTGTTGAATCCAGGGTCGCCTAGAGGTCCCTGCTTATGTGCGCCTCATGGCCAGCACCATTAATGACCATCCTGAGTGCTATTGGCCAGCATGCACCGCAATTCCTCCTCTTGCATTAATTCTAGGGTCGCCTAGAGGGCCCTGCTTATGTGCGCTCATGGCCAGCACCATTAATGACCATCCTGAGTGCTCTTGGCCAGCACGCAACACAAATCCTCCTCTTGCATTAATTCTAGGGTCGCCTAGAGGGCCCTGCTTATGTGCGCCTCATGGCCAGCACCATTAATGACCATCCTGAGTGCTCTTGGCCAGCACGCAACACAAATCCTCCTCTTGCATTAATTCTAGGCTCGCCTAGAGGGCCCTGCTTATGTGCGCCCCATGGCCAGCACCATGCGGGGCTTGATGACTCTCCTGGTTAGCATGCAACACAATCCTCCTCTTGTTTAAATCGAGGGCTGTCCAGTGGGCCCTGCTTATGTGCGCTCATGGCCAGCACCATTAATGACCATCCTGAGTGCTCTTGGCCAGCACGCAACACAAATCCTCCTCTTGCATTAATTCTAGGGTCGCCTAGAGGGCCCTGCTTATGTGCGCTCATGGCCAGCACCATTAATGACCATCCTGAGTGCTCTTGGCCAGCACGCAACACAAATCCTCCTCTTGCATTAATTCTAGGGTCGCCTAGAGGGCCCTGCTTATGTGCGCCTCATGGCCAGCACCATGCGGGGCTTGATGACTCTTCTGGTTAGCATGCAACACAATCCTCCTCTTGTTTACATCGAGGGCTGTCCAGTGGGCCCTGCTTATGTGCGCTCATGGCCAGCACCATTAATGACCATCCTGAGTGCTCTTGGCCAGCACGCAACATAAATCCTCCTCTTGCATTAATTCTAGGGTCGCCTAGAGAGCCCTGCTTATGTGCACCCCATGGCCAGCACCATGCGGGGCTTGATGACTCTTCTGGTTAGCATGCAACACAATCCTCCTCTTGTTTACATCGAGGGCTGTCCAGTGGGCCCTGCTTATGTGCGCTCATGGCCAGCACCATTAATGACCATCCTGAGTGCTCTTGGCCAGCACGCAACATAAATCCTCCTCTTGCATTAATTCTAGGGTCGCCTAGAGAGCCCTGCTTATGTGCACCCCATGGCCAGCACCATGCGGGGCTTGATGACTCTTCTGGTTAGCATGCAACACAATCCTCCTCTTGTTTACATCGAGGGCTGTCCAGTGGGCCCTGCTTATGTGCGCTCATGGCCAGCACCATTAATGACCATCCTGAGTGCTATCGGCCAGCATGCAACACAATCCTCCTCTTGCATTGATTCTAGGGTCGCCCGGTATGCCCTGCTTATGTGCGCCCCATGGCCGGCACCATGCGGGGCTTGATGGCTCTCCTGGTTAGCATGCAACACAATCCTCCTCTTGTGTTTAAATCGAGGGCCGTCCAGTGGGCCCTGGTTACGTGCGCCGCAAGGCCAGCACCATGCAGGGCTTGATGACCATCCTGAGTATTGTTGGCCTGCATGTAACAGAAATCCTCCTCTTGCATTCAATTACAGGGTCGCCCAGTGGGCCCTGGTTACGTGCGCCTCATGGCCAGCACCATGCGGGGCTTGATGACGATCTTGGGTGCCGTAGGACTGCCTGCACTTCTGGCTGCTGCACGCGTGCTGCTCCTAGGTGCGGAGGGTGTGTGCTTAATGGGGAATGTTGGGTGTTAGGGTTCAGGGTTTAGGATGCCATGGAAGAGCACCCAGTGTGATTGATGACCATCCTGGGTGTCGTAGGGTTACCTGCGCTGCCAAGGTTGCTACGCGCGTGCTGCTCCTAGGTATGGAGGGTGTGTGCTTAATGGAAAATGTTGGGTGTGCCATGGACACCATGGAAGAGCACCCAGTGTGATTGATGACCATCCTGGGTGTCGTAGGGTTACCTGCGCTGCCAAGGTTGCTACGCACGTGCTGCTCCTAGGTATGGAGGGTGTGTGCTTAATGGAAAATGTTGGGTGTGCCATGGATGCTATGGAAGAGCACCCAGTGTGATTGATGACCATCCTGGGTGTCGTAGGGCTACCTGCGCTGCCAAGGTTGCTACGCGCGTGCTGCTCCTAGGTAGGAGTCCAAGCCGAGGGGGTTGAGGGAGGGAGGTTTTGAGTGCGAGCCATGAAAGAAGAGGCAGGGTTGTCTGCAGTGGTGTGGCGGGTGTGCGGTGCAGAAGCAGTTGCTGAGGTGTTGGCAGGTCTTTGCGCCTTAATCTCTTAGCATGAGCCTTGCAAAAACGGGAGCAGTAGGCGCACGTGAGGCTTTCAAACACAAGATTTGGACGTTTTGTGAGGAGCAGCAAAAAGACAGATGTGCAGCATGCATGCCCTTGTATGCATGCATGCTTTCACTTGTGTGCACTTGTGTACACATCCACCGTGTGTGCACATCACACACACACATCATTTTCATCATCATCATGATCACCATCATCATCGTCGTCATCATTCGCAGGCAAGCCAATGGTGTTCTACGCACAGCACTGGCTGGCCCCTGCCCTGTTTTTGCCCATCTCATTGGCAGGGGCGCTTGCCCCTTGGCACAGGATCAGGCTGAATGCACGCAGGAATGAGCCCACAAGGTGCGCATGAAGAGGAAGGAAGTAAAAAATGAACTGTGCCCGTTGTCATAATGGAAGGCTGGACGCACTCAGGAATGAGCCCACAAGGTGCGCATGGAGAGCAAGGAAGGAAAGAAAGACTTAGCACGTTCGGACAGGATCAGGCTGAATGCACGCAGGATTGAGCCCACATGATGCACATGAAAAGGAACATGAAAAGGAAGAAAAAGATCATGAAAGGCTTTGCGCGTCTAGTGTGGCCTCACCCATTGAGGAAAGGCTCCCGGACTCGAGGTGCTCAGACTTGCCTGCAACCGTGCTCAAGACCTGGTTGCATGCATGCAGTAGTGAGCTTGATCGAGTGCTGAGATGCTGCTGAATGCCACAGAGCTTTCCTCCCTCACATCAGTCTATTTGTGGACCACACACTGTGGTGAACAGGATGCTGAGATGCTGGTAAGAAAAACTAGATTGACAGAGATTGAGGAATCTCTTCCTACATCATTTAAGGAAAAGGAGACACATTGGCCCCCAAACAAGTATAAGCTGTGCTGGTGCCACAGGTCACTCCTTTCTCATATCAGTCTATGCGTGGTCACCACACTGTGGTGGGCACTCTGAAAATGCCCACCACACTGTGGCGAGAAGGATGCTTTGTACAGCCCAACACCTCTGCAAAGGCTGTAGTGTGCTGTTGCGTGTCTGGAGGACCTTTTCCAGATGCTGTGTTGCCCTGGTGCTGCCAGTTTTCCCACAATGCTCCCTCAATGCCAACGCTCCTCGGAGCTCAACATACTCTGGCCACCAGACTGCCTACAGGCAACATGTTGCAGCAACACTTGGCAGATGCGCCCTGGCAGGCTTAATGAGGTTGCGCAACTCAAACTCTTCACTCCCCAAGTCACGCGTTTGATGCGCCTTGGGCAGGAGAGTAGACCCAAGTGAAATCCAGTGCGGGTTATGGGCAACAACAAACCATTCCTTTGCTGGCGCAACTGGTGTGCCTGCCCAAATGAGCTGCATCACATTTGAAGGGCCCCGAGCCTGGTAACTCAGGAGTGAACTCCTGCAGCAGCTCCCTTCGATTTCTTCGCTTCCTGTACTCTTCTCTGCACTTGTCACTGTCGCTGAGGCTCTAGCACAAGGCTCGTCAGATCCTTGCTGCTTTTGCGTCAGCCTCACCAGAGCTCTGCGGCTTCAGCTCAAGCCTCACTTTGTTGTTGCTTTGGGGTAGGATAGAATAGAATAGGATAGGGTTACATAGCCGTACCTGCCTACAAGGGCAGCTTAGCTGAAGCGAAAAAGTGCCTGTAACCCAACCAAACCATTTTTGTGTACGAACGTCAATTGGAGAAGGAGACAAGTCCTAATGCTGAGTTCAGAAGTGTCAATTTGTATGAAGGATCACACGTACTATCACTCTCCATGAAACAAGCATGCAAAGTGCATCCACCTGTTGTTGCTTTAGCTGGAGCCCAATTAGGCTCTTGCTGCACACGCTGCTCTTCTTTTGGTGCTTTCACCTCACCGTTGGCTTGCAATGTTGATTCTGCCGCAGGAAGGGCAGCTACCTGGCATCCCAAATGCATGGCTGTGGACTCATCAGCAGGTGTGCAGGCAGGGTGGTGGGGGGGGGGGGGGGCAGTAAGCTTGCCCATGAATTACAAGCAGGCAGCTCAAAGGTGGGCTGAATTTGTGATGTTGCACAGGGCGGCAGGGATTTTGAAGAGGGGGGGCCAAAACAACCCAAGCGCCATGCCAGTGTACGTATGCTGGGACAGGCAAGGAATGTTCCAAAGCTCGCGGTGGCACAGCAGGTTGCGAATGTTTCCGTTCCAGTTTCAACATCATAAGTCATTCTTGCTTGCAAGACTGCACTGGGAGAAATCCCGGTGCATGTGACATTGTTCTTCCTCGCCTGTAAGACTGTGGTGGAGGAGCTCCGATGCCTGTGCTCAGCGCTCCTGAACTCACTGCTCCATCCGACCATCCCTGCACTCACTATCGCACTCACACTTCTGCATGCCATTCCTGCATTCCATACAGGAGTACACCGTTCCTGCAGTCACATTTTCAGCACCCACATTCCTGCATGCCATGTCCGCATCCCAGTCACTTTTTGTTCACCCATCATTCCTGCACCCACCGGGGCTGCACTCACCAGGGCTGCACTCACCAGGGCTACAGCATCATGGGCAGAGGGCTCCCTGCTGCTGCCATCACTCTTCCTGCACTTGCCATGTCTGCCCTTTCCGTGCTTTACTCCTGTACCATACTCCCGTGTGCCTGCCTGCCCTTACCGACTGTGCCTGCAGCACCGTTGGCAGTGGGCCCTCACTGCAGCCCTCACTGTGCCTTACTACTGTTGCCTGACTGCCCTTACTGTGCCCGCAGCATTGTTGGCAGCAGGCTCTCACTGCAGCCCTCATCGTGCTTTACTACTGTGTGCCTTCCTGCCTGCCTTCCTGCCCTTCCTGCGCCTGCAGCACCGTTGGCAGCGAGCCCTCACTGCAGCCTTCACTAGGACTCACTTTTGCGTACCCTACTCCTTTGTGCTTTACTACTGTGTGCCTTGCTGTGCCTGCAGCATCATTGGCAGCGGGCTTACTGCTGCTGGCCTCATGGGCAGCGCGGCCATCTTTAGCTGGTGCAGCATGGTGGCCTTCATCCTGGGGCTCATCATGCAAGGGGTACGCACTGGAGGCATGATGTACCTTTTGGCGGCATATGATGCATCCTTTGGTGCCTGCTGCATTGGTGTTTTTTTCCCTTTGCTTTTCTTTTCTAGGTCTTTTGCTGGTGCAGCATGGTGGCCTTCATCCTGGGGCCTATCATGCAAGGGGTACATACTGGCTGCATTTTACATCTTTTGGCATCTGCCGCCTGGGCTTCTCTTTGCATTGCTAAGTTTTTTTGGTACAGCATGGTGGCTTTTATCCTGGGGGCCATCATGCAAGGGTGTAATCTGGCTGCATAGCATAAGATTTGGCTGGATGGCATGAAGGCGTGGCTCCATGAATAATGATGTGGTGGCATGAACAAGGGCATGGCTGCATGGCTGCATGAATGGGAACGCAGATGCATGAACAAAGGCATGGCTTGCTCATCCTGGGCCTTTGTCATAACCTAGCAAGGGGGTGGTGCACTTGCTAGAAATTGCCAAGCCTTGGCGTGCACGCTACCAGAGTGTACGCATGCGCAATATGTAGGGGAGCACATGGGCATGCACAAAAGTAAGTAATTTAAATGCATGCAATCCGCACAAAGAGATGCATGCAAGAACACAATGTGGTATAATTTTCTGTGTAACAAAATCGATCCCTACATCAAGCACGGAAAAGATGACAGATAATTAGCAGAAGCATGTACCCCTCACCAAGGAAATGAAAAATCTACGCGGTACAACCTAAATGTGTGCAGCAAAACCAATCCCTAAATCAAGCATAGAAAATATGACACATACAATAAGCAGAAGCATGTACCCTGCACCAAGGTGAAAGAAATTGAAATAGAATGCATATATGTAATGATATTAAATATGACATACACACGTGTATATAGGACCAGGAGCGTGACTAGCAGTGCTCCACCCTTAACCTTGGATGTGCACAAGGGATGCCTGAGGAAAAAAAGCATGTGGTTGTGAAAAACAAAGCGCGTTGGAAAGCTACTTTTTTCCTCTACAAGCATGCATAAAGAGGGTCGGGTGAGGTGCAGTGTGTGGCCAGAAGAAGCACACCATTTCTCACGCAGGCCACCATTTGGCCTCATTTAGCTTTTGGTAGACGCGTCATGTTGGCCAGCATCCAAGGATATGCTCAGGTCACCAGGAGATGCAGCGTTTGCAAAGCGGTGTCACTTCCTGCATTGGCTTGCACACCCGTCCCGATGGGTCACCCCACCAGCACGCTCCCCCAGTGCCCCCCCACAAAATCTGACACCACAGCATGATTAAACGGCCTAAGAGCAGCTTAAGTCCAGGATGCTGGTCATTTGGTGCAAGTTTGAAAACCCGCCTTTTTCTGCCAAATGGGTACAAAACAGCCCCAGGCCACACAGAGCACCTTCGCTAGCCAAAATTTTCAGCGGAGCTCAATGTTTGGGACGTCTATACGTGTTTTGGTATGCTCAGGGCACATAGGGGTGCATGCAGGATGCGCAGAATGCATGAACAGCTAACTGAGACCCTTCACTAGCCAAAATTTCAGCGAAGCTCAATGTTTGGGACGTCTATACATGTTTTGGTATGCTCAGGGCACATAGGGGTGCATGCAGGATGCGCAGAATGCATGAACAGCTAACTGAGACCCTTCACTAGCCAAAATTTCAGCGAAGCTCAATGTTTGGGACGTCTATACATGTTTTGGTATGCTCAGGGCACATAGGGGTGCATGCAGGATGCGCAGAATGCATGAACAGCTAACTGAGACCCTTCACTAGCCAAAATTTCAGCGAAGCTCAATGTTTGGGACGTCTATACATGTTTTGGTATGCTCAGGGCACATAGGGGTGCATGCAGGATGCGCAGAATGCATGAACAGCTAACTGAGACCCTTCACTAGCCAAAATTTCAGCGAAGCTCAATGTTTGGGACGTCTATACATGTTTTGGTATGCTCAGGGCACATAGGGGTGCATGCAGGATGCGCAGAATGCATGAACAGCTAACTGAGACCCTTCACTAGCCAAAATTTCAGCGAAGCTCAATGTTTGGGACGTCTATACATGTTTTGGTATGCTCAGGGCACATAGGGGTGCATGCAGGATGCGTAGAATGCATGAACAGCTAACTGAGACCCTTCACTAGCCAAAATTTCAGCGAAGCTCAATGTTTGGGACGTCTATACATGTTTTGGTATGCTCAGGGCACATAGGGGTGCATGCAGGATGCGCAGAATGCATGAACAGCTAACTGAGACCCTTCACTAGCCAAAATTTCAGCGAAGCTCAATGTTTGGGACGTCTATACATGTTTTGGTATGCTCAGGGCACATAGGGGTGCATGCAGGATGCGCAGAATGCATGAACAGCTAACTGAGACCCTTCACTAGCCAAAATTTCAGCGAAGCTCAATGTTTGGGACGTCTATACATGTTTTGGTATGCTCAGGGCACATAGGGGTGCATGCAGGATGCGCAGAATGCATGAACAGCTAACTGAGACCCTTCACTAGCCAAAATTTCAGCGAAGCTCAATGTTTGGGACGTCTATACATGTTTTGGTATGCTCAGGGCACATAGGGGTGCATGCAGGATGCGCAGAATGCATGAACAGCTAACTGAGACCCTTCACTAGCCAAAATTTCAGCGAAGCTCAATGTTTGGGACGTCTATACATGTTTTGGTATGCTCAGGGCACATAGGGGTGCATGCAGGATGCGCAGAATGCATGAACAGCTAACTGAGACCCTTCACTAGCCAAAATTTCAGCGAAGCTCAATGTTTGGGACGTCTATACATGTTTTGGTATGCTCAGGGCACATAGGGGTGCATGCAGGATGCGCAGAATGCATGAACAGCTAACTGAGACCCTTCACTAGCCAAAATTTCAGCGAAGCTCAATGTTTGGGACGTCTATACATGTTTTGGTATGCTCAGGGCACATAGGGGTGCATGCAGGATGCGCAGAATGCATGAACAGCTAACTGAGACCCTTCACTAGCCAAAATTTCAGCGAAGCTCAATGTTTGGGACGTCTATACATGTTTTGGTATGCTCAGGGCACATAGGGGTGCATGCAGGATGCGCAGAATGCATGAACAGCTAACTGAGACCCTTCACTAGCCAAAATTTCAGCGAAGCTCAATGTTTGGGACGTCTATACATGTTTTGGTATGCTCAGGGCACATAGGGGTGCATGCAGGATGCGCAGAATGCATGAACAGCTAACTGAGACCCTTCACTAGCCAAAATTTCAGCGAAGCTCAATGTTTGGGACGTCTATACATGTTTTGGTATGCTCAGGGCACATAGGGGTGCATGCAGGATGCATGAACAGCTAAGTGAGACAGTTTGGGGGCATTGTTTAAGGCGACAACCATTTTATATATATGAGAGAGATTAGTAGGTTTCCCACAGCATAGAGACTGGACCAGAGCACTCATTACATATGTGCCAGATCCGGGCTCTGCATGCAGTATTGACGACAGCCCTGCTCATGACGCAAGGCTCTCTCTCCTTTTGTGATTTCTGCTCTCCTTGCCTTCCTGTTTGATGCCATCAACCAACCCTGCTCATAGCTGAAAGCCTCTCAGCATGTGCCCCCTGCTATCTTTGCCTGGCCTTTTGCTGCCATCAATAAACCCTGCTCACGGCTGAAGGTCTCTCAACGTGTGCTCCCTGCTATCCTTGCCTGCCCTTCTGCTGCCATCAACCAGCCCTGCATATGATTGACAATCTCTCAACGTGTGCTCCCTGCTATCCTTGCCTGCCCTTCTGCTGCCATCAACCAGCCCTGCACATGATTGACAATCTCTCACTTTGCGCTCCCTGCTTTCCTTGCCTGCTGACTTGCTGCCATCAACCAGCCCTGCACATGATTGACAATCTCTCACTTTGCGCTCCCTACTTTCCTTGCCTGCTGACTTGCTGTCATCAACTAACCCTGATCATGGCTGAAGATCTCTCGACATATGATCCCTGCTATCCTTGCTTGCCCCTTTGCAGCCATGGGTGTCTGGCCCACGAGTGTTGGGGGTGCTGGCGTTTGCTTTTGTGCCTGTGGCTGTCACGGCTTCCACGTGAGTGAAAGGAAAGGAAAGGATCACATAGCAGTACGTGCTTCAGGCGCTTGTGCATGTTCACACAGGCCCTGTGGCTGTTACAGCTTCCACATGAGTGAGACTCTTGCAAGCACAGTTGCTAATCAGCGAAGGTGTCCTAAATGCACGTGGCCTTTCAAGCTGACGTGCACTCTTCTTTTTAATCTTTCGGAGATGCTTGCACGCGGTCACTCATACTCTTGTCTAGGGGCCCCCGGTCAAGTTGTGGACGCTTTGCTTTGTTGCTATCTGCGTTGTTTTCAGTGCATTCACACAACTGCAGGACTTTGCTTGAAGTCATGCATCAAACCTCCGTCAGGCATTGATGCGTCTGCAGCATTGTTGCTGCTTTTGCAGTCAGTCTTGTTTTTCCTTGTTGTTGGAGGCATGCATGTCTCTTTGTTGTTTTGCCTCCTTCGTTCACTTATGCTCACATGCTCCATGCCACTTGCTCACTGTCCTCACAAACAAGCGGGTGCATTAACAATCATGTCTCCTCCCCCCCCCCGCCCCCCAACACACAGTACGGGGTTGTATGTGGTAATGCTGCTGGATGTCATAGCCGTGAGGGGTGCTTGAACAGTCACGCATAATATCCCCCCCCCCCAAACACGCGCACACATACAGTGTGGGATTGTATGTGGTTGTGCTGCTGGAGCGCATGGCAATGAGCGGGGCAGGCATCTCCGTGCTAGCTGACGTGCTCATGGGCGTGCTGCATGGGGCGACTCTTTTGGCTTCCTCCTGTGGTGCTCTGCTGCCCGTGCTTGCCTACGCCATCCCAGGTAGCTATGTGGGTGGTACACGGAATTAGGGTGATCGTGGGTTTGTTGCATGGGCGACTCTTTTGGCCTCATCCTGTGGTGCTCTGCTACCTTGCTTGCCTATGTCGCCTCAGGTGATTCTGGGCGAAGGCTCGCTGCATGTATGAGGCCCATCAGGTGTGCTGGAAGAGTGGTAATAATTTAATGATTTTGTTGGCAGTAAGGCGCTTCCTGCGCATATTCAGGAAATTGTGGAGGGCATGTAGGGTTAGCACTCCTTTGCATATAAGTCTCTCCCTTGAGGCTCTGCTGCCCATTGCTTGCTAATATCCTGTCAAGTAGCTGTAAGGTTGGATGTCTGGTGTGTTTATGAGGTCAATCAGATGTGTTGGGAATGAGATGGCGATCGCGTTGGCGGTGAGTCGATTCCAGCATGTACTAAAAAGGAGTTTTGGGTGGAGGCAGCTACTCCATGCACCCTTTTGTCCTCTTTTTGTAGAGTGCTATTCGCCTTCACGTAGACGGCTATCCTAGTTAGTAGGTTATTCTAGTGGGAGGCTAGGCCTCAAAAAGATTGAATATTTTGTCGGGTGGGCGAGCAGTTTTGAGCAGGCTGTGTGCTGCTTTCTGACCTTCCTAAGTAATTGCCTCATGCACTGCCAAAAAGTAGCTGTGGGGGCCATTGACAAGCATCTGCTTACACGACAGAAGTTGCCGAGGCATGTTGTTTTGTGCCAATGGCTGGGCAGTACTCTGTGAGGCCCACACCTCTGACACATTCATGTGAATCCAATACTTTAGTTGTCTTTGAGCTACGGTGCCTCTACGGGTTACCAGGCATGGAGCTTGGATTAAAAAAAGGTTGGTGCACAGCGGTATGCGTTACGTTTTCCAGTGCTATAAAGCATTTCACAGCATTATATTGACTGTGTTAGTAGTGCTATTTACCAATGCCGCTCCCTGTAGATCAGTATATAGCGTTATATGAGAGTCTTCTATAGCACCGTATAACGCATTACATCACATTTTCCAGCGCTGTATAGCGTCATACAGCATCATGTTTAAATAGCACTTTTTACCGATGCCGCTCCCTTAGATCGGCATATAACGTTATACGAGGGCCTCCTATAGCGCTATATAGCGTGATATGCAATATAGCACTCACTATATGCCAACGCTGATCCCTAGTAAATAATGAAAGTAGTAGATGAAAGTAGTAGGTCAACCTGCTTGATACACCGCAAAATTCCAGAGAGGGTCAACAAGCCTGCATTGCAGGGCATGCTTTTTCTCATATCCCTTTCTCAGATCTGACCACAGCGACCATATTTTAAATTGTTTTTCGTATATGACTTAATTTACCAGAGATTGATGAAAATTAGAGGACCCCAGATCGCTCTCCTGGCCTCAGATCACCCAAAAAGGAACCAGGGCTCCACCCTGGGGCCATTTTTTCCTCCAGAATTATGCTATTGTACCCTCCATATACTCTGCTAATATCCTGCACATCAAAAATGGAGAGAAGGAGGTGAAAATTGACCTTCTTAGCACCCCTTGTGCTGGAATCTTCCTTAGGGAAATGGCTGAAATTCTGTACCTCACCAACCACTGTTCTTTTCACCCCAATTCTTTTATAATGATATTCTTTTGATGCAAGGATTACAAATCACTAAGAATACCCAACTTGGTATTTTAGGTAGTCCGGAATGGAGATTTGGTGGTGACAGGAGGGTCTGATCCTCAAGATCACAAAAAAGGGACGTAGCTTGTGCTCCCCTTGTCTTTGCAACCAGAGTCATGAGGTTTGCTTCAACCATTAGCTTGAATCAACTATGCAAGGGGGGGCTGCGCCCCTCCCTACACCCCCCCGCGCCCATACATCCTGGATAGGATGGGTACATCATTAGGACCTCCAATTCTTGCTCACAACTCCATGCAGGCTCCAGAACCCCTGTGAGCAAGTGGAGGAAGTTTGCATGCAGGATGTGGATGATTGCACAGTCAACCCCAAAGAGTTGAGCGGGGGTCCTATCCCTCAGGATGGCAAGCCTCCATGGGAGTGCCTGTTGCGATGGTGTCCACCCTGCAGAGCTCACGCCTCCGCCACTCCATGCCCACTTTATCGCAAGAAAGCAGATAGTGTTTATATTCGCTGTAACCAAAAATACAATCAAAGTATGTATTAATGGAATGCTTCATCAGCAAAAAGTATGCTCGGCTTGGCAAGGGGGCTTGACTGAGTATCCATAGGCAGCTCTGAAATCAGCGCAAAATGGGGAGTTAGATGGTGCAACACTCGTGACATGGGGTGGTCTGCGTGGCTCAAAGCTCTATTCTTGCTTCTCAAACACCAAGGGATTGCGCCCCAGAAGGCTCCGCCCCAAAAACTTGGGTTCACATTGCGGCTAATGAAGCATGTGTGCCCCAACTGCCTGCTTTCGAACCTCTAGTGCTACAAAAAGTTAGCCTGTGGAAGCCAGGTTACCAGGGGAATCTAGGCTTTGGCAGCCTGCTGGAGCACACATGTGCAGGGAGCATGCAAAAGACACATGTTTTCAGGCCTCAGATAATCCCACCTGGCAAAGTCCCTAAGTACCAATTTTCACTACATAATTCTTTTCTTTCCTTTTTATTTTATTGAATTTCAACAAGTTTAAAAAGAGCGAGGTTTCTCAGAAGCTGCAAAGCAAACAGCCTTGACACTCCCCTCGTTTCCCTGCTCAACACAGGCTGCACGTACAGCAAGCAGAAGATGGGCATAACAGAAAAGCAGAGGATAGAAAAAGGGGAGTGAAGGATGAGGTCTGCATTGGGTCAAATCGATTTAAAGCCCAAGAGGGACAAGTTTGAGGGACTCACAAGCAGTCAGCCCAGCCAAAACCAAATTTGGCAACGAGAGCCTTCCATTTGTAGCGTTCTTGCCAGCCTGCGCTTTACATTGCTGGTGTTTTTTACTGGGTATTGAGTACACATCTTTGCTCACACTCACAACCAAAAGCCATCCCCAGCCGCACTTGTCTCAAGGCTGCAAAACACAAACATTCTCACCCACACCCTGTGCAGCTCTTTGCCAGTAAGAGGTAGCTTCAACGTTGCTGACACATCCCTCCACGGCTCTCCTCATGACACAGAGCCTGGCATGCACAAATCCAGTGCTTCACTGAGTGCCTTATTTCCCTCCTCATGGCTATTCCTCCTTCACTTTTCTTCCGTGCTTTGCTCACCTGCTCACCCACTCACTCACTTCCTTACAGGTTACAGGTACCGGTTATAGAAACAAAGTACTTGCTATGTACTCCCGCACTGGCCTCACTGACATATTAACGCTCTTTCCCACTGTCCCTACACAACCAGGTGGCCACAAGCGCCTCACTGCCTCCCTCCTTGGCTTCTCCCTCCTGCTGGCTGCCTGGTCGCACATGTATGTGCAACCCTACACCCCGACGGCGCCCAAGCGCATGGTGATCAACCACTTTGTTTTTACAGAGGCAGATCCAGCAGTGTCCACTGCCCAGCATGATCAGATCATCGCCATGCGCACTGTAAATGAGAGCATCGCCATCGCTGGCGCGGACTCTACGGCGCTGGAGCAGGTGGGTTGTCCACTCTACTTCAAAAGATCAGTGCAATGCATACCGTGAATGAGAGCACCGCCATAGCTGGCGCGGACCCCACAGCGCCGGTGCAGGTGGGTTGTCAGCATTGCTTTACAAAAGCATCGCCATACTCACTGTGAATGAGGGCTTTGCCATCGCTGGTGTGGGCTCCACGGCGCAGGGAGCTTTATTTCCGCATCGCTTGCTTCACAAGGAGGGACTGCTTGCGCACAGCAGCAGCAGCTGTCGCACCCCAGCAACCCGGGGGTTTGCACGGGGATTGGCAGCACCTCGTAGGGTCTGCATCACATGCATGCATGCTGCACACCCAAACCTGCTTGGCAGGCTCTGATGCGTGCGTACATGCTGCATGCCGTGCAGGCAGGCCAGGTTCCACATTGCAATGCTTCCATCGATGTGCTTCTTGTATCCGCATGCAGGCCATCGATGTGAGCAAGTTCACGCGCGCCCCTGTCATCGGACGCGAGCACGACGTGGTGTTCCCCCTCACCAACATGCTCCGGGGCATCGTAGTGAACCCGCCTGACAAGCGCCCACGCGAGCGCTCCGCCGCTGCAACCACTACTGGCACTGACAGTGATGGGACAGCAAGCAGTGCTGCTGCACCTGCTGCCAGCGCCTCGGCTGCCACAGGTGGTGGCAGCAGTGGCGGCAGCTTAGCAGCGCCCAGCCCCTCACCCTCCCCTGCCGCCTCAGAGGCACACACGCCATGGACGAAGTGGCTGGCAGCACAGCAGCAGCAGCAGCGGGAGAAACAGGAGCGGGAGCAAGCAGCGGCGGCGGCGGCAGCTGCCGCCGCGGCACAAGGGGCAGTGCGGGGACCCGCTGCCCCGTTTGTGCAGCTGCAGCGGGTGGAAACTGTGGGGTGTGAAGGTGTGCAGGGTTCGATTGGGTGGGTTGGGTGTGTGGACGCCTGACACTGGAGTCAATGCACTATTTGGCCCGGTAGCTAGGGAATGGCGGCTAGGACATGTGTTTGGTGGATAGATGTTTTTTAGAGCAGTGTATCAAGGTTTTTGGAGGGAGTGGAGCAACGGTGGGTCTGAAGGGAATGGAGCAGTGGTGTGTCTCTGCTACATACATATATAATGGAAATGATATTTTCTTCATGATGCTGCCAGACCTGGACTGCTCACTTTTTAAAAACACCATGAAACCAGACCCCTCCCAGTCCCCTCCCAGACCCCTCCCAAATTATGTGGCCAGACCTGGGCTGCATACCTTTTTTCCTTTTTCAAAATTGATGTCTGCAAGTTTGGGCAGGGAGCACGCTTCTGTTATGTGGGGTCCAATTCGCCCTCACAGGTGTCTTTCTCCAGCTTTTGATGTGCTGTGCCGTTCTTGCTGTTGGGGGATGGCAGGTGTAGGGGGTGTGCAGCCTGCATTTCTGCATGATGTCTGATGATGGTGCCCGTGTAACAAACTGTGAAAGTTTGTTGGGTGGTCCTTGTGAATAAGCTGAGAATGATTGCCCTTTGTTCGCCATAAGAAAGCAATTCTGCTTGGCCAGTGACAAAGTGCCTAGTGGCACTGCAATTCTCGGGCCATTCACACACACACACAGAGTGTGTGTGAGAAAGAGGGAGAGTGTGTGTGTGTGTGTCTGTGAGTGTGTGAGAGTGTGTGTGCATGTGAGAAAGTGTGTGTGAGAAAGAAAGAAAAAAAGAGAGAGAGAGAGAGAGAGAGAGAGCCTTGGCAGTTGCAACAGTGTGGCATGTATGTTGGCTTGGTCTATTCCACATGTGTGTGTGCCATGCGTTTCAGCTTTTTTGCAATGCAAATGTGAAATATATGGCGAACAATATGGGAACGGCCAACCTAATACACGTACTATACGCATCCTCTGTACTGGAAGACAGTTCGCCACGCACGCGCACACCTCTGCCCTTTCTCCTGGAGAGCACCCGTGTACATTTGTCAGACACACAGTCAAATACATATAGGCATACTTACATGTGCGCGTGCAGGGAGTGCTGAGTGTGATGGCCGCGGAAAGACCAGGCTGCACATGCGCATGTACAGCGAGAAGCCATACTGGGGCATCCTGAACATCACCGGCAGGCTGGTGGATTGGAGCTTCACGCGGGACCTGGCAGCTGTTCATGCATCAAGCAAGGTGGGGTCTGCAAACACAAGCATGCGGTCCGCACACACAAGCACACAAGCATGCAGGCTGCGCGTACAATCACGCGGGACCTGGCAAGTGCCCATGCATCAAGCAAGGTGCAAACTGTGCGCTTGTGCACGCGCACACTTGGGTTGGTGGTGGTGGGAGAGGGGTAAGTACACGCTTGCATGTGTTGGAATGCCTGTCTGCTCTGCTACAAGAGTGCAACAGTGGACAAGGCAGGCAGGGTGAAGGTCAGATACTCAGTTTTTTTGTGTGAAGACTGGCTGCTGCTGCTTTCTTTTGCCTACCTAATACAATTGGTCATCTTCAAAAGAATGAATCCGGTGTGCTCGCACATGCGTGCGCACACACACACACACACACACACACATGCACACACACGCACACACACACACGCGCGCGCACGCACACACACACACACACACACACACACACACACACACATACACACACATGCACGCACGCCGCAGCCCGGAAGCCCTGCCGCGCCTTGCACCCACATTGTGCGCTTGACCTCGCAAGACCCAGACCCCTCTTGGCACTTCTGGGTGGATGTGGAAGTCCCAGCATCAGCTGGGACAGGCACAGCGGTGGGTGGTGATTGTAACACAAGTGCTAAGCAATTATCATATGAATGCTAGGCAGGCACTGCGGTCGGTGACGATTGGAAGCCAAGCACCAGGCACACAGCACAATCTTTTGAGTGCAGCTCACAAGGATGAGGTGTTTACGAAAAGAAAAGGCAGTCAGGATTAGATGCCTCATCTCATGGTGCTAGCGTCAGTGAGCGTCCAAAAGTCAGGTCAGCCAAGTAGGTTTAAGTTAATGCCCCACTGCAACCAGATGATTCTGAGTATGCAGGACCTTTGTCTGGACCTATCTTAGCAACTCTGCATACTCAGTTTGTGCCGGGGGGTGCCCAGGGTGTGGGGCCAGAAATCAAGCAAACCCCCTGCCAAAATGGGGTCTCCAGGAAGCTCCCCCCCCGGCTTACCTGACCAGCAGCGATGGCTGTGAACTTTATCAGGAGCACATCCTGCGGGGTCCGGGGGGCTGGGGCAGGTGTCCAGAAAATCGCCCCCTGGACCTTGATTTTGGCAGGGAAAATGGCGAGTAAAAACAGTAGACAAACCACTGCACCAATTGGGGTTGGCGCACTTTTGCCGGACTAAAATATAGAAAAAAAATTGGCCCACTTGAAATGCGCCCGGAGCTTCAAATTTGAAAGATCCAGGCCAGCTGTCACCTGGACGGAGCTCTGGAAGCCCTCATAATTAAGTACCACTATCCTTTATCTTTTAAGTGCAAAAACACGTGCCTTTTAAGTGAGCACACGCTCCGGCGGGCTGACCAGAGCGGTATAATCTGGTCAAACGCCCAGCTGTCACTGCTCGCCCGGAGCCACTCCCTGCATACCTGGGCCCCCAAACCTGGCAGGCATACCTAGAAAGCATGCTGAACAAGTCCTCATACTCAGGTTGTGGCCAAACACAGTGCTTGCCTGGTTTCCCTGTTTACACCACTTTTGCCTAGCAGGTGCGCACAGGTGACCATGCTCTAAGTGCTCCAGACCAAAATTTGCCACCCCTTATTTTCACTCCAAAGGATCAGGCTTGACCTAAAACCTACCTGAGAGCCAAAATATGGGCAGAATTTGGGCCAGAGCAGGCGTTTTGGCACCCATTTTCCTGGAAATGGTCAAAAATGACCTAAAATGCCCCTGGCTCAATCCTAGAGCCCCACCCTCACTTTTCGATGCAGAAGCACCAGTTTGGGCACCCTCAACCACTCAGCATACTCAGTTTGCAGCGGGGCATTAAGTCCTCATTTTCACACATAGCTTGGCTGAGCTGACTAAAAGCACTGAACTGCTCCTGTATTCGTCAGCCTTGCCATTTCAGAACTACCCCAAGGCTGCTTGGGGTCTTTAGGGCTCACAGGTCCATTGCATCTCTCAGCTCCTAGAAAGAAAGAACAACTACAAGGCAGAGGAAACTTTCTCTGCATGAATGGAAAAAAAGGACATTTAGGCACCAGGATGCAGAGGTTCTTTGTGATCATGGAACTTCCCATGTAAAAGCTTGCTTGAGTATGGGTGTCCATCTTTTCCTGCGTGGATCCTGACTTAGATGACTCATATCAGTTGACTCAAGCTTCCTGATGGTTGGAGGTGTATGCCCCTAGATCTCCTTCATGCCGAGCGGAATTAAAGGGACAATGGCTGCAGGTGGTGCCCTTCAGCGATTTTCCCAGGCATGGCTCTGTGTCACAAGGTTTTTCTTCGGAATGTGGAACTGCTTATTTGGTGTCTTGTTGTTTTATGGAAATGAGAATGCAACACAAGCTGTGCTCACCGCTGCAGATTAACGTGGGGGTTGATGATGCTCAACCTTGCATGGCAGGCGAGCGGCAAAGAGTGGCTCAGTAAAACACTTGCAATAAGGCAAGCGTGACTCTGCAGAGCGCTGCAAAGGGATCGACCGTGCTGTCCCTTGCTCATGCTCGTTGCTAGACACTCTTCCTCTGTCTGCCATTCTTCTCAAGTCTGACTGGGGGGGGTCATACAGTCCTCCAACCGAGGTGGCACCTTTTTCTTATTAATTGATGCAGGGAGTCATGGGAACAATGTGTACCACTGCCTACATTGTTGTTCTTTTTCTTTTCTTTCCCTTGCACAGCAGGCAAGTGGCAAGCATGGCCAGTGGGGTGTTCACGTGGAGCTGAGCATCGTGGACCTCACCCGCACCGAGGTCAGTGCCAAATGCATCGTATTCTGGCAATGCCTTGGATCTCCCTCTTTGGTTAGACGGGTCTCATTTTGCTTTAAGCACTGGCTAAAACAAGCAAGGGGGCAGCCTTCTAACTCCTTTTGATCCATCATGTGTCTGGTTCTTGCAAGGAGTGCTGCTTGTGCTTGCAACCTGAACACTCCATACACATGTGATGTAATTTGCAGGTTCTTGAAGATGTTCTGGCGCTGCTCCCTGATTACGTGGCTGAAACATGGCTTTCAACGGTGCATCACTCGCACTGGGACATTTGATTTCTTTTCATTCAGCTACTTTCATCTCAGGCATCCATAAAAACTTTGAAGAACAAACCATTTTCACGAGCAAAAGCTACAACATGTATTTGCTAATTTGTAAGCAGTTGGGCTTGTCATTAACTCACTTTCCTTGTGTTGTCTTGCAAATTCTAATTCGGTTTTGATAAATGGCATGCTCAATTCCGTTTCAGGAAACCCTGGACCTTTTTTTCCTCCCTGCAGCTTCTGATAAGGATTCTGGCCAATGGGAAATGGGTGCTGGGCAGGGTTGCCTAGTCGTTCCAGCTTACCTGTGCCTCCAGTCTGTGTATCAGAGAGAAATAAAAATATCTATGTAGGCAGAGGAAACTCTCCCTGCCTCAATTAATCTGTGTTGCAGAAAAAATTAACAGAAATGTCGGTATAACTATCAGAGCAAAAGGGTAGAGCTTTGGTCTGTTTTCCCACGAGGTATGAGACGAGGTAGATGATACTCGATATTGTGGAAGTATGCGTGTCTGGCTTGACGTTACTCAGAATATTGGGAGAGTGAAACAAGAGCACACACTGAGTTCAAGAGTGATCTCAAACCTTACAGAAATTCCAAACGATCATTTTAGTCAGGGTTTACATGGGTTTACATTGGTAACCTACAGCCCGAATCTCTAGCTGATCGGTCGCTGGTGAAACATCCTCAACCAGCTTTCACAAGGTTAACAACAAAAAATAAACAAGTGTCTACAAGTGTTTGTGCCTAGCACCCACCGGAGAACAGGGTCAGGGTTTACATGTAGAAGCCATCAGTCAAAATGCATGACTGCTAGGCTATAGCATAAAGAAAAAATCAAACATGTAAAAAGTACAATTGTTGTTACAACACGTTCCAGGAATAAGGGGGAATCGACCATTCGTTTTCATTGATCATTCATGTTGGTCATATAACTCTTGACCATGCAGGGCCTGCACTAGGAGCAATTAATTTCTAGGGTTAAATAAGGAAAGGGGTTTACAAGGGGTTTACAATGGTGGCCTACAGCCCGAGACTCTGGCTGATGGCAGCTGGTGAAACAAGCTCAACCAGTATCAAAAATTGAGACTAAATCTGACACAAATCTAAGAAGTCTGTATGAGTCTTGATTTAGGAAAGCATTGATCTCAGAATCAGTGATAGTATGATGGCAAGCCAAGAATGGAATAAGCGTTTGAAGGCGGAGCAAACACACGCAAAGTCTTAAACATCTCCTCAAAAAGGTCCTTGTATCTCGTGCGTAGCTCACGAACCTCAGTACATTTGCAAAAGAAAAGCACATGTTTTTCATCCTGGACTTCCCCACACTCACACTTATCACAGATACTTGAACCCCCAAGCCATTTACCAGACTCCACTCTCAAGTGATGAGCACGCAATCTAAATCTGCTAATGTTTCTCAAAACATGCTTGTCCAAATCCTTGAACAGATACGAGGGGATACAAAAAGGAGCACCTCTGGGACCACTCTCAGAATTCCCACACCACTTATGATACGTCACTGCCTTCTTGTTAACTGCACGAGGACAAAAAACATCGGCCCCTCTCCACACTTTCTGCTGTCTGTATCGCAAATCACCAATGAACTCTTGCATGGGGATTTTCTCAGCTCTCAGCATGTTCTGTTTGAACGAATCACCATTCCGCATCCCACCAAAAGCATTAGAGACTTCAGCAGCCCAGCAAGAGGAATCAAAAGAAGCCAGACTTAAATCAGCCCTCAGCACACGACGCAAAACTTCACTATTGGAGTCAAGCATGCTATTAAAAAACTTGATGGAGGCACGGAACCAGAAGAACTGCAGAGGCTCCTGGCCACACTCTCTCAACACCGGCCAATTTGTAGTACTGTTCTTTACTCCAAGAATGCGCCTCAAGGAACACAGATGTCTTTTCTGCAATTGACTATCCAACTCACTGCCTTCTTTCAAGTAATGAGTTCCCCACACCTGGCACGCATACATCCCAGCAGGAATGCCATACACCTTAGACAACCAGAGCATAGCATGAGGCCTGTTTTTCAGGTCATGACCCTTGGCAAACTCCGAAATCCTTCTCTGTGCAGCCATATAAGGCCGCACCGCATGCTCCTCAGCTACCTTTAAATCCATCTTTTTATCCAACAGCACTCCCAAATATTTGAATCTGTCCTTCTCTGGAAGGACCACTCCATCATACGTAAAAGGATTCTGCAGAGGAGAGACAGACGTACTGTTGAAGTGCACCACCTCAGACTTAGCTGTGTTTACAGTCAACCCTTTTCTCTGGGCATACACACGGAGTCTGTCCAGCATCTTCTGCATTTCACCAGGGTCATTCGTAGTTAATCCAAGGTCATCAGCGTACATCATGTGGGACACACCATTCACTCTATCACCAGTCACAGCACCCTCAATGCCCTCACTTATCTCTCTGTCCATATCATTGATGTACAGAGAGAAAAGAAGGGGGGACAAAGGACAACCTTGCTTAACACCGTTCGATGGCTGCACGCACGCCCTTTTCTCACCATCCATTAGAATGTACTCATCATTATCATACATGTCTCTGATCACACTGAGCAGAGGAGTCGGCATTGCATTGCGCTGCAAGTGAGACCAAAGCTGCTGTCTGGGCACGGTGTCATAAGCTTGAGAAAAGTCAATGAAAGCAACGTGCAATCTGGAAGAATTCCATGGCTTCAATTTTTTCGCAGCATGCTTGAGGTGCCTCAGAATGAACAGAGGATGCAGAGTGCTCCTTCCTGGAAAGAAGCCAAACTGCGTGTCCGGAATCTTTCCCTTTTTCATACACCAATCTGTCACCAGATTTTTCAGCACATTAGCATAAATCCTATACTTTACACCGCTAACCGCAATCATCCTATAATTCCCAGGTTTCAGCACTTCCCCTTTTTTGTGAATGGGGCTCAACTTGGCGACCTTCCAGCACGCAGGCACTTTACTTTCAGTCAGCAACACTTTAAAAAGACGAGCCAACAGAGGCACCAGCACATTTACTTGTTTGGTTTTATTCCCACACTGCACTGGCAAGCACGCATGCTTAAGAAAAGGAATCGGGATCGCATCAAAGCCTGAAGAGGCACCAACATTCAACTTCTGAAATTCACTACCCAACATACCTTCTAACACAGATACATCAGGGATCTCAAACTCATCTGGCTCAGGAGCCCACCCAGACTGCGCGCCCCGCCTGAGAAGGACCTCAGGTGGAAGGTTGCGCCGGCCCAGTGGCACAGCCATATCCCTCGCAGATGGGCGAGACTCTTCAAATGTCCTCTTTGCTCTGAAGTGTTTGTGTAAGTGATCATGCCAAGCTGGAGCAGGCACAGGGGTTGTGTGAGGCTTGGTGTGCTTTTTTAATAAAGCGTGCACTGCCGGATCCTTCCGAAATAAGGAAAGGAAAGGGTTTCATAGCTGTACCTGCTGGAAATAAAAGAATAGCTACGCAGGCAGTGAAAACTAACTGGTTTATAAGGTTTCTGTAGGCTGAAAGGAAAGGAGTGAAAGAAAAAACTACGTAGGCAGAAGAAACTCTCCCTACATCAATTAAGGAAAAGGAGACACATTGGCTCAGAAGAGCCGTGAGTCCCCTCCACCACCAAGATGGATCAAACATGCTAGTGGGGATCTGGAAGGTTATTGGAGGCACCCGGCCCCAAAACATGGCTGCGAGAAGCATTGCAGTTATCAATAGCATGCCTAGTGGCAACAAGCTTGTGGGCATACTTAACAAAATGAGCAGAGTCTGTTAGCAAGTTTAATGGCACGTTGGTGGTCAATTGTTCCCAGTCCCAATTGTTTAAACTGATTGAGTGTATCCTCTGTGTAACACGTTCCACCAACGCCTAAGAGAATGGTACGAAGAAAATAATTTGCAAACCAGGTCCAGCTGTTTGCATTTAGGAAAGATTCCCTAACTAGCAAGCGAGCTTCTAACTACAGATAAACTACAGCCGGGAAAATGCCTCGGTTGAGATGTTTGACGGCTAGCCTGTCCATAAATGCACATGAGATCATATAGGAAGGAAGTTGGTGACGTTATCCTGGTTTAGAAAAATATGAAGGTTCAACATAAGTTAGGTTAAATATGGGGTTTTAGCCTTCAGCCAGGTGGATTGACTGCTCAGCCTCCTCTACCAGAATCACAAAAAAAACATAACAACAGAAATTAGACTGTGTGTTGGCCAAATACAACAGATTGTTTGCAGATAAACTACTAAGCAAAAGGCTGACGGGTATCAAGTTGCTGTTCCTGAATACGTGAGCAGCTATATCTGCCTACATGGACAGCCTGGGACCGAGCTAAAGGGATGCTCAGCAAGTCTGGCACTGAGTATGCAGGTTTATTAAGTGAAGCCCTTCATTCATTCTGTGCGGTGTTTTAAGCTTTCAGCTCGCAGCTCGTTCATAATTGCATTTCACTTGAGGGCGTGACAGCCAGGGTTCATAAATCCCAGAAAAGAAAACAGGGAAACGCTTTTACTGATCAGGTTCATCGACGAGTAGTTCAACTCACCAGTATTTGAGTCGTCGTCATCCAATGTTGAATCGCAGACTGAAGATTGGCTGATATTGCTCAAAAATATTATTGAATCGCAGACTGTCTGTGAAATACGTGTGAGCTCACTCAGTAACAGTTGAGCAGACAACTCATTTGGGCAAACATGGGAAATGATGTAAGCTTAAAACATTAAGGGTAGATTTGATGCTCTTCCACTTTTCATACCTCCAGTTCTTGGTTGGCACACTGGTCAACTTATCGACTTGAAAACAGCAATGCATTGTTGAAGAGACGATGGAGGTTTGTCATGAACTCGCTCAACTTAGTCATGAACTGAACACACAAGCATACATACACATACACACACCACGCGCACACACACACACACACACACACACACACACACACACACACACACACACACACACACACACACACACACACACACGCGCGCGCGCACACACACACACACACACACGCGCACGCGCGCACACACACACACACACACACACACACACACACACACACACACACACACACACACACACACACACACACACGCACGCACGCACGCACGCACGCACACACACACACATACACACACACGCACGCACGCACGCACACACACACACACTCACACACACATACACACTTTCTTATTGCACGCGCACCAGACACATCTGCACACCCTCTCACAAAACCTCTCCCACATGCCTCGTCTGTTCCATCTGATGCAGCCAAGCGTGGAGCCAAGCAGGCTGGTGCACAGCCATGCAGCGCCTTCTCCCTCACTGGAGCTTGATTTCCTGCTGGAGCCCCTCAGCTTTGCACCAACCACGGGAGACCCTCAGCAAGTCCCTGCAGGGATGCGCATCCACCCTGAGGCACAGCGTGATCTACACAGACATAGGGGAAGAGGCCCTGGAAACCGCCCACGCACTCAAGTGGGTGCAGGACTTTTACATTAATGGGACAATTGGATTTCAGCTTCTATGTAGTGCAATTGTGTGCTTGTGAATGAGCAACCACACAATTTTTGCTCATTACAAATCTGAGAGTGGCGCGCTGGCTGGCCACTGCCTCTTATGTGAATACACAAACACATGATCTCATGCGTAATAATGAGCAGGCCCGCACCAAGGTGCCACGAGTGGCGTGCTCGCTTTGTGTCAATGAGGGGGGCCTTGTTCTCTTTTCTGTGAGATGGCTCTTGTGCAATTTCACAGGCACCTTTGTTGCAAATGCGAATGAGCGCCCCCAAACTGAGCTTGGTGTTGAGAAGTGAACGAGTGGCCAATCTGTACTCATCTGAGATGAGGCAGGAAAGGAGAGGCGCCTCACTCAGAGAGCCACCAGAACTCTCATGGTTGATGTTTGAGGGTAGAAGTCAGGCAGAAAAAGGGCAGCGCACAGCTCAGCGGGTCCACGGCTAGCTATGTTATAAAAAGGTCCAACAAATGGAGTACTGAGGACTGCAAAAAGATGCATGATGAATGGAATGTTGAGGGTTGCAAAAGAAAAGCACAATGAATGGAGTGCCGAGGACCTCAAGATAAATCAAGTTCATCCTTATTTGTCTGCTTTGTTCTTACTGAAAGTAACCCATGTCTCATGCATGCCTCGCGCCCTTGTGCAAGCGCTGCTGGGCAGCTTGATCTCTGCAGGTCCATCTCTGGGCAGCCAGCTTGTGTAGGACAGTTTGCTTGCTTTTGAATTACCGGAAGTGGAACATGTCTCGTGTGTGCCTCGCGCCTGTGCGCAGGAGCTGTTGGGCAGCTTGATCTCTGCAGGTCCATCTCTGGGCAGCCAGCTTGTATACGACAGCACATGGCAGTCCAATGCTTGGCACAGGCAGCTCAGTGTGCAGCAGCGGCAGAGCCGCAGAGGCGGCAGGTCTGCGCAGCAACACGGCAAGCCGGCGCCAACCAATCCTGTGGTTCCTCTCCAGCAGCAAGAGCAGCAGCAGCAGCAGCAGCAGCAGCAACTGGAGCTGGCACGTGGGGTGTCCGCACCACCCGCCCACCAGGTGCTGCTTCCCCCCCCTGCGCCTATGCGGCCTCCAGCGATGCCACCCTCACTGGTGTTTCAGGATCCGACGCAGCCACCCCTGGAGGAGACGAGTGATTTGCTGGATGCAGACAGGTGAGGGCATGCTGAGCGGGTTTGCCGGGATACATGTAAACAGGTTTTGCAGGTTTCCGGCATACGAAAAGAAGCCAACAGTCAAAAGCCGAGGCACAGGTGCTTGTTTGCTGGCGTGAGAGGCAGAGAGAGAGAGTATGTGTGTGTGTGTGTGAGAGAGTGTGTGTGAGAGAGTGAGAATGAGAATGAGAGAGAGTGTGTGTGAGAGAGAGTGAGAATGAGAATGAGAGAGAGTGTGTGTGAGAGAGAGTGAGAATGAGAATGAGAGAGAGTGTGTGTGAGAGAGAGAGAGAGTGAGAATGAGAATGAGAGAGAGTGTGTGTGTGTGAGTGAGAATGAGAATGAGAATGATAAAGTGTGTGTGTGTGTGTGAGATTGAGATTGAGAATGAGAGAGAGTGTGTGTGTGTGTGAGAGAGAGAGAGAGACTTGTGATGCCTGATGTTAGGAAGGGAGAGACAAAGAGGGAATTTAGCGAGCTCGTGTTTGGCCAATCACAGCAATCTGGGGTGTGGCCAACTCCCATGCAACAAGTCAGAATTTGGCATTTTTTCCAGTGCCCAAAACTTGCATACAGGCCATGTAATATGGAAGTGTGTGGAATCATCCAACCCAATCAGCTGCGCTTGCTAAGAGAGAGATGAAGGTCCCACCCTGGCGCGGCATAGGTGATGTAGTGGTGCTTCTGTGTGCCCTGATGATGCAGAGGTACCTCTGTCACAAGTCCCTAGTGGTACCTATGTGGTACCCAGTGGTACCTAAGTGTGCCCTGATGATGCAGTGGTACCTCTGATGTCACAAGCGCTGATGCAATGCTGCCTGCTGCTTTTGGACTGCCTGCTAGCTTTTTTGCCTCGTTGAATGAACCTGGTGCATTTGGATTGAAGCAGGTAAGCAGCTCCATCACCAGTTTTCCCAGTGTTTGGTACAATCACTGTGACTTTTCAGAGATCCAACACTGTTTTTCAGCATAAAATGCCAACCATGTTACCTGTAATTTTGTCCATCGAGAGGGTGGCCTTGGATCGTGATAAAGTGCACTTTGGCACCCCTGCTTGAACTCCCCCCGCACCTCCCTTCCGTGCGGGTGGTGGCTGGAAGGTGGCTACCACCCGCACAGCAGAGTACAGTGCTCCCACCACAACCATTCCCCTGGAGTGGTGGGGGGGTAAAGGTTTGTTATTTCAGCAGCATAGTCAGAAGGACCAAGACTCACTGGAGCTGGCCTTGCAAGCTGGTGTGTTAGGCATACTCACAGATGCCCTTGGGCAACTGCAGTTGTAAACCTTGGGATGAGCTCATGAAAAAGAGTTATAGTGCCCTTTCCCATGTACTCCCTTTGTGCGCGTGCACTTGCTGCTCACATCCACATGCCTGAGGACCATTCATGGCCAAGGGGCGCCCAGTGGGGCTCGCCTTCCATCTGTACCTGCTACTGCTCCTCTTCCACCTCTGCTGCGTTCTCCTCCGCCTTTGCTGCTGCGAGGGCATGCTGGCCATGCCCATGCCGGCCATACAACAAACTCAAGAGAGCGACCAAGTGTGTGACCTTCTCCACACTTGCTCTGCAGGCGCAAGGGCAGAGGCAGAAGAGGACGCACCCATGGTCGTGCATGGCGAGCTTGCAGCCTAGCAGCAGCAAGGCTGGGCCTGGGGGTGTTGCGTCGCCTCGGCAGGCCTCTGCTGCCTGTGGCGGGGTTCGTGGTGGCAGCAGGCGTATGCGCGTTTGCTCCAGGCTGGCCTTCAATCTTGTTGGTATGCGGGTGTCTTGATGTAGTGCATGCTCTGCTACAGATGTCTTGGCTGCCGCACTGATGGATTGCATTGGTGGGCTGTGACAGAATAATCTTGAGTGACTCTTAGATTTAGTGGGCTTGGCTGCTGTACAGGCACATTACGTTGGTGGGATGTGATCGTGCATGTGTGTGTGTGTGCGTGCGTGCGTGTGTGTTTCCTGCAGTATTTATGAAACCTGCAGCTTGCAGTAGGGACGTGATTTGTGGTTTTGTCGCTCCAGGGTCAGCAGTGCTGCCCTTGAGGCTCCTGTGCTGTACTGCTTGTGAGGCCCCCTGTGAGTCCTCCTGTTCTGCTTGTGGGGCTGCAAGTTCTGTATATGAAACTTCAAGGCTACAGGTTACAGAGCCAGGATGGCCTTCTTTCAAAACATCTGATCGTGAGCCTGTGAGGCAGATTGTCACTAGGAGAAGCCCCTGGGGACATGCTTGAAAAAAGCACCCCAGGAACAATAATCATATGTTGGGAGCCTGTTTCAGAGGGTGGATGAAGGGCTGAGGAAAGAAATTGAGGGCTTGAATGAATATGCCTGCCAAATTGATGCCAGCATAGTGTTGTGTGCACGCGGCAAAAAGGAGTTCAGGTAGGGGCCTCACCCATCCAATCCACAGCCCTCATTGGATCCAAACGCCTGTGGCGTTTTCCCAGGCAAGATGCTCCCTCAAAACTGCAGGCAGCCATTGCGAAACCACGTGCTCTGCTGTGCGCAATCACTTTCTCTGCTGCCTCCTTGACACCCAATGCCTGCTGATCCTACCCTGCACCATCTTGGTCCACTTTTTGTGCATTTATGGTCAGCACTTTGAGCAGAATTCCTATCTGCGGGGATCCTTGCTACCAAGCAAAGCTGCAAAGTGGACACGTCAGGATCTGTACCCATATGCACTCGCAGGGCGCTGCTGCGATTGCGAGCCGAGGTAGCATTGCACGCATTCCTCTCCTCCCTCCTTGGCGCTTTGTCCACCTGTTGCTTTGCCCACTGCAGCCTTTGTCTCGACCAATGTTGGTGCGTGCAGTGTGCAAAAATGGGTGGGTCTGGGCCTGGTTGTTTATCCTGCACACATGCATTCCTGGGAGTAAAAGCAAGAGAACAGCCTGTTTTCTGTAGGGGTCATGTGTGAGCTTTGGATGCGTATTCCATGCACACTGTGCATTGTTGATGAGCTGCCAAGATACCGCTTGTTGCCTCCTGTCTCTGGCGATATCTGTGAGGTTCGTGTTAGAGTGTCTGCAAACAGTGCATCGTTGATGAGCTGACAAGATACAGCTTGTTGCCTCCTTTGTCTGGTGATATCTGTGACGTTCGCTTCAGAATCCGTGCAAAAAGGACATCGTTGATGAGCAGGCAAAACGCTGCTTGTTGCCGACTGCATCAGGTGATATCTGTGATGTGGGCAACCTTGCCCACCTGTCTCCCTGGCGTGTGGAGGGCAATGTGCTACTGGAATCGGCTGTTGCCCATTTGTGTCCGCTACTTCCGCACCAGTCAAAGGTGAAACAAGGGTGTGTTTGCCTCCAGTTTTTGTGGAGGGCAATGTGCTACTGGAACCGGCTGCTGCCCACACGTTGTCTCATACTTCCGCACCAGTCAAAGGTGAAATAGGGGTTTGTTTGTCTCCAGTTCTTTGGAGCCCATTCAGTCTTTGGGCAGGGATTGTTGCTCGCTAGCTGGACTGAGCTGTTGATGCAGGTGCTTTCCTGTGGTGCCTTCCTTTCTCATTTGCCTGCAATCAACGTGATCTTTACAATTCCTGCTGGTGCATGCATATCACACATACATAAGCATGCAAGCACGCACACACACACACACTCTCACAAGCAAGCAAGCAAACAGTAAACTGTATGTACCTTGATGTGATGATGCTGTTCAACTCTTGCAGTGCTAGGGAGCTGCAAACGCTGGGCAGGCCCGAGGAGGCAGATGCCTTGTGGGCGGCGCAGCATGAGAGGGGCGCGCATGAGATGTTTCTCATGCTGTGTGACCTCAAGGTGTGTGCTTTGCCGTTCTTCCACTTCGCGCACGCGCACACACACAGACACACACACTCGCACGCGCGTATTAATCTGTCTTTTTGCCTTATTGGAGTGTCATGCAACTCATCAAATCCACCACCAAGCTGCTGGCTGCATGCGAGTCCTATCCTTGCACGGATTTGTGTTTGCTACTCACATGCACATCGTGGTAATGGCGATCGCATGTGACTCCTGTTTTGGTGCGCAGGGGTTCTACATGTGAGTTGTCGTGTGGAGCCCTTGGAGGGTGTAAGTTTGTGGGTCCATGCATTGACAAAGAAAGGAAGACTACGCGGTCCAAGTCTGGCCGCATGCATTAAGGAAAGGTCAACAGTCCTGAAAGGCAGGGCCCCACCACACAGGCCGAGAGGAAGGGCAAGCATTGAAGTCTACTCCATAAAGTTGGACAATGGACAAAAGGAGGGAGGGAACGCTGGACATTGGAATTACCCTTTGTAGCCTACACATCAAGGCCCTAGACTTAGGTTGACCAGTGTCCATAGATTGTGGTTAAGCTGGTATAGTCCATGCATTGAGGCTCCAGGCAATGGTAAGGGAATAGCGGTGGGCACTGCCAGGCCTGCCTGCACCCTTGGTTTGCAACATGGCAGGCCGCTGGCAGCCTCGGCATGCAAACTGGGAAACCGCTGGCGGCGTTGGCATGCTAGGTGGCAAAGGGGTTTGGAGAAAGGAGCATGCAGGAAAGGAAATGTTAGGCGTATAAAGCTCTACCTGCTTGTGCATGCGGCTGAACTGAAGTTGCAACAACAAGGCACCGGACACCAGCAGGATGCCGTTCTGACTAACGCTGGTAATATAGTGATGAGCCAATGAGCATCAGGTGGGCCTGCATGGCACGTTTGGAAGCTGTAGTAACGTCCATTCCAGCTGTCCATATGGTTTATGAATTTGTGAACCTTCTTTAGAATCTAGTGACATGCGCGCGCACGCGCTCTCACACACATGCACACACAGCACAGCACAGCACATGTGCACAAAAAGCCTAGGCACTGACAGAGAGTTGTGTTTGCATGTTTGCTTTGCCAACATCCTCAGGAAGCTAGGGCAGATTCTGGCCACCAAAACAGAGATGCTACCCCTGCCCTACACTCAAAGCCTGTCGGGCCTGCTTGACAAGCTGCCAGCAGTTCCTTACAATCAGGTATTGAGTTGCAGACAGCTCCTTCTGGTTAGATATCAAGTTAACAGCAGCTCCTTATGATCAGGAAAGAAGTTACCAACACTCCTTACAATCACGTGTCGAGTTCGATCAGGTGTCAAGTCGGCAGCACTTTCTTGAAATAAGGTATCCAGTCTGATTAGGCTCCAATTTGCAGGCAGTTCCTTATATTCATGTGCCCAGTTGCCGGTGTTTCCTTACGACCAGGTGCGATCAGGTATTGAGTCGAGGTCATGCAGGTGCTGTGCACTTGTATGCATGCATGAGCACAAGAGCTGCTGCGCATATGGTGCCCTTATTATGCTGCTTAAATGCCGCAGATCGTGCAGGTGCTGTGCACTTGTATGCGTGCGTGAGCAAAGAGCTGCTGCGCATGTAATGCCCTTCTTATGCTGTTTAAATGCTGCAGGTTGTGCAAGTGATGTGCACGTGTATGCATGTATGAGCACGAGATCTGCTGCGCACATGCTGCAGGTTGCGCAAGTGCTCAAACATGAGCTGCGCTCGACCAACCTGGCAGAGTTTTTTGCCCACATTGACCCCATCCCTATGGCCACAGCAACCATAGCACAGGTGCGGAAGTGCCCCCAACTCCTTCTTCTCACCCTCTCTTGTTGTTGTTGTTGTTTTTGCCTTCTGCTTTTTAGCCTCCCCTGCTGTGCGCCTTGCCTCTCTTCCTGTCGACACAGCAAGCAGGGCTGTAAGTCTACTGCATGTTCATCAGGCGCTTTGAACGGTTGGCGCAGGGTTGTGTTTGCTCAAAATCGTGAAACACGGCTTGAGGGAAAACATGGTGGTGGGTCAACCATTTAGTGCCCCAACCTAGGGGCCTGCTGTCCAACACAAACGCGGCATTTCCTTTGCATCACAGTCCAACTCCAAAGCTAAATACAAAGGTGTTGGCTTGTTTTTTTGAGCTATTGGTGTTATGAAAGCATTGAAATGCTGTTCAGCTGATGCCAGAAGACTGTGTGTTAAGTACACTGCCTGGATGCTCAGAGATTCAGATAAAATGTCCAACCTGCATTAAGAAGAACAACAAGAAGAACAGACCTTCAGATGGACACTGACGCTTAGACTGCCAATTTGTGTAGTGCTTAAGAAAACATTGCAATCAAACCACCTAATGTTAAAGCATCAGGTGTAATTGGTGAGACCCTTGCTAGCTTGCTAGTTAGGGGACCTTTCCTTAATGCACGCGGCCTTTTGACTTGTGTAGGTTTTCTGTTACAAAATTGCGTCCATTTTGTGCAATGGTCCAGGTAGCTCCTGTTTCTTGCATGGCAATACATCTGGTTCCTGCACGTGATTAAGACTCGTGTATGAGCTAGCTGGGGTAATGGTGCTGGCATGTGTGGATGTGAAAGTTTGTTGCACAAAGTTTGTGCAGGCTCCATCTCTCTGACCAAAGCGATCACCAAACCAACCTCGCTGTTTTAATTGTCCAGAGTCCAGAAGAACGCAGTTCTCAAAGGTTGTGGAAGGGTACCATCCTGTCTAATCTTATAGGGAAGTGTCCAGAGGGGGTGGACTGGCCTTTATTGCAGGACATGCCCTTTCTCAAGTTTCTTCCTGAATCTGACCATGTAAACCGTTATTGTTCATGCAAATATTGCAATTGCCAATAGATGATGAAAACCGGAGGTCCCCAGATCACTCTCCTGGCCTCAGATAACCCAAAAAAGGCTCACAGCTCCACCTTGGGACCATACTTAATTTCCAAAAACATGAGTTGGTAATCACCATATGTTATCCTGCATGTTAAAAGCGGAAGAAATCAGGTCCAATAATAAACTTTTCACACCCCTTGTGCTGGATTTTCTCCAAGGAGAATGGCTGAAATTCTGTGCCTGATCAACCACTGGGTTTCTTCACTCCATTTCTTTTGCAATGATATTCCATCCATGATATTGTAGATGGATACACAAGGACTCTAAATCATTAAAAATCACCCAATTGGTGCAGTGGGTGATCAGTTATGGAGATTGGATGGTCAAAAAGTAGGGTTCACGCCGTGGCTAATTAGGCATGTGTGCTCCAACTGGATGCTTTCAAACCCTAGTGCTTATGACAAAAACAAGGCTTTACAAAGGACTTAAACTTGAAAACAGCCAGTTGTAGCACACATATGCAGGGAGCATACAAAAAACACCTGTTATCAGACCTCAGATAACCCCCTCTGGGAAGTGTCTACCATATGTATGTATATATATACTCTTTATTTGTTTGTTTGTTTATTTATTTATTAATTCATCATTACAACCCTGGTATGTAAAACCCTACTTGTAGTCCATATGCCACCATATGCTGTCATGGTGTTACAGGTGTTACGTTCCTGATCCGACTTTGCAATCCAACTTTGTATCACTCTCCGTGCACACAATGTGTGGAATGTCATGCACAAGGTCATGCGCTCATGTGTGTGTGTGTGTGTGTGTGTGTGTGTGTGTGTGTGTGTGTGTGTCAGGAATGTCATGCACAAGGCCATGCACAAGAGTGCAAGAACATGGTTGCATGGTGAAAGAAAGCGTTAAGCTTCCATGGGCACAAAAGTGTTTGACCATGTGGGGTACATATTGGGTGAAGTTTCCGTCGCACTCAGAGTAATGGCCTCCGGTGTTCATAGCAAGCAAGATGCAGGGCATGCACATTGCCTCATCTTTGAGGTCCTGTCAGGTTCTCAAGTATGCAGATGCACAGTGGTATGACCTTCCCCTAAATGACCATCAGTGAAAAGCAAAGCACAGTGGTGGTGTGCAGGTGCATGACAGCACAGTGGTATATGGCTCTCATGCATGTGCAGGTGCATGGTGGTGTGCTCCAGGGCCCCAGTCTCCGCGAGGTGGCCATCAAGGTGCAGCATAAGGGTGTGAAGCGCATGATGCGAGCAGACCTTGTGAACATGAAGCTGGCAATGGACCTCCTGGATTTGTGAGTTGTATGTGTGTGTGTGTGTGTTGGCAGATGTAAGGAATTTTAATGTGAGCTGGTGGACAAGAAGTCGGTAGAGGGCCTCTTGAGTTTGCGTGGCTTCCGCGGCATTGTGGCTGAATTGCAGCATTTTGTGGCAGCTTTTATTGGTACATCAGCCTGGTGATTACAAAGTGAACAATCCATCTCATTGGCCCTGTAATTGTTTTGGTCCGGGGAGCAGGCATGCCATGCGTGCAGGAGTCATGGATGAAATTGTACTTTTGGGTGTATCGGTTCTGGTGCTCATGAGCAATGCGGCAGCTCTTGAGCATGAGCCATAAGGTCATGCGCCTCCCTGTGCAATGAAAGTTTGACCCAGCCAGGCTTTGGGCTCTTGTGGCTTGTTGCTGATACCCTGGCCGAACCCTCCAAGGCCGGCATGGTTATAAAACGGATTTTGGGGGAATTTTAAAAGAAAAAGATGGGTGAATTAAATGAGCATTTGTGCATGCCTTCAGAGGCGTTGAATCAGGAGGATGAGGCTCAAAAGGTCTTGCTAGCCCTGCTCATAGTTCTTTCAGAACACCCTCAGCGATCAACCTGCCTATAGAGGGAAGCCAAATTGGGGCACAGGCCCCAGTGCTGCCTCTCTGCTGCCCTTGTAGGTGGATGCAGCGGCATAGACTTACCTTACTTTAAGGAAGCCCAAATGTAAGAAACATAGTGGGCCTGCTTGCTTTCTGTCTCCAGGACGTGCCTGCTTGTTGGGTCGTTCCCTTATCTGCTCTCAGATGCTCTGCTCCACAGGCCAGAAGCGTGCACCTGCTTTGTTTGAACCAGCAGGTCCATCAACTGACTTTGGTTGTGCAACAAAGCCCAGGAGTGACCTTGACACAGAGCAGGTCTATGCTGCGCGTTTTTGCTTTGGCCCAGGTTCCGCATCGACCTTGGATTTGACCTTGGAAGCATCGTCAGGGAATACCATGTCTATGTGCCCTTAGAGTGCAGCTTCAGGCGGGAGGCAGAGGGCATGCAGGTGAAGGTTTGCTTGGAATCAGTGCATCACAGAGCGCATCACTCCCATCATACAATGGTTTACAACAGTGACTGTGCATTGGCATACTTTGCACAGTGTATGGTCTGCTATGCTTTGTAGCCTGCAGCCATGGTAAAGAAGTGCATGCTTCAAACAATGTCACCCTTTCCCCCCGGCCAGCACCGCACGCTTGGGTGCACCAGAAGCCAATGGGTGCGTGTCATTATGCGACTGCTACCATTTGGAGCAGTCCACTAAAATAGTCGATACCTGGGTGTGTGTCTCGGTTCATAAATGGAAGTAGTTCCTATAGCCAGGTGTTGCTGGACACATCTGGGCAGAGTTGCAGGAGCACTCTGTATTTCGTGTTCCTGCGGCTCTCATGTCACTCAGTCAGGTCAAGTGCCATGTCATGCAGGTTGAGTGCCTGAGGCGTGCATGCCATACAGATTGAGTGCTCTGTCGTTTGTTTGCCTGAGGCCTTCTTCTCAAATCATGCAGGTTGAGTGCCATGTCATGCAGGTTGAGTGCCTGAGGCCTGCACGTCATGCGGACAAAGTGCTTGCCTGTGTCCATATGCGCGTGGCAACATCACACCCTGGCACGCATTTTACAAAGCCATCAGTCAATTGATCAAATAGATAAAACGCATGCCTGTGCTCATTTCCACGCGGCAAGATCTCGCTCTGGCATGCATTTTACAAAGTCATCAGTCAATGTATCAGCCACTGACTGAATGGCTGCTTGCCAAATCAGCTAAACTTCGGTCGCCTGGGGTCGCTCAGTGCTCACCTACAGGTGTCACACAGGAGTCGATGCGTGCAAAACAAGATCATTAAAATTTATGGGAAGATAACCATCTTTCAGAGATGGTGGCTCCAAGCAGCGTTGCCAGTGCACCCTGGAATGGACCTTGCATCCCTTTTAGCCCTTCAATCTCACGTTGACCTCTTTGAATCTTTGAGCCTCTTGCTGCCTATGCAGTTGGTACGCACAGCCCTGAAGGCTTGGAGCGTGGACTTCCCAATCCTTAGGAAGGTGTGTTTTTCCCCTTTTTTATGGCTTCTATGATGTGTGCTTCTTGAGGAATCCCCATGCCTTGCTTCTTCCACATTCAACTGTGCCACGCGTGTGTATAACCTCTTGAGGCAATGTGCGTATGTATAAAGGAAAGCAGTATGGGTGTGTTGATGTTTTTGCATTATTTCATTGTTCCCTGCTCTTCAAGTCGGGAGCAATAGGGCTTTGTGTTGCTCCCCTTCTTCGTTGGCCCCACCTTTTTGCCTCTATACCACAGGTTTCCCATTGATGCACTATTATTATTATCATTATTGTTGTTATTATTATTTTATTGCTCCATGCTCTTTCAGATCGGGAGCAATAGGGCTTTGTGTTGCTCCCCTTCTTCGTTGGCCCCACCTTTTTGCCTCTATACCACAGGTTTCCCATTGATGCACTATTATTATTATTATTATTATTTCATTGCTCCCTGCTCTTTCAGATCGGGAGCAATAGGGCTTTGTGTTGCTCCCCTTCTTCGTTGGCCCCACCTTTTTGCCTCTATACCATAGGTTTCCCATTGATGCACTATATTATCATTATCATTATTATTATTATTATTTCATTGTTCCCTGCTCTTTCAGATTGGGAGCAATAGGGCTTTGTGTTGCTCCCCTTCTTCGTTGGCCCCACCTTTTTGCCTCTATACCATAGGTTTCCCATTATTGCACTATATTATCATTATCATTATTATTATTTCATTGTTCCCTGCTCTTTCAGATCGGGAGCAATAGAGCTTTGTGTTGCTCCCCTTCTTCGTTGGCCCCACCTTTCAGCCTCCACACCACAGGTTTCCCATTGATGCAAGATCACAGTTAAAATTAATGCAACATCACAACTAATCCAACATCACAACCTATGCAACATCACAGTTAATGCAACATCACAACTGAAGCATTGCACGTGGTACCCAATGAAGCAGTATCTTGAGTAGGGCATGCCACAAAGTAGTCAATGGTACAGAGCCCCTTGAGCCTGCATGCCTTTTTGTGTCTCATGACCCAACGTCCTGATCAGGTCTGAGGCTTGTGTCTTACCTTAATACTCTGCAATGCATACAACTGAGCTCCTTGCCCAAGCTTGCCCATGATCAGTGTGACACCTCTAAAACAGCCTGTTCTGCATGCAACTGAGCTGTTTGCCCAAGCTTGCCCATGATCAGTGTGACACCTCCAACAGCCTGTAATACGTGCAGCTGAGCACCTTGCCCAAGCTTTCAGGCCCCTTTGCACACACCACACTCAGAGAGGCTTCACGATGGGTTTTGCTGCAGGTTGCTTCTCTTCAACTTTGCACACACACACACACACACACACACACACACACACACACACACACACACACACACACACACACACACACACACACACACACACACACCATAAACACATGGCGCAGGTGACAGTCCCACGCGTGTATGCACACCTCAGCACCGACCGTGTGCTTATCATGTCGCGCGTTAATGGGGTGCCCATTTTAGACACTGCCGGCATGGAGCCACACATACGCAAGGAGAGCATGGAGGCGCTGGTGATGGCGTTTGGCGTGCAGGTGATGATGTATGGTTTACGAGGGAGCACAACGCAATGAAGATGATGCTGATGCATGAGGTTGATATTGCAGTGGATTGAAAAATTGCAGTGAAAGTGATGATGCAGGGTTGTGTCTCTGTGGGCTGCTGCCAGAGTCAAGGTGAGCATCTGTCGCTGGGAAGGTGTACTTGATATCGTCTATTGTTCAGATTTAGTAAATTATGTGAAAAAAATTGGTTTGCTTAGCTCCTAGAAGAGCAAGGTCAAGGTAGGTAGATACAGAGCGCTTGGGTCTGCAGGAAGGGCTGTGCTTGGCAGAGTATATGATGGCCGATGCACTCCTGTTGGCGTGCTTGTGGCAAAAAATTTGTGGGCACAATAATCTGGGCTTGTGCCAAGGTACTGGGTCTTGTCCGGCAAGCTTCTGACATATTTGCTTTGCTAACGTTTCGCCTGGGTCCTGGTTTATCCAGTGAGTAACCGTTATTGATGTTGCATGAGTGCATCTGTGCTGATGCGCGGTGCATGAAACGTCTAGCAGTCCCTAAAAGGACGCACTTACATCCAATCTGCAGTGCCACCCCTTTCTTGTTGATTGTTATATTTTCCCCGCTGCTTTCATTGCAGATACTCCTAGAAGGCATCTTTCACACAGGTGGGATTAGCGTGGTGGAAAATGTGTGTTAGGATCCTCGTAGAAATAAAAACCATCATGCACATGCAAGTGTTTCTGCAAGCAGATCCTTGATGTGGTTCAACTGCTCTTTAATGTCAGAGGTCCATGTCGCTACTTGCTCATAAATTGCTGCGCCAGTGACAATACCACCTGACCTTCTCAGCAAGGAAGGCACAGAGTGAGGTTAGGTGCCTAGCCCATTGGCCTTAACAAGCAGACAGACCAAGGCCTGGTCATGCACTCAGCGAGCCTTCGGCGTTGCACATAGCCTGGCAACTGCCTTTTAAACAAGTCAGCATCCACCAAGACCCCAAGTCGGTTGACTTCTTTCTCGACGGTTGCTTGCATTGCAGACCTGCATCTCACATAGACCTTGGGTGAATCAGTTTCCTTGTCGGCAGTCAGAGGTACCTTGCAGTGCAGGCCCACATCCCAACAACCTCTGGGCAATTGGGTCACACAGCTTCCAGCAGCTCAAAAAGAGCCCCGTAAACACCCTGTCCATGCATGCAGACCCACACCCTGGGAACCTCATGGCCACTCCTGACCCTGCAGGGGGTGGCATCCGTGTGGCTATTTTGGACTGGGGACAGGTAGGCATGCAAGGGGGGTGAAGGGACAGGGGGTAATTTGCTGCACAGGTGGCTCACACAGTGGTGAAACTTCTTATGGTGCTGTTGCGGTACTGAATGCTGGAGGTCATAACACCGAACCTTCTGTTCCCTATGCTTTATATAATTGGGTGCGTGAGGGCTGTGCACATTTCAAGTGAACGCCTGGCATTGCTGCCGTTCAATTGAAGCACCTGCATCTTTCCTGAGTGCAATCTGGTTGCCATTCAGTTGGAGCTCCTACATGTCTCCAGTGAGCATTTGGCCTGGCCGGCTACCACTTAGAATTCTGGGTTGAGATGCGCTTTTGAGCCAGAAAATCGCCAAATTTGGAGCTTGGGAGCAAAGCATGGGAAATATATGCCCTCACACTCTCCATCTACACAATGCCAAAGGTGCTTCTTTGCCCCTCAGTCTGCGTGAACACGGATGTGACCCCACACTTGCCTATATTAATTGCGTCCGTGCAGCAAAGACGCAAGGCAAGAAGGCCCTCAGGCCTTCGCCTGAAGCATCTGACCACCTTACACCTCATTGTGCTGTTGCACACACTGCTGTAACAATTTTGTCGCAACAGGAAGCCCTTGTTTCGCCAGCTGGAGCTACGCACCTGCAGCCTCATCGTTCTTTTGCACACACTGCCACACCAACTACGTAGCAATAAGTAGCCTTTGGTGTGCCGGCTGCAGCTGAGAACCTTCAGCCTTGCCATTCTGGTATACACGTTTCTACTTTTGTGGCTATAGATAGTAGTGCCGACCTTGCCCTTGTCCTTGTAGTGCCGACTACTGTCTCCAAGCCGACAAGTGTCTCCTTGTAATGCCTACTTCTGTCTCCTCTTACTGCCCTGACCAGATGGCAATCCCCCTCAACTTGTCATTGCAGCCTTGCTCGCCCTTTGGGAGCTACTTGTGCACGAATCTGCTGCCCGCTGCCTCCAAACTGACACCCTCTCTGCCCTGCTCACCAACGTCAATCTTCAGAATGCACCTGCACAAGAACACATCCCCTTCGCCTCTTGGACAGAGCAACTGACACACACACACACACAAGTCTGGCATGAACTGTGATTGTATTGTCTCGGTGGTGACGTATGAAGCTTGGTGGTGCAACTGACACACACACAAATATATATAAAGAATGAACTGTGATTGTATTGTCTTGGTGGTGACGTATGAAGCTTGGTGGTGCAACTGACACACACACAAATATATACAAAGAATAAACTGTGGTTGTGTTGTCTTGGTGGTGACGTATGAAGTTCAATTGCTGATACCTAATGTGTTACGCACTTAAGGCAGGGAAAGCTGACACAGGAGGAGTGTGAGAGCCATGTGCATGTGGTAGTGATGGTGTTGCTGCTGCTGGCGGAGGTGGCAGCAAAGCTGTTGCACGAGGAGCTACATCATGTGTACCTCACAAACTGCATCCTCCTTTACACCCTGCATGCATCATACACTGCATGCAGCACGATAAGTTACATCGTGCATGGCTTCTGTGTGTGTTGTGTGTGTACATGCGTGTGTGAATACTGCAAACTGCGCGCTGACCCACCCACAGCAGATATAGCAAACAAAGAGAATGCGCACACCATGTGTGGGTTTCTGCATGGTGATGGCATCAAAGGATGCCATTATCATCCTTGCTTGCCACAGACCCCCCCTTTGCAACAGATGAAGCAGCTGGCTTGCACAAAGCATGTATGCCACAGTCAGAGGTGTTGGCCATATTTTTGAGGGCGCGCCTTCTCGCTTCCAATGACTATCTCCTTATTGCTGCAGAAAAAGCAGCTTGATTACACAAAGTGTTCGTGTGTGTGTTTGTGTGTGTGTGTGTGTGTGTGTGTGTGTGCGCGCATGTGTGTGTGTGCGCGTGTGTGTGTGTGCGCGCGCGCCTGTGCTATGTTTTTGAGGTGTTGGCCATGATTTTCAAGGTGCGCCTTCCCGCCTCCCATGACTTGATCCTTTTTGCTGCAGACAAAGCAGGTGGCTCACACAAAGCATGGGTGCTATGTTTTAGAGGTGTTGGTAATGGTTTTTGATGGCGCGCCTTCTCACCCCCCATGAGTTTGTGCTCTTTGCTCCATATGAAGCAGCTGGCACATCTTTAGTTTGTGTGCTGCCCACTGATGGTTCTGCTGCGTCTAATCCTCCATGACATTGGCCCTGTTGCTACAGATGAAGCAGCTGACGCATAATGAGCGCGTGCGCTATGCGCTGCTGGTGGTGGCCATGGCTTCCAGAGATGGGGATCTGCTGCGTGCGACCTTGGCTGAGCTGGGCGTGCGCATAGAGAATTGCGAGGACAGCTTTGCTGAGGTGAGGTGCCCGGGTGCAAGCCTTGATCATGTTATTGACTTATGCGATTATTTTATTGACTTGATTATATTAATCACTTAATATGACTTTATGACTATTCACTTATTATGTTATTGACGGTACACATTGGTCGGCAAACATATGCTCCCCTTTTTAATCCCGCCACATCCATGCTTACCTCGGCTGAGCTGGGCATGCGCGTAGAGAATTGCGAGGACAGCATTGCTGAGGTGTGATACCTGGGTGCGAGGTGCTTTTGCTGACAGCTCTGCAGGGGTAAGGTGTGTGGGTGCCAAGGCAGCTTTGCTGATGTGACGTGCCCCAGTGCAAGGTGTAAAGAACAGTGCAAAAGAAAACAGGAAGAGCATACAGTGAGTATGCAGAAATTGTTTTGTTGTGCAATTTGGAGGAGGTTGTGCGTGTCCAACTTAGTATGGACATGATGTGAGCATTCTGTACCGTGGTGAATTCCAATCAGTGTGGAGGTGCGGCAAAGCTACAAGCTAGTGTAGCCCCCCAAAAAACTAGAAAAAAATGTATTTGCAATTAATCGACTGTGCATCAACCGTGCATGACCTCTTGCCCATAATAACCCAAAAGGCACGAGAGGCATCATTTTTGGTATAGGTTCTGTGCAAAAGTCGGTGACCAATAAGACACCACCTCCATCATGCCTTGACCCAATGTTGAGTTTGAGGCCATTGCTGGTAAACATATGTGTGTATGTAAACATGCGCACTTGTACACTTATAGACATATGTATGTTTAAATTCATATTTGTACATGTATGTTTAATCTTACAGGTACGCAATCACCACGCAGGGCAAAAAAACAATATCCATTCACGATGCATGACTCGCAACGCTGCACAATGATAAATTGTCTGGAAGCCAAAAAAGTATCTGTCAATTGCTGCCTCTTATGGTGTCGTGTTTTTGCAAAATGAAAGCCTCCTGACCAGGCCTTGGCATGAATTGCCAAATAACATCTGGCAATATAGTCAGCATGACCGCATGACCATAAAGATGGTAATGAAGTCAGCATGACCGCATGACCATGACGATGGCAATGAAGTCAGCATGACTGCATGACCATAAAGAGTGGTAGACCTGAGGTGTTTGGTGGCCTGCTCTCACGTCCGCATCTACCCTTGTTTCCAGATCCCTGACACACATGAGCGGACATATGTGTACACATTTGTTTTGAAGTGTGTCCGCAGGCTTGCCTGTGTGATTTGAGCGCTCACTCCCACGCGTGTTCTGTCAATGCGTGCAGATCGCCGGCTACATATTGTTTGACACACGCATGGACATGCCGGAGGCTCTGGAGAGCCCCATGGCCAAGGACGCCAACGAGGGATGGAGGTGGGGAACGAAAGAGAATTGTGGGGTCGTTCCTCTTCACCTTGAAGGGCAGGTGGACCAGCATTACGAGATGGGCTATCAAGGCAGGAGATGGGCTGTGAGGACAGGGGATATGGGTTGTGAAGATAAGATGGGCTTTAAGGACAAGAAATCAGCTGTATGGGCAGGTGGCCCAGCACCGGGATATAGGCTTTGAGGACAGGAGAACTATGAAGATTGATCCTGTTTGAATAGTGAGCAGGTACCGTTGCCTACATACACACACTCACACACACAGGACCACGCGCGTGCCCAAGCTGCCTCGCGACTTATTCATGATCATGCGGGTCATCACCCTCCTTCGTGGCGTGCTGGTGTCCATGGGAGTATTTGATGTGTCGTCTGCCATCCAATGGAGGCCTTTGGCCATGCAGGTAGGGGCTCAGGGTGGAGGGGTGGTGATGAAGAAAGGCACTGAGGTGACGAGCAATGCATGGCGTGGTGTGCCCTCCACCATGCAATTGCAATGGAGGCAATGTCCATTTTCCTCTTTATTGGTGCCAGCTTCTTGTCAACTACATCTAGCCATGCAGGTCTGGTCTGCTGTAGCGCAGGTCTGGTTTGCCTGTAGGTGTGGTTTGTCTGTAGGTCTGGTTTGCCTGTAGGCCTGTAGGTCTGGCATGCTGGTGCATCTCATCAGACAACTGTAGCAGGTAGGGTGCTGGTGCAAGGAGGTTATAGGGTGGGGTGGTGGGGTGTGAGTCAGTCAGGGAACCTTCCATCGAAGCACGCGGCCTTTTATGGGCGGGCGCAGTCTTCCGTTCTCTTCTTATGAAGGACTGCACACAGGCAGACAGGTGGGAGGTGCATGGCAAGATGGGTCCTTTGTCATAGAGATGCGTCATAGGTCTGTGTCCTTTGTCGTGGTATAGATGTGTCCTTAGCCATGGGATTTATGGCAAGATGTGTCCTTTGTCATATAATATGGTGATGTGTATGGTGATGTATGGCAAGATGTGTCCTTTGTCATAGGGCTGCACACAGGCAGACAGGTGGGAGGTGCATGGCAAGATGGGTCCTTTGTCATAGAGATGCGTCATAGGTCTGTCTTCTTAGTCATAGGGCTGCGCACAGGCAAACAGGTGGGAGATGCATGACAAGAGGTGTCCTTACTAAGAATCTTAGTCACCCAATGGAATCAGAGCAGGCTGTTCAGGCTTGGCATCGCAGCCATGGAGCGCACGTGCAAGCTTTTGCCGTTTGTCTCTTTTACCTGTCGCTGTGCAATGTGCGCACAGCCGTTGTGGCAGTCTCCTGGGGGATGGAAACTGGTGCTGGGAAGAGGTGCACGTGCAATGCCGATGTTGTGATGGGAAGCCAAATGCAGAGCTGCGGCCATGGAAGTGAGCACTGTCTGTTTACATGCAGGTTGGTTCCAGGTTCAACGACACACACATACACACACACACACACACAAACACACGACATGCACTCCAGAGCACTTTTGAGATTGCATTAGAAGTGAATGTGCCTTGCAATCATAACTGAACTTCTGATGCCATATCAACATGCAAAAGAAACACTTATGTGCGTTTTATCAATTGCTGGGCTTGCGCGCGCGCGCACACACACACACACACACACACACACACACACACACACACACACACACACACACACACACACACACACACACACACACACACACACACACACACACACACACACACACAGGTACTTAGCGAGCTCACGCACGTCCCGCGCTCCCCCCCCCTTCCCTGCCTCCCTCAAACTTTCAATCAGAATGGCATTGCCCCTGGGTCACCGCACACACCCACCTGCATGAGTCCCAGGAGATCCTCCCCTTTTTCCCCTGCCAACAGCGGTGCGAGACAGAAAGGGTTGAGTCATGGCGGCGGCAGGCAGCAGGGCCTCAACACACCTGAAATGCTGCTGGCAGGTGGGTGGATTAGCTGTTGGCCGGTGGGTGACATGCTGTTGACAGCTGGGTGACGGGTATGGGAAAGCAGCGGGGCCTCAATGCATTTCAATTCTATTGGCAGGTGGGTGGGTTAGCTTTTGGCAGGTGGGTGAAGTGCTGTTGACAGCTGGGTGGCGGGTATGGGAAGGCAACAGGGCCTCAACGTACCTAAGATGCTGCTGGCAGATGTTGATTTGTGTCATGCAAAGTGTGTGTGTGTGCGTGTGCGTGCGCGTGCGTGTGTGTGTGTGTATGTGTGTGTGTGTGCATGTGTGCGTATGTGTGTGGATGTGAAGAGGTGAGGATTTCTTGAACACATCTCAGACTGGGCGCCCACATTGATGACCAAGCAGACTGCATCCAGTTCAGACCTCTGTCATATGCTTGTTCGACCCATGCTGGGTGTTGGGCGTTTTGATGGGCTGGTCTTCTTGCTGTCATGCAAGATCAGTGTCATACATAAATCACCAACCTAAGAACAGATGACTATTTGTGGTGTGATAGGCTGATGCTATGAATTTGATTGACAGAGGCCACTGCGACGCACTGCAGGGACCTGCAGCAAGAGAAGCTGATTGTCTCCTGCTTTAACAGGCTGACCCGCTGATGGTTGTGCGACAGGCTGACCTTCTTCTTCTTCCTCCCCTACAGAGGTGAATGAAGGGAGAGCTGAGCTCCCGCCCACATTTCCCCCTCTGCATCTCCTCCTTTCCTTCAGGTCGCCGTTTCCTTGCCCAGCAAGAAGTCGCTGTAGCGCATGCGCAGCTCTCCCCACGCATCTCTGCTGGTTCAGCTCCGCCTGCATCACCTGCGCACAATGCGCACAATGAGCTGTCCCCACGCAACACGCCCACCAAATCCTCGCCAACGACTGCCACCCCCAATGGCACTGCCGTGAGGCACCTTCCTGCTGGATCAGCTCCAGCTGCATCACCCACACACGATGGGAAGACAGCCCACGCCGCTGCAGCCCACGCGGCTCTCTCGGAACAGGATGGTTGGGGCAGCCCTGTGCAAAATAAAGCCCCCAGGATGGCACCCTTTGCTGCCCCTCCTGCCTACCTTCTCTTCCCTGGGACGCCCATGTCGAGCTCGCCAGGGCCACAGCACTCCTTGCCTGGTGTTGTACCGCTGTCAGTGGCAGGTGCGCCAATGGAACTTCAGAGAGAGGACGGCGCATTCCTCTCCTGGCAGCCAAAGCTTGATCATGTCTGCGTGCGTAGGCATCAAGGGCCTGGAGATGATGACTGCTTGCATAGGTGTTGGTCATGTCTGCTTGCGTGGGCATTGAGGGCCTTGGTTGCCTCATATTGCTCACGTAGGTGTTGGTCATGTCTGCTTGCGTAGGCATTGAGGGCCTTGGTAGCCTCATATTGCTCGTGTAGGTGTTGGTCATGTCTGCTTGCGTAGGCATTGAGGGCCTTGATTGCCTCATACTGCTCGCGTAGGTGTTGGTCATGTCTGCTTGCCTAGGCACTAAGGGCCTGGAGATGTCTTCTTGTGCAGGCATCGAGGGCCTGAAGAACGCTTCAGGCCGCATGGATTGCAGTGCCTCTCTGTTTGACCTATGCAGCAAATGGCCTCACTGATTGCGCGGCTGTGCTTGTGACCCATGCAACAAATTATGATAACGGTTGGGTTCGGGTTGAGACTGTGCAGCTGGACACTTCCTGTTGAGTAAGCGAGCCACCTGGGCAGCTTTGAGATGCTGGAGTGGTGCCCGAGCTAAGCTGTTACGCTTCTGATGCAGCTGCTGCACCCTGGACACCATTGAGCAAGACACATGGAATTAGACAACATGTGCAGCCATGCACGTGCGCACGTCCCTGCGCACCTCAGAAGGCAGCCTGAGCTGGAAGGAGACTGCAATCGACATTTGCACTTGGGCTTCATGACAGGGGATTGCGCAATGGCCTACGCAGGCGGGCAGTCGTGCTTGTTGACTGATGGCTTCTGCACGTGAATCCTTGCAGACAAAAAAACCTAGACTGCAGGTCACAGCCTGGCTGCTCCAGCACTCTTGCCTAGCAAATCCGTGCCACAATGCATATTGATTGACGGCTTTTGCATGTAGAATCCTGTACACAAAACAAAGAATAACTTCTCTGCAGGCTACAGCTTGGCTTGTCGTGCACTCTTGCCAAAGTAAAGAAGTGAAGTCTTTGTACTCTTGTCCAGCAATTCCGTGCTGTTTAGGCTGTCCCCTGAGCTGCGCAGGGATGTGGCCTTGCAAACAGAATTTAGGTCCGTGAACAATTGTCTCTCAAACAGGTGCATGTATGGACGTCTGCATGTGTGTGTGTGTGTGTGTGTGTGTGTGTGTGTGCGCACGCGCGCATGTAAATATGTGTATTTATATAGATGGAAAGATGGATGGATGGATGGATAGATGGGCGTTTGGCTACCAGATCAGCATGATTCCTGAGGGTCTGCTCCGTTTGCTAACCCACATCATCATTCCCAGTGCTCTACCAGCATTCGGACACCGTTTGACCACCGTTATTATGGTGACCTGCCAACTGGAAACTTTGCTTTTTCTTGTCCTTTCTTCTGGTAAAAAGTAGTGGAAAGTGGAGTATGGTGGCTGACCTCTTTCTGTCCTTTGTGCTCGCCCTCCACATTGCAGTTCCTCAAGGGCAAGGCGTGGCGGAGCAGGGCAATGTTGACTCAATGCGAGTGCCGTGCTTAGAGCCAGCTTCCCCACCATCAGGAGCCTTGAATTTTATATAGGGAACTGCGGTTCGTGTTTACAAATCCAGCAATCTGCATTTGTGCAAAGGCATAGGTGAGCTTGCTTGGCTGCTGTTTCAGAGCAATGGACAACTATTGAACTTTGCATTTGAATAATTGTTTACACTTGACAATCCAGTGGGAATCTACAAGAACAGAAAGCATCTCTTGTACTCAAATAAATGTCAGTCATTTTCTATGTGCTTTGCGAAAGCATTGATCTGCCATGTGGTGGCAAGCTTGCATGGACTACATCTTCTTTGACATGAGGGCTCACCATAATTTCGTCTCTCCTGCAAGCCCGGGAAGTTCCAAAATATAAGGCCAGGTGGCCTTATATGTAGGGTGAATCGTGGCCCAGATAGTGAGGGCCTGGGTTCAACTTTATAGGGCCGATTTTGGGATGCCGGTGAAGATATAGGTCCTTTCCTTTCCATTAGTGGAAAGGAAATGAATGAGCACCTCCGGCCATTAGTTGCTCTTTTCCTATTCTTGAGTACTTGTCCAGCTTATTCGGCTCCCTAAAACTCGCCCTTTCCTTGCCCTCTGATACCTTCTTGCTTTGGTTTGTCACAGATTACAATAGGCGTGGACCAGGTAGTTTGGCTGCTCAGCCTGCTGGACTATGCCAGCCACACAAAAAGTGTCCATGGCTTAGGAAATAAAACAATGTATCTTATTGATTTGCTTCTGCGAAAATGAAATACATCCTTTGAACTGGCTTTAGTGTAGCAAAAAACGCCTGACTCCGGGTCGTCTGGAGAAGTTCTGTGAGTGGAGGAGTAGTGAGAGAACAGGTGTGCAAGGGTCCTTCAAAGAGACCACATCGGAACGCAAGAACAAAGGAACATGGCACACGTTTTGTATTGGATTCCTCTCTGGTTACACCTATCACATTCATATGTATGCTCCTGCCGGGGTGAGGTCTGAATTCAAGGTGTGTGGATGTAATGAAAGCGCGCTACATTTCTCAGCATGTGCTTGCCTAAGTCAAGATGCAAAAACCAAGGGACAGTAAAAGGCACACCACGAGCAGACACAGGTTTTAAAGGGAGTGCCACCCAATCATGATATTAAACGAAGAGAAGAAAATGAAAAGAGAATCACGTAGGCAGAGGAAACTCTCCCTGCATCATTTGAGGAAAAGGATATACATTGGCTCAGAAAAGCCGCGAGCCCTTCCACCACAAGGTTGCAAAACAAAAAATGCTGACGGGAATCTGGAGGGTTGCTGGAAGCACCTGATTTGTGCAAGCGCTAACTGTGCTCCGTCAAGGCATCAGCGTTCCATGCACCTTGCAGCATTTTGAACTCAGTTGTCGCCAGAAAGCTTAAGAAACTACTCATCATGATATGATATCAACAGCAGTTAAGGGACCTTTCCTTAATGCACGCGGCCTGTGGCCTGCGTAGACTCTTCTTTTCAACACCTGCAAGTAAATGAACAAAACCTGAGGGAGTTTGTTGTAGGCTTGAGAAGAAGGCTGTAAGGTGTGTGGAATGTTGATGCAATGGCAACTTGCTTGCTTTTTTAAAAGTATCATCATTAAGTGGCACTCCCTTTGAAACCTTTGTCTGCTAATGGTGCATCCTTTTCCGTCTCTATTTATATATCTTGATTTAGGCAAACACATGCTGAGGAAAACAGCACGCTTTCGTTTACACGCACTCGCCTTCAGAGTTGCAGCTTCACTTTGGCAGGAGCATACCTCTGAATGTGATAGGATCCACCCAAGGTGGACCCAAGAAGAAAAGCATGCCGTGTTTCTTTTTTCTTGCGTTCCTATAAATTCTCTTTAAAGGACTTTTGCGCATCTGTTCCCTAATCGCTGTGTGATCGCTGTTCTTGTGATGAGATTCAAGATGAGGCTCATGCCCTTCTGGTGTGCGGAGACGCAGATGTTTGTGCTTTGAGAAGAAAGTACGCTTACCTGTTCAATTGTTTCTCTGGTGATTTTTCAATGGAGCAACCATTTTTACAACAAGCCAGTGTCCAGGATGCTTCTGATTTCCTCTTGCAACACAACAATAAGCTTTTTTCGTTTGTTTCTGAGCTTATGGACATTATGTTGACTGGCGAGGACCAGTCACAGGCCGATCAGCCGAACAGTCTGGCTGAAAGTCCCCCCGTGTAAATCTAAATCTGTTCCCTAATCCCCCTCCATTCATTGAACTTCCCTGGACAAGTCAGGCTTTATTTTTTAAGTTTTGAGTTTTGAGGGTGTCTTTCATTTAAGCCAACAGGGTACATCGTTTCATTTCTGAAGTCATAGATGTATTTTGTGTGCCTGGTACAGTCCAGCTGCCGAGCAGCCAAATTACCGGGCTGAAGGTCCAATCCAATCGTAATCATTGTATCTAGTGCAGAGTTGACAAACAGACCAGGTTTAAGTTAATTAACAATTCCTTTGCGCAAGTGAACGGAATCTGGCGGGTGGCATTTTGCAGACTGCTGCTTGCAAAGGTAGCTAGATAGGGACCTTTCCTCAATGCACACAGCCGAGTTGGCATGCGCAGTTCTTTCTTTTCTTCACAAAAGAAGTGTCTAGCCCACAGTTTTCTCCTTCAAAATGCGTTTTCCTTTTCATTTGTTGCATTGCAGAACCTGTAGCTGCAGCCCTAGAAAAAAGCAGAGCCGCTTGGAGGCTCCATTCCTTTATCAACACTTATTCATACCTCACCATTATATGGCACATGGAAAATTGCACACAAAATGACAAATGAAAAACATGGCTCGCAGTGCATGTCAACACACCGTAGACACACTGGGATTTGAACAGACTGCTGACATGATAATGTTTGTAACAATAGTGTGGACATAACATCAAGAAAAATATTCGCTTCAAGTCCTGCATAACCAAGCTTAATTCACACACGGCAAGTTAAATGTTGAAGGTGGACAGAGGTGCGACAAGACTGCTGAGTGAAGCACAGAAATAATGCTGTATCAATGCCACAGAGAGCGTAAACCAAACAAAATGCAAGGCTTCCTCTCTTACGGGACTCTCTGGACTTCAGGACAGGATTGCAGCATGCTGTATCTGCTTTGGGCACACGTACAAGCATTTAAAGAACAGCATGCAGCTGTGCCCTACAAATGCATGATGTGCGCTGCAGAGTGATCCAACAGTGAGCAACAGTTCCTCCACCACAGCTCATCTGGACATCTGAATTCATACCTGGTGAGCCAATGTCCAGCAGCGAGCCAAAAAACAGAAATTATGCCATTTATAACAATGATGGATTAAGGAGAGACTTAAAAAGAAAGCAGCAAGCTAACTTGCTCCCTCCTGTACATTTTATGCTGCTCTCCGTCAAAATGCCCTTGCCCTTACAAACCTTCACTGCCACGCCACAAAGCCACGAGCCAGCTTTGTGCTGCAACACTTACAGAAAAGCAGGAGCTGTGGCCACCCCAAAACACGGAGGTTTGGACTTAGTATGTGGATGTATGCTGCCACACGGACGCGTAAGCGGAAGAGCAACGGTCAACCCTTTGTGGCCACACCCGAGCCGGAAGTGAAGCCAGATTGTCATCTGGAATCCCTCGTGGTGGGCTCATCGCCCCGTTTGAGGGGCACACCAAGAGCATTGCCACTTCCTCTTGGGCCACACCCCTACACCATGGAGAGTGTTGCCTCAGTCCTCATTCCCCCACCCTCCTCCAGGCAGCTCTGTGCAGACCCCCCAACACCATGGCATTTGAAGCTCTTGTCCATGGAGAGTAATCATACCTCATGGCACCGCTCACTCCGCCATCCGTCAGGCGATTCTGAGCAAACCCACCCTCCCTTGAGCTCTGATGGTTGCTACCTCATGGGGCTGCTAACGTCTCCATCGTCCATAGGCCCACTTGCGACCTCAGCGGCGCTGGCACCGGCAGCAGCGATGGCAAAGGAGTGGCCATCTGCAGCACAGGCAGGGCAGCATGAGCATGTGCATTACCTGATCAAGAGCGCCCCCCCCCCCCTCATATGTATGATACATTATACATCATACAGTAATACATTATAAATGAAGATGTAAATAACATTAATAACACCGTAGGTCCCTGATTACTTCGTACTGGGGTAATAATTAATTCCACTTGGTAACGCTTCTCATCAATCTGTACTACTTTGCATTTCAGCATTATAACAGAGGAGGCTACCTGAAGAGACCCTTTGTGAGGCTCCTTTTTAATGTAACGGCTCACCACACTCCAGCTAGTGGGAGTTTTCCAGCCAAAAATCACAGGATGGCTTCTTCTATGCCATAGAACATGCAGCAAGATCTAAATCCAGGTTTAGAAGTTTTTTTTTCTGTTTGGCACTTCTGGCACCCTCTGCGCTGATCATCTATCAAGAAAATGGTTGAAATTGCACATCTCAGCAACCACCGAGTCTTTCCACCCCATTCTTTTTGTAGTGATATTTGATTGGTATAAGGACGTCATAACACCAAACATCACCCGCTCTGGCCCAGTGGGTGGTCAGGAGTGAAGGTGTGGCTGTGAAAAGTAGGGTCCACGCCATTGGATTTTTAGCATGCAAACATGATTGATTTGTAGCCTCAGATGGCCCCCTCTAGCAACATAACATGAAGTGGGTGAGAAAGGCAGTTCGTCCCTCAGCAAGCACGAAGCCGTAGGAAGGCCAGGAGCTTTCCAACACACTGCTGCATGTTGCTGCTGTGCCGCTGCTGCTGCTGCTGCTGCTGCTGTTGCCAGAAATCAGGAGCACCAGGGGAATGGTGGAGCACCAGGGAATGCTGAGGGCAAAGGGGCTGTCAGCATGCGCCTGCGCTCTGCACATGCTAGCGCCATGCACCACTACTCCGTGGAGCGCATGCAGCTGCGGTTTGGACCCCCCTCTCCATTGTTGGCAGGCCACAGGTGAAGATGTTGTTGCTCTTGGAGCTCTGCATTGAATGCTGGTCTGCCTGTAAGCAGCAGGCTTGGTCTTGACCAAGGCCTGCAGAAGCTCTCATTGCTGCCGCTGTGCCTGGCAGGATCCTTCCAAAATCGTACATCCTTCATACAAATCTCATTGATTTGCATTTGTATTGGAACCTGGGCCTTAAGGCCCGGAGGTTCCTTTAGGACCTAGCAGAATTCTTGGTGTGGATTTTCTCACTAAGGCATGAGCCAGCTTGACGACCCCCAATCGACTTTTATCATCGTAAAAATTTGTTCGGAATCCGGAATTCGTGATCCCAAAACATCGTAAGCCACCTCAGCTCATAAAACCCGGATGGAACAGTTGCGTTTTTTGCGGACATGAATTGTCGCCCCCATATGTAAGTCTTGGCGGACGGATCTATGTCTGGAGCGGGAGCAGCAAAAGGGAGAGTTCGTCCATAAAAATTTGGCAGAAGGTTTCATTTATTTCATTTGCGTTTATTCATAACAACTCGCTCTGCCGCAGATTGATCTGCGGGCTCCAGGAGCGCGTTTGGAGCCAATTATGCGGAAGTCGTGTCAGGAGCCTTGGGCACTGTTTTGCTCAGCGTAAAATGCTGAAAATGAATATCTATTTTTTATAATCAGCCGTGAGCATTTGGTGCTCCAGGAAATGCGAAGCTTTGGCGCTTTTGCGGACCCACTGCAACTGCGCGTTATGCTTTCATAATAATAACAATAATATATTTGACATTCCTAGTAGCAGTAAGGGCCCAGGTTCCCGGCGTAGCGCCTGAGCGAAGCATGTGTTCAATCCGTTACACTTCATATTTGGGGACAGTATATCATTTTTCCCACTTTTGAAACATCCGTTTCGGGGCAAATCAGTCTTTTACCTTATGAAGTAATCAGCAACTTGTGACATTTCAAATCAACATTATATATACTTTTAGCAACAACACATCCTTCCATGTTTCTTGAGCAAGTAGCACACACCCCCAGAATAGCTAGAAGTTGAGAACAAGGTGTGAAAGAGTTTGATCGGGGTGTGCACATGTGCAATGTACCATACGGTATGGCTGAATCCTCATTTGCCTCTGCCAGGGATGCGCTTCTCCAAAAAAAGGTCCTTGCACAAAAACTCCAAGGAACAACAGAAAACACTCGTGTGTGTATATGTATATGTGCATGTGTGTGTATCCACTCACTATGTGCTATCGAAGAGCACGAGGGAAATGCTGCTCGGGAGCCGGATGGTCCATCACCTCGCCCACCCTCCCCATCCATGTCCTCTCCTTCATGCACCGGTACCTGGACAGCCGTTGCAGCAGTAGGGGGGGCCATGCCTGCTGCACACACAGCAGAACTGCAGCAGTGAGTGTCCGAACTCTATCCAAGCAAACGCGCCTCCCAAGCATTCCTCATCTAAAGTTGGATGGCAGACATGCAGCATAGGTGGCAAGAGTACATTGCATGCGTGGCAAAGGACATTGCATGCATGGCAGAACAGCAACGACAACCAAGGCTCAGCCTCTGGAACCCATGCAACAGCGCAAAGCATGTTGCCAAAAGGAGGACAGAGGGATGATGGCTTGAACATCAAAGCCTGCAAGCCAACCAAGAACCACAAGTGGCACAGAGGGGATCACTTATGATCATGAAACCAGACAGGGTTCCAGGGCGGCAAATTCATGTGGTAAGTTGGTGGCGGGATTTGATGGAGTGTGTGAATTGTTTTCTGGAGCACCCTCATTAGCTACCAAGCTGCAGCACACAGATGGCACACAAGCCAGATGGCTTTTGAAGGGCAAATGTCAAAGATGGGTGCTTCTAAACTCTGAAAGGATCTGTACCGTTTGGCCATGTCCAATTGGGCTTTTAATTCTCATTGCAGGTTTAAGTCCTCATTGCAGGTTTAAGCCCTCATTGCAGGTGTCAATGAACATCGTTCCATCCTGCCATCTGCATCAATTGTTGCAACGTGTCTGCTGTCAACCCAGTTCAGGTTTTGGGTTAAGTGTCCATGAGGAGTTATTGAGGACAGACTACCACGCACGCATGCATACCGGCCTCAGCACACTCAGTGCGCAAGCGCGCGCGCGCACGCACACACACACACACACGCACACACGCGCGCACCTGCTGGGCTGCGGTAGCTTGTGCTGATGTTGAAGTTTTGCAGGAAGGAGGCAGCACCTGAGGGCAGGGAGATGCCAGGAAGGGCACAGTGAGAACAGCTGCCAGGAACCTGGGGGCAGGGAGATGCCAGGAACCTGAGGGCAGTGAGATGCCAGGAACCTGGGGGCAGGGAGATGCCAGGAACCTGAGGGCAGGGAGATGCCAGGAAGGGCACAGTGAGAACAGCTGCCAGGAACCTGAGGGCAGGGAGATGCCAGGAACCTGGGGGCAGTGAGATGCCAGGAACCTGAGGGCAGTGAGATGCCAGGAACCTGAGGGCAGGGAGATGCCAGGAAGGGCACAGTGAGAACAGCTGCCAGGAGTTCGACTGATGCCTTCAGTGAAGGCCTGTTTGCCCCTGTGACCTGTCACCTGTCACTTGTGATCTGAAGAGCCCTGCAACGAGGGCCTATGCCCCTGTAACCTATCATCTGTGATCTGAAAAGCGCTGCAGAGGCGACAGCAGTCAAGTGTGTCGATTGAAGCCCTGCAGTGAGGGCCTCTGCCCCTGCAACCTGTAATAATTGAAAGGGCACAGTGACAACGGCTGTCAAGCACAAGGATTGAAGCCTGCAGTGAGGGCCTGTGCCCCTGCAATCTGTAGTTTAGAGGGTGCCAAAGCGACGACAGCAGTCAGGAACCTAATGCGCGGCAAGCACTCAATGAGCAAGTGCTTGCGATTGTTGCCAACAAATGTTAATGGAGGCCTCCCTAATCGCTCTCACTCACCCTGAAGAAACATGTGCTCGATGAGGAGGTGCATGGCCACAACCAAGTCCACAGCATGCATCAAACTACTCTCACTCACTCACCCTGAAGAAACATGTACTCGATGAGGAGGTGCATGGCCACAACCAAGTCCACAGCATGCATCAAACTGGCGCGGGCCTGCATATGGTGTATTGGATGCATCACATGTGTGGTACCAGGGTGCCGAACACATTGACAGTGCATGAGGCAGATGCATACATCGTGCACATTGAGGCAGATCGAGGCACCTTTCGCCAAGGTGCCCATGAAGGCAGGTGCATGCGTGGCGCACTTGGTGTTCATTGACAATGCAGTAGGCAGACGCATGAGGCAGGTTTGGCGCAATGGCCTTAGGTGCGCACCCTGCACAGAAGCATGGCAGGTGCATGCGTGGCGCAGTAAGTGTTCATTGACAATGCAGTAGGCAGACGCATGAGGCAGGTTTGGTGCATTACAGGCTGCCAATGCATTACAGGCTGCCAATGCATTATAGGCTGCCAATACATTATAGGCTGCCAATGCATTATAGGCTGCCAATACATTATAGGCTGCCAATGCATTACAGTCTGCCAATGCATTATAGGCTGCCAATGCAACAAAGGCAGACAATGCATTACAAGCAGACGGTGCATTATAGGCTGCCAATGCATTAATAGGCAGACAGTGCATTACAGGCAGACAGTGCATTATAGGCAGACAGTGCAGTACAGGTAGATAATGCATGAGGCAGGTTTGGTACTCTGCCTTGGATGCACACCCTTTGTGCCATGGCTTACGGAGCTGGCAATGTGCGACATACGGTGATTGTCAGTTGTGCAATGAGGGACACACACACACAAAAAAAGGAATGGTGTACACATGGAAGTCCCATGAGCACTGAGGCAAGGTGTGGAGGGCACCGCACCATCCAGCCAGGTAAGGCCCTGTTGGACCTGAGTAAGTAGCTTATTCTTCGTGATCGTCTAATATCTCATGAACCCTAGTTCATCCAGAACCATGCCCGTCATTCGTGTCAAATGTTTTTAATGCGATCATCCGATAGCTCATATACATTGTGAAGCCTAACCTGCCAGCCATAAAAGAGGTGCACCATGCTGGCAAGAACAGTACACTGTCACACTGTTGGTACACAGTGTACTCAAGAGCACGACAGCGCGGGTACGGAATCTAGGAAGTAAGCAGCAGCACCGTCCTGGGGTGTAAATGGCAACACAATTTCATAAGTCCTCAGCACACATGCGCACCAATTTATAAGTCCTTCTGCACCCCACACAAACCAAGACCGCATGCAAGTACGCACCTGGTGTGCTTGCTGCGCCAAGCTGCCTACCTCATGGCCCCCCCCTCCTTGATGCGGTGCATACCCTGGGGTGCCATGCCCCCCACCTGAACCCCGCCTGCTGCTGCTCCGTCTCCGCCTCCTTCTTAAGGACGGAATTCCCCCACCATCCCCCCCACCGTCAACGCCACCAGTACCCCCCTGCTGCCCTGCCTCCCCTGCCGCTCCTCCTCCTCCTCCTCCTCCTCCATCGCGCCTGTGTTGCCTCCTCCGGGCCTCTGCTTCTGCTCTCTCCCGCTGCTGCTCCATGCGCAGCTCATCCCTGGCCTGCAGGTTAGTAGGGAAGGACGTACAAGGATGTGAAACAATCCTTTAGACCTCCACCTCTGCCCTTTTCTGCTGCCGCTCCTTGCGCAGCTATTCCCTGGCCTGCATGTCAGCAAGGAGGTAAGAGCAAGAAAGAAGTGAAAGGGCGTGAAACGACCCTTTGGGCCTCCACCCCTAACCTTGCGTGCTGCCGCTCCATGAACATCTCTTAGCTGGCCTGCAGGGCATGGGTGTGTGGGTGAAAGAGTTGGACAAGCCCTCCATTGTCCCGTATTCCAGGCCTGCAGGAGCATGACAGAAGGAGCCCTTTGTTGCCCCGTACTCCAGGGCTGCAGGTGCATAACAGAAGGAGCCCTCCGTTGCCCCGTACTCCAGGCCTCCAGGAGCATAACAGAAGGAGCAGCAAGCATGCTGGGGATTTCTATGGGATGGGTCAGGCCAGCACTCTGCTTGCAGCGGATCAATGGGCTTCAGAAACAAAAATGAAGTTAAGAAGCAACAGGGAAGTCAAAGTGGCACTACGCTGGCTGCCCTTGCTGCGCTGTTAGGGGACAGGCATGCAGGCAGCGAGCAATGGGGAATCGTGGAAGTCCGGCATGCGAGCAGCAAGCCATGCGCAATCGAGCAAGCAGGGGGAGTGCTTGGAAACCGATTTTGTTGTTCAGGGTATTTGGTGGGTAGACACTTTGATAGGATTGTCATGATAAGCCCCCCCACATGCCCCCTGAAAACACAAGGTCTTTGCTGCTTTGCTCACTCCACTGCCACAACGAAGGAAGTCGGGAACACGGCGGCCCTTGACGCATCCACTTCTTTGCACGACCTCCTCCATTGAGACACCCGATTCGTATCATGCAGAAGTGCGGCTGGGCTGCCTCCACGTCAATGTCAAGGCACCATATGAAGCGTGTCTCAGCAAGTGCTCACATGAGGCACGAGGTTGGGCACAGGCCGTGTGTCTCAGGGCTGTGTGTCTCAGGGCTGTGTGTCTCAGCAAGTGCTCACATGTGGCACAAGGTTGGGCACAGAGGCACACACCGGCAAACAGCTCAGCCGGAGGAGGCATGCATAAGGACCATCATTGACCCTTCGTGTCATGAAGTCTCTGGGCCCTTCATGCCACCAGCAGCCTTTTCTATTGAAGACAAAGGCCAACACAAAGACCATGTAAACAGAAGAGCAGAGCATCGTAGCTTTGCACACAGACCAAGGTGGCAAAGAGCAGGCTCATGGTGCACGAGTAGTGGACATGCGCAAAGCATGTGCAGATATGAACAGTGTGCGGAGGCACGTGTGGGGAGCACAACTGCCTGCTCGTGCCAAGCAAGAAATAAGGATCAGGATCAAGGGAAAAAGAGGGACAATCAGCAGAAGTGTCTGTGAGCAGAGCCCAAGCATGCACATGAGCCACGCAAAGGGCCACCTGCAAACCTAGGTCTCAGAGGAACAGGCCAACACGCTTGGCACACGCACCTGTGAGCAGAACCCAAGCACAAGCGTGAGCCATGCAAAGGGGGCCCCGCTATTTATGGACTTGAGCAACAGGCTGACACATTCTTAACAAGCGCACCTGTGAGCGGACCCCGAGAACCCTCATGAGCCACGCAAAGGGGCCTCTGCTGGGAGGGGGGTGCAGGTCCAGATGTGACATCTCCTGCACATGCACATGCACATGCATGTGTGACCAAGGGCACTCATTAACAGATGAGATGCACCCAACACTCACTGCAGGTACATCATCATCGATACTTCAACAAGTGTGATGCCTCCTGCACTGAAACGTATCACCAAGGGTACTCATAAGGAAAGCGAATGCATTGTGCACTCAATACTGATGCCCTGTGTGATGGATGTCTCGTAAAGGATGCCTCATAATGGATGCGATGCACCCTGCACTCACAGAAGGCAACTAAGGGCAACGTTTGATGGCCCTGGATGGTTGGAGAGCTGAGTATTGGCTTAAACTATCTAGGTGGCATAACTCTTGAAGGAGAGGGAGTGGAATGAACGCTGCGAGGGTGACGATGAAACCTCTGTTTGGACATGAAGGTGAGGACATAAAGCAAAATTTTAAGTATTTGCACCAGCGCATGAGTGTCACTCTACATGGAGGGGCGTAAGGAGCAGAAGAATGAGCTGCTGGGTCAGGCAAACAGGTCTGGCAATGTGAATGTGCACTCATAATTAGAGACCAGAAAGGAGGACATGGAGTTTGATACCTGTCATGAATGCGGAGTTTGATGCCTGCAAACACAGGAAGGTGTGGAGCTTCCACACAGCGCGAGAGGTCGCAAAGCTTTGTGGGGCAAGAAAGTGAGGCATCTACCAATAATGGCATCTCTCAAGAGGTGCCACTCCCTGTAACTTACACAAACACGCACGAGTCTGTTCTCTCTAGTATCCCGCTCATGCGGGTTGGCTCACCCTACATCTACACGCGCATGCCTTTCCTCCCGACCCACCCGCTCATGCGGCTCGCTTGACTCCCCCCAGCCCTCCATCTCCTCTGGCGTGGGCCAGTTGGTCTGGAGGGCTGTCACCAGGCGTGCAGGTAGGCTGGGCGAGTAGCGGCGTAGGAAGCGCGCAAGCTGGGACACCCACCACAGCAGCACCTGCAGGAGTGAGGCACAAAAAAGGACATGCGTGCTGGCTGAGGCACCCAACACAGCAGCACCTGCATAGAAGCATAGCACATGAAGGAGTGAGAGTGAAGCACTAGCGAGTGAGTGCGTGGGTGGGTGGGTGGGTGGGTGAAGCACTACAAAGGAACCTGGCGCATGTTTAGAAAGATTGTGAGCTCATCAAGTCATGCATACTTTTTGGTGTGGGCAATAGGTGCCAACACAAGTGAGGTTGACAAAGGTAGACCTGCAGCCCTGTGCTCACGCCAACCAGCCAACACAACTGCCAAGACGTGCGTGTGCTGAGGCAGTTCGTGACACCGTCCACTTGCAGGTGCAGGTGTAAGGTTGCAGGGACGCCGCCTTGATATCATTTTATGAGAATTGAAGCCGATGCATGCTGGTGCGATGGGAGGCAAACAAATGACCTTCTGGATCGTACATAGTAAGTGGTGCGGAGCCTGTGCTTCCACTTTGCACGCCCTTGGGCATTGCATCAGTTTAGCTGCATTGGAGTGAATCATGCAGGACGCTTGCCAATACACGGCCCATAGAGCACATGCATACACAGCAGGCACCATGCTTGCATGTGTGTGGGTGGGAATGCTGCCACAAAGTGCCTGCTGCTGATGTCTCAGCCCACCCGACTCAAGTCTCTGCTGCTATTTAATTGCCGACCTCACAAAGGCAACAAAAATATCAAAACGTCGATTCCAGAACAGTACCAAATTAGCTTAAAGTTTGCACGGATGAAGTTTCCTCTTGCCAGAGAGGAAGAACAGCTTGACAAGAGAGCTTGACCGAGAGCACCTCTAGAATAAGCGCTGAGTCAGCTTTCCGACAGTGGGGTTTGTGTGACCTGGGAACGCCTGGGTTGCTACCAGCTTCATTCTTCCAGTGTTGACTGGACCAAACGCAAGGGGACAACGCCCCCAAATTGAACCAGCCCCAAGCCCAACAAGCACACTGATCAACCCTGCAACAACAGCCTCAAAAGAATCCAAACTCAGCAGCAGCTGCTCACTGCAATGTTTCGAACACCATGGCATCAGGCAGCAGCACCCCCAACAGGCATGCATATACGCGCACACCTGGCGACCACCCTGCAGATATGTTTTATGTTTTATTATGTTTTAAATACCCCATTTATTTTGTATATTTGGAGGGCGTGTTTCCTCGACTGCCTGCTTTTGGGTGCCATGTCATGTCAGCAGCACCCCCAGGGCACACACACAGGCCAACGAGGACACCAATCCAAGAGCAGCAGCAGACGCTGTAACTCCACGTCTTACCCTGGGTAGCAGCACCACTCACCCTTGTGCCCAGCTGCAGCAGCATGATGTACTCCAGCACCACAGCCCGCGACACAAAACGCGGCACGATCAGCATAACCGTACCCACGGCTGCCGCCGCACGCGTGGGCGCCGCTGCATGGGCCGCTGCCACAGCATTTGCATGTGCATGGGCGGAGTCGCTCGCACGCAGTGGGTCCTCCTCTTGGCTGGCCTTGGGCATGAGGGGCTGCCGGCAGTTGGGGCAAGTGAGGTGTTGGACTTGCGCTCCGCTTTGTTGCATCCACGCGCGCAAGCAGCCCAAGTGGAATTGATGGCCACAGGGCAGCTGCTTGCCGACCTGTTATTTTGCGTGCGTGTGTGTATGAGTGTGTGTGTATGTGTGCGCGCGTGCGTTTCGCATGCAGGGACATTCTGTGGCGCCCATGCGCACAGGCAGCCCAAGAAGAATGTGATTCTCTAGCCTAGTGGCATCTGCTTGCCGAAAAGTGGGGGTGAATGTGCGGGCATACATATCTTTCTTAATGCGTGTGTTCGCAAGCGTGTGCATTTGTGCGTCACATGCATGCAGGGACATTCTGTGGCATCCATGCACGCAGGCAGCCCAAGTAAAGATGATGGCCTTGTTGCAGCTGCTTGCCAAGCTGTGAGTGTGGACCGACACACAAGGGCTTGCACTCTCACTGTGCGGCGGGGCATCATGCAAAGCCCCAACCTAACGCGACACGCCCATACGGCCAGGCAGCGCCTTACTTTGGCAAACATGCATTGCCTTTTTAGCGAATTTTTCACAGCATCAAGTTGATACAGCCCCAAACTGCTGTCACTTTACTCGTGCAACAGCTGCTGCTGCTGCTGCTGCTGCTGCTGCGCATCACCATAGTCACATGCAAAGGGTGCCCAGATGGTGCCAACGATGGTGGGCAAAGCAGCCACTCACCACCATGGTGTCCATGCAGATGGAGCAGGACTCTGGATGCAGCGGCCTTACATCCTGGAAGGCATGCTTGAGGCGCTTGGTGACAGCGCGGTAGTGCCTGCAGTGTGGCGGATATTCACATGCGATCCTGAGCAAGTGCTTGCTCTCGTAAGTATGCAGCAGCCTCATGCCCTAGAAGGCATGCTTGAGGCGCTTGGTGACAGCGCGGTAGTGCCTGCAGTGTGGCGGATATTCACATGCGATCCTGAGCAAGTGCTTGCTCTCGTAAGTATGCAGCAGCCTCATGCCCTAGAAGGCATGCTTGAGGCGCTTGGTGACAGCGCGGTAGTGCCTGCAGTGTGGCGGACATTCACATGCGATCCTGAGCAAGTGCTTGCTCTCGTAAGTATGCAGCAGCCTCATGCCCTAGAAGGCATGCTTGAGGCGCTTGGTGACAGCGCGGTAGTGCCTGCAGTGTGGCGGACATTCACATGCGATCCTGAGCAAGTGCTTGCTCTCGTAAGTGTGCAGCAGCCTCATGCCCTAGAAGGCACGCTTGAGGCGCTTGGGGACAGCTTGGTTGTGCAAGACTTGTGTGCGCTGAACATCATTGTGGGACATTCATTCCTATTGTGGGCTTTTTATTTTGTTGTTGCTGTTGCTGTTGTTGCTGTTGTTGTTGTTGTTGTTGTTGTCGTCCTCGTTGTTGTCGTCCTCGTTGTTGTCCTTGTTTTAAATAATGTGGGCTAAAATTATAGACACAGCCTCGTCAGATGTGTCCACATGAAACTGGCTGCGCACATGCTTGCACACGCCCAGCAGGATGTGCAAGGATTTCATTAGATGAAAAAATCTGACATGCTCATGGATGCTAGGCACCGCAAACACTACCCACCAGTAGCCCATCACATGCTTGCACACGCCCAGCAGGGTGCGCATGTAATGGAAAGCCTGATGCGCTCGTGGATGCTAAGCACCGCAAACACTACCCACCAGTAGCCTGTCACACGCTTGCGCACGCCCAGCAGGATGCGCAAGGACTTCATTACATGAAAAAGTCTGACATGCTCGTGGATGCTGAGCACCGTACAAGTACCCACCAGTAGCCTGTCACACGCTTGCGCACACCCAGCAGGATGCGCATGTAGTCAAAGCCCAGAATGCAATGGGACCAATGGAAGCGTCCGCTGCTGATGCCCATCTGTATGAGCACAAAGACGCACGCGCAAATCCATGTTTATGATGTGCTCAGAGGGGTTGGTACTGTCTATGTGTGTGCACGATGCATCGTGCACACACCCATTGGGCTGTGTTAGTTGAGGCGAGACGTGGCCTTCCCTGTGGCACAAGCAGAGCATGCATGGCCCGCCATGGCAGCCACGATGATTGAAACAGCCTTGTCAGCAGAAACAACTTGTGCGTGCAAGCCTCACCGTGAGCATGCAGGGCCTGCCATGGCAGCCACGATGATTGAAACAGCCTTGTCAGCAGAAACAACTTGTGTGTGCAAGCCTCACCGTGAGCATGCAGGGCCTGCCATGACAGCCATGATAATAGAAACAGCCATGACTGCACAAACTTGGTTCTGCTCCTGCAGGACAATGATTGGAAGTGCTCTCTCCTCTGCTTGTGACACTTCAGAGCACAGTGCGCTGCCTTGCTTGAGGCCTATGCTCGCAGCGGGGCATCCGTGCACATCGCTGAGTCAGCTTTTCAATGCCATGCTCAGACAGAAGCTTAGGGGGTTGCGGCGGAGCAGATCCTGGTGCTATTCAGTAGAGGCTCTGCACATGTACTAGGGCAGGTGCTGAGGCTGTGTCCAGGTACTGTGTGTCCAGGCACAGAGGCTTTGTATGTGGGGCATTGTCTGTGAGGGCAGCCCCAGCCCACCTGTTGTCTCTCTCTGTTTTGCGCCCTTCCGTTCACATCCTGTGTTGGAGCCTCCCTGGACCCATCCCATTCTCATGATCTAAAAGTCCACATCTAATTTTTCCAGCCCACATCATGCACCTGGATCAGCCTGGACCAGCCAGGGCAGGGATAGCTGCCTATTTGAGCTTCCCTGAGCATTTCCTGTACTCATGTGGAACATACTCCGCGCTCACACCACGCACCTGGATCATCCAGAGCAGGGAGTGCTGCATGCCACTGAGTGACAGGCAGGCCAGCTCCGCGAGCAGGTCCAGGTGGAACAGGAAGGTGCTCTTGAACTGCGCGAAACTGGAGCTCTCGCCGCCACCCATGCTGCAGCGCAAGGCAAAAAAAGAACTTTGTCACGAGGTGGACTCTCTCACTTTGTTTCGAGCGGCCTCACTTGATCTCTGTGGTCATGCACTCAAACGAACGACCACAACATTTGCTGCATGGTGCACTCGTATCAACTGATGCCCAGTGGCCTCTCTGACCACACATCTGGACCTTGCATATGCACATGAGAGGAAAGCAGAAGCATAAGAAACACTTTGAAAAAATACTAGCATACCCTCTGAGCTTTCCGCAAAGACTCACTTGCAAGCTGCAGCTGCACCTTTCTGTCACAGCACTGAGGTGACTCAGTCAATGGCCCTACCCACAGTCCAGATGTGTGGATGCTACGAGCACACTGTGAAAGTTTCCCGTTTTTGTTTCTCATAAGCCTTATGCACTACAAAACGGAAAACTTTTCAGTGCGTTTCCAAGGAAAGCACAATCAGCCAATGGACAAGGGACCGTCAACAGGGGAACCTGTTTTGATTCCTCTGAAAGATGTTGCCTCTGCCAAGAGAGTGCCCTCCTTTTCATACAAGTTATGTCTAAGCATCTCGTCTGGGCGCAGGCATTTTGCCCAGAGGGCATCACTGCTGCCTCACACTGCACCAGAGGAGGGCAACTCCTTGACACACACATATAATACATATACATACATAATATACACATAAAAGTGATGTCTGAGCATTGCAAGTGGGCGCAAGCATTTTGTCCAGAGGGCATCACTGTTGCCATTTTGCCCAGAGGGGCATCACTGCTACCTCGCGCTGCACCAAAGGAGGGCACCCTTGGTACGCACACAGGTACACAAAAGTGACACAAAAGGCGGTTGCGCACATGGCAGGGTGAATAATGCTTGCACCGCTGAGCAGCCCAGTAGGCTGGCTAGTGCTAAAAGGGGAAGGTGATCACCGTGGGTTAGGCCAAGCCCTTGACAGTGATCAATGCTCACTTTGGTGTGCTGGCTCATGCTCATTATGGACAGAGGTCCTCGTCAATGGTTGCTCTCAAGGTCTCACCACTGACCAACTGTCATTGTGGTGTGCATGGAAAGGGCCAGCAGGAGCAGTTGAGGGAGCGATATGTTTTCCCTCGCATTTCTTGAGCGCGCGCGCGCGCGCGCGCGCGTGTGTGTGTGTGTGTGTGTGATAGCAGCACGAAAGGGCACCTTGCAGCATCCTGTTGAGGGGTTTGCCTGTTGTCTGCGTTGCTTCCATCAGAGCCTGGGCTGCCCGCATGCTGCTGCTGCTGCTGCAGAAATGCAGCACGCGCCTCCCTCATCTCTGCCCGCTTTGTCACCAGAATCTCCATAACTTGGAAGCCTGCAGGTGCGCACAAGAGCATACGAGGCTTAAGCCTCCCTGATCCTTGTTCGCTTTGTCGCCAGGACCTCCATGACTTGAATGCCTGCAGGCGCAATCAAGAGGCCCAACTGGGTTTGGCTCACTTGGTCACCATAATTTCTGCGAATTCAAACTCTCCTGCTGCTTCTGCAGCCAGAACAACCAGAATTTACCTGAAGCTACAGACACTGCCATATGTCAGCGCACTCGCTTTTGCTTAGCAAACACATGCATAGTCCAATGTATGGAGGCGTATGAGCAAACAAAGTGAAAGGACCACCCATCAGTTTGACAGCCCTCTTACACATGCAGCCGTGTTTGCATTCGTGCTCAAGCACACATAATGTGTGTGTATGTGTGTGTATGTGTGAAGGGGGAGGGGGTAAATGAGTGTGGATAAGGGTGCGAGAAAAATGATGGCATAGCCAAACAAGGGTGAGCAGTTGCCACTAGCCTACCAACACAAAACAAACAAGGGCCACAAAGTGACCGTACGCGTAACAGCCTTGCAACGATCTAGTCAACCAACAACCACCAGAGCTTTCAGCCACGCTCACTCCCACAGTGTGCAACGCAGCTGCGCACTCACAGTCGTACGTTCTGAGCCGCACTCCTGCAATGCATACACACATGCTTCGCCTGTCGCCATGCCCCTGGGTAATACCTACGTTTCGCCTGCACAATTCCTACATAATGATGCCTACACAACACCTGAAACGCATGGCATGCATGCACGGAATTTGTCAGTTCCAGCTGCGAGCCTGCCACACCACCATCATCAGCCATGCACGCTAAGCATCTGCAGTTTCCAGCCACACACGATCCTATAGCATGCAGTTGCGGCTGCAAGCACGCACACACTCATGCAAAAAACACCACCAGGCATTGGACCACACCACCACCAGCACCAAGTCAGCCACGCACAATTGGCATCAGCAGCTGCTCCAAACACACCACTGTCAGCGCATGATAATTACTCACGACAGTGCACAATGACGACACACACATTTGTGCATGATGAGTTGCACGCACTCTATCCCAGCCAGCACTACACTCACGACTGTGCACAATGGCGACTCACAGTTGTGGATGATGAGCCGCACACACTCTATCCCAGCCAGCACCAGGTCGTACATGAAAAGGCTGGCTGTCATGTTGCCCCAGTGGGGCTCTGTGTCTACACCCCTGAGCTTTACGGCAGCCATCGCGAGACCTGAGGTCAGGCTCATGCCCTCGCCCAGGATGCCCTCACTCGAGCGTGCCAACGCCATCAGCTCTCCACCACCAGCAGTTGCTGCGCGCGCAAGCATGTGTGCATCAGTGAGCCTGGAGCTCAGGCTATTGCCCTCGCCCTGGATGCCCTCACTTGAGCGCCCCAGCACCAGTAGCTCACCACCACCAGCAGTCGCTGTGCGCGCGAGCATGTGCGTGTGTGCGTGTGTGTGTGTGTGTGTGCGCATGTGTGTGTGTGTGAGCCTGGAGGTCAGGCTCTTGCCCTTGCCCAGGATGCCCTCACTCAAGTGCGCCAGCGCCATCAGCTCTCCACCACAAGCAGTTGTTGCGTGCACATGTGTGTATGCTGTCTGTGTGTGTCTGTGCGTACACGTCCTTATATGCATACTTGAGCCCACGTGCGCCTGTCCTTTTCACAACTAATTATATCGTAGACGATGTGTACACAGGCTTGCATGTATCATGCCTGCATACTTACACCAGCAACTCATGATGGGCAGCACACACACTGCTGCAGTGACTCCCAGCACTATCTAAGATACCACCGGTACTTCAGCTGAACAGCACACAAAGTGCTGCAATGGCCCCCAGCACTATTCACAACACCTTCGTCACACCCTAGCATAAATCATGGATGCGGTCTACATGATCCTGAATATTGAGCACAAGCGCAACAGGAGACCATTGTTCCGTACATTTTTTCAACAGGTCACAATTGCCCCACCAAACCACAGCAACACACACCTTCTGAAAGGAACGACATGGTGACCATGGAGTACATGGCTGTGCCCATGAGCAGCATGAGGGAGCGGTTGTAGGAGTGGAGGGTGGTGGATGGGGAAACTAGCTGAGCCTCGAGTCGGCAGCGGCAGATGCCCAAAATAGCATGCAGCTGCCCTACCAGCACAAACCTGTGTGCATAAAAACGCGTGTCTGTCAGTGTGTGCGTGCGTGCGTGCGTATGCGCATGTGTGTGTGTGTATGTGTGTGTGTGTGTGTGTGTGTGTGTGTGTGTGCATCGTGTGTGCCGTGCATGCTTTCCCCCCACAAATTAGCATGCATGTTTCCAGGCATCAGTCATACGTCCCCTGACCCATCTCTACTTCATTGAGGTGTGGAAACTGCACACTGACAGGGTCTGCCACAGCAAATGCTCCCCAGACCTCGCAACACCGTCCGCTACAGGACCCATCAGACCTCAAGGCTGGAAGCTCATGACATTGGATGCTGTTTAAGAGCAACAAACTCTCAACCTCCGAGCACCACGCGCAATACACCATACACCAGGCCAAACACACCAGGCTAGCTGTAGGTTACCAGGCTAGCTGTAGGTTAGGTTAGGTGAGTACTGCCCTAAGCATCACTGGGCAGCAGCAGCTACATGAGTGCATAACAAGCTCTGCTATGTAGTCACTCAAGTCTGGGCCACCCCGCACGCTCCCTAGGCCCTGCATGTGCTGGGCAGCAACCAATAAATTCTCAACACAGGGACACAACACACACATGCACGCACGCACACACACAACATGCACACACACATACACAACATGCACACACTCACCAGGCCACCCATGTATAGAAGCCCTGGATGTTGCTGGGCAGCAGCAGCCGCATGAGCACATACTTGAACGTGTAGTGCAAGAACAGGTTGAACTGCAGCTGCTCGCTCTGCCTGCTGGTGAGGCAGCCGAGCAGCTTGCCCTGCAAGTCAACGGAGGCAGCATGATGAATTGTGAGTCACTGTTCCTGAATCAATGGCTTTGTCTACAGGTACAGTCAGTGACGGTGCGCAAAAGCTTGTGCGCTGCCTGTGGGTGAGACCTTCAAGTGCACGGAGGCTACACGATGAGGTATAACTTACTGTTCCTCAGCACTTGGTGAGGGCCAAACAAGGTGTTGTGAGCCACTCTTGCAGATCATTGCATGCATGCATGCGCGCGCATGTGTGTGTATGTGTGTGTGTGCACGCTCATGCCTGCGCGCTTGAATTTGCCCCTTTTTTTATGGTTGAAAGCGTGTCTGTCACAGAACCCAGGCTGGGCTGAACTTGCTGCTAGGTCAGTGCATGCCAGCGTCACAAACAGCAAGCCAGGCTCCGCCAACCTCACTTTAGTCGATCCAAATCAGCCCCATGCACACAGTACAGCAACCAGGAGCTCTTTCCCTGACCTCCTGGCAGCATTCTACAGGTGGCTCATGAACATTGAAGGGCTTTGGTAGTGGCAAGGTGGGCTATGGTAGTGGTTTGGTGGGCTAAACCACTGTGGGAACAAACCGGCATTTGCCCCTCGGGTGATAGGCAGTCCTCAACTTTGCCCACATGCACTTGCGACATGAAGAAGAGCCGCGGCCCAGGGCATGCGCAGGGTGAGCAGGGCCCAATGCTCAAAAGGGCGCATCCATAACGTGGCCTAAACCATGGATGCGGATGGCACTGCCAAAGTGTCATTGCCAAATTTCGATCAAGGTCCCAGCATATAATAGGAAGCGAACACCCAAGAACACCCAGGAAGTGCGTGCATGCATGAATCCTTTAGTGTCACACATTGCTGCCCAGGCAGGAAAGCGAGCGCGCGCGCGCACACACACACACACAGTGTGCAAGGGGAAAGGGTAGGAGGAACTACGCCACAATCCTTCCTAAGAACTTGACCTGGGTGTGCAAATGCATGGTCACCTTTGTGCATGGAAGCATGCCTCCACACTTACTATGGTCACTATCATGTAGGCAGATAATATCAGGTTGGTCGAGATGAACCGCGTCAGCTGCAGGTGAATTTAAGGAGAGTGTCAGGGCGTGGGAAAGTGTAAACCAAGCGTGATTCACTCTGCTGGCCTGCATGAGCTCAAGTTAAGACATGCACGTGCGTCTGAGCCCTGTGGGTCAAAGCATTGTGGATGACCTTGTGTCAAAGTGCGAGCATGCACAGTCTCACTTCATGCGTGGACATAGATCATGGCCAATTCCCACCCACACGCACCTCAGCATCGAGGAGTGGACGCAGGTCAGGTAGGATGTGAAATTTCCTGTGTAGTGGACATAACCCTTTTGTGAGTACCACAGGTGAGCCTAAAAGAGCAGACCTTGGTTCTCAGGAACCATCACAGACCCACCTGCTAGTGACCAAATGGAGGGTCATGTACCAACAGCCTGCCTTGTAAATGGCCCATGAGAAAGCTTCTCTCCTAGCGGGAGTGCCCCCCCCAGCAGCTTGCTGCACTGGCATGCTGCAACCTGTTGCGCTCCTCTTCCCCCTCCACCTCCTGCGCTCCTCCTGCTCCTGCTCCTAGATTCTTGCTTCTTCTAGAAGCTCGCTGCTCCTGGCTACACACTGCTCAATTTGGGTACATTTCCCTACTCATTCTCATACCCCTAAAAACCTGCTGAGGGCACACAAGAGAGATCCCTCTTGCCCATTCGCGTTCCCTCCCTAGTCAAAACTTCTGTTAACATGTTTTAATGTAACTCTTCTCGTTCCTGGGCAAAAACCAGCTAACGTTGTTTGTTGTAGTCTCGACTGTATCCCAGGAAATTAGAGATCACCGGTATAAAATAGAAACAGCTGTCTTAATTGTTGGTGTATGTGTGTGTCAATCCAGATGACGACGTGAGGAGCCGGTCTCACACAAGAAGCTAACCCAGACACCTGAGGACATGCTCCTCAGTGGGCAGGGTGGGGCTGCCAGTGGGGTTGGTGGTGGCATCAGCCATGCCTATGGATGCGGAGCGCAGCATCATCTTCCTGCCATACCCATCACAAGGCGCACAAACAGCAGGCGCGGCCAAGGCCCAAGGGGAAGGTCGCACATCCATGGTGCTGCAGCAGCTGCAGATGGCACCATCCTCCCATCAACCTCTCATCAAGGTGCACCTGAAGACCAGCAGGGTGGCCCCACCCTCGTCCCGGTAAGCATGGCTGCTGCGCGTGCTCCGTGCATGCTGCTGTCTGCGAGTATTGATAGCCTCATTCCTGCGGACATGCTGCAACTGCTGTCTTTGTCATGCTTGCTGCCAACCACAACGCCAGGTTTTCAACTGGGAAAAGAAGAACGGGGATGGTACTCCCAAAGTGAGATGGGTGCCTGTCGAGGAGAGGGAGGTGAAGCAGTACCTGGACCAATCCATTGCACGTCAAGGCGTGGGGGAGGAGGGAATCCAAAGCAGAGACCTACATCGTTTAGATGCTTTGCGAGGGGCAGCAGGTGCGGAAAAAGGATGCTTGCAGGCATGCACTCATTGTGCTCGGGCTTCAGGAGTGCATCCTCTGGCAACTGGATGCATGTCTGGCAAGTGTGTATGCATGTCCATAGTGTCCATTCAAGTGCCGTAGCTGTTGAATGAGGACAACGAGCGTGGAAAGCCTTTTGAAAAGCGGCTGTTTCTTGATCATGTTCAGCTCAAATGGAGCATATGGAGCAGTGCCATTTCTCATCCATGTTGCATCACAGGGCACAATGCTCCATTTCTGGTGAAAAGGGTCTCAGAAAACCTCACGCTCTTGATTCTCATTCATGCATCGTGCATTCGTACAACGGGGCCTCCCAGGACCAGAGGTAGTTCATGCCCCAGAAAACGCGACAAACTTGGTGACCACATGTGTGCATGGACTTGTACGTGCACAGCTCGCCCCTCTGATGTGGAGGTCCCTGGGTCTAGAATCATCACTGATGCTGAGGAGCTGCTGCTCTTGGGACGCGGCCTCCCAATTGTGCAAGGGGTGAGTGTGGGCAAGCACGTGGTGTGCAAAGGGTGAGACTTTCCTGCGACGATTGACCTTTTTGGGCTCCAGGCATTGAGCTGGTAGTGCGCTTACTATGGGCGCTCGCCTGTTGTGTGAATGGAGGGTTATGGGGATTTGGCCAAGATGTGTGCAGAATAGGTAAGGCAGAGCAAACGTAATGTTTGCAGTGCGGATTTTGTACGATGGGTGAGCGGAAGGTGCTGGGCTTTTTGTGCGAAGCTGGTGGATAAGAGGTCAGCTGATTGGATGAGGATAGGAGACAGTGTGCGCGCAAGTTGCTTCTTCATGGTGCCTGATGCTGAGAAGTGGGTGAGGGTCCAGCTGATTGAGTGAGGATAGGACACAGTGTGCACGCAAGTAGCTTTTCTATGGGCTCCCCTTGGTGCCCGATGATGTCAAGTGAAGAGGGCAACAAGCTTCGAAAGGTTGCCCAACTGAGGAGGGCAGCTCAAAGCTCACTGCTGGGTCCCTCTGTAACATGTCATAACCAAGTCCTTTCCAGGCAGCTTGTTGGATCAGCTGCATGCCGCAGCTGTGCGTGACAAGGTTATAGATGGGTCACAGAAACAACAAAGGCTCCCATTCAAGACAACTGACTGCCAGCCGGGCAAAAGGGAGGTCAACTGGTGACCCTGCCTTGAACCTCGTGCAACAGTTTTGCAAGCTGGGTTGGGCTTGAACCTGTGTGTGCCTCCGTGTTTCGTTGCGCCTTTTTGCTGTGGTTCATGGGAGGCAAGGCGCCTGGCGTCGGTTGCAGTTTTGCTGGAGGAATACTGCTGCCTGGAAGGGATAAGAACCCAGGTAGTACTAGGCAGGGCAATGTATGCCATGCAAAAAATAGCACAAAGTGGAAGGGACATCATGGCTGTGTTGTGCAGCAAGTGGCATGGTGACATGTGCAAATAAAGAGCAGGCGGACGCACAATAGGCCTGTCGTGGGTGCAATGTAACATGCAAACAGACAACAAGCACTAGGCAGCTTGAAGGTGGGCCTAACGGCAACATGCAGATACAACTTTTGTACATTTGGGCCTCCCTTGATCACCGTTGTGGCGAGAGTGAGTGGTGTTATGCTGTACCATGCATGTGTGGTCTGGTGCCTTTTTGGGAGGGGGTTGGGGCAAGAGGCAATGGAGAGTAAGAGTTATAAAAGCAACAAGCATGGGGGAAGAAAATCAGCATGCAATGTGGGTGGTGCTTTACTTACTGTTCCTATGCAGGATCAGTGGCCAGGCGTCTTCTGGAGGGCTCAAGAGGCACTGGAGCGTGGCCAAGCAGTCGAAGTGCCACGTCCACACCCAAAGTTCACCGTCCAGGTGCGACGCAGATGCTTGCATAATGGAGAGGAGAGGGCATACCAAGGGAGAATGAGCGTGCTCGTATGACAGTCCGGCCCCAAAGAAAGCAAAATGTGTTGCTCAGTAGCGGGGACGCTCCTCTAGGAAAAGGGGGCAACTTTGTATAAGGCGGAAGTGCATGTGCGACGCGAGGGAGTCCACCCTTTGTTTATGCCTGGGGCTGTAGGCCTTCACAAGCTCCTGGAAAAGGAAAAGAAAGGGAAAGAGTGGACAGGGTCAGATGGCTGCACCTTTCTGCTACATATGGCTGCGACAAATCCACACACGCGCACACACACACACACACATGCACACACACACACATGCACGCGCGCGCGCGCGCACACACACACACACACACACACACACACACACACACACACACACACACACACACACACACACAGGACCTTGAGCGCATCGCCCGGCAGGGCCCACGGTTTTCAGACGTGGTCCTACCACATGCAGAGCGCAGCCAAGAGGAGGGGGAACAATGGGCGCATGCATACAATTATGTGCCCATTAGTGTGCTTGGAGACTGGGCATTTGAGATCGAGCCTCAGTGGACTGGGCTGGACCAGGTGAAGAGGAGGGGGGTAGGGATGGGAGGTGCTGAAGGTTGCCTCCATGGATGATGTTTTGGCCTCTGGTTTTGGTTTGTATCTCGCTTAGTGAGGCCTATGGTCACTGAACCTTGTGCTTGGTTGCAGGCGCACTCAACATACTATGATTTGCAGCTTTAGAACAGGGCCTATGTTAGGTGCGCGGCCAGCAGTGTGTCCCATTGCTGGCCAGCAGCGTAATGCTTGGTTGACCAGCACTGCGTCTCATTGCTGGCTGCCCAAGGCCCCTCGTGAACCTGTTGGTCGAGAGTAACCTGCACTGAAGTGTGTGCCCATGTGATGCCTCTGTATTGCTGCTGAATCTGCAGGCCTTGGCAACTGAGCTTCGCATACGTAAATTCTGCAAATGTTTGTACTGGAGATGTTTGCAGACCTGCAGCGTCACACGCTTCAACTGCTGCCTTGCATGCGTCCAAATGCGAGTGTCTGTGCTGGAGCTCTTTGCAGGCCTGCAGCGTCACACGCCTCAACTACTGCCTTGCATATGTCCACATGCAGGTGTCTGTGCTGCATTGCCACACATGCCTGCAGTTTCACACGCCCCAGCCACATTGCTTTACATTACATTGCGTCCACTTGCAGGTGTCTGCTCGATGTCTTTGCAGCCTGCAGCGTCACACGCCTCAACTACTGCCTTGCATGTGCCCACATGCAGGTGTCTGTGCTGGAGTTCTTTGCAGGCCTACGGGCACGCAACTGGACCGCCCGCCCTCACTTCAACCCATCTGCCACCCCCTGGCGAGTGCAAATCTTCCGCTGTGCATACCAGGTACGTGCTAAACAGGCCATACACACAAGCAGTCCACACTTAAACCCATGTGCCGCCCCCTGGTGAGTACAATCCTCCCGCCGTGCATACCAGGTATGTGCTAAACAGACCATACACACAATAGCATTCCACGCTACAACCCACCTGCTGTCCCCTAGCGAATGTAACTCTTCTGCTGTGCATACCATGCATGTGCATGCATAGCTGTTGATCAACAGGCCATACACACAAGCATTGCATGTTACAACCCATCTGCCGCCCCCTGGCGAGTGCATCTCCTCAGCTATGCATGTGCTGACTGGCCATATACACAAGCAGTGCGCGCTGCACACATGGCCATACGCAAAAGTACACAGCTGCTTGCCACACTCGCATCTCATTGGGGCACGGCATTGGTTACATGACCACTTACACTGAGCCTGGGCATGACTGTGCATGAGGATGTTTATGCCGCATTTATGTTGCACGCTCAGCACAGACCTAGCACACCGCCCAAACAATACAGTAAACGCACACGCAACAATCTGAGCCCTCCTGCGCACAAAAGCTGCGCGTTACTGGCTATGCACATCTGTGCCTTGAACATGTAACACTCACACATGCGCATGCCCACATGTCACACACGCGCGCGCGTGCTCACATGCCGACACGCAAAATACAAACACACGCAGGATGCCCCCACAGGCTGGCCTGGCCTTCGCGCTGTGGTCACTGAGAAGCTCTCACCATCATCCTCCAGTAAGCAGCAGCAGCAGCAGCAGCAGCAGGGCTCTCGTGCTAGCGGGAGTAGCAGTGGAGGTGGAGCTCAGGCAGAGCAGCAGCCGCGGCAGTTTTGGGTGGACATGCCACTGCCCGGGCCACCAGCGTCACTGCACAGCAAGGTGAGCAATTTGAGCAGTACAAGCACAACTTGATGAGGCATGATGAAGGCCAAAATCCCTCCAAATTCGGTCTGTGAAGGGATGCGCTGCCTTCCAAAAGCCGTGCTCCCAAATAACCAAGAGTGGGATGGTGGCCACCTGGAATTTCCAAAGTGACCGATTTGGGGGGCACATGGGGGGCACACGTACTGTGGAACTTACAAGCCCTTGAGCACTGCGCGCATGACGCTGGGCCTGTATTGGCGCAACACACCTGCTGCTTTTCCCGTCCACCTTGTTTTGCCTGCGCATAGCTTGCACACATTTTGTTCAGCGCGCGCCTCCTCCAATTCCCCTCTTGCTTTCTTATTACGCCCTGCTCTGCGCGCTGTCTGCAATCTTTGCGAACGACACGAGTGTCCGCCGCTCACTTGGCACAGCCTGCACCTCCATGCTTACCACGGCCTGACCAAAAACCTGCGCACTTATCACAACTGTGCATCACTCTGTGCATCTCAAGGACAAAGTTGGTCTGCACGCACTTCATTTTCAAACGTTGCCTTGTTGGCTTGCTAACTCAACATCTACACGCGCACTACGGCTGTGCATCTCTCTTCTACAGTGCAGAGTTCGGTCCGCTTGCACTTGCATGCCAACCATGAGCTAGCAAAGTAGACACCTGCGCACGCGCCACATCTGTGCATCTCTCTGTCCAAAAGCGCAATTTGGTCAGCACACACCTCCATGCCCAACGTGGCTGTGCTGACCAGGTACCTGCGCACGCATTATACACCCATGCATCTCTGTGTTCAAACGACGCAGTCTGGTTGGCCCACACCTCCAATTTGTCAACTGTGGCTGTGCCTGACATACAGACACCTGCACATGCACCACGCCTATGCATTTCCCTTGTAAATCATGAATGTCTGCACCACCCCCTGCCGTGACCACCACCACGCCTATGCATTTCCCTTGTAAATCATGGAAGTCTGCACCACCCCCTGCCGTGACCACAACAGGCCCTAGAGGACCCAGGGTCTGTGGGCTACCATGCTGTCCTGGCCCAGATCTACCAAGCATACGAGCAGCGCCTGCCAAAGACGGCAAAGGAGGAGCTGAGACACAAGGGCTATGTATCACCAGGTGAAGGAAGCGGAGGGAGGGACAGAAGGGGGAGTGCGAGGGGGCAAGGAGGGGAGCGGGAGTGCTAGGCGAGGATGAAGGTGCCAGGGGCTTTGTGACACCTACTGCAGGGTTTGAGGCATTGAGAATGCAGCCAAGGTACGGGCATGAATACTCTCTGTGACGTGGGGAGGAAATACTAACAGCTCTCACAATGCAACCTTTGAGGGAGATAGGGAGGAAGGAAGAGCTGCAGCGTAAGGGCTTTGCAGCACCAGGAGAAGGGATGGCAGGTTGTTGAAGTGGGGAGGGAAATCAATCTATGCTGTTTGTGATGCACCAGGGTGTTCGTACCTGGCAGGTGCATGTCCTAAATTGCACAAGGCACAGAGGGTGAGGGAATTGCACGAGGTGCAGTGTGTGACGGAGGGGTGTCCATTTCTGACGAGTGCCGTACATAGCACAAAACGAAGAGTGGGAGAGAATTGAGCTGTGTTGCAAATGTACAGGGCACCTGCTCAGGGGCCCATGATGTGCTGTACCTTGCTTGTCTCCCACAATTTCTTGTCCTCCTTTTACCTAAAGGTTCTGACTCGGCCATTCTGGGGAAATCTGTCACGAGAGATTTTCCTGGGCCTCCTTTGTTCCTCCCAAAGTTGTCCTATTTTATGATTACAGAGGCACAACTGTGCATGAAGACATTTGTGGGAGAATTGACTCATTATGTGTGTGAGCAAGGTTGCTAAAAAGGGGAAAAGGGGGGCAATCTGGAAAAAAAATAATGATAAAATTTCTAACCTACCGCATTTTGTCAAATTTCCACTCAGCCCCGCAGCAATAATATAGCAGACAGCGTTGCACAAGGAATGAGTTCGGTTGGTGGTCTTGCTGAATGTGACCCAGGGTGGGTGAGACTGTTTGGGGGCATTAACCTTTGTTCTTACTCAGAGAGTACTTCCCAGGAGCTTTATTCATTTTTTTACATTCAAACATTCCTTTCTTCCCTTATAATCAGGCCTAGGTTCAAAGTTTTGGGGTCGAGATTCTGTGGAATGCTCGGATGAAGTGTGATCTGACCTAGATCAGCACAGGTCACTGGTGCCAGGACGATAAGTTCTGCTAATGAAACGTGCCAGTGGCCGGCAAAGTTAGAGCACGTCAAACTTGCGCACATGAGTTGGGACCCTGTGATCTACCATTAACACCAACAAGCAAAGACGCACGCGCGCACACACACACACACACACATCCGCACACACACGCGCGCAGGCAAGCACATATACAGCTGCCCAGGAGACGGGCTCCTTGACGTGTCATGGCATGAGACGGAGGCCGCTCCTCTGCACCCCCTCACTCGCTTCCTCACGTCGCCCTCGCTGTCCGAGGCCATGGGCTGGATCCAGCATGGTATCAACTCCACAAACATCTTTGATGCCAGGGTAAGAGTTGGCGTGCAACTATACAACTCCACAAACATCTTTGATGCCAGGGTGAGAGTCGGCGTGCCGTTGTGAAACTCCATAAATATCTTTGATGCCAGGGTGAGAGCCAATGCATGAAACTACGCAAATGTTCATGATGGCAGGGTGAGATTTGGTGCGCAGGTATGGAGATTGTGATGTGGATTCAGATGTGCAAAGTGGCGGCTTCAAAAACATTACTTTATTGCACATCACTAAGAGCGCAGAGTTGAATGAGCAGGCCAGGTTGGGGGCTGATGCTGCTCACCTATCGGGCAACTAAGAGGCAGCACTCTGATCCTCAATATAAAGCTGCAACTGAGGATGAGTAGCCTCAGACCTATTAAGCAGCACGCTTATGCTCGAAGTTATGGATAGGGATGAGGAGCTGTAGAGCTCAGAGCCTGCATGCTTGGCAGGGGGTTCAGGGCCTGGACGCAACAAGACTTGCAAGACTTGTTGGAAGGGCCCCAGGGCCGTCCATTTTGGTTGTTACAGACTTGGCATGGTAAGCTGTGAGTTGCTCCCTGCAATGGTGGTGCTTGCTTGCTTGACAAGGAGTGAAGGGCTCCATTCTGTTTATTGTTAGGCGGGCATGACATGAGTAGCTGCACCTGTTTTGGCAAGCAAACATGGGACATGCTGCCTTCATTTAGTTCTGCTTATTTTGAGATGGAGCTGACATGGGCTTGAGGTGCTCAGTGTGTAGCCATTGTTGCACATGCGTACAAGGACTTTAAACTGGAGCTGACATGGGCTTGAGGTGCTATGTGCAACCAATGCTGCACATGTGTTAAAGGGCTCTGAACTCTTGTACTCACAAAGTGCCCGTCAGCTCAGTGCTCACAATGACCTCATGTGATTCCTTTGTGCTTATGTGCGTGTGTCCAAGAACACAATTCTCCTGCACACACATTGTGCCTGTCAGCCTGTGCTGTCTGGTTTCAATTCAGCTCAGACTCAGCAGCTTGGATACATCAGCTAGCATGCATGATCTTGGAGTCACCTAGTCAGCCCATGCTTTGTGTTTGGTGTGGCAGATGATGCGCGACAGGATCATGTCCCTGCACAGACCTGAGCCTGTGCAGCCCAACATCCAATTTGACCCAAACAATCATCAGCCCACGTTTTGTATTTGGTGTTGTACACAGATGATGCGCGATAGGTTCATGTCCCTGTATGGACCTGAGCCTGTGCAACTTAACATCCAGTTTGACCCAAACAATGCGGGCCCTCTGTACTTCTTTGTGTGCCTGACACTGGGCATCATCATTCCAGGTGAGTTGCATCTTTGTTGATACAAACAGGTTGCCCACTTGCCCATCATCCCAATCTGTGCTTGGTGATCTGAGAATGATTGTTTTGGTTCGGGCGCGTGTTTGTTTCTGGCATGCCAAGAGGAGTGCACTAACACCAATTGAGTGTTTCCCCTTTCTTTGTCCTTTTTTAAAGTAGCATTAGGGAGCAGAGAGCCACGAGGGAGTGTTGGTGAAGAGGGAGCTTGCATTGTTTTTAACTGTCTTCAATGCATTGCCTGCGCGTCTGTGCCTGCCCAAATGCCATGAGTTCACAGTCTGTGCATGCACAGCGTGTACATTTGATGCCTCATGCGCCCCTGCCTCAACATTGCAGCCCGACCTTACGACAACGTATTGGGCATAAGATCAAAACAAATGCATGTGCTCCCTTACCACAGTGCCACTTCCTTATGTCCACATGTGTCAGTGTCACTAGCTCTATCACAATTGCCAGCGCCATGCCCTGCGCTCTTTATCTCAGTTTTGGTACTGTGCAGCAACTGCATCCAGGTCTACATGCAGGAAACAAGCCATTACGCCCCCCCCCCCCCCAGCACTGTGTTGTCAGGCTAACGTTTAGCGCTGTACCTGCACCTTTTTCAACGTCGTTTAATGAATAAAACGGACATCCAGCACCCTTAATGCATATTATTATGACGCAGCCGCATCTTAAACATCATGCACCCCTCATGTGTTTCTATCGTTCATGTCCCAATCCCAGCACTGCGCCGCAATCGCATCTTGGACATCAGCACCCTGGAGGAGGATCCAGGAGCCGCACAAGAGTTTGCCAGGTACTGGATGCATTGGGACGGGGGAACTTTATGCTCTGGTTGGAAAGAGCTTAGGGGGGGGGTTGTTTGTGTGTAGGTCACTATGTGAAGTAGGGATGTTCGATTGGTGGATGGGAGATATATAAGGGGAAATCTTTAGAATGGGCATGTTTTTGTGGATCCAAGGCCCCAGAGAACTTGCTTGCCATCAGATGTGTGGAAGGTCTGCAGTTGCTTTGCAAAGCAGGGCGTGCTATGTATGGGGATCGGCACTTGCTTTTGCTTGCAGCGCTGTATAAGAAATAGGACCATAAAACGCTATATGGCGCCTACATTTACTCACAGGTCCAAAAGCACGGCTCGCAAGGAGGGCCTGACAGGTGTGGAGTTTGGGGATGTGGCTGGCATCGGGCCCATCCTCAGTGAGATCATGGAGGTGGTGGAGGTGAGAGCCTGTGTCTGTATGGATGGAGCCATTGCTTGAACACCTGAAAGGCACATGAATGGGGCTGGCATCGAGACATCCTCAGTGAGGTCATGCAGGTGGTTGAGGCAGGGTTTGCTTCCGTGCTGCCTTGCGAGAGGTTTTAAACATTCCTGAAACAGGGTGAGCTCAGGTTGCATGGAGCAAGTGTTCGCCAAAATGGTGTGCACCCAGTGGTGAGTTCCACCTCGTGTCCCAGCTAGCGTAGGTAATCATAATGCTTGGATGAGTGTGCACTACTCTGTGACCTGAATTGCTCATGTCAAGGTTCTTGGCCTCTATGCTTCCGATAATGATGATGGTGATGGTGCGCTTCTACTTTTGTCTGAAGTTGTGTTCAGGCATTTGCCATCCTCACCTTACTGGCAACTTTAGTTCCTATGCCACCCGTGACCTCAGCCAGTCTGGCCATACTCTTGCAGGCCATCCGGAGCCTGGAGCAGCCCTTGGCAACATCTTTCATGCCCAACATACATGTCAATGGTGTGCATGTCACAAGCCTTCATCGCATGCACCCTTGTACTTGTGTTCTTCTGTCCTGCATTTCTTGCAGGGCCCAACACTTCGCCTGTAAAGTGCGCCTCGCAGGCTTTCCACACATCCCCCCTTGCACTTGTTTTCTCCTGTGTTGCAGTTCCTGAAGGACCCAAAAACGTTTGGCAAGCTGGGTGCCCGGCCCCCCAAGGGCATGCTTTTGGAGGGTGACCCAGGCACGGGCAAGACGCTGCTAGCTAAGGCACTGGCAGGTGTGTGTGTCATTTCACGCGCGCAGGTGCGTGTGTGTGTGCGTGCATGTGCCCTTTCAACTGCAATGCTGTGAGGTCAAGCCAGGATCCAGCCATGGTGCAGGCAGAAATTTCCTGTTGGGAATACCAAATCCGCAAATTGTGTGCAGTGCTGGGGGGTGAAGGGGGACGACCGGCTGCTCGAGCTTGAACAAGTGCTAGACACAGGAGCCAATCAGCTGAAGCAGAGGTTGTACAGCCCAGCTACCAGGCCTTGCAGAGCGACGAGGAGCAGTGAGGGACACTCCCCCACCAGCGACCCCCTTCCCTGTTTGCCGGTCGTCTGGCTCCCCTGAGAGGGCAGCAGCTCTTGTGGGGCTGATTGTGACGCTGTTTGTGGTGCTGCTTGTGTGCTGCTGTACCTGCCTGCCTACAAGAGCAGCTGAGCAGAAGCAAAATAAAGGTGCCTGTAACCAAACTAAGCTAATGTAGATAAGGTACCCTCTCCCCTCACGATAGACAGCGAGCAGGCATGGGCTCGCATGCCAGTGTGCACTAGAAAGAAAACGATCGTGGTTAGGAGTGAAAAGGGCCTATCAAGGCAGCAGCTGCAGCATCGAGTGAAGAGGTGTCTTTAGCATTTGAAGTAAGCGTGGGCGTGGACTCAGTGAGAAGATAAAACCCCTCTCAAGGCTGCGTCGGCTGTAGGTCCTGCACCCTACTGGGCTTATGCCTGCATTTCTATGTGTGGGCTACCAGAGCCGTGCAGAAGGTCTCCAAACCGCCTTCAGCTACCGCACGCCTTTTGAGGCGAGAATGCAGTGATTGCAAGTCTCTAGCTTGCATGTCCAATGCTGTGTTCACACGACAGAGTCAACGTCATGACTCCCTACAAAATTGTGCTCCCCGTGGGTGAACCTCACACTGTGATGCAGAGCATAGAACGCTGCGCGCAGTCAAGCTGCACAAGAGGGTGTGGCACTTTTTTGATCTCTGACCTTACCGACGTATCGTGTCCTTGTGGACGAACCTCAATTGAAAAAGAGAAAATATATTCTGCACTGTGTGATGAAATGCAGGAGGGCCCATGGCGCCTTTTTGCCTCGTTGCTCCCTACCTGGTCGTTCCTTTCTAAATGTCACCCTCGTGTAGTTCACAAAAGGGCGTGCATAATGGGATCGATCGCAGGAGAAGCCATGGTTCCTTTCTACCAGATGGCGGGCACAGAGTTTGTGGAGGGCATCATCGGTCTAGGTGCTGCGCGTGTGCGTGATCTGTTCAAGCGCGCGCGCGCCAATGCACCATGCGTGATCTTTGTGGACGAGATCGATGCGCTGGGACTCAAGCGAGCTGAAGGAGGTGGGTGGTCACAGAGGTCAAATCACCCTCTAAGCAGCACAGTGGTTTAGCTGGTCATAGCAGTACGGAAGGAACAAACCTTGAAGGGAGTGGGTGGCCACGGAAGGAGAAGGACCCTTCGGAAAGCGCTAGGGCCCAAGCGGGTTGAAGGAGGTGTGGGGTCACAGAAGGTCAACGCCTTTTCTAAGCAGCACTGCGATACAACTGCTGCCTTTTGTCTGCTGTGTGGGTGAGTAGGATGAGATTTATCCGGTGGGGTTAGAGCTTCCAGAAGACTGTGTGTCATGGAAGGGGATCGCTTGGTCTGTCTGCCAAGGGCTGCTGCTGCTGCTGCTGCTGCTGCTGCTGCTGCCAATTGGCTGGCCAGCTGTGTTGCTTGTTCAAGTCTGTGTGCAATGGATTACAGGTGTGGGGGCGTTAGGCTGAGCATGCAGAACAAGGTGCAAGGAAGACAGTATGAGTTTGAACACATCCACACACAGGAACCAGAATTGTAGGACTGCAATCGTTGTGAGGTCTGATTGGTTGTTTTTGGGAACAGCAATCATTATCTATACCATTTTGTGTGTTTGCATGCAGATGGCACGGGCAAAGTGAACGAGGAGCGTGAGCAGACTCTGAACCAGCTGCTGACAGAAATGGATGGCTTCACTCCAGACACTGGTGTCGTCTTCATTGGGGCCACAAACAGGTATGCTTTGGTGTGCTTTAAGGCCACAAGTAGGTGTGCTTTGGAGTTGCCTTCAATGGGGCCACAAATAGGTGTGGTTTGGTGTGCTTTGAGGCCACAAGTAGGTGTGCTTTGGAGTTGCCTTCAATGGGGCCACAAACAGGTGTGGTCTGGTGTGCTTTGAGGCCACAAGTAGGTGTGCTTTGGAGTTGCCTTCAATGGGGCCACAAGCAGTTATGTTTAGGGGCAGGAGTTTGTGTAGGTGTGGGCATGGACTTGGGTGCCATGTGGTTGGGTAGATGTTGGCAGGCTTTTGTGCCCTCACCAAGGGCATCATTCACACATGCTATCTCAGAAAGTCACACATACACACACAGGGCTGACTTGTTGGACCCTGCGCTCATGCGCCCTGGCCGATTTGACCGCAAGGTCCGCATGCCTAAACCCGACACCAACGGCCGCTACGAAATCCTACAGCTGCACCTGCGGAAGAAGCAGGTGCGGGTGCACGCGCGTTTGCCTGCGTTTGATGTAGTTGGTGGTACTTAGTGTGTCTGGTGCTTGCCTGCAGCTGCACCTGCAGAAGAAGCAGGTGCAGGTGCACGTGTTTGCCTGCGTTTGATGCAATTAGTAGTGCTTAGTGTGTGTGGTGCTTGCCTGCAGCTGCACATGCACAAGAAGTGTGTGTGTGTGCGTGTGTGTGTGCGCGCTTGCTTGCTTGCTTGCTTGCTTACACTTGAGTGCTCGCCTGTGCTGCGTACCTCCGCATAGGCAGGTGAGTGCGAATGCACATGTGAGAGTGTACTTTGCAAGATTCCTAAGCCATGCAGATGGAGCTTGTATTCCTTGCGTGTAATAAGCAGCAGCATCCGTGACCGCACTTTAATATGAGCGCCAGCGTGTGTATGGGGGGGGCTGCTACTTGAGCAAAGTTTGCCATGATGTGCCAGCTTTAGCATGCTGTGGCCCTCGCGTATTGTTTTACATGAATGCTGGTAGATTGGCGCGCATGCGCACGTGCACGCGCACGCACACACACACACGCACACACACACACACGCACACACACACACGCACGCGCACACACACACACACACACACACACACACACACACACACACACACATCGGACATCGCAGGTAGACCCCGGAGTGGACCTGTTGCAGCTAGCGCGTGATCTGCCAGGCCTAGCGGGTGCTGACCTGGCCAACATTGTGAATGAAGCGCAACTAAATGCCGTCCGCGCTGGCAGGCAGGCCATAACCGCCAAGGATATGTACGCCGGCGTGGACCGGTTCACGCAGGTGTGTGTGGGAGGGGTGGACAGGGGGGGATCAGATAGACAGGTTACCTTCACCTTAAATTGCAACATCCTCAGCCAGCCATGAACACTCTGCAAGAGGGCCCTCCATGGAGCAAGGGGCCTATGAAAACCAAGCAGCGCAGCAACTCCTCACATCTGCGACCCCCTCTCTGCCTGCTCAATCCAACTTTGCTCACTCTGTGCGTGACTAAGCACAAGTGCACCTGTGCGCACCATTTGAAACTCAAGTTTGGAGGACACACACAAACACACACACACACGCGCGCGCACATACAGGGTGAGCGCCGTCCCCCCTTGCCTACCACCCACAAGCTCCCCATCCTCACCTTCTCTGCCAAAGAGGCAGGCGTGGCGTTAGTAGCGAGCTTGCTGCGCAAGAAGCACGGCCGCATCGAGCCTGTGGAACGAGCATCAGTACAGCCCAAGGGTCGCTCTTACAGCCGTACTCTGTTTGCTCGAGGTGCGTCTTTATGGAGCTTGTGTGTGTTTGTGTATGAGTGTGTGCGTGCGTGGGAGTGCTTATATCAGTCTGGTAAAGGCGCAAGAAAGTGTGTGGTTAGAAATGCGCGTGAGTATGTGTAAGTGGGTGTAGGTGGGTGTGTGGGTGTGTATGCGGGACTGGGGCAATGGTTTGGCATGAATGTGAAGTGTGCCTGCACTTCATATGAATGGCTGTGGTTTGGCTTGAATGTAAAGTGTGCATGCACTCCATATGAATGGCTGTGGTTTGGCTTGAATATAAAGTGTGCATGCACTTCATATGAATGGTTGTGGTTTGGCTTGAATGTAAAGTGTGCATGCACTTCATATGAATGGCTGTGGTTCTGCTTCAATATAGAGTGTGCCTGCACTTCATATGAATGGCTGTGGATTGGCTTGAATGTAAAGTGTGCATGCACTGCATATGAATGGCTGTGGTTTGGCTTGAATGTAAAGTGTGCATGCACTGCATATGAATGGCTGTGGTTTGGCTTCAATATAAAGTATGCCTGCACTGAATATGAATGGCTGTGGTTTGGCTTGAATGTAAAGTGTGCATGCACAGCATATGAATGGCTGTGGTTTGGCTTGAATGTAAAGTGTGCATGCACTGCATATGAATGGCTGGTGTCACAGTGGTGTGTTCCAGGTACCCAGTGGTATGTTCAAGGTGATCTGCACGACATGCTGCCTTGTGTGATGAGAGTGCCATATAGACACCATGAAGTGCTGTAGCAGGTGCATGCAGCATGCATGACATGTTGCTTTGCAATGCGTGTGCCGTAAAACCAGTGAGTCTCTGACAGTCTCTCCCATCGTAAGCCGCTGTGACAGGCGCATGCAGCAAGCGCAGCCTGCAACCTGGCAGTGCGGGAGCTTCCAGCTGCTCTCTTTGTCTGAACACACACGCTGGAGCAGCAGCTAGTAGGCTGCTGCTACACCCTTAGCGATGGCTGTAGCCAAGGCTGCAGCTCTCATGCGTTCCAGAATGTGCAGCGTCCCACCTCCAATGTCACAGCTGCGTTGCGTGGCCTGACGCCTTCTGGCACTGAGGGAAGTCATCACGCAGCGCACTAGTTTACACACACACACACGTACACACACGCACACACACGTACACACACACACACGTACACACACGCACACACACACACGTACACACGCACACACACACGCATACACACACGTACACACACGCACACACACACACACACACACACACACACACACGTACACACACGCACACACACACGTACACACGCACACACACACACGCATACACACACGTACACACACACACACACACACACACACACACACACACACACACACGTACACACACGCACACACGCGCGCGCGCACACACACACACACACACACACACACACACACACACACACACACACACTCAGGCACGGATGAGGACTACCAGGTCATGACGCGCGGGCGGTTGCTTGACCGCATCAAGGTCGCACTGGCCGGCCATGTGGCTGTGCGCATCGTGCTGGGCCAAGAAACCAACACATCGCAACCAGGTGGGCGCCTGTGTTGTGGGCGCCTGTGTGTGCTTTAACACCTGTGGTGGTGGTGGTGTGGGTGTGGGTGCGGGGGGGGAGGGGGGCGGGGCCTGTATGTGTGTGTATGTGTGTGCTGGGAGGGGGCGACCGTTGCGCTGTGCTAAGAAACCAACACATCCCAACCACAGGTGGGTGCCTGTGGGTTATTGACACCTGTGGTAATATATGTGGTAATATATGTGGTAATATATATATATATGTGGTGCACACAGGGAGGGTGTGGACATTTGTGCTGTGCCAAGGGCATGGAGAGCGTGAGTGCTCTTTGTTTGTGGGTGGGTGGGCTGCGGGTGCGCCGACTCCAGGAATTTGTCACCCCTTGTGGTTGGTCAAGCAGACAGTTGCATGGTTTCAGCCAGGCATAGGGTTGCAATGCTCCTGGTTGGGCAATCCAGTGCAGCAGGGAGCAGCTCCTCAGCTCCTCACTGAGGTGAATGCCGGTGGCTGTCTGTACCCTGCAGCCCCTTCTCTGCCCAAATTGTAGCCACACTGAATCACTTTTGGTGCGCAGCACAGGTATGGAGCTCAGCCCACTGCATGGCGTCATAATTATGGCAACCCGTATTATACTTGTTTGCCAACTTTCAGGACTAAGTGTTAGCAGCAACAAGTACATACAAGTTCTGCAAAAGTCAGACAAAGATCGATCAAGTACATATGCGGTCAGCTTTTCCCAAAGCCAAATACGACCCATCCCTGCCACTAACACATGTAGCTGGCTGGCTCTCTTTTCCGAGTTTCTCACCTGCTTTCGCTCTTTTGCTCTTATGCCATCTCCCATGCCTTCTCTTCCCCTCTCTTATGCTCTCTTCTCATTCTGCCTGATGCCCTGTTTTCCTCTCCCTAACGCTCTCTTCTCATTCTGCCTAGTGCCCTAACAGACATGCAGCGGTGTGCCACACGGCCTTCTCTCTTACGCTCTCTTCTCAATCTGCTTGATGCCCTTTTCTTCCCCTCTCTTACGCTCTCTTCTCATTCTGCCTCATGCCCTTACAGACATCCAGCGCGCGTGCCACATGGCCCACAAGTTTGTCTTCTACTATGGCATGAGTGAGATAGGGCTGACCACATGGGCGATGCAGCCCTACTCAGGCGATTTCCTGCTTGGCTCAAACAAGCCGCGCAAGGTGTGTGTGTGATTGTGTGAGCATAAAAACGTGTGAGTGTTGCGTGCGTGCATGTGTGTGTCAGATCCTTTGCCAGCAGATACAGCTGCTCTACATTTTTTGCTTTTCAGGGCCTTGAGGAAATAAAACAGTAGGAAGCAGAGGATCGTATCCATCTCAGGGTTTTGATCGCATATTGGTGATGTCTGAAGTGAAGCTGGCATTGGTGGGATTTGCTGCATGTGTAATGAGCTTCAAGCTCTAAGCAAAGCTGAGTAGAGGCTCCAGGGGCTCTTTTTGGTGGAACTCACTGCTCATGTTACGAGCCAGTTAAATTTCAAAAAATTAGGCTTCGAAAAGCATAAGTCTTCTATCACTCCAGGGGCGCAGCACCAGTTTGGCTCGGGTGAATGAACTGGATGCGCTGTGAGGAATCGACACTGTGCTGTCACTCCCGATTGCCACCAGGTTGACAACATGCTGTCACAATGTGCTGTCAGGATTCGACACTGTGCTATCACTCCCATTGCCACCAGGTTGACAATATGCTGTCACAATGTGCTGTCAGGAATCGACAAAGTGCTATCACTCCCGATTGCCACCAGGTTGACAACATGCTGTCACAATGTGCTGTCAGGATTCGACAATGTGCTGTCACACCCTATTGCCCCCAGGTCGTGTCAACAGATGCCATGGATGAGTACGCAGACTGGCCCACAAGGAATGAGGACTTCCGCTTCGACCCCCCAGACCCCTCTGATGTTACATGGCACAGGCAAGATTCGGGATTTTGTCTGTATGCGCGCACTCTTCCTCTCCATCCTCAATCCCCCTCCACCCTCTCTCAAGAAAAAAGACGCTGCGCATATGTCACGCGCATGCTTGCACACACACGTGTCCGGGCCAAGAAGTGTGTTTCAAGAATGGAGATGCAGAGAATCAATGCTGACCGTTTTCCAATGCCACCATGTTGCTTGTGGGAGCAGTCTTAAACGTGAAGCAAGCTTCCCCTCAGGGTTGCATGTTTAAGATGCAAGCTCCAGAGCAAAAACAAGGTCGCATGCCCTTGGTAGCTCTACAGAGGGACCCACAAGGGCTCTCACTTTCTTTTTCTTGCACGCTTGCACATCCCCTACCTCAAATGCTTGCGTACAAGCAAACCAATCAACATGCTCACCCTCGCATGCACAGGAAAGCAAAGGTGCCGCATGCTTAGGAGCGAAAAAGGTGTACATGCACTTGAACGTCAGGGTGCTGTGCGCTCGGAAAAGAAGTTAAACATGCGCTAAGGAGCAAAGGTGCTGCTTGCTTAGGAGCAAAAAAAGTTGCAAGTGTGCTTAGGAGAAAAGTGGCTGCTTGTACATGCATATGCTTGCGCAGGTATACAGATGAAGTGCGGCGAGTGGTGAAGATGTGCTATGAAGATGTGTGGGCAATGCTGCAGGTGAGGGTGAGGTATGGGGGTGAGAGAGCATACTGCGGGTGAGGCAAGGGTGTGCTGTGAGGATTTGTAGACGATGCTGCAGGTGAGGATGTGTTGGAGTGAGGTTGTGTGGGCAAGGCTGCAGGTGAGGTAAGGATGTGCTGTGAGGATGTGCTTGAAGGGCGCATAGGCAAGGCTTCGAGTGAGGGTGTGTACACACACACACACACACACACACACACACACACACCGGAATTGAGGATGCGCGGGCACTGCTGCAGGAGAGGCAAGTTGTGCTATTTTATGTGTGGGCAATGCAAGCGGTGAGCATGTATGTGATCGAGGGTGTGTGGGCATTGCTGCAGGTGAGGTAAGGGTTCGCTCTAATGATGTGGGGGCAAAGCTTCAGTTGAGGATGCCGTGCAGCTTGTGCCTGCTCAACGGTAGGGGTGTGCTTTTGCAAAGCAGGTAGCGTTTGTACGTGCTCAAACATGAGGTATGTTGTCCCGTGTGTGACCAAATAACCTCTCGAGGCGTTTTCCTTTTGGCACGTGTTTGAAATCATGCTGCCGGACTCTCTTGCTTTCAGGACCTTTTCTGAGCTGGCTCTTCTTTAAATTGACTATGCAAAAGGACAAACTCATGCCAATGCACACGCTGATGCATGCGCCCGCGCGCGCGCGCGCGCACACACACACACACACACACACACACACACACACACACATACACACACACAGGAGCACAAGCCTGCCCTCCAGGCTACGGTGGATGCCCTGAGTGAGAATGGGGAACTGCTGGGTGGAGAGCTGCGAGACATCTTTGACGCAAACCCACCTGAAGGGGTGAGTAGACCACACGCGCGAGCGCGCGCGCGCACACACACACACACACACACACACACACACACACATGCACACATACGTGCACGCACACACACGTACGCGCGCGCACACACACACACACACACACACACACACACATAGACAAACATGCACGCATGTACTAGCGCATGCATGTGTACTCGCACGTTTGTAAGTACATGCGCTGCTTTCCGTTGGGTGCTTGCCGAAGGTGCAACTGTGCGGCAGGACATTGAGTACCTTGGCTTGCTGTTGGTGTGCAACACACTGCTGTTGATGTGCAATACCATGGCTTACAGTTGATGTGCAACATTTAATATCATGGCTTTAATTGATGTACAACATGGTGCTGGGCGATTCACAAGCTCAGAAAGCTGACCTGCATGAGTAAAGAAACGTGCTGATTTTTTCCAATAATCCTGACTTGTATGACTGATTCAAAAGTTGAGCAATGCTGCAGGGGATATTATGCAAGTCATCTGTCACTCCTTCCGCAATGCATGTGCACCTGGCTCTCCTTGACAACTTCATGCTAGCACCTTACCCCATCACCTTGACTCGGCATTGTTTTCTCAATCGAGGGCATCCACCATTTCTTTGTAGCACACAGGGTATTATTGTCACAGCATACGCTATGTTCCTGGCTTGATGTTGTTGCAACACAATTGCAAAATGGTGTTGCTACAACGCATGAGCAAAGCTCTGGCACACCAGCATGCTGCTGCTCACCTCACGATAGCGGCACATGCGTCACGCAAAACAGGTTTGTCACTTGCACAAAGTTTGGCACAAGCGTCACGCAAAGCAGGGTTTTGTCACTTGCACACAGTTTGGCACAAGCGTCACGCAAAGCAGGGTTTTGTCACTTGCACACAGTTTGGCACATGCGTCACGCAAAGCAGGGTTTTGTCACTTGCACACAGTTTGGCACATGCGTCACGCAAAGCAGGGCTCTGCCACTTGCTGCAGCTGCTGCGCTGCCTTCGTGCATGCTCCCAACTTTTTTTCAATAGGTGAAAAAATGTGTGTGTGTATACATACATACATACATACATACATACATGTGTATCTAATGTACTAGACCCCAGTGACGCACCCCTCCCTTTGTCCACTCCCCAATGATCCCACGCATGCCCAGAACCACACCCTTGCGTGCACACAGGATTCACGTGTGCAGCTTGCTCAAAGCACACCACCCCACACCACCCAGGAGTGCACATCCGCAGCCGACACCTCAACCTTGTTCCCCAATGAACCCAGTGACCCAACTCTCCCCTGTTCCACTCCCCACAGACCCCACCCATGCTCCCCAATGACCCCAGTGGCCCTCTCCTCCCTTGTCTTGTCTCACAACTCAGCGTAGTTCTTCACTCCCAAACCTTTTACTTGCTGTTGCAAGCGTTGCTGGCAGCAGCTAGCCGCTGCTCCTATAGGTGCATGCAGGCCTCTCCTGCTCCTCCCTCTTCCTTTGCAACACACGACACAATGCTTGCCTCTTACTCGTTGCTCATTCCCTCCCCATCTGTGACGCAGCGCTTGCCCCTCATCCATTCCTTCCCATTCCAATCTCATTTGTGACGCAGCGCTCGCCTCCCCCCCCTCCTCCACGCCAAAATTTTTCAACTCACTCACTGCTGCTGCAGTGCCTCAGTGCGCAGAGACCTATGACTTCAGCCACACGCTCCTCCTCTTTCCATTCTCACAAGATACTTATTCCTGACACTTGTGTGGCAGTACGCTTGCACGTGCAGGCCTATGACCTCAGCCACATGCTCCTCCCCTTTCCATTCTCACTTGTCGCAGGATACATATTCCTCACACCTGTTGTGGCACTGCTCTTGTGCGTGCAGGCCTATGACCTCAGCCACATGCTCCTCCCCTTTCCATTCTCACTTGTCGCAAGATACATATTCCTTTCACCTGTTGTGGCACTGCTCTTGTGCGTGCAGCCCTACGACCCCAGCGTGGTGCCGCCTGTGCTGCGGGACATGGTCCTGTTCACTGAAAAGTCGGAGGGCAAGGATGTGTGGCCTTACGGCATTGACTGGCTGGACGCTGCATACAGCACGCCCTACTTTGTGACCAAGCAAGCCGAAGAGAGGGCAGCACAGGAGGCCAAGGCGGGTGTGTGATTGTTAAATTGGCACAAGCCTGGGCAACCTGTTGCAGTGGTACGTCAGCCAAGGAAGCCAAATGAAAGGCTGCAAAGGAGGCATGCAAGGACAGAGTCAGCAGGCAGACTTTCCTGAAATGCAGTGCGTGGTAGTAGCTAGACAGGTTTAAGAGGCAATAAAAACCTGGCTGGTGCCTCCTGGGTCGCCACAGTCGTTCCAGAGAGTCTTGCACGCTGGGATCAAACTTCTTGTCTTTGTTCTTACTTTTCGGCTCGGACTGGTTTGGCAGCAGGCTCCTTCACGCTTCAGGCAGGCTGCCCTCTTTAGAAAAGCCCAGCTAAGATTTTCCTTTTCTGGCTTCTTGCAAGTCCAAGTGTTGGATCTGGTGGGAGGATGATATGGCTACTTCCTTTTTTTTCATGACCTGTCTGCTTGGCGTTCCAGGTGTAAGATTTTAGGTGATTGCCTCGTTTCCTTGACTCATGGCTCAAACTTTAATCGAACATCCAGCACTTCAGAGGCAAGCAAGCTCGCAAGCTTCTTTTTCTGTTCTTTGCCCGTTTTTAGTCTTCTCTTCTATGTGGGCATCGTTTCTACATTGAAATGAGCATGAAGAAGGTTGGATCGGTAAATGACCCCAGAAACTGGTTGTAGGAAGGAAAGGTCTCCAATTCTTCTGTCTTTCCTGAATTTATGCGGTGTTATCCCGCATAAGCAATTGGATTAGAGCACTCTTTTTCACTCCATCAAATGTCACTGAACCAGAAAAGGTTATGAGAGGGTGCAGAGGGAGTAGAAGGCAGTCAGCGCCAGCTGCAGCCAATCAATCATTTGTGGTGACGCCAGGCACAGGAACTGACTTGAGGCCTCCAAGCAGCAGCACAGCAACATGTGACGGCATTTACAAGGGGCTGCAGCTGAAGTTGCCTTTCATACCGGCTTCAGTTTTCGGGAGCATCCAGATATCAACTGTTATCAACACCAGGCTTGCTCTTCATTTTGGGGGCCTCCGGGGGGAGAGGGGGGCTGATCGCATGGCAATAGAGAGCGGGAGAAGGAGAGTCTGGGCGTCCAGGAGCATGGCTGACAACTCACCGAATCCCCATCAGCTCAGTTTCTGGCTTTCTCCTACTAGGGAAGGGAAGGGTTACATAGCTGTACCTGCCTGCGGGGGCAGCTTAGCTGAAGCAAAACGAGCCTGCAACCAAACCAGTCCAAACTAAAAAGCAAAATGAGCTAGAAGCTCAGTCACAGTATTTCAGGCAAGCAGACACGAACTTGGCTAATCCTAGGACATCAGCCTGATTCATGAAGTCTCTAAGGCATTTCTCCTCCTAGGCTAGCTGTTTCTGGTTTAGATTTGAGGGCCTTTTGATGAAACCCTTGCGAGGGAATTTTTAGCTGGTTAGGTTACAAGGTAACAATGGGATTTGACCTTCAGCCAGGTAGTTAGGCTGCTCGGTCTGCTCAACTGTTCCAGCCATACTAAAGTATCCATGATAAGCCTCATTAGATTGCTTCTGCAAGAAATGAAAGACATATCAGAACTTGCTTGAGCATAGCAAAATATGCCTTACTCGTCCAAAAATGTTCTGTGAGTAGAGGGGAAGTCAGAGGACAGATGTGCAGAAGTCCTTTTGGGAGAACATATAGGATCGCAAGAACAAAGGGCTGGTGGAACTCACTCGTAGTGTCAGCAACTGTTGGGTCTTTCCTTAATGCACGCTGGCTGCTGTCCAGTGTAGATTTTTTACTTTTCTCAACTCTCATGGTGTGTGCATGTAAACGAAAGCGCATTATCATGATGTTTCTCAGCATGTGCTTGCCTATATCATGATACAAATACCTAGAGGCAGAAAAGGGCGCGCCATGAACAGACAAAGGTCTCGAATTTTAAGGAAATGCCACCCAGTGATGATGTTAGGCTATTTTTTGTCCGTGTGCTCACCGTGCTCTGCCAAGGCATCAGCATTTTACACACCTCTCAGCCTTGTTCTCAAATCAACGACAGACTCCCCCATTACAAGAAAGAAGGGTTACGTAATGTATACAAGGGAATTGGCCTACAGCCCAAGACTGGCTGATCAGCTGCTCCCTCATCACTACAGGCTGCCCAGGACGAGCACAATGAGTAAACGTGTTGCACTTGATCAAGCCTGTGCAAGCAGCCAAAAACTCTGAGGTCCAGCATTTACGAGAAAGACTGCTCATTTCAACATCTTTTCACAGTGCCTTACTGTGCAGTATTGTCATTGCGCAATAAAGCATTGAAGAACCTAACTGCTGCACGGAACCAAAAGAACTGAAAAATCCATGTTTAACCCCAAGGGTACGCTTCAATCAGCTTGTTTGGTGAGGAGCTTTTCTTTACGCACGCGGCCTCTTGGCCGACATAAACTTTTCTTTTCTCTTTACAGGATCAAAAGACCTCCAGCCAAATGAATGACTGTCAGGAAGGGAAAGGAAAGAAATTACTGTTAGCCTCAGGCTGTTTATAGAAAGGGAAGACTCATGATCAAAAAAGATTACGTTGTTGGTTGTTTTGGTTCGTGAAAGTTAACACTTCAGGCGACTGTACGGGGCGAATGGAAGACAGGAAGGGAGCTTTAAGGGAAGAACTATGAGAGAGAGAGAGAGAGAGAGAGAGAGAGAGAGAGAGAGAGAGAGAGAGAGAGAGAGAGAGAGAGAGAGGACCTGAGAGCTCTTCTCCCTTCATACCATTCTCCACGTGCACACCCACCAAACAAAGAAAAGGAGATAGGGTGTACAGACCAGAAATGGTAGCGCGCATTAAGAAAAGAAAAGAAAAGAAAAGTCTACGCAAGCTAAAGGCCGCGTGCATTAAGGGAAGAACCCCTAACAAAAGTTAGAGGCCTCACCAGGAGGCTCTCCACCTAAACTAGACAAAACTAGCCTAGGAGAGAGCAAGAGACAGAACTAATTAATTAAGAAAAGGTTCTCTTTCCAGCCAGCTACGGTCCTATTAGGGTCCACCCAAGGCTGGGGTGGAGATAAAGATGCCCTCTATCGGTGGGAGTCAATGGGAGCCTCCTGAGGCTCTTTGCTTAATGCACGCGGTCGAACGGCAAGCGTAGATCTTTCCTTTCTGCATACCTCTCAACGCCTAGCATCAAACAACTGGAGAAAGAAATTTCAATCCCTTCCCCGCGAAACCCATTTCTGCTCACACAGGTGCCCTCAGGCAAGGGCAGCCTTCAATCCTGCCACCTACAAAAAGACGTTCACATATAAAATAAAGAACTGGAGAGAGATCACCTACACAGATGGCAGTGTCATTCAACACAAAGATGACTCTCCACCACTAGTTGGCTCAGGTGTTTACAAGCCGGGCAGAGACGCTGCTCAATCATCGCAACAGGTACAGCTGCACATAAATCCCAATGGACATGGACCTACAAACACTATCAACAGAGCAGAACTAGCAGGCATTCTTGTAGCACTCCAACAAGGACACACTAACATAGCCTCTGATAGTGCATCCTCCTCTCCCAGATATCTAAACAGACCCTTAAACCAATGCGTATGAGGACCCACCTCCATGCGGAGCTCATCCAAGCCATCTCATATTTGTTAAAGCACTCTCCACACCCTGTACATTTCTATAAAGTTAAAGCCCACTCTGGCATCATTGGTAATGAGGGGGCTGACGCCTGTGCACGCACTGCAGCACTCATGGACACCACAGACGTTGCACTTCCAGATGCCGGGGATCCCTTCTACAATTTCTACTGGCTTTCCTTGAAATCCTCACATGGGCGCAACGGTGAACCACAAAACTCCCGCACTACTCCAACTCATTACCTCACCAACCTGACAGACAAGCTTAAAACACACATGCACAAAAGACATAAGCTCGGCTCTGCTGACACTTCAGGCCACTATTACAATAGCTGGCAGAGGCTTAACTGCGCCACACAGCCCGCTCACCCAAACACCTCTGTCAGCTCAGAAGCTCATAACCCACCCTCACAACTTGCCAACAAAGAAATCAGCAACTCCTTTTGGAATAATCCAAAGATCACCCTTAAGCAGCAGATTAATGTATTGAAATACCGCACGGGAACTGTTTACACTCAAAAGCATGCCATAAGATTCAAGGTGTCCAACACCTTTGCACGCTGTCCATTATGCGGCGATATGGACAGCGTCTATCACATTGCCCTTAGATGTCCTAACCCAACTGTGAATGGAATGCACACCAATAGGCATCATGTTGGCCTTAGCTTCTGTGTCAAAGCCCTAAGTAAAGGCAGATTTGGCTCGTCCCTTATTGGTATGGATGCCTGTCAAAATGAGAGACTCCTGGAGCAGGGAATTGAAGTTCCTTAAAATATCTCCCGAACAATTCCGGACTGGGTTTTCCCTAATGGTACTGGCTCCTCTGCCCGACACCAAAGTTGCCCTGATGCTGTCTTTGTGCGCTCTATCCCAGGTCGATCTCACCACCTTGATCCTACCAAAATCCCTCCTCAAGATAGGGACATTCATCTTGTTGAATTTAAATTCTGCCCTGATACCAACCCTTTATCCACTCTGGAAGCTGCAACTACCCAGCATGCCAATACTTTAATAAGGCTCAAAATCCGCAGCTCAAGAAACCCTAACAGGAACAACAAAGTGACCTTGCACATCATCTTAGTTGGTGTGGCAGGCACTATTTATAAAGACTACACCATTCAACCTCTTATCGACTTGGGTTTAACCAGGCAGAAGCCTAAATCATTAGCATCCAAACTGAGTTGCCATGCTATCCAAAGATTAACAACTATTATTAACACCAGACATGCACTTCATTTCCAGGGGACTTCTGGGGGAGGGTTTGCTGGTCGCGCGGCAGAGGAGAGCAGGAGAAGAAGAGTCCGGGCGTCCAGGAGCATGGCAGCCAACCCTCCAGATCCTCATTAGCTCTTGTTTCTGGCTTTCTCCTAGGCTAGCTTAGTATAGTTTAGGCTTGAGGGCCCTTTGGTGAGACCCTTTCTAGCTTGCTAGTCAGGGAACCTTTCCTTAATGCACGCGGCCTCTTGGCTGGCGTAGACTTCTCTCTTCTTGCTTTTCTTTTGGCATCAGGGCGGCTCGATCGTGTTCCAGGGAGCTATCAAGATGGGAACATCCAAGGAGGAATGCTTCTTTGGACCTCATCAGGAGCTTCCATCTCTGAAGAGGAGAGCCTTTCTCTATGCATGCATCCATAGTGCAATGTAGAGGCCAGGGTCTGCCTTTCAAATTTTGTCACCACAAATGCTGAGCGTCTCATTATGACAATTTATGTGCATACTGTTCAAGTGTGGGTGGAAGGAAGAGGAGACATATTGGTTCAAAACAGCCGTGAATGTCTCCCCACAAAGCAGGAACAAAATGGGCTAGCGAGGTCGCTGGAAGCACCCAACTCCAGAACTTGGCTGTGATAAGTATTCTTGCTTTCAATTGCGCGCCTGGTCACCACGGTGGTAATAAGTTTATGGGCGTACTTCATTGAATGGGCATGAAGTTTGCGAGCAAGCTTAATGGCACGTTGGTGGTCAAATCCCATTTGTTTAAACTGGTTGAGGGTATGATCAGTATAGCAAGTCCCACCAACACCCAGAAAGATAGTTGGTGGGAGTCACGACTTTTGCATTAAAGTTAAAAGTTTGCAGAGGTCTGCGTGCTGCTGCTGTGCCGCTTCCAAATGTTGCCCAGGCCTTGTGTCTTCACAGTATTTGATTTCAATCAAGTGCATGTGCCACTGGTATGCATTCAGTTGATGGGGCTGTCTTTCGCGGGTAGCTGTGCATTTCCTCTGTGAGGTGCAGTTCCTGCTGCGTATCACATGATGTGAGGAGGATCCTCCCAGATCAGAGACACGTCCATTTTGTGGAAGTCAAATACTGTGAAGACACCCGGCCCAACAGCCAGCTCGAGGCCTCCAAGCAGCAGCACCGCGACCTATGTTGCCATCTTTCAAGGGCCTCAGCTCAAGTCACCCTCCATATTTACCTCTTAGGTGTGGGTGGGGTCATCTACACTCCTCACACTCCTCACACATTGGAGCCTCTTAAAGAGCTTAATCTTGACACTTACAACAGTGTGGCCTTGAAGGCCACCAAGCTTGCACGAAAGCTTCATGCTCATTCTGTCCAGTATGCTTGCAAACTTGCTAGCATAAGGCGAGCTCTCAAGAAGACTTATTCAACTCTCATCAGCATGATCAGGCACGGGCTGCTGCTAGTAACCCTCCTGATCCTCACTGACTTCTTTTTTTATTACTCTTGGTGGAGAGGTTACACGGTGCCCCGGCCCTAAGTATCCTCTTTTCCTTAATTGATGTGGGGAATGTTTTGACTGCCTACGTACTTTTTTTCTTTCAAGGAGGAGCAGGAGGAGGAGGAGGAAGAGGAGGAGGAAGAGGAGGAGGAAGAGGAGGAGGAGATAACCTTTTTGATGCTTCCTTATGTACTTTCACCTAGCAGTCGTGCGTTTTGACTGATGGCTTCTTTGTGTAAAGCAGTGTAGTGGAGGAGGAGGAGCAGGAGGAGGAGGAGGAGGAAGAAGAAGGGGTTTGGTGGGGTAGGGGTTATTCAGTACAGCATCATGGACGGCTGGAGCCTCTTTTAGATATCTCCTAAATAACTTAGAGGAAAGATGTAGGGGGGTGTGGTCCTGTTTGAGGCATGTGTCTCCTTCTCCTTGATTGGTGGTGGTCTGATAAAAGATGGTGCAAAACGTGGTCTTTCTCGTGATCCCCTGGAGTCTCTTTGTGTGTCCTTAGCCTGTTCTAGTGACATACACGAAGCTGGACATGTTGATTTCTCTAGTGGTGCTTCAAGTGCTTGCCATTTGAAGATGTTGCTGAACATGTTCAACAGATGTTGCTTCCTTGGTGCCGCTTCCAGAGCTGAACTGCCGTTCACACATGGTGCATCATGGCATTTCCTGGATGTTTAACTTTTCCTTCCCAAACAAAGTTGTAAGAACCCCTTCATTTCGCTGCTTTGATTGGGAAATTTTGATTCTTTTGTTGAACCTGTCTGCCACGTGCTCATTTTCTCTGCCTATTCCTGCACAAGTAAGACATGTTTTTTTTGTTCAATTTCATTTGCACAATAGGCTGAGCTGCCAAACTTACTGGCTGAAGGCTGAATTCACAGCTAGTACTTTTCGAGTCAAAAAGTTTGTTCAGGAGCACGATCTTGCCAACAGATTTCATGCCCAGATTTGGCTCCCAAAGACGTATGCAATCCCTGCTGGCACGTATGCAAGTCAGATCTGGGCTACCCCTTACCTACGACAAGGCAAAGAGATGGACAATCCCATACAGAAGTGGCTGCTAACAGTGCTTAAAAGAACTCTGGGGGTCAGGGACACTGCTCCCTCTTGGTGCATCGTGCGAGAATGTGGTCTGGAGCCCTTACAGTTCAACTGGTTCCGAGCAGCAATGCGTCTTTACAACTCTCTGACCCAATGCAACAGCTCCACAATGAAAAATAGGTTGCAGGCTGACAAGCGGCTGAGCTCGAGATCTGATGATTGTTGGTCCTCCCATGTTCTGTCAGCCATGGATGGTTTGGCACACTCCCACGTTTTCAAACAGAAGCTGCTGAACTGTGAGCCCATTCATCTCAGTCATTTTGTGGTGGATCTCAGGACCAGGCACCTACAATATTGGGCGCCTTTTTCCAGCACACACCCAAGAGAGCGCAACAGTAAATGCTTGACCTATCACCAGTGGCGCGCTCCTCCTGCAAACAGGGCCTCGGTTATGCATTCTCCCTACAGTCTTCCTAAATACATGTTCCTTGACCTCCCCTATGATGTCATTCGCAGCGTGGCTCGATTTAAACTCCGTGTTCACACCCTTCGCTATGAGACAGCAACTTGGAATCACAGGTCTTCCCCAAACTGTGACCTTTGTGAGGCTGATGATGATGTCCAGGATGAACAATACGTCCTCTTTAATGGCACACATCCTCAGGTGGTCTCCCTCCGCAGGAAATATGCTCCCTTGTTCTCACAGGCAGGATCTCATGATGTGTCTGTTTTTTTGAACCAGAACAAAAATAACTTCCTTCCTTTTTTCATGGATAATTGCCTTTTATGAGCAGGCTAGCAGTCGCACTTCTTGACTGAAGGCCTTATCCTTGTAAACCAAATTAAGGAGAAGGCTGAATTCCATTGTAAACCTTGTAAGGGAAACTTCCCTTAATGCTTGCGATATTTTGGCTGGCATGGACTTTTCTTTCATTCATTACCTGCCTCCCTTCCTTGCTTGTGTAGACTAGGTCTGGTTACAGGCCTCAGTGTTTCCGTTCAGCTGCCCTTGTAGACGGATATAGCAATGTAACTTCCTTACATTGATTGTGAAGGAAACTAAACTGCCTTAACGCTGGAGCCATCGTGTCTTCTCCTCTTCTATTGAATTAGGGGTGATTCTTTTACACAATTCACATGATGTAAAAGGATCATCATCAAAATGTGATAGGTGTGACCAGAGGATTCCAAGACGAAACCATTGCCCAATGAAACCACCATACAACCCTTGCTATCCATGAAAAGCTTGGAGGGCTTGCCAGAAAGCAAACATCAGCAGTCTACCATGCTCAGCTGCCCTTGTTTACAAGCGGATAAAGCGATGTAACTATACTCAGTACCACCCCACACATAAAAAGCCAAAGCACTTCCTGCTGAGTGGCATGAATACTTCAGCTCAATCAATATGGATAATTTACTTTAGATCCTAAAGACGATGCTTAGGCAGCCTTCCTTGTGTGCCTTCCTGCTCACAGCTCCTTGTTAAGTACCAGGATCTGCCAAATGGACCTCACAAGGACTGCCTAAATCCAGGAAATATGCAGGGCACACGGGTGAAATATAGATCATAATGCATTAACTGCGGTCACCATAATCCTCAATGATGCGCGCCAGGTCACCAACGCACATGGAGGGTGTGATCTCAAACAAGGATACCTGCATATTCGCAGAAGGGAAGCAAAAAGAAGGATGTGAACTCAAGGCTTGGACTTGTAAATTGTGCACCACCTGCAAGGTGTATCAGGACTAGCTGGATTACAGTTTTGTATGTTGGGTGCGTGCAATCATACGTGTGTATGGGGAAAGCCTTTTATGGAGATCCCAAATGACATCCTCCTTTCAGCGCGTTAGCACACCACCAAGTAAGCAATCCACTCGTGACGCCATGCCCAGCGCAAGGCTTGCCCCTGTCGGCAAACAGGATTGCTACCTGTGCAGGCCTTCCAATCAAAGTTTGATCATGAAACATCTGCATCAAGCTTATTCCTGCCTGCACCTGAGCACCTTGCGTACCATCAAACACTGGTGGAAAAATAGGCGATAGGCATGCCTTTTCTATTTGCTCCCTGAAGCTTCATTTTGCCTTTTTAAAGCACCTGTAATAACCCTGTGTACCACAGCAAAAACAGGCGGTGGAAAAGGGATGCCGCCTGTGCTCATTCCCTCACTTCTCGACTTCTGTTGAAATCATGACCCACCTGTTTCTTTCCTGCTCCGAGCTTGACGGGGATCTTCTTCATAACAGCTTCGATGTCTGCCTCCTTCAAACCGTTCTTAGCCTGCAGCACAAAAGGGTGATAAGCAGGTAGAGCCTTGCAAATGAACGTAACAGCCTCGATGCTTGCCTCCTTCAAGCCGTTCTTAGCCCGCGCCACCAAAGGGTGATAAGCAGGCAGAGACTTGCAGAAAAATGGAACAGCCTCAATGTCTGCCTCTTTCAAGCCGTTCTCAGCCTGCAGCACAATAGGGTGATAAGCAGGCAGAGACTTGCAGAAAAATGGAACAGCCTCAATGTCTGCCTCTTTCAAGCCGTTCTCAGCCTGCAGCACAATAGGGTGATAAGGAGGCAGAGACTTGCAGAGAAATAGAACGGCCTCAATGTCTGCCTCCTTGAATCCGTTCTTAGCCTGCAGCACAAAAGGGAGATAAGCAGGCAGAGACTTGCAGAAAAGTGCAATAGCAAGCGTGTCGAGCCCTGCTTGGTTGTTGTGGTGACCAGATTGCAAACCTTAGCCATGCAATGTTAAGGCACGGAGGTCACAAGGACACAAGGCATAGTGCATGCAAAGGAAACTTGTGGACAGCTACAGCTGTGAGTCAGCTTCTTTCAAAAAGTAAGGTGCAGCACATGCCTGCATGCCAGCACCCCTTTCCACCAGCAATGTCAATCTCAGCCGAAATCTCATCCCATCTTCCAACTTGTCCAGCGGTACTGTGAGAGGTTCCACTGCACCTGTATTGCATGGCACCTGTATTGCACCTGTATTGCATGACACCTGTATTGCACCTGTATTGCACGACACCTGTTTTGCACCTGTATTGCATGGCACCTGCATTGCACCTGTATTGCATGGCACCTGCATTGCATGGCACCTGAGGCCCTTCCACTGTACCTGCATGGCCACAGGTGCCAGCCATGCGATGCACAGGTGTGTCAGAGGCATCGGGCGCAATGCTGGCTTAGTCACATGCAATGCATGGCCACAGGTGCCATGTGATGCACAGGTGTGTCAGAGGCATAGATGCATTGGATGCAACGCTTGCTTTGTCACATACAAAGCATGGCCACAGGTGCCATGCGATGCACAGGTGTGTCAGGTGCAATGCCAGCTTGTGTCAGGTGCAATGCTGGTTGTGTCAGGTGCAATGCTGGTTTTTCCAGGTGCAATGCTGATGTTTGTCAGATGCAAGCTTGGCGCCTGACACAAGCCAGCATTGCAGCTGACACAACCAGCATTGCACCTGACACAAGCCAGCATTATGACTGACACAACCAGCATTGCGCCTGACACAAGCCAGCATTGCGACTGACACAACCAGCATTGCGGCTGACACAACCAGCATTGCACCTGGCACTACCAGCATTGCACCTAAAAAAAACAGCATCACATTTGACACACCTACATTGCATGGCACCTGTGGCCCTGCATTGCATGAGAAAAAGCCAGCATTGCATCCGATGCACCTGCGTATTGCATCTGACACACCAGTGTGCATCGCATGGGATTCCTGCATTGCATCTGACACACCAGCGCATTGCATCTGACGCACCCGTGTCAAGACGCACCCATGCATTGCATGGCATACCTGCACTGCATGGCACACCCGCATTGCATCTGATGCACCCGTGCATTGCATGGCATACCTGCATTGCACCTGACACACCTGCATTGCATGACATACCTGAGGCCCAAACTGGTTGGCCAGCGCTGTGCTCATCTTCACCCCTGGAGCGGCATTCATGTCCCGCAGGTACAAGTGCCACCCCGCCACATCGACGTACACATCACGGCCTGAGGGAGCAACAGGGAAATTGTTTGAGTGTCTTTGTATGAAAAATTTCATCATTTAACCTATTCATGCCCTGCAGAGACAAGTACCACCTGCAGTGGGGGGCGCTCAGGTGGCAGTCAGGGAGAACCCAACCAGAAGAGTCTGGTGAGGCAGCAGGCATGTTTTTGGCTTCTGCTTAGCTACCCTTGCTCACAGGCAGAAACAGCTGTGTAACCCTTCCCTCTCCAGGTAAACCCTGGCGTTTCATCTTGGCAGTTTCAAAGACACAGCGTTGCCTGGCCTCTCTGGTCAGTGAAGCCAACCAATTAACTCGAGTCAGTGCATCAGGTTATTGGATGACGCGTACCATGGAAAGAGAGCAAAACAGGGCTAACACATACACACAGAAACACACACACACACACATACACGGACAAACACACAAGTCCAGTACCTATGCTGGATGCCAGACTCTCATATGGTGACTTCTTGTCCTGGGAACCAGCTACGATTTTGGACATGTCCATCCAGCTTTCCACCACCTGGCCAACACCATGAACCATTGAATCCTATGAAGAAACTAGTTCCACATTAGCATCGTGCTAATGGTTGCAGGCACTCTGTGTGTGTGTTTGTGTGTGTGCGCGCGTATGTGCATACATAGGTGCGTAGGTTTTGCGTGCGCATGCGTGTGTGTGCTTGTGTGTGTGTCTGTGTGTGCTTGTGTGTGTGTGTCTGTGTGTGCTTGTGTGTGTGCGTGTGTATGTGTGTGTGTCTGTGTGTGTGTGTGTGCGTGTGTGCGTGCGTGTGTGTGTGTGTGTGCGCGTGCGTGCGTGCGTGCGTGCGTGTGTGTGTGTGTGTGTGTGTGTGTGTGTGTGTGTGTGTGTGTGCGCGCGTGTGCGCGTGTGTATGTGTGTACCTCTGAGCCAAAGCTCTTTGTCAAGATCCTGGGGCGAGCTGGCTGTCTGGAAGCTACATAGTGTGGCCTGGCTTTTGTTGGAGGCCTAGAAGCCACTGCGGAAACAGGATGACAGTGCTCATGAGAGATCTCCAATGCACAAAGATGAAGAGTTCCTAGGCACAAGCCAAGTGTGATGCAGGCAGAGTCCAACGTAGCTTGTTTTGCGGACGCATACTCATCACTCACTGCTTGCCAGGGAAGAACCCTTATGAACGAGTGCCATATTCCCACAAAAAATATAGTCTTAGAAATTCGAGGTCTGAAAGGTTTATTTCTAAAAATGTTGTCTCCAAACTTTTCTACGATCCATGAACTTATCCCATGAACTTATCCCATGAACTATCTATGAGTGGAAATCCTAGAAGAATTTACACTTGAGTAACTTACATCTTATTGTCTACTGCCTTCAAGAGATGACTCATACCTGTACTGCATGCAGGCAGGATGACTCATTGACGCTTCTCTGGCACTTGCCCCTGTCATGAGCTTATCTGTGTGCATTAAGCTTATTTGTGTTCAGTTGCAGTACCTGTTGGGTATTCGGTATTGTACTGGACATTTGATGTAATGAGGTTTGCTTTGCAGGTGCACAGCGAAAACACCCCACATCAATTAAGAGGGATTGAATCACTTGAGAGGGTGTGCTTTAGAAGGGAGACGAAGTGGATACAGGAAAGACTGGATACAGGAAAGACTGGTTGCGGCAGGATCTTTGTGTTTGCAATGAAGTACAGGGCACGCCTGATGAGATGATGGATGAATTCGTTTTCATGTGGAGGCTGGCAGGAAGAGAAGCCTGTAAATTTACTTCCAAACGTATCAATGTTGGCCCCAAAGACTCTGTCTCTGAGTATAAGGGCTCAAACATGCTGAAAATATAGTATCATAGTCAAGGGGGCTAGCAAGTTTTTCTTTGGTGACCATAGCGTAGTGTATGAGAGCTCTGAGGATGTGCGCTGGTGTGCGTGAAGTATTGAACTCAATCATTCTCTTATTAATCTTGCCGATGAGGGACGTGTGTCTGTGTAAGAGGCCCATTATTTCAAAAGCTCGATGGAAGGTGGAACAGAAGGTTGAATAAGAGAGGGCATCCAATAAAAGAACCCCACTTAAATACAGGTCACACCTCACACTCTAGGTTTTGCAGTGATTCAGCAATAACCACGATTTAACGTGACACTTCATTTTGACAGGTGGCTGTATAGAGCTATGGATGCCATCCTGCCTGGCTGTACTGTATGCTTGAAGCAGAATCCGTAGACGGTCAGGGGTGATAATGCATGCACATTTCCTTTTGGTGTCATAAATGCAAGCGGCTTCAGTGGTGACAGCAAGATAAACTTTTGGCTGTCCATCAGTTTCTTTGTTGGATCCTGGTATCATGACACCAACCTTTTGTACCCAGGTTTCGTGTCTGTTTGTAGGTGAGATATCTGCTTGGGGTTGTTTCTAAATCAAAGTCTGCCTTGTTGCGCATTGGATTACCCTGGGTTGTGAGCCAGTGTTTTGAAAGGTGATGTATGCAGCCATCATAACCTTGGCAGGTCGAGTTATCCACATTGAAGTCAGCAGGTGGTGGAGTTGGCGAGGGTGATAGGTTTTGTATCCAAGGTTGTTCAAATCTTCAGACATGCGTTATGTAATCCGGATTAGCGAGGAGCATATCAGCTGCCTCCCAGGTGGGGTGCCAAAAGACTTCAATAATTTCTTCCTCCTCTGCTAGTCTGGTTCTTTCCCTTTGGGGGGGGCATTTGGAAGATTGGCGCACGAGGGACAGTCCCAGGTAGAGCTTTTTTCTGCCTGGGTGTCGCTGTGGTGGGGTGCTGAGGTTGTGATGAGACAGGCATTTCCAGTGATATGTTCGCAAGTATGTGTCGCACTGAGGAACGCCATCATAACTCTGTTCTTGAAATGGATGTTCCATGCTGGTAGCCTACCTGAGGGGTGCAGCAAAGTTGGCAGCTGTTACCTTCTACTTGCCTTCTAGGAATGGGCTCTGTATATGCTTTCCTGAGGCCAGTGCCTTGGAGGATGGGCACAGCCCATTTCTCAATGATCATTGGTTGCCATTCCACTTCGTACCGTGATTGTGTGCGGGTGAGGTTCCTTCCTTCCTTTTAGAGAACATTTGCCAGTGCAGGATGGCTTCAATCTGAAAGTCGTACTTTTAGGCAGTATGGGTGGCATCAGAGCCCTTGAGCTCGGCATGCCGCTTTTTATGGTCCCACACATATTCTGCACTGATTGAATCTTCTTTTCTTTTCTTTTCTTTTTCTTTTCTTTTCTTTTCTTTTCTTTTGGTTCTCTTTGAATTTGCACTTGTAGATGGTTAATTGGCCTGTGTGGCTTCAGAGGAGAACGTTAGGAGCCTTGTAAAATTTTGTTTCTGCTTTTTCTGGTACTGTGTCTCTGCTTGATGCTGTGTTTGAGGGGGGCTCCGTGGGGCAATAGGCCGTTTGCGTTGTGTTTGAGGGGGCATAAGTTGTTCTTCCGCGTGAGGTTCGGAGTCAGTTTCCTTGGAGTTGTGATTGCTCTGATAGGGGAGATGGGATAAGTTTGATTTAGCACTGTACCTGCCTACAAGGACAGCTTAGCTAAAGCAAGAAGGTGCCTGCAACCGGAAAGAAAAGAAAAGAAAAACTACGCAGGCAGTGAAAACACTCCCCACATCAATTAAGGCAAAGAGGATGCCTAGGGCCGAGGCACCGTGAATCCCCTTCACCAGAAGAAACAAAGCAAAGAATTAATGGGGATCAGGAGGGTTACTAGCAGTAGCCCGTGCCTGATCTTGGCGATGAGAGTTGAGAGAAGTCTTCTCAAGAGCGCGTCTGGTGCTAACAAGTTTATAAGCGTATTGAACAGATTGACCATGAAGCTTCAGAGCAAGCCTGGTGGCTGTATGAGTGTCAAGACCAAGCTCTTTAAGAGGCTCCAAAGTGTGATGGGTGTAGATGACTCCACCCACACCTAACAGAATGGTATGGAGGGTGACTTGAGCTGAGGCCCTTGAAAGATGGCTACATAGGTCGCGGTGCTGATGCTTGGAGGCCTCCAGCTGATTCTTGGGCCTGGTGTCTTCACAGTATTTGACCTCCACAAGATGGATGTGCCTCTGTTCTGGAAGGAGCTGACTAAGGTAACGGACCTTGGAAGTAGGTGGAGTGGCTGTGGCTGGCGCTGAGTGCTCCCTGTTCCCCCCGCGCCCCCCTCTACTTCTCAATGGATACCGGGAATTGGTCCTTGGCACTCTTTTCATTGGAACAGCTAAAATTGCATCAGGGCGACTAGAGGTGAGCCTTTGTTTGTCAGGGAAACGACGAGGGAAAATGAATTTGGGAAGGGTTCTATTGTTGAGTGTTCAGGGATCTGCAGGTTCTGTAAAGCAAGACCATCTGCACTGCCGATGTCCATGGAGGCAAGGCCTGCCCCAAGAGGGCCTTTGCTGACACCTTTAAGGAGGATTCTGCTGGCAATATTGTGACGCTCGGTTTCCATATTTGATATGGTGGAGTGTTTACATCCTGAAAGACAGAAGTGTTAACTGCTGAAAGAAACACGCGCACAGTCACTCTGCATGAAATGAGCATGTGAAGTTAAGCACAAATTCCACCAGGTTGCAGTGTTTGGGGTTGCAGGTAGGGGTTTATAGTGGTTTTTCATTTCTAAGGCGGCATTGTCGTTATTGATCAGTAGTTGCTTAAGTTGTTGCAGCTTGCCAGGGAAGCCAGTCTAATAAGAGCAATATATATATGTATATATATATATATTTTTTTTTTGGTGGGGTGGTAAAAGTTGACTTTGTTGGCAATTACAATGCGTGTGTGTCTGTCAGAGAGAATAGTATTGAAATTTGAAGTGCCAGCTTTCATGGGAGGGTAGGTTACACAATCAATCAGTCTGGGAAGCATAAGTGCTATAGGGGCCCAAGGACGCTGGCTATAGTGTGGAAGGTGTTGGCATAGTGCAATTGACCTTGAGAGGTTCAGTGCAGGCCACTTGCATGTATGCTAATGTGTTGTCTGGCACGTAGGCTGTATTTGCGTGATTGATGCAAGTATTTTGGTGTTTGGCGTGGCCCAATAATTCTGTCATGTCTTGACTTGTCATTGAGGCCAGCGGCAAGTACAACAGTTTTCCTACATTGGTATTCCACTGTCATGGATGTGCATCCGAGACCACAGTTCAATTTGTCTTCATGAAGGAGCGCTGTGCACTGCATGGCATGTCTTATCCCATAGGCTAATCTTTTTCCTTGTTAACTGTCGAAAGTACTTGCGTGTCCCATTTGTTAATGGTCAGCTGGTGAGCATGGTGTGACAGGAAAGGCATATGCTCTGCTAGGTACGACAGCAGTGCGGAGTATGCCTAATGTTGCTTGGGGCTGGCAAACGATCTTTTAAGCTGTTCCAATTTGTTAGAGAGCTTTTGGGCCATACTCTGCAGCTGGTGAGACCAATTCAGGTCCGTAGGTAGTAAAATATAGTTAATAAGGTAGCGAACGGCTCGTCTGGGCGCATGAATTGAGCAGGTTGGCCTTGAACCAGGATTCTTCCAGTAATGTACTACGCCTAGTAGGCGTTGGGCAAGTTCTGATAAGTTTGTGTTGCTGCACAGCTGTGCACTCTCTCTGCTGTGCAGGATGCAGGTACTCTTGGTTTTATGTCCAGAGCTGATGTGATGTGTCCAGTCTGTGTAAAGGCTGAGCTTTTTTGCTTGTAGCCACAGGTTGTGGAATGATTTTATGTGTCAAAGCTTGTGGATGTATTTCTGGCTGGCTGAGACCATCCATAAGGCAATCAGCCAAACGACCTGGCTGAAGGTCACCCCCATTGTATCCAAGCCGACCAACTTGCAGACCCACACTCATCACAGCAGACTCTTGTCACGACACGTTGCAATCAGAGGTCTCAAGCAAGCACCTCCGCCGCATCAGCATGCCCACATCTTTGCTTCCAGCGATCAAAGTTATGGTATGCTGATTATGAGTGTGTTGGAGGATGGTGCAGAAAAGCATGTGTGCTTTTCGCTCCCGTGATCTGATTGGCCAACTTTGTAACTCCTTGTAGCCCATTTACTGTTGGCCTTTCATACTGACATGCATGCCTCGGTGTACGCTTGCCGCAAACATTTGCCTCAAGGATACGTGCATGCTCATGTAAAAATGAACAAGTGTGGTTACTCTTGACTGTGCATAGTGTATAGAGAATTTGGGTTGTGCTTGTGTCAGGGATTACACCATGTCAAGTATGGTATATTGTAGATATAGTGCAACAACCAGAAAATAAATACCGAAAACCTACCAGAAAAAGGAGCAAAAAAGCTGCTTTCAAAAAGAATCATCACTAACCCCAAATCAACTTTTGTTATAAACAACGGCCCTACAACTTACTATGCACCAAGCACACAAACTAACCAAAAAAGGACCTGGATCAAACAAGCAACAAATCAACATGAAAGGTCGGCACCCTACTGGCATGCATCGCATACTAGCATGCACCGTATATTGGCATGCATGGCATATTGGCATGCATTGCATATTGGCATGCATCACATACTGGCATGCATCGCATCTTGGCATGCATCGCAGGGCACACCATATTGGCATGCACCGCATACTGGCATGCATCACATATTGGCATGCATCGCATCTTGGCATGCATCGCAGGGCACACCATATTGGCATGCATCGCATACTGGCATGCATCGTATATTGGCATGCATCGCAGGGCACACCATAATGGCATGCACCGCAGGGCACACCATATCCCTGAAAACAATTTTCCACACTTCATAACCACGGCAACATCACCGCATGCCTCCAGTCTGGCACGCCGTTCTTGTGCCACACACCAAAGCCAGCACTTATGAAGGAAGCGCCCAACCAGATTTTTTCGGTAGCACGCAAAAAACGCAAGCGTTACGCGGATTTTATTGGCTTCTGGTTGTCACAGGCACACCTAGAACATGGTACGAGGAAAGTGTGGCAGCCCCTTCCAAACCTTGACAGCAGTGCGTTACGCGAGTCCAATTCCAAGGTAAATCAATCCTTCCAAGTCGTCACTGTGGCGCTTCTTTTTGTCTTTTTTGTCGTTTTTGTCCTGCGGTATATTAAAAGATGGAGCTTGTGCTTCTTAGAAAGTGGAGCAGGTTTGAATATTCGAAATCAGTCCTCAGAACTGAAGTGGGTGCCGTTCAAAGCAGAACGCTTGAGCTCAAACTTCCCCACGAAACTTCTGCTCATTTATTCCCAAGATGCAAAGCTGCTCTAAGTTACAACCAGGCCTGCTACTTTGCAAGACATCATGCACAACTGGTCAACATGTAATGCACAGCGCCCAGCACCATGCCTGCTTAAATGCAACATATAATGCACAGGAGGTCAACATATAATGCACACTGGGCCTGCCATAACCAGGTCTGCTTCTTTGCAACTTATAACACCATGATACAAAAAATATCATATAATGCACAGCAGGCCAATTACATGTTCCGTTGAGTGAAACAGCACAGGGAAGGCGAGGTGCCTGCTCAGCTAATGACAGTTCCAGTGACAAAGCAAATGGGAGGCAACATTGGTTATGGCTAGTGAAACAGGTAACATACCTTCTCGTGCCCTGTTTGAAAGGGATAAGCTCCCAATGGTGCTTCTGCAAAATGCAGGCAGCAAGGCAAGCTTTGGCTGCTTGCAACGCCTTAAGAGGCACGACATGGGTATTCCAACTGAGAGCAGTTTGTTACAGAATCCCAGAAAATGCCTCATCATTATGCGCACCACTCACACTGCTTCCTCTTTTTAGACAAACATCAGAACTGTAGTGTTATGCACCATGAATGCACATCACATAGGTCACCTATGATAGGTGAGTTGGGCATGAAGTGACAAGCTTCCATTTGTCACGTTGCATTTTTAAGACAAATGCTCTTTTGAGCAACACAAGAGCACAGAGGAAAGATCAATGCATGCTGCGCCATTGTTGCTTGCAATGGGCATCATATCCTGGCACCAGGCTCACAACTCACGTGCTGTGGGATAGCCAGCAGGAGGCGGGGGATAGTGTGGGTTTGGTGCGTACTGGGGCATGCCATGACCTGGAGTTGCTCCAGGTGCTCCATCTGCAAGGTATCGGCAACAGCAGAGCACGTAAGTGTGCAAAGAACTGAAAAATGCCCCAGGGCTCTGCCTGCAAGGCAACAGCAGAACACGCAAGCGTACAAAGCAGCAAAACAGGCAGCACCACGTATTGGCAAACTGAAACACAGCACCCATCAAGCATGTGCAAGGCATGAAGTGCCTGCGGTGCGGCAAGGTCCACATGTGCTTGCAGCTTCCAGAAGCAAATACGCATCAGGTGAAGCAGCCTTGCAGAAATGGCATGCATGATGTCGTTGCAGCAGAGAAGAAGAGGTTGCGTAAAAGTGTCTAGATCCACTGTCCTGCTGAGCATTATGTATTTTGCGTACCTGGTTTGTATTTACAGATTGATGTAAATGTGTTCACATGCACCACATATGAATAATGCAGGTGTACAGTAGCAGGCATGGGAGCTCAATGTCCCTGGGGGCGCAAAAGGCAGACATTTGGGGACATACTGGCTTGAAGACAACTTGATCTGTGTTGCTCCTGGGATTGAGCCCGTGCAGCGAGCATAAAGCATCCTATGACACCCTTCCCTTGATGCATATGAACCTGCATCAGATGAGCTTCGAAGACTCACAGGGAGCAGGTGGGTAGCCAGGGGGAGGGGCACCATAGGCTGGGGGGGCGCCGTAAGGGGCGGGGGGGTAGCCAGGTGGGGGGGCACCTGCACACGGAGAGCAGCAGAAAGGATAACAACAAGAACCGGCACCCAAGCAAAGAGAGCTCAGGACAACAGAGGGATGGGAGGGCATTGTTGGCTGGAGGCGCGGAACCAAGATGCCAAGCTGAACAGGGGGGGAACGGAAAGTTCTAGGCGTTAGGTGAGGAGGGCTGCTGGATCCCCAAAAGCTCCAAATGACCCCACCCCCACAGTTGCCATTGCCATGCTTCAACTCCTCCTCTCTTTCCTCTCTCTGGCATCCATACCAGCTGCATAAAAGCACAACCTAGCTGATGAGCAATCTTCTGCCCCCTCATTTGGTTACTCACCATGAGCCGGTGGTGCACCGTAAGGAGCTGAGGGGTAGCCAGGTGGGGTGGCACCTGTGTGCGCATGCGCAGGGAGAGAGTGGGATGACGAGCAATGTTTTGACATATTCAACAGGTATGCATTTTCATTCCAGAAGGTGAGAGCTACATCCAATTTACACCATACGACTGCCAATGGCTGCATGCTGTGCCATGCTGACGCCCTATACTTTGCTCGCAAGCTCCCTTGGTTGCACAACGTGGCCAGCTTTGCGCTGCAGCGTATTTTTGTTTCCTCTCTTTTGAGGCACCCTCTGCCATGCATGATACACACACCGAGCAGCTGCATGCTGTTGTGCCTGCAGGCTAGTACCAAATAAGGTTGTGTTGGCAATCCGTGTGCAGACCAGACCTTACAATGATGCATGCAATGGGACCAAGGATGAGCATCTGCAGCAGCTTGCTGCAACTCACCAGGTGGGGCGCCATAAGGAGCAGGGTGGGAATAGCCAGGAGGAGGGGCTCCTGCGCAGAGAAGGCAGCAGGCAAAATTGGGCAAATGCACGCCACGTCTCCCTTAAGTGGTGAAAAGGGGTCACAATGAGGGCTCGGCCACAAGGAGGAGCACGCCATAGGTCCAAAACTTTAAGGACAGAATAAATGCATAAAATGATACAAGCACATCCGCCCAGACTTCCATGCCTCGCAGCTTTCCTTATGCTTTCCTTATCATTGCAAGGCATCGACTTACAGGCCGAGCATTGAGGACCATGACAGGACATGGCTGGATACCAGGACCATGACTGGACATGGCTGGATACCAGGACCATGACTGGACATGGCTGGATACCAGGACCATGACTGGACATGGCTGGATACCAGGACCATGACAGGACATGGCTGGATACCAGGACCATGACAGGACATGGCTGGATACCAGGACCATGACTGGACATGCACTTACATAAATGGATGATGCTCCGCTAAGGCAAATCACTCCCTGAACACACACACACACACATCACACACACATATTCACACACATAGTCACACACATACGCACACACACACACGCGCGCACACACACGCGCACACACACAGTCACACACACAGTCACACACACACAGCTGCGCAAGCACAGGCACAAGAGCATGCTCCTTGCGCTCTTCTACTCAACTGCTGTATTTGCAAGCCCCCAGCACCAGGCATGCCAACAGGATACGTGCACAATCGTTGGAATGGAAGCCGCACTTAGTGCTCTCATTTCCCGCACTGAGGACTCAAATTCATGCTTTTCATTCTACCACATACAGCAACTTACCAGGAGGAGGAGCACCATAAGAAGGGGGAGGGTAGCCTGAAGGAGGGGCTCCTGCACGCATAGAAAAACAGGCACATTGAGTAAGGGTATGCGCCTCGGTATGTGCGTTATCATGGTGATTAATGGAAGATGGTTACTTGAGGTAGAAGGAAAATAAGAGAGAACAGTGTCAAAAGAGCTTGTGTCTAGCACACACAATCAAAGGTGAGCAGCTTGAAGCGAGCAAGTGCTTTCTGGATTGTGCTGGCGCTCTTGCAATTGATTGCAGGGATCCATGCAAGCCTAGACACTGTTGCACAACCCACCATAATGAGCAGGAGGGTAGCCAGGTTGGGGGGCACCTGTGCACGCATCAGGCATGTGGATACATGAGGACTTCTAAATGCATTCAAGGGATGCTCCTGATTATGTCAGGCGACGGTCTGTGAGGAGTGCCAAGCATGAAAGATGTAATCTGGTTGCATCCATGGCTCTATGGTTGGGCACTGAAGGCCAGCTTTGTCATCAATGTCAAAACTCTTTTCCAAAAAAGGCTTCCAATGTCATGCAAAGCATGAACATAAGTAGCAAGCAGCAGCTGCACCAAGGGTCGGCTGCCCCATTGCTCCCAACCCCTCAAAAGACAGCCACAGCCAAACGGTCACCTCCCTGGCCAAAACATATGTGCTAGAGCAATGACTACAAGCTCTCATCCCCCGATAGCATGCACTTGCATCCCTGACACAAGCAGCAATGTGGCAGCTCTGCATTTTTGCTCCAATTCTGAAATAAGTAACGCAGGAGCGGCATGCAATCGCGCACCCACACCCACACCCACACTCATCCCCCCCCCCACACACACACATACAGCCTGCTTAGGCTTGAGGGCACGCAGTCAGTATTCCATATGCAAAAGGAGTGTCCCTGCGAGCCTCCAGGATCAGACAAACAGGATACACACATAGGTGTTGGATAGGAGTTCGCAGTCTGCGCTCCTGTCTTGCGCACTCAAAAATATATGGTTATTCTATTACATGCTGCATCTCACCAGAAGGGGGGGCACCGTAAGGGGCAGAAGGATGGCCTGGAGGAGGTGCTCCTGCACACATAGAAAAAACAGACAAATTGGGTGAGGGTATGCACCTCACCTCAGTATGCGTGCAATCATGATGACTGGTCAAAGATGGATACTTAGGGTAGGAGGAGACTTTTTTTCCTTTTACCACAAACACCCACCTTCGACCAGTCATCATGGTTTTTATTTCATAAGTGAGAGCAGTGCCATTGAAAGGCATCAGGTCTTGTTGCTTGTACCCACAGCCACAGGCTGAGCGTGTGGAGTGAGCAAGTGCTTGCTGGATTGAGCTGGTGTCATTGCAGTTGGTTGCAGAGATCCATCCAGGCCTGGACACTGTTGCACAACCCACCGTAAGGAGCAGGGGGGTAGCCAGGCGGGGTGTAAGCAGGTGGGGGGGCACCTGTGCATGAGCCAGGTTGTTTGAAGGTAGGTTTAGTGGTTTTATGTAAGGGTGTGTGAGGAAATGGATAAGAAGAAACTTGAATCAGTTGCCCTAATGGCTCTTTGGGTAGTGTCTTTAAAAGTCACCTTCGTCATGTTAGAACCCTTTTTGAAACTAGATCTTTGATGTCCTACATTTGCAAAAACTGCAAGCAACAGCTGCAGCAAGTCACTGGTGGCCCATTGCTATGAAAACCGCTCGAAGATGGACACTGCGAAATGACCACCCCTCAGGTCTGGTGCCGACACTTCATCTACTGCTAGCTCTCAGGTCCCAATTACCTGCAAACATTTTCCTCAGGCTTCAGCAGCACCGTGGCAGTGCTTCTCTCTGGCTAGTTGTGTGGAGTAGCGCCACTTGTGCTTTACAAACATGCACACACAGCACAAACACACAGACATACAGGCTCAGAAGCCTGATGTAATCTCACCTGGGCCAGAGGCAGGAGAATGGCCGGGCTGGCCTACCAATTGGGGATACCCCGGGTTGCTGTACGGGTGCAGAGCCGGGGGAGGGCCAGAGTGGGAGGGAGGGGGCTGGCTGGGCTGTACATGAGGGGTGTTGTTGCTGCCAGTTGGGGACCCGGTGCCTGCAGCCTCCGCGACCTTGAGCAGGCTCAGTATCACCTGCACACAAAGACACACAGTGGTCCAGATGGGGGGGGGGGGTATATCAACATGCAGTGCTTGATGGATCTTGCTGATGCTGCCAGCTGGCACTCCCTGATGCCTGCGGCCTCCGCAACCTTCATCAGGCTCAGCATCAGGCTCTGCATACGAAGGCAAACAGTGGTCCAGATGGGGGGGGGTGAGGGCAGGTCATCAGGGAGAGCTTGATGGATGTGGAGTTGCTGGTGAGCTCCCTGTTGCCTGTAGCCTCTGTGATCTCCAGTAGGCTCCGTATCACCTGTTGCAAGCACACACACATACACACACGCAACACCCCCCCCCCCTCCAACACCCACACCCACAAGAACACCCACAGGCACACTCAGGCGCACAGGCCCACACCCACACAGGCACACACAGGCGCGCAAGTGCACATAGGTACACACACGCATGCGCACACACACGTACACACACGCACACATAGGCACACACAGGCGCGCGCGCATACACACACAGAGGTACCCCCCAGACATCACTGACATGGCAGGCATCAGTCAACGGGGAGAGCTCCATGCATGCTGCTGCTGCTGCTGCTGCTGCTGTCAACTTTCGTGCTCCATGTGGTGCCGCTGGTAACTTTCTTGCCTTCTCAGCCTCTGGCAACAGTATGCAATGAGGAGCAGCCAGCCCACCCACCTTGCCGTACTGCGTGTCTTTGACAGCATTCTCTTGCTCCATGTGGTGCCGTAGGTTCTTTCCAAACTTGTTCATGTAGCGGTGGCAGATGGCAGGTATGGTGTGACGTTGCGTGGCAATCTGCAAGGCAGCACGCAATATGGACATCAGGAGTGGAAAAGCAGCGAGTTCCATGACATGCACAAACAAATAGAAAGACCATTTAGAAAGGCTCACTTTTCCATTAATGGTAGAAACAGGCAGACAAAAATAAGCACTGCACTTAAAACCATGCATTACAGCCAAACCTGATAACTTGCAAGCATTTGCACCCTCAAGCCCTGAGCATGGACCATTCAAACTCGACTTTGGGATGCCCTTGCAAAGGAGCCAACTCCTGCTGCCTTGTCCCTTATTGGAGTAATGCTTGTAGCAAAAGATGAGCCAAATTGCTTGGTTGAAGAAGCAGCCTCCCAGCCCTCTTGGTCCTTTCATCCCTCCATTAAGGATTGTTTCAAGCATTTATGAACACAATGGCACCCGAGGTCATCACTCCCAAGTTACCGCCAAACTCACAATGCGCGTCAGCGTATCAGTGTTGGTGCCAGCCCCAGAGATGACCCAATGGAGCTCAGATGCATAGAAGCTGCGCAAAGGAAAGCACAACAGGTGGTGAGCTAACGCCCATCAGCATGCTGCAGAGAGAGGAAGCAGGTGACAGGAGCCAATCCAGGAAACAGGGTGGTTGGGAGATGTTGACTCTGCGGGGGCAGGCACCCTTTCAAACATGTGAGATCAAAGCATTTCCCGGCTGCACCAACGTTGAAATAAGAAGGTGGCAGTCAGAAGGATGCTGGCCGGGGATCCAAGGGCTAATAACTCACTCTGCACGGTCCATGATCATGGCCTTCATGCCCTGCAGTCGACAGCAAGCAAGAGAGGGTGGGGCTCTTAGAATTGATTTTTAATTGCAAGCACAGCTGCAGGTAGTTGACACACAGGGTATAGTGAGATGCCATGCTTTTGTTTGGTGAGTAGCATAATAGCTTATTCTTATTGTTGCTTTGGCGACTTGAAGTCCTCAATTCAGTAACACTGTCAACCAGTGAGGTTGGAGATTATTTTTTCACAAACTGTTTGCAAAGCTGAGCAGTAACAAGTCATGACTCACTTTTGCCAGGCAACCAGAATTGATCTCCTTTTCCACCGCTCGTATAAGGGTGTCTCCATACACTCGGCCATATGCTAGGTTCAGAGCAGCCAGATACCTGTGATTGATTGCCATTTGCAGAGCACGGCATTGGACCTAGATATGCAGTGGGGAAGCGCGTCCAACAAACTAAAGAGACATTCTGTTCAAAAGCACGACCTGTGATTTATGAAACATAAACAATCCATACGCACTAGCCCGGAGGGCAATCTCAATGTATGGAGTGCGCTGCACGCTTCACAGGAAAAAAATACCTGTGTTACTACAGGAAGTACCACTCTGAACAGGAAAGCAATAACTCACTCGTTGTCGTGCTTGGTGATGATCTTGACAAAAGCAGAGATGTCACTGCTCCACTTTGCCTGGCCTGTATTCAGGATAAGCAGCGTGCTTTGTGCTTTCAAGACACCTGGCTGTCAGTAGAGCATGGCCATTACCAAGTTAAGGCCAAGGTCCTTTCTTCTCTCTAGCTTGACCTGTGTGATGAAGCCATGTCTGTCATCCGGAGGATCAGGTGCTCAAACGTCAATTGAGAGCCCATCTTAGCACGGGAATCTACCACACAGAGATTGCGAGAGGAACAGGAGCATATAGACATATATACCAGACAACTCCAATACTTGTGGCCATGCACTTACAGACCTAGCTGAGAAGTACGTCTGAAGAGAAGAGAGCTGAGAACACAAGGTGTTTGGGTTTGAACAGTGCATTGGTTTTTCGCAGCCTCTAACATGATTGCTGGTGCTTACAGGGTCCTGCACCATGCAAAGATGCTGTGACACGAGCGCTAGCATTTGCAGGGTGCATGCTCAGGTGCTATGAGCAATGCACAACTCGTTGACCGACATGAGCAGCACTGCAAAAGTAATCACTTTAACGGAAGGACCATGCAGCAGGCAATACACATGATGTCCTAGCCTGGAAAGCTGCTGCTCCTGGGCACTGTGTGGAACTCCAGGCATACTGCTGCAATGCTCGTGCAACACTCTGGCGTGAGCACCATGCAGCAGGCAATACACGTCCATCTGTCCTAGCCTAAACAGCTGCTGCTCCTGCACATTGTGTGGACTTCCAGTCATACAACTGCCCTGCTCGCCTGCAACATACCGACCTGGGCATCGTGTGGGTTTCCATGCATACTGCTGCCATGCTCATCTGCAAAATACCAATGCAGGCTGCTCACCTGCAAGGTACAGCTCCTTCACATCTCGCTGGATCTCATCTTCAGCACTGGCCAAATCCACACGACTCCTCGGTGCCTGAGAGAGGTGCACGCACACAGCTGATGTGCATAGGAAACGGGGCAGCAAATTGTGTCTCCCAATGCCTTCAGTCTCACATCAGTGATCTGATGGATATTGGCATGTCCAGTCGTTCAAATCATTACATGAAGTGCATGCAGAGATAAAGTTTTGCAGGTTAACTCTCTGTAAAGGCTTCCAATGCACCACAAGTGATGGCATCGGAGCTTACTGACACCACTTTGGGGCAAGGGTATGCAACACTTTGGCTAGAAGCATACGGCCCCTGTCTTGACAGATTGCACACGCTCTGCCTCAAGGATGAGTCCTGGCTCTCCTTCATAACGCTTTGGATTTGGCAATAATGCTTTCCTCTCGTGCTCCTTTTTTTATGCGTATGTCCTCCATTGAGCTTTTGGCAATTTTAATCAAAGGGATGTTCATGAGTTACCAAGTGGCGGTTCATAAGAGCATGCACGCTCAATACTTACGTTTATCAAGCCCAAAAAGAACTTTTTCTCCACGCCGCTGGTATCATCAGTAATGTCTGCCTCCAGAGTTTTGTGGTACATCCTCAGGTAGGTTGCCTGCAATAAGAAGCGGTTGGGCAAACCACTCGAGCATTGCGTTTCAGCGCTTTGGCCCTCTTCTTGCCCTCTTCTCCCTGGGACAGGAGGGTGGCATATGAAGTAGATATATGGAAGCGCTCTTGGGGTCATTTCAGAAGTGCACCAGTCATCAATGCGAGCAGCCTTACACAAATGGAGCCAATGCGCAGGCATGATGCAAAAAGAAAATCTACCTCATAGCTTTGTGTAATTTGTGCAATACATCATTGATTGTGGATGTGGTTTTAGTGTAAAACCATGAGCTCCCTCTGAGCATTCCTCTCAGAGCCTGTAGCTGAGCCTTTGCATCTTGGTGCTCCACCTTAATGAGCTCCACTTCCTCCTTTATGCAGTGCGCGAGGATCTGGATCATGGCATGCACACCAGTACCAAAACACATTGGCAAGGGATCTACCCACTTTGATAAGCTCCACTTCCTCCTTGGTGGAATGCGCGAGGATCTGAATCATGGCGCGCTCATCAGTGCCAAGGCCCTTCATTGCGAGGTGCAGATTTTGTGCTGCACACTCCTCCCTAGTGAGCAGCGTGGCCACCAATGCCTTACTGTATGCAGACTGGTGGGGCAGGTTGGTGGCCTTCTGCACAGCCTGTAATAGCATGAAACATTGCAAATAGCACTTTATTCGCAAGTCAATTGTTGGCTTGGGGCAAGCAAGTACGGTGCACCAGACCCAAGACAAACAGGAATGTAGACCTTCTGCCAACTTGCTGGTGAACAACTTCCAGCATTCTTGCTCATAAACAAGAGGATGCCCAAATTTATGACAAGGAATCCACCAAGTGAGTGTTTGAAATGGCACGCTGGAAACCTTGGAATATCTCAAGGATATCTCAGGAGGACCCAGACTTCCCTTGAGCTTAAACTTTCTATCTCTGAATCTAAGCGACCTGATAGCGGAATTCCCAAGGTGTTCTGCTCCAAACTTGGTTTGAAGGATGTTTCTACATTATTATTATGTGCACCATCACCTGACTTACTTCCCTCATGAGTTCAAGATCAATGAAGTAGGTCATCCTGTCTTGTTGAGCAATGTCAATGACGTGCATTGCATTTTTCCATGCTGATTGACCACGTGAAGCACAACACAATGTTTGATTGATTGCGGATACATCCCCATCAAAGCCACCTATACAGCCACACCTAGCCCCGCGCACCAAGAGCAATCCGTCAGGAGATGGTCCATCCTGCCTCAGGCTACCGGTCATCTCGATGATATTAAATGATGATGATGATTTAAAACATCAAATCTTTCTCGATAGCAAAGAAGTCAAGTCAGGAGCCTTTGTGCAAACCATCCTTTCAGACAAAGCACAGATCGTGGTGTGCATCGCAATTTTGATGGGTCTATGTGTTTTGAACAGAGGAGGAGATGAAAGGCCGAGAACCAGAGCGGTACAACATCGTGCAACACATGACGAGACACGCCAAGGATTTATTGATTAGGAAAAACAAGGCATGGTTGGCCCAAAAGTGTGCATCGGCGGTGTGAATTTCATGCACATGATGCAATCCCCATAAAAACTAAGGCTCTTACCTCAATGGGGCACTTCTTATACTCCCTGACGAACGCCCGCCGAAATTCCTGGAGGAGGATTAAAGCATCCACAAGTTGACACATGTGCATCAGGATAAAGTATTAGCTAGTAACTCTGTATTTGCACTGGCAACGTGCCGCGCACAATCATATGTGCTCTGCCCAGGGCTTTTGTGTAGGGCCCTATGTTTTTTGTGTGTGTGCAGGCATGCATGTCAGAAGCTGTGATTGAGGAGTAGCAATGCTTGCATTCACTTCACCTCTCATACATCCCTCCCTCCTCACCTGCATCTGCTCATTGGTGCGCTCATTCTCCGCAACCACATGAATCAGCAGTTTGTGGTCTGTGCTCCACTGCAAGTCAGCAATGGCACACCAGAGGAGCATACTTAAAACAAGAGAAACCACTGCTACATGTCTGTTAATTGATCAAGCAGCCAGCATGCAGGCAAGCACATTTCTCACACTTGACTGTTTGGCCCTCATAGCTCTCAACAACCTATTTTTCACCATTGTACCCGTTCTTTCCCACAGCCCCAAAGGTGTTTCTTTTGGTGGTGAACGCGGTCACCCTGCACCCTTCAAACATTATATTTGCGGGATATTTCAAAGCATGGATGTCGGTGCACCAGAGAGTCTTATTCACACTGATTTCATGTGGCTACCAGGGGTCTGCGCTGATCTACGCCAGACCACAGTTGGGCTGGAGATCAGAATGAACTTCAAAGTTGTTGAAACCAAATTTTGGATTTGCGGCTTGATATAATCAACGTTTTGCTCAACAAGCTTGCATGGCACATTGGAGTGTTAAAAAATGCCCCCAGGAAGCGCTCCATGAGGGCTCTGAGGTTCACCTACCCCCTTTGACCATCTTTCCCACCCTGAATCAGCCAGATCACAAATCAACCCCATTCCTTTACGACCAATGTTATCGGTGTATCACTACTGATTGCTTCTGGGCAAGTTTGACGAGATGGGGTTGTTTAAAATTCCTGAATTTCACCATCTTATCCCCTCTTTCCCCTAAAGCGCCCCAGCACGCACACAATGCCGATATTTTTTAAGTTTTTGCAGCACATTGTGCCGCTGGTAGCATGCAAGGGGACTGCGTTACATTTGGGGAGGGCGCTGTCAGGGGAGCTCAACAAGCTTCCTGTGTACCCCCCCCACCCCCCAAAAATGGCCAAGCCCTAATGGACCCTTCGAACAGCGCGGGGACGTTTCGTGTTTGAGCGTCTGCACGTGAGGCACTCAGGGTGCCAGAAGGGAAACATATTGCAGTCGTCACAGTTTTTTTGGTACACCGCAGGCACGCTTGCCCAGAGCACATAAGTATGTGTACCATCCATACCACTAATCATCTTTAAAAAATTTTGGAGGATGCATGATGACTATGTGCACTGGGGAAAGCAATCATCTTGGGATTTCTGGGAATTGTAGGATAGTTAAAAGCATTTGTATTTGAGGAACTCAAAGTGTCCACATATGAGGGAGCAATACTCCAAGGGCCCTAAGAGCATTAATAACTGGGACAGCTTGAACAAAGCTCCATCATCCAAGATCACCAGAAGAAGCAGCAGGAAGCAGCAGCTCTTACACTTTGCAAATGCATGGAATGAGAAGGCTCACACCAATTGCATTCACTTCTAGGACATTCTCTCAACTGGTATTGAGCAGCATTGAGTTTTTTTTGCTGGAGCAGTCTGTGCAGAGGGAATCCATGCAAACCTCCTGTACTGCAGTAATTTGTTCCTATTGCAGGATGTTTTTAGGATGTCCCTGGGATGGGATGTAATACGAAAATGAACATTAAACCAGAACTACATAATGTAGTCTACATTGCATGGCAGTCCAGAAATGCAATCCATGCCTTTTAAGCAGATATATGGACAGCAGGAGAGCTTGTAGCCAAGGGAAGATTGTTTGCCTTTGCGGGCTTGTGAGGACCAGTGTGGAATTTAGGAATTGAACATTTTTTAGGGGTGTGGGATTAGCACTTTCCCAGGGGACAGTATGTAACTAGTCTGATCAGAATACTTCGTATGTGTGTGTGCATGTGTGTGTATGTGTGCATGTATGTATGTGTGTGTGTGTGTGTGTGTGCGTGTGTGTGTGTGTGTGTGTGTGTGTGTGTGTGTGTGTGTGTATACGTGTGTGCTTGCATGTCTGCGACTACAAGGATGAGAACACATACAGTGAGGTCCTACATGTTCTAAGAGGCGTCTGAGGGTCTCTCTAAATTAGTCCAGCTGAGACATCATGTCAGGCTGCCCCCTGCTGCAAGGAAGCTGCCAGTCCTAAATCCACCCCAACACGCTCACTCACACTTGATTTCGTTGCTTTGCGGAGAAGCTCTGCATCGTGGGCTGCATCGAAGAGCATGCCTCCAAGCGGGATGAAATTTGCTTACTCGAACTTGCGGCTTTCTCGAATCAGGTAGAAACCTTGTCCATAGCACAATTTAAAAAGAATTAGAAATATCAACTACTAATCTAAGGCGACTTAGATTCGAGTAGTTGAGGAATGAGAAGGGGTGAGAAAGGCACCCCTTATTAGATTTTAAAGCCCAGTATCTGATACTAACACTTGTGGTTTGTTGATGGGTGGGCATTGAAAGGCTTCCATTTCAATTCGGTTTAAGTGGAGCGGCATCACCAAATGCCTGCCCTGTTCGATCCCGTTCATGATGCAGAGTTGCTGAGAAAGGCCACAAAGTCAAGCGTGAGTTATGAGCTCGCCAGCGTGCTTGCTCAATTAACAGACCTGTCTGGTAGTTTCTCTGTAGCAGTTTGCTCCTCTGACGTGCCATTTCTGACTTGCAGTGGAGCACGGACCACAAACTGCTGATTCATGTGGTTGCGGAAAATGAGCGCACCAATGAGCAGATGCAGGTGAGGAGGGAGGGATGTATGAGAGGTGTTGTGAAGGAATGCAAGCATTGCTACTCCTCCATCACAGCTTCTGACATGCATGCCTGCACAAAAAAATGGGCTCCACACAAAAGCCCTAGGCAGAGCACATAGGATTGCATTGCACAACACATTTCCAGTACCAGCACAGAGTTATTAGCTAATATTCTATCCTGGTGCACATGCGTTAACTTCATGCTCTGATCCTCTTCCAGGAACTGCGCAAGGCGTTTTTCAGGGAGTATAAGAAGTGCCCCATTGAGGTAGGGGCCTTGATTCTTTGGGTACTGCATGTGCTCGAGTGCATGATGCTTTGCAAAAGTGGTTTGCACGAAAGGGAAACCCTGCCTTGACTTCATTGCTTGATGACCAGAGGCAAGATGAACTGTCTTCTGATGGGTTGCTCTTGTTGTGTTGGATCTAGGTGTGGCCGAAAAGGTTTATTTGATGCAATTTGATGCAATTATTCCCTCGCCCTTCAATCATTCAAATTTTGGTTTACTTCTCTACAATCAACCGTAGAAATGTTGCACAGTACATTATTGGACACAACTCAGCAATAGCATTTGGTTTGCTTCATAATTTTACAGAGGGGGTTATCCGAGGCCTAAAAATCAGGTGTTTTTTGCATGCTCCCTGTAAATGTGTCCCGTGACTGGCACCTTTCGAACAAGTTCCTTTTGTAGCCTGTTTTACTTTCTGTAGCAAAAGTGTTCCAGAGGTGCCAGTTACGGGAAGCATGCCAAATTAGCCGCGGCGTGAACCCTAGTTTTCACCACCAAGACTCCACATCTGACCATCCACTGCACCAAATTGGGTGGATTTTAGTGATTTAGAGACCTTGTCACAAAAGAATATCATCGCAAAAGAATTTGAGTGAAAAGACCCATTGGTTGGTGTTATATGGTGATTTCAGCCATTTTCTAGTTAAAAGTACCGAGCAAGGGTTTATGTGCCCCATGCGAGCTTTAGCCCAGTCTATCTAAGCACACAGGATGAAGTACACAAATCTGAGCATATGCTCTGGTTGCTTGTAACGCCAGCTACACTTGAGAGTAATAAATGGTCCAATCACATGAAGTGGATGTGAGTGGGCGCACTTTGAATGCCAAAAAGGAGCATATTTGGGGATTCGCTCAGATAGCCCCCTCTGATAAGTTTAGGCCAATTGAGGGAAGGGAGTTAAATGATGATGCACTAAGTGTAACAGCATCTTTCAAATACAGTTTGAACTTAGGAGTAGAATTTTGGAGGATCTGTTCATCCAGGACGTTACAGTGCAAGCTGTAAATTTGAAGTCTATGGAAAAGCCTGTGTCCTTATTTAAAAATCCTGAATGGCTGTCAACATGGATCTCCAACACTCAAGTCCTCGAATGTCTCCTTATCATGAATCAAGGCTCTTAGCAAATACATGAAACCTGAAGGATGTACAGGGTTTACCAGAGACAAAACTTTAAGATGTACACCTTTGGTTAACTGCATGTCTGCGAACCTGTTTGCGTGGAGTCTGGTGCGCTGTGCTGACAGATTATGTGCTTGCCCAAATCGCCTTTTGACTGGCATGTGCAGTACCGTTTGTTCGCAATGCTATTTGCATACATAGGCTGTCCAGAAGGCCACCAACCTGCCCCACCAGTCTGCCTATAGCATGGCCTTGGTGGCCACGCTGCTCACTCGAGAGGAGTTTGCTGCTCAGTGTCTGTACCTCGCAATGAAGGGCCTTGGCACGGACGAGCGTGCCATGATCCATATCCTCGCGCACTCCACTAAGGAGGAAGTGGAGCTCATCAAGGTGGGCAAACTACTTGCCATCATACTCTTCATGTCTCCTTAACATTTTGCCATACCTCGACAGTGTGGGATCCCTCAACATTGTGCCCTGACTCAATATTGTACCTCAAATTTGTGCCTTGACTCTTGAGGCTTTAGGATACATGGAATGAACCATGCATACTGCACTTTACCTACAAGACAAAATGGATTTAGCGTAAAGAGTTGCCTGAGCACTCAACACGAGTCATCAAATAGTTGTGCCAAAAAAATGTGCTGCCCATGCAGAGAACATACTTAAGGATGTATGCCAAGACGCTGGAGTCCGACATCATTGACGACACTAGCGGCAAGGAGAAGGAGTTCTTTGTGGGCTTGATCAATGTGGGTGCTGGGTGGTCAGGGCTTGCATGCACATCTGTATATATATTCGGGAAATTGGACACAGTAGGGAGCATGCATTATTTGACTGTCAAGCTAAGCGCAAAGAGGTACAATGTTGAGGCTGTGCTGGTCCCTGACAATTGTTCCTCCATTCGAGAGAGGGCACTAACAACCTCAGGATATTTATGTGCGCTTCAGGCCCCCAGAAGTCATGTGAATGTGGCTGCTGCTCAAGATGAGATCAACCGGGATGTAAAAGAGCTTTACATTGCAGGTGAGTAGCCTGGGGAAGCATGCACAGGATGGACATGGCTTGGTAGCTCCTGTAATGTCTGTTGTTGCATGGCCCTTTTGACGTCCCGCTTTCCATGGTGACTTCTCTCTGGGGACATGTGTGGATGGGCCTGACATCCCTCAATTCCCTGGAGCGAACTTCTCCAGAGAGAAGTCATCGTGATATCTGGGGTTTGAAGTGACGAGGAGGTTGCAAAAACAAAGACTTGTTGTAGTAGCCTGGGAATGAACCTAAGGGGTGGAGTGGCACTAAGTTGTGAATGAGCAGAGCATGCGCCATAGCACAGACATGAGTAGGCATGGCCTGCAGTGGTAAAGGGGGGCAGTGTGTAGGTATGTGGGAGATAGGTAGAATCATTGTCAGAGGTGTGCACCTCGATGAGTTTTGTCTTGCAGTGACACTACCTCCTTAACGGTTTCTAGTACTCATTTTCAGACTTGCCTGTCATGCTCCTGTTTGGGCTGCTCCAGCCATCGTTTTTTCTAGGAGCAGCACCGAGTGCTTCCTCCCTTTTCTTCAGGCCTCTTAAGGTGTGCTTGTGTCCCAGGTGGCCCTTGTGAGGCCTAACTATGACACAGTGTGAGCCCCTAACATGAGGCACCTGACTGCTTGTGTCCTGGGTGGTCAATGTGAGGCACTTGTGAGGTGCATCTTGTATGCTTGTGTCCCAGGTGGCCCATGTGAGGCCTAACTATGACACAGTGTGAGGCCCTCACATGCACATCATCATCAAGGCGCTCACAGAGGCACCCTGTATGTTTGTGTCCTGGGCTGAGGTGCAGTTTGCATGCTTTCCTGGTCTATGTGAAGCACTCAAGACGTGCACTTTGTATGCTTGTGTCCTGGTGGCCATTGCGATGAGCCTGTTTGTGTCCAGGATAGTCAATGCAGTGCTCATTGAATGACACTTGTGCTCGAATCTCTGGCAGCCCCCTTTAATGAAATGGTTTAGATCACCAAGATGAAGAGTGGCCGGGGCGTTCCTTGGACCACCCCCCATGGGTTCGCTGCCTTGAAAATGCTGCTGTATTTCACATGCAGGCCAGGGGAGGTGGAGCACTGACATCTCAGCCTTTGTCAAGATCATCACAAAACATGACAACGAGTGAGTGTGAGGTGGTTCATGTCACAATTTTAGTTTATTAGGTAATGCATGTCAGTCAATGGACACCTAAGGGGCAAGAAATGTGTGGTGCTCTTGAGAAGAGGCGAATCTTGTCACAAGATGCATTTGAGGGGATGAAGGCGTTGGGAAATGCGCTCCTGCTCGCGCGCACGCGCGCGCGTGCGTGCGTGTGTGTGTGTGTGCGTGTGTGCGTGTTTGTGGCGTGGTGGTCGAGGACGTTGAGGCAGGTAGCTGTTTCATGGCTCTGCAAGGCTACCTTGCAGCCTCCTTGTGTCTTTGATGGATACCTTGTGGCCAGGTGGTCGAGAGTGAGGAGGCAGATGGCTTCCTTGTGGCTCTGAGCACTTGGCAGTGAAATGGAAAGCTAAAATCACAAGGTCTTCAGCCAAGCTGCCTTAGTGCTATCCTAGTGGATTAGCCTAGTCTTCAGTCAAGGTACTTTAGTGCTAGCCTGGCAGTGAAGCCCCTTCCCCCAAAAGTCTTGTTGACACACACTGTGTGAAAGTAAGGCCTACAAGCTGCTGCCCCCCAATGTCATGAACACGTAATTGTTTGCATAAATTGATTATGTGCACGTACGCATCATGATCGTTGTCGTCGTCATCAGCAGCATCAACAGCAGCATCTGAAAAGGAAAGGGGCACAGCAGCAGCAGCAGCAGCAGCCCTCATCCCATGATACAGAGACTTACAAGAAGATTGCCTTGGGCAAGCCAAGAATTACAAATCCAAGTAGATCATGTTCCAATGTCTCTTGTCTTGTACAGCGTTTGAAGCAGACCAGATGTAGGAACTGTCCAGTGTGAGCGATGTCTCTCTGGTTGGCACCATATTACAGCAGTCAGACAAAGTGCATGACATCGTGAGTGAATGTTGTGAGCACCGTGCTCGCTGTACAAAGAGGCCCCAAATTATGGAGACAAGGTAGTCTGTGAGCATCTGCATGCTCCACTATTTGCCTGATCAATTCTGAGCAACGCGTTTGTACGTGCAGCAATACGCTTGTGTGTGGCAACCAACTGCAGATACCTGTCAGCCCTGAATGTGGCGTATGGCCGTGCATACGGGGACACCCTGCAACGAGCAGTGGAGAAGGAGATTTCAAAGAGTGTGCTGGCAAAAGTGAGTCACAAAGTGTTGAGGTAGTTGACATCTTTTCGTCCGACAAGCAGTGCTTTGCACAAGGCGTGTTTGCAATGACTCATCATTGGCCCCACATGCAATGAACCAAGCCAAGCCCCACATGCAGTAACTCACACCAAGCCTTATGTGCGATGAAAAATGCCAAACGCCACGTGAAATGACCCAAGCCAAGCCCCTCATGCAACAACTTGCACCAAGCCTTATGTGCAGTGAAAAATGTCAAACCCCACTCACAATGACCCAAGCCAAGCCCCACGTGCAATGACTCAGGCCAAGCCTTACCCTACTCCAACCAAGCACATGCCACTAAATGCTTTGCAAGTCCCATGTGCGATCATGTTTTGCACTCATAACCAGCCTGCTCACTACCAGACATGCAAGCCCATGCAACATCTTGCCTTTGCCTTGGTCTCAAAGAAAACAGGAAAGGTGTGCATCTTGTCATATGCCCCTTCCTCTCTCTTCTGCTTGTTCCTTGCAGGGCATGGAGGCGATGATCATGGACCGGGCAGAGTGAGTCCATGGCAGAGTGCCGAGTGAATCCATGGCAGAGTGCAGTGTGAATCTGTGACAGAGTGCTGAGTGAGTCCGTGGCAGAGTGTTGAGTGAGTCTGTGGCACAGTGCTGAGTGAATCATTTATGGCTGCAAGCATTGGCGCAAATTCCATTCCTACCACTCCAAAAGCCAGCTCACCAACGCTGAGAGATGAGCTGAACTGTACCTGCCATCTGATTGATTTCAGCACGCTGGATATGGCACTTATGACCTGGAACTAATTTGAGCAGAGTATGGCTCACCCTCTATGTTGCTTCTTCTCTGCAGTTATTATGCTTCAGAGCTCAACTCTGCCATCAGGGGGGCTGGTACCGAAACCGACACCCTGACCCGCATTGTAAGTGTGGGGGAAGGGAAGCGATAGCTGTCCTTTTAAGGGTACCTTTTCTGTTTCTGATTTGATCTAAGAGCCATCTTTGATCAGCAAAGGTTTAAACGTCACCCATGATCAGTCTGATGACAGGTGCTAGAAGAGAGGGTGCCCCTCACTTGAAGGATCAGTAGGAGAGTTGGGCTGCTGATCAATGTGCAATCAGCAAAGCAAATGTGGAGATTCCCAGTGGCTTTGCTTCACAAGCAAGCACTCAGGTGCCAAAGTAGGTGCCCTTGATCTAAGCGTGCTGACCTATGAGCACTTGCGTTTTGTAGGGTGTCTGCTTTGTGCTTCTCAAGATGAACTTGCGTCTTACATCGCTATGTGCTTCTGCTTTGTGCTCTTAGTGCTTCTCATGGAGAGCTTAGTGTCTGCTTTATACAAATTCCCATGCTGTTGTAAGCAGAGAGCACCTTGTGTGCCCTGGGGCCACCATTGTCTATGGTAACTTGTCAGCAATGCATTACTTGCCAAATAGAGGGATGCCAATTGCGGCCCCTGTATCAAAAGTGCTTATAGAGGCACTTGTGGAGGCCCCTTGTCATCAGACAATGCCAGAGCCGTATCCAGAGCTGTAGGAACATGTCTGGGCTTGCAGATCGCCACGCAACGTCACACCATGCCCGCCATCTGCCACCGCTACATGGCCAAGTATGGGAAGAACCTCAGGCAGCACCTGGACCAAGAGAATGCCGTCAAAGACACACAGTATGGCAAGGTGGGTGAGCTGGCTGACTCCTCATTGCGTACTGTTGCCAGAGGCTGAGAGGGCAAGGAAACATACTTAAGCGTGGCACCGCATGGACCAGGGGTATGCCGTCAAAGACGTGCAGTTCGGCAAGGTGGGTTTCAGTTATGGCCAGCTGAATCCTTGTTGCTTACTATCAGCGGCTGATATTAGTGAGGTGAAGAGGCTGACCAGTGCCTGGCTTAAAAGAGGTGCCTTCGAGTTTGCAATGCGATGGAGCGCCTGAATCTAAAGAGAGTTGCAGTGGGCTTGTGTGCAAAGGAGCACCTGGCCTTAATCTGTGAGATAAAGAATAATAATGAAATAACATGAAATAACATGGCAGGAAGTTCGTGGAGCATTTGACCACTAGCAACACAAAGAAAGCACACAAGATCCTCAACAAATGTGTTCATCATCTCACTTTGTGTTCTTGCACCAATCTGCTTTGGCCTTTCCCCACTCCAACTTGTGTCATCTCAAGAGAATATGCTGCATGGGTCGGACTTGTTTCATGGAGATATTCAGGGTCTGCATGCATGACTTGAAGTCCAGTGCCACTTGCGCATGGTTTTGAGCCACAAGGGGTGTAAAGGGAAAGGTGTAACAAATGACTTGAGACTTCCAGGATATGACAAAGCCAGATGTTCACTTGCAAAATTGGAGTCAGGATGAAACAAACCGTTTGTGGACTTGGAAGCCATTTGTTGGTGTTGGAGGAACGCATTTGCCTGAGTGGCCGCAATTTGACTTTTGCCCCATGAGTCAGCTGCAATTTACTCCGAAGTAGTGATGACTTTGTATGAGCAAGCAGAGTGTCAGTAAAGCAGATTTATAGATTTTGTCCAGGTTGGGGCTATGAGGGGGGGGGGGGGGGGGTCCAGGGCTCCCGGCCAATGAACGGACATGATCTCCACAAAAACACTTATGCGCCCCTGCTGCTTGGTGCCAACAAATTATCACATCAGGGTCAGTTGAGTTGCAGATTTTGGAAATTCTGGGATGTCCTTGGGCAACAGAAAGTCGTTTTATTGCTCCACAGTGGTCCGCACGCACCACTTGGTGCGCATGCATATAAATATATATAAATATATATAGGTGCACCACTTCTGCACGCACCACTATATGCATAGGTGCTGCAGAGCCTGCTTATGGAGGCAGAGGGCACAGGCAAGGAGGAGCTCACCAGCAACAGCTCTACACCCATCAAGCTTTGCCTGTCAACCTGTGCTCCCCCCTCCCCCTCATCTGGACTGCTGTGTGCCTCTGTGTACAGGTGCTGCAGAGCCTGCTGAAGGTGGCAGAGGCCACAGGCAAGGGGGTGCTCACCAGCAGCAGTGCCCCTCAGGTCTCTGCTGCTGCGCCCATCAAGCCGCCTCCCACCCACTCTGGCCCTCCCCCGTCTCTGCCTGGCACCCTATATGCCACCCCAGGGTATCCCCCCTTGGTAGGCCAGCCAGGCTATCCTCCTGTCTCTGGCCCAGGTGAGTATGCATCAGGCTTGAAAGCATGCATGTGTGTGTGTCTGTGTTGTGCGTGCATGTTTGCGGCATGTTTGCACAAGTGCAGCTCTCCTCACAATCCAGCCAGAGTGCAGCTCTGCCACTTGTAGCACAAGTGCAGCTCCTCTCACAATTCAGCCAGAGTGCAGCACTGCCACATTGCTGATGAAGCCTGAGGAATGTGATTGCAAGTATTTGGGAATTGAGAGCTGGAAGTTGATGATTTAAATGTCGGCACAAAACCTGAGGGGTGGTCATTTGGCAGTGTCCGTCTCCAAGCAGTCATTGTAGCAATGCGGCACCAGTGACATGCTGCAGCTGTTGCTTGCAGCTTTTGCTATTGTAAGACATCAAGGATCTAGCTTCAAAAAGGGTTCAAACATGACGAAGGTGACTTTAGAAGACATTACCCAAAGAGCCGTTAGGGCAGCCGATTCAAGTTTCTTCCTAACTGTTTCCTCACACACCTTACCTGACATCACTCAACGTCCCCTCAAACAACCTGGCTCGCGCACAGGTGCCCCCTCGCCAGCATACCCCCCACCTGGCTCGTGCACAGGTGCCCCCTCGCCAGCATACCCCCCACCTAGCACTTGCACAGGTGCCCCCTCACCAGCATACCCCCCACCTGGCTACCCCCCTCCTCATTACGGTGGGTTGTACAAAAGTGTCCAGACTTGCCGTTAGTAAAAAAACTCAAGTTTTTTGCCTTACAACAGCAGGGTTTCCTCTTTTTTCCTTCTACCTCAAGCAATCATCTTTGATCGGTCACCGCAATCGCGCTCATATTGAGGCCCACATCCTTGCTCGTTTGTCTGTTTTTCTATGTGCAGGAGCCCCTCCTCCGGGCTATCCCCCTGCCCCTTACGGTGCCCCTCCTCCGGGTGAGTTGCAGCATGTAGCAGAATGGGAAGCATGCATGAATAGTGTGGGAAATGGAAGCGGAGACTGCAACCCCCTATCCTACACCTGTGCACGAGGATGAATCCTGTTTACGTGTCTGGTGCTGGATACTTGCAAGGACAGCGGTTTTATGGAGGAGCACAATGACCATGCTCTCATGCCTGAACGAAGGCACAGTGTGTGTGTGGGGGGGGGGGGGGGGGGAGGGGCTCTTCAACAAATTGTTTTCCAGCCATGAGTGCACGATTTGACACCAGGTCCATGGCCCTTCACTCCTGTAAAATGATGCCTTTTGGTGTCGAGAAAGACAAGCAAACAGGCATGCATTTCTATGGATGGCTATGCCTGGCAACGACATTCTGTTTCTGTAAACCATTCTTGCACCCTGTCATTCCAAGCATTGGACCCATCGTTTATGCTCCTTGTAGCTGAGCCATATCTTTAACCCTTTGCACAACTTGGGTGAGATGTGGTGTGCCTCTGCCCAGCTTTGCCTGCTGCTCTCTCTGTGCAGGAGCCCCTCCTCCAGGCTATCCCCCTGCTCCTTTTGGTGCCCCACCCCCTGGTGAGTTGCAGCAAGCAGCTGCAGGTGCTTATCCTTGGTCAGGTCTCGTTGCATGTTTCAATGTGAGTTCTACACATGGACTGCCATCCCAACCTTATTTGGTACTAGCCTGCAGGCATAGCCACATGCAGCTGCTCAATGTGTGTGTCATGCATGGCAAAGGGTGCCTCAAAAGAGAAGAAAAGAAAATGGCCTGCATCCCAAATCCGGCACACAAAGTGCAGCAAGGGGAGCTTGTGAGCAGAGCAGGGCGTCAGCATGGCACAGCATGCCACCTTAGACTGTCATTTGGTCTTAACTTGACTCAATTCTCACCTTCAGAAATTAAGATGAATGCCTGTTGAGTGCGTCAAGCATGGATCATCATCCTCTTCTCTCCATGCACACTCGCACATAGGTGCACCCCCTCCTGGCTACCCTCCGGCTCCTTTTGGTGCACCACCACCTCATGGTGAGCAACCAGATGATGGCGCTTTGCTCATCAGCTGGATTGTGCTCGCATTCAGATGTCATGGATGCAAGAGCAAGAAAAAAGAGAGGAGGAATTGAAGCATGGCAAAGGCAATCGTGGGGGTGGGGCCAATTGGAGCTTTTCAAAGACCTTTCCATTTCCTCTGTATGTCTTGGCATCTCCGTTGCGTGCGTGCCTCCAGCCAACAAAGCCCTCGCTCTGTTGTTCTGAGCTCTCCTGGCTTTAAGATCACATTTGCTTAAACAAATCCCTCCTCTCTTTGCTTGGGTGCCCATTCTTGCTTTCATCCTTTCTGCTGCTCTCTGAGTGCAGGCGCCCCCCCTCCTGGCTACCCCCCCGCCCCTTACGGTGCACCTCCACCCAGCTATGGCGCACCCCCACCTGCCTATGGTGCCCCTCCCCCTGGCTACCCACCCCCAACATGTGAGTAGGAGAGAGACAGGAAGCATCAGCCATTGGGCCTGGTTTTGACCTTTGACCTTTGAAAAGCGTTTCCTCAGGCATTTCAGCTCTCTCCTAAACCATCAGGCTCTTGCGCAGGCAAGCAGTAGATATCATGCCTTGTTATGCAATTTCTCTTGAAAAACAAACCTGTGCATGCTATCTTTGACATTCCTGTGATTAATGATCGCCTTCATCTCAGAAGAGTTGCAAAACGTGTGGGAGCAGCCAGTTGTAACGACACTATAGCATACATGACCTGTCTTGTGCCTGCATGTGCCTGTCTTTTGCAAAGATGTGCAGCACACTAAAACTCACAATTTGCTTCTGACCTTCACCTTGCTATTGCATGGTTCCATCACTCTCAGATGGGGCACCCCCGCCCCATGCTCCGCCTCCCTACCCCCACTACCCCCCTGCCCACGGTCCTCCTCCTTCTGCATATCCCCCAATGTAATGTAAGTCGTTAGAAATTTTTACCTTTGCCATTTACGTCTTGCCGAGCCTGTTGAGCACTCAGCTTGAGTTTTGTGGGGAAATAGATGAAATAGGGTCCATGTGGAGAGGCAGGTTTGCTGACATGCAGCTCAACGTCAATAGTCCCTGTATGAAGTCAGGCTCCTACCAAGGTAAATGTGTGATTCTAATAAGGAAGTTGAAGTCACGTTTACTGCACGCATCTGCCAAGTTCATTATACAAGAATTTGCTACACAAATCTGTCACAGTCAAGGCAACCTACCAACTGCACAAATCTACGAGACAAAAATACCAATTTGCTACGCAAATTTTCTACACAAATCTGCCACAGTCTAGGCAAGCTACTAAATACACACATTTATAGGGATCAGCGTTGGCAAATAGGGTAATTGTCAGGTGCTGAAACTGGCAAGGTAAATGTGTGTTCCCCTTGCCCAGCACTTCAGGTATAAATGAAGGAAAATGCCACCATGATCCTAATCTGTGAAATTTGAAATGGAGGAGAGCCATTGGGGAGAAGCAAATCCTGAAAACTGCCTGGACTTGGAGGAGAAGCAAAGGAGACAATCGCAGATACACATTTGTGTGCATGTTTAAACACATGCTTGCGTGCAAACATATACATTCTCACATTCATGCGCATATGCACACACACACACATGCACGAACGCACCCACGCGCGCACATGCACAAGCACAAGCTATCATGGGCTGTGCTATGATTGCATGGGAAGGAAGGTGTTAATGGGGTGTTGGAGATCGCTAAAGGCATCAAAGTGTGAGGCAACACAGGGCAACCTACCTGAGTGCAGATTTTGGCGCAATGTGGCCCAATGGTGGCCAGAGCTGACTGAGTTATTTTTTTGCCTTTACTTTTTGCAAGGGAGCATTATGCATGGAGTTCCGCTGGCCCTTCGAGCCTGTTGCCAAAACTCGTTTTGCGAGAAGGGTTTCCAATAAATTGTAGCATTAGTTAATTACATTAATGTAGCATTATATAGCGTGATATTGCAATATTGCATTACATCGCGCTTTAGGTTCGGCTCATATAGCACGATACGCCGATCCCTGCAGTTTCACTAGACAAACCTGCCTAGTTACACGAATTTACCGCAAGGATTTACTCTCACAGATGTACAACACAACTCTGCTCGATTTACCATGCAAGCCTGCCACAGTCAAGGCAGCGATAGGCAAGCCAGCCAAGGTGGCAAGCTAGCAACTGCGCAAGTTTACTGCACACATTTACCACACAAATCTGCTCACAGTCAAGCTATTGACTACAAACGCCTGATATACACCCTGTTTGCACCTCTCTTCGGCCGATTGTCCTGCATCTTCAGGGTGGCTCCTTAGGGTCACGACCATGAGAAACAACGCCTCTGCAACTAGAAGCTGAGAAAGCGGTTTCATCTGCACGCATCAGACTCAGATCGGCATCAATTACTTGACTCTTCTGGGTCTCTTGAGGGGCGGCCAACGTGCATGCGCTGGCCTGGCAGGTTCTTTGTGCTTTAATGTGGCTTGTTCAGCTGATCTGATGGTTGTGTGAATGATGATTTGGGGTATTCAGGGCATACTCACAACCTATTATTTTCCCTTTAAAAGAGAGCAAAACTGGGAAGGGCTTCAAGTATGCAAGCCATAGTGTATCGCACTCAGAAATTTACATCGTTCCAGTGTTTTGGGTACAAAAAAAGTGTGGTCGATTCAGTGAACAGATGATTGGTTTGCTACATCATGTTTCATATTTCATTGGGCTGGCTTCCCGCAAAAGTTCAGATAAAACTCACCGCCTGCAACAAAGTCCTTGGTGTTTCCTGTCTGTTGAAAATGACATTGTGGCTCACACGCAACTCAATGTTGTGGGTCAATGTTGTTGGAAATCATTCGTGCTTTGCGGCTGCACTGTTGTGTGGGTGCCATTGAAAGCATTTGCAACTCTCAAAATTTGAGGCTGAGTCAAAGCCATGACTTAATGTCCAATGAAGCTAGCAATGCGCCTGGCTCCCGCTAGTTTCCTTCTTTTCTTTCTATTCCTTGCAAAGGAAGCTCACAGCTCCTAGAGACAGTTTTTCCTTTCCTTTTTTAAAATGGTGTAGAGAGTATTCTGGGGTGTATGCCTGTGTGATTTTTTTACTTCTCTTTCCGTTGGGGTCAGGTTGCTCTTGCGTTGTGGGGGTTTGCAGTTGCACATGTGTTGTTGCCCTTAGTTGTTAAAAGGTAAAGTGGCTCTTTGTGGCCTGGCAATGTCTAAGGAAAGGAAAGGAATGGATAACATAGCTATACCTGCCTATGAGGGCATCTTACCTGAAGCGAAAAAGTGTTTGGCAAGTCCAAATTTGGGTACTTAACAGATCTAGACGCACTGCAAGAGCTCGGAAGGGAAGGAAGGGAAAGGTTACAAGAGCTCAGAATCCTGAGCTTCCAGCAACCCTCCAACTCCTCACTAGCCCCTTCTGTTCCTGTCTTGTGGTGGAGAGGACTTACAGCTCTTTCAAGCCAAGAAGTCTTCTTAATTGATGTAGGGAGAGCTTCCCCTGCCTACCTTATTTTTCTTTCCCTTCTTTTCTTTTCCTGACCTGGAGGTCTATCGATTCGCGTATATACATATATATGGTCCAATCGGAGGAGGGGGGGTGGGGTCTCGACTTTTTGGGGCTCCCCCTCAAAAAACTTTTTGAGCCATTTCAATTGCAAACATATCATCAGATGCCTGAGCTGAACCCCTGTCATTTGAATTTTTGAAGAGAGTTTGAGTTACATGGGTTTACATATGTAACCTACATCCCAAATCTCTGGCTGATCGGTTGCTGGTGAAATATCTCAACCAGCTTTGACAGGTTAAGATTTAGATTTAGATTTACACAGGGGGACCTTCAGCCAGACTGTTCGGCTGATCACACAGGTTAACAATGAGTAAACAAGACTAGTTTCTACAAGTGTTGTGCCTAGTACCCACTGGAGAGCATAAGGGACACAAGCAAGAAAAAGTCCAGCCAAACATGAATGATGAAGCAGAAGCGTTTATAAGGAACCTGGTAAAGCACCTGTAGGTAGTGTACTTACGCATGGTTAGCGCCTGTAGGTAGTTTGCTTGCACATGGGTGTGGACTGCAGGGGTGTGGAGGCAAACGGGCAGCAAAGCATTCAAAACTTCCTGGTTATAAGGGTTACAAGGGGGTTGGCCTACAGGTTACAGGTTACAGGAAAAAGAAGGCCCCCAGTCAAAACGATTGACTGCTAGCCTGTTCATAAAAAAAAAAACAATAATTCATGTAGATAAGGACGTCGGAATGTTGTAGAGCATTACCAGTCTGGGTTTCTAGGCTTTACAGGCCACTTTCTACCCAGAAAGCGAGTCCAGAAAGCGGCACGCTTTCCACCCAGAAAATGATCAGAAAGCGTCAGAAAGCCAGAATGCTCATTTCGTGCCCCTAGAGAATTTTATTCCTAATTGAGGCAAGTTGCCTTTCAGTGAGGCATGAAAGCCCTATCAGATCTTTGGAACCAAGGAAACAGGAGTTTTTTCAGGCCCAGACAGAAGGCTTTACAGAAAGCCTGCCAGAAAGCGTAGAAAGCCTGGAAAGGCTAGGGAGTCAAGTAGAAAGCAGCACAGAGATTTATAACTGACCACAATGTGAATCCAAAGAGTTTATCCCAGTCTGGAGCAAGCATTCAATCAATCTCAAATATGCCAACAAGCCCAGCAAAGTGTTGGACCTGGTCCCCAGGACCTAGGTCCCTTACTGGCCAAACCTGTACACCACAAGTGGTGTATAAATGGCCTCGAAAATTTAACCTGGTCACGACGACGCAAAGCACCTGGATGAAAACTTCCAATGGCCTTTGAATGATAGACCTAGACGTCAGATTCCGAATGCCAACTACCCTGGACAAAACCCATCGGAGCGCCTTTGCATAAGATTCAGACAATGCTATTTCTCATTGATTACCTACTTAAAATACTTAATCACATGTCCAAGGTGCCCTCACAAAACTGGTGGACGAATCCCAGAGTAGCCTTGATTGCGCGTCTTGACATGTGTGCATTCTTATTAATAAAACAATAAAACACGTTAGTCTAATAGGATGACGCATTCTTGCTGCAGAACAAAAGTCTGATGCTGTCGCACGCACCCCCAGCGGACTCCTGTTTTTTATGCAATCATGACGAGTGAAGGATGCACAATCGTTTGGACTTGATACAACACCGCAGTTTGCACTGTGTGGTCAGAACAGAGATGCAGGCTGCATGGTAAGTGATGACGGACTGCTTTCCTTACGCCACACTGCTCCAACACCTGATGTTCTTGCGTAGAGATGTGAGGCATGTACTCTGGTTGCATTGCAAGTGGTTTGGTGAAGAATGGTTGTGTTTGTGTGGAGAAATACACACGTTTGTGTACACACACACACACACACACACACATGCACACACACACGCACACGCACACGCACTTGCACGCTGTGCGCACCATGCAGTGCAACCTGCAGTTGTTAGGCATGCCTGGGTGAATGCACAATGGTGTGGTGCTAGTATGCATGCATGCAGCTAAAGCATAATCACACACACACACACACACACACACACACACACACACACACACACACACACACACACACACACGCACGCACGCACGCACGTGCATGCGCACACTGCACGCTGCTCACGCTGCATCACGCTGCACGACACACACGCGCACACTGACGGTGCACACATTCAATCATGCACACTGCATGCAGGCACTCTGCAATCATGCACCCTGCACACTACATAATGCACACATAGCTGGATGACCAGGTTCCTTGCAAAGCCGGGTGAGAGCTGCTGAGCCCCATGGCAGTCCTGGTCAGTCCATTGATGACATTGCCGATAATGATTTCTACAAGGAAGCAGGGTTCATGCAGGTGGGGAGAGGGTCCCCCTTTGCCCCTAGGCATTTGCGTAGGGCAACATTTTGGACTATGCTTGAAATTCACGCAGAGAGCCTTGCCTACACCAGGATGGAACCGACTTACACACATGCGTACACACCCTTTCTTTCTCGTGTACTCATGTTTTCATGTACGCTCACATGCGCAGAACCTGATCAACATGAGGTGCATGAGCTTGGGCCTGAGGAGAGAGTGGAGCAGCTGCCCTTGGTGACCGCAGCATTGGGTGACGAGACCGAGGGTGCCTTTGAGAACTACTGCTTGGTGAGCAGCCTGAGGTGCATATATGTGCACAGCAACAAAGGCTGGATACAGAGAACGTACTGATTGATGCTGCATGTAATTGTACCCCCTAATCCTTTCAGAGTTTCCAGAAAGTTTGCTGATGTGGCTGCTGCCTGCACATATTGACACTCGCATGAACATTATGGCAAGCCTGATCAGTCTTTTCCCCTTTTTGCTCCAGCCCGGTCAAACTCGTTTGGATGTTTTGTGCCCTTCTAGCCTTTCCCCCTTCTTGCGTTCGCGCCCTCCCTCCTAGCAGTTGGCTCTTGCTGATGTCCTAAACCCCTCCTTTACTGTGTTGTGGGCTCAGTCCTGATTGTAAGCTGCATGCTTTCCTCTGTTCAGCGCTTTGGGGCTGTTGTCTTGTTAACCTGCATGTAGGGTGAGTTAGGTTCAGCCATGGCTCCTTCCAGGAATGTTTTGTCTTTTTTGGTGCCCCAGCTTTTCTGCTTTGCAGACCGCCTTTTGCTGTTCTAGCTCTTTCCCTTTCACTGTCTTCGTTTTGTTTTTGCAGTTGACTCCCTGTAGGAGATTGCTATCTCCTGGGTCCCATAACCTACAACGGAGTTTTAACCCACTATGTGCTTGCAGCCTGATTGGCTGGCCCAGAGTCGCCACAGACAGCATGCCCCAGCAACTCACCTGGACTCTCAGCTGCACCTTGGGAAACTGCACTTGCCAGACGACCCTGCGCTGATTGAGAGCGACGAGGAGGGCCAGCTGCAGCCGCAGAAGAAGAGGAGGACTTCTTAGACTTCTTCTTCCTTGGAGGAAGAAGAAGTCTAAGAAGTCTGCCGCAAAGAGGAAGAGCAAGGCATGCTCATCCTCCCCTCCAGAGCAGGTGAGGAGCTCTTGTTAGGTAAAAGAGTCACACCGCCTGCCTTTACGCATTCTGTACAGGAGGGGCATGATATCTCTGAATTGCTGGCTGGAATACCACTGGGAGAAGCTCCCAGTGTGCTTTTTGTGCTTGCAGACATGCCAGAGCTCTAATTGCTAGCATGAGCAATTTAACTTCAAGAATTTCTGAATTCTTTCCTGCTCCGCAGCTTGGCCCAGTCCCACGTGGCTCTTGGATCCATTGCTCACTTTCTGAATTGTACGTATTCTTTACAGGAGAGGCATGATGTCTTTGAATTGCTGGCTGGGAGTAGCTTTCGGTGTGCTTCTTGTGCTCGCAGACATGCCGGAGCTCTGATTGCTAGCATGAGCAATTTCACTTCGAAGAATGCATTTCCGCAGCAGCCTTCCCCCTCTGCAATCCATTGTTCACTTTGTGAACTTCAGGAGTACGATTCAGATGGTGATGAGGACGACGAGGATGAGGAAGGCAAACCGTCCAACATGGGCAGCACAGACTCTGCAGATGACGTGTCATCTTCGGATTCAGAGCAGGAAGTGCCTGCTTACAGACCATCTGCAGCTGCTGCCAAGAGGGGGGCTGCTAAAGGGGGGGCGGCTAAGCAGGCTGCTCAAAAGAAGGATAAGAAGTAGGCTGCCAGCTTTGAACAGTGTGCTTCCTGTTGGTCTGTAGGTCTTACCAACTTGGAGTCTTGAAGACTCCAATGGGTACTACCTAGTAGCTAATGCACCGTGCCATGCTGTAGTGACTATCACTGTCTAGTGGCACTAGTCACTAGTCGCCGTGACGATGATGACATTTCACTGACATTGGCAGTGGCATCCATTTCTCGTGAGGTGTTCCTTTTCAGTTAAACTTATAATGGCACTTGGAGCCTTCTGCTGAGCAACAGATTTCAATTCGTTTTCCATATCTGCAGATCACTGGCAATGATTGCCAGTGGCCGCGGCGGTCATTTCTTTTTTACTGCCTCAGTAAATTGCGCAGGACTCTGAGTGAGTCACCAACTTGAAGTCTGAACTGCCACTGGCATTGGCAGCCTGCCACTGAGTGCAGAACTGAGAATTAAAAGGGTGCATAGTTTACACTAGGATTTGATGAGCCTGCAGCCACAAAAGCTAGGCTGCTGAGCAAAGGGCACCTAGAGGTCATCCTGAGTTTCTAAAAAGAAGTGGAACGCTTACTGGCCCGCTTTCTGGCCCTGGCTTTCTAGAAACACGAGATGAGTATCAATAGAAAGCATGATTTCTAGAAAGCGGGGTGGAAACCCGGCAGTCGGCTTTCCAGGTGGCTTTCCACCCCGGTTTCCAGAAACCACGCTTTCTGTCGAAACTCTTCTCGTGTTTCTAGAAAGCCAGGGGCCAGAAAGCGGTAGAAAGTGGGCCAGTAATGCTCTACAACATTCCTTCGGAAAAAGCTTGTTATTACTTTGATTTAAGAAAGAAGAGATATGATAAGATTGCACATGGTGAATGCCAGGTACGTAAGGAGCCACGCTATTGGAAAAGTGAGATAAAGAGAGGAGAGGACCAGAAAACAAGGAAGCATATTTAAGCCGAAGCCGTTGGCCTACAGCCCGAGACTTTTTTTCCACATACCTTCTAAGAACTGGAGCATCAGTGTTCGCCATATTTGGCCACCCACTGCTCTAAATTGAGTATTTTTTTTGGGGATTTGGAGTCCTTCTACCAGATATATATCATTGCAAAAAAATGGATTGTAAAGACCCAGTGGTTGGTGAGATACAGAACTTCAGCCATTTCCCTTTGAGAAAATCCATCACAAGGGGTGCCAAAAAGTTCAAATTTTGATTTCCTTCTTTCCTTTTTTGAATAAACAGGATTTTAGTAGTGGATATGGAGGTCACAAATGCAGAAAATTGGAAGTGAAAAACAGCTGTGGGCCATTTTTGGGTGATCTGAGGCCAGGAGGGTGATCTGGGGTCCTCCAATTTCATCAATTTTTGGTAGACATAATAATGTAAGGGTTACAAGGGGGGTTGGCCTACAGCCAGAGAATCCGGCTGCTCGGCTGCTGGTGAAACATTTTCACCCAGCATCAAAAATTGAAACCAGTTCAGACAAAATTTTTGAAAATCTGTGCGAGTCTTGATTTAGAAAAGCATTGACCTCGAAATCAGTCAAAATGTGAAAGCTCGCCAAGAAAGGAAATAAACCAGTGTTTGGAAGCTGGGCAAAAGTGTGTAACAGTTTAAAAAGATCAATGAACAGGTCCTTGTACTTTCTGCGCAGCTCACACAACTCACAGCAATTCAATTGCAAGTTGCAATAGAAAAGAACATGTTTCTCGTCCTGGACTTCAGCACATCCACACTTATCACAAATATTTGAACCACTCAACCATTTACAGGACTCGACCTTCAAGCAGTGGGCACGAAGCCTAAACCTACTCACATTCCTCATGACTCCTTTATCCAGATCCTTAAAAAAATATGATGGGATACAGAAGGGTGTGCGTGCTGTTTGATTCAAAGGTTTCCCACACCAATGATGGTAAGTCACTGCTTTTCTGTTCACCTCTCGGGGACTTAGGGCGTCTGCTTCCCTCCACACCTTCTGCTGTCTGTACCTCAAATCCCCTAAAAAATCCTGCATGGCTATCTTGGAAGCACTCAGCAATTTCTATTTTAACACGTCCTCATTGCGCATGCCATTAAATGACATAGATACATGTGCAGACCAACAAGACTCATCCATATCAGCAAGGTATAAATCTGCCTTCAGCACTTGGCGTAGTGTTTTACTGTTAAAAATAAGCATATTGTTAAAAAATTCAACAGTAGCCCTAAACCAATAAAACTGTAAGGGCTCTTGACCACACTCTCTCAATACTGGCCAGTTCGTGGCAGTACTCTTCACACCTAGAAAACGCCTTAAAGAGCATAATTGCCTTTTTTGCAAATGGCTTTTGAATTCACTGCCTTCTCGTAAGTACTCTGTACCCCACACTTGGCAAGCGTACATCCCAGCCGGAATGCCATACACCTTAGAGAGCCAAATCAGAGCATGCGGCCTATTCTTTAGATCATGTTCATGCACAAACTCCTTAATCCTTTGCTGGGCAGCCATGTAAGGCCGCACTGCGTGCTCCTCAGACACCTTCAAATTCATGTGCTTGTCCACAAGCATACCGAGGTATCTAAACTGCTCTTTCTCTGGAAGAGCCACGTCTCCATACATGAAAGTAGGCAGAGAAGAACACAAACTATTATTAAAAATGCATGACCTCTGACTTTGATGTACTGACAGTCAGCCCCTTTTTCATTGCATAAGCTCGTAATCTATGCAGCATAACTTGCATTTCACCTGGGTCATTGGTAGTTAAACTCAAGTCGTCTGCATATAGCATGTATGAAACGCCATTCACTCCATCCCCTGTCACAGCACCTCTGATACCTTCACTAATATCTCTGCCCATATCATTGATGTATAGAGGAAACAGGAGAGGGGACAGGGGACAACCTTGCTTGACTCCATTTGTTGGACGCACACTTGCCCTTTTATCACCATCCATCAGAATATATTCATCATTGGAATTGGGAATAAAAGACGGGGAAAAGCATATTCAGCAATATGGGGGAGTTGTCCAGCTCTGCAAAACTACAGCGCCTTAAATAAAAGGTGCAGCATTTTCATCAAAACCAGGTGATGCACTCCTGTTCATCTTCTTGATTGATCTACAACCAGGCTGGGCAATTATTCAATAGTGGGGGGAATAAGGAGCACTCAGCGCCAGCCACAGTTGCTCCACCTGCTTTCAACTTGAGAGGACCTTGAAGGGCAATAATTCAATAGTGGGGGGAATTAGGAGCACTCAGCGCCAGCCACAGTAACTCCACCTGCTTTTAATTGGAAAGGACCTTGAATGTCCTTGGCTGGTATAGGCTTTTCTTTTCTTCCAAGGCTGTCACTCAGCTCCTTTCATAACTGAGGCATATCCATCTTGAGAAGGCCAAATACTGTGAAGACAACAGGCCCAAGAACAAGCTCGAGGCCTCCAAGCAGCAGCACCGTAATCTCTATTGCCATCTTCCAAGGGTCTCAGCTCAAAACTATGCCCAGCAATGAGGTGGAGCAGCAAACATGATCTGTTGATTTTTCTTTCCAGCCCAAGGGCACACCGACATAGCCTCTGATAGTGCATCCTGCCTCTCTAAAATCTCTAAACAGACCCTCAACTTAATGCGCATGAGGACCCATCTTCATGCAGAACTCATCCTGGCCATCTCAAATATACTAGAGCAGTCACACCCTGTACATTTCTATAAAGTTAGAGCCCACTCTGGCATTATTGGTAACGAGGGGGCTGAAGCCTGTGCACGCACTGCAGCATTCATAGATACCACGGACATTGCAATTCCAGATGCAGGATCCTTTCCACAATGAAAAAAAACCTTTACACAATTTTATAGGATCCTTTCCACAATTTATACTGGCTTTCTTTGAGGTCATCACATGGACTCGACAGTGAACCACATCACTCCCGCACTGCTCCAACTCACTACCTCACCAACTGACAAACTTGAAACACACGTGCACAAGAGACACAAGCTAAACTCTGCTGGTACCTCTGGCTACTATTACAGTAGCTGGCAAGGGCTAAACTATGCCATGCAGCCCACTCCCCCGAACAACACTGTTGCTCACAAGCCCACAACCCACCCTCACCATTTGCCCTCTCCTAGGCTAGCTGTAGCTAGTGTAGTTTTGAGGGACCTCTGGTGAGGCCCTTGCTAGCTTGCTAGTTAAGGGGCCTTTCCTTAATGCACGCGGCCTGTGGCCTGCGTAGACTTTTCTTTTCTTTTCTATTCACCTTGTGGAATTTAAATTCTGCCCTGACACTGACCCCTTACCCAGCCTACAAACAGCTGCTGACCAGCATGCTGGCATTATTTCCAGACTTCGCACCCAAAGCCTCAGAAACCCAAACAGAAATAATAAGGTGACCTTGCACACCATTTTACTTGGTGTAGCAGGTACTATCTATAATGATTACACCATCACTCCTCTGGTTGAGCTGGGTCGTACCAGACATAACGCAGAAAAATGTGCCTCTCAATTAAGTTGCCATGCACTCCAATCCTTAATAAAAATCATAAACACCAGGCACACATTAGATTTAGATTTAAATTTACACGGGGGGACCTTCAGCCTGAGTGTTCGGTTGATCGGCCTGTGACTGGTTCTCGCAAGTCAACACAATGTCCATAAGCTCAGAAATAAACAAATAAAGCTTGTTGTTGTGTTGCAAGAGGAAATCAGAAAAATCCTGGACACTGGCGTGTTGTATAAAAGGTTGCTTCATTGAAAAATCACCAGAGAAGCAGTTGAACAGGTAAGCGTACTTTCTCCTCAGAGCACAAACATTTGCTTCTCTGCACACCAAAAGGGCATGAGCTTCATCTTGAATTTCATCACAAGAACAGCGGTCACACAAAAGAGCATTCTGAGTATCCCAAGCCGCTGTCTCCACTTTCAGTGTGTGCGTGTCCTAAGTCTGAAACGGCTAACATTCCTCATGAAATGTAGAGACAAATCCACATGCATGTGCCTTGGTAAAACGGGCAGGGGCACGCACATTGTGATCAAAAGGCACTGCAAAAAGGCCCGGTCACACTGGCGGGATCACCCCCCGGGATCACCCCCGGCACAAGGAATTTAGTGGAACGCTCGAAGAATTTTTTTCGCAAAAACAAAAATCCGACCCCTGATCCCGGGGGGTGATCCTGGGGGGTGATCCCGCCAGTATGACCGGGGCCAAAGAGACTGGTAAGTTGCCAGCTTACTATATGTGTCTCGCGGGTTCACTCCCTCAACATCTCTCCACACTGCCTGCAACCTGTGTCTGAGGTCATCAGTAAACTCTTATATAGGAATAGGAGTGCCCTGCTGCACCGCTTGCACAAAGGAATCACAGCGCCGCAGGCCTTGGAAAGCATTTACAACTTGAGCAGTCCAGCAGGAAGGCTCACATGAATGAATGCTCAAATCTGCTTTCAGCACTCTTCTCAACGTCTCACTGTTAGACCTCAGCATGCTATTATACATTTCGAAAACAGACCTGAACCAGTAAAATTGAAGCGGCTCATGACCACACTCCCTCAGAACAGCCCAGTTTGTAGTGTTACGCTTAACACCCAGCGTGCTCTTAAGATAACTCATGTGCCGCACTTGCAGATCACTGATTTTATTCCTTTCTTGGCGAGCTTTCACATTTTGACTGATTTCGAGGTCAATGCTAAAAGAAAAGAAAACTTGTCTTTGAAAGAAAAGTCTACGCAGGCCAAAGGCCGCGTGCATTAAGGGAAGGTCCCCTAACTGGAAAGCCAGAGGCCTCACCAGAAGGCCCTCTAAACCTACACTAGACACAGCTAGCCTAGGAGAGAGCCAGAAAAAGATCTAATGGGGATCTGGAGGGTTGCTCGCCATGCTCCTGGACGCCCGGACTCTCCTTCTCCCGTCCTCCACCGCTGCGCGCCCAGCAAACCCCCCCCCTGAAAGCAAAGAGCGTGTCTAGTGTTAATGATGGTGGATAATCTTCGGATGGCATGGTCCCTAAGCTTGGATGCTAGTGATTTGGCTTTTTGTTTGGCCAGACCCAGATTTATAAGAGGTGTAATTGTATACTCATTGTAAATGGTGCCGCCAACACCAATTAAGATGGTGTGCAGAGTCACTTTGTTTTTCCTGTTTGGATTCCTTGAGCTGCGTGTTTTAAGTCTAGTTGTGGTGTGAGAATGTTGAGTTGCTGCACGTTCGAGAGTGATGAAAGGATTCGTGTCAGGGCAGAATGTCTGTTCAACAAGGTGGATGTCCCTGTCCTGAGGAGTGATCTTGGAAGGATCAAGGTGGGCTTGTCTGCCTGGAATAGGGCGCACAAAGAGAGCATCAGGGCGGCTTTGGTGCCGGGCAGGGGAGCCAGTACCATAAGGGAAATCCCAGTCTGGAATAGCTCTCAAGATGTCACCAGGGACTTGTATGCCCTGATCCAGGAGTATCTCATTACTGCAGCCATCCATACCAATAAGGGATGAGCCATACCGGCCTTCACTGAGGGCTTTCACACAGAGACTAAGGGCTTCATGGTGTCTGTTGGTGTGCATCCCGCTCATTGTTGAGTTTGTACACCTGAGAAGTATGTGGTCAATGTGGTCCATATCATCGCAAAGAGGGCATCTTCCAGAACTGGAAGAAAAGTTGAAAGTGAAGGCATGTTTCTGTGTGTACAGTGTATCTGTTCGGTACTTTATTATATTAATTTGCTGTTTCAGAGTAATCTCTGGATTCTGCCAGAAGGAGTTGCTGATCTCCTTGTTAGCAAGTTGAGAGATTGGGTTGTGTGCTTCAGTGTTTGCAGTGGTGGTGGGTGGTATGGTATCGTTAAGTTTCTGCCATCTCTGGTAGTGGTAGTCGGAGATGTCAGCAGAGCCAAGCTTGTGTTTCTTGTGCATATGTGTTTTAAGTTTGTCGTTCAGGTTGGTGAGGTAGTGGATTGAGAAAGTGTGGGAGCGGTGCATGCCATCATTCTGTGCGTGAGAGGTCTTCAAAGAGAGCCAATAGAAGTTGTGGAAGGGGTCCCTGGCATCTGGAAGTGCAATGTCTATAGTGTCTGAGAGGGCTGCGGTGCGAGCGCAGGCGTCAGCCCCCTCATCGCCTATAATGCCAGGGTGGGCTTTGACTTTGTAGAAATGATTAGGATGAGGGGAGTGCTCTAATATGGTTGATATTGCATGAATGAGCTCTGCATGTAGGTGATACCTCATGCGCATCGGATTGAGAGTTTGCTTAGAAATCTGGGAAAGGCAGGATGCACTATCCGTGGCAATATGGGTTTGCTCTTGTTGGAGTGCCACAAGAATACCCACAAGTTCTGCTCTGGTGATGGTATTAGTAGGCCCATGGCCATTGGATTTGATGTGCAGCTGCAAGTGTTGGGAGGGTGGACTAGTGTACCTTCCCGGTTTGTAAACACCCGAGCCAGAAAGTGGTGGGGAGTTATCATCTTTGTGTTTAATCACACTGCCATCTGTGCAGGTGATTTCTCTCCAATCTTTAATAGAAAAGAAAAGAAAAACTACGTAGGCAGAGGAAACTCTCCCTACATCAATTAAGGAAAAGGAGACACATTGGCTCAGAAGAGCCGTGAGTCCCCTCCACCACGAAGCTACAAAAAGAAGACTCTAATGGGGATCTGGAGGGTTATTGGAAGCACCCGGCTCCATAACCAGGCTGCAAGAAGTATTCTTGTTTTCAATAGCACGCCTAGTGGTAACAAGCTTGTTTGCATACATGACAGAATGGGCATGAAGTTTGCGAGCAAGTTTATTGGCGCGTTGGTGGTCAAGTCCCAGTTGTTTAAACTGGTTAAGGGTGTGCTCAGTGTAGCAGGTCCCACCAACACCCAAAAGGATGGTGTGGAGAGTCACAACTTTTGCATTAATGAGTTTGCAGAGGTCTGCATGCTGCCGCTGTGCCGCTTCCAACCGTTGTCCAGGCCTCGTGTCTTCACAGTACTTGGTTTCAATCAAGTGCACATGCCGCTGGTTTACATTCAGTTGATGGGGTTGCCTCACGTGGTTGGCTGTTGTGGTCTTCTGTGTGGGGTTGTGTCTGCTCCATAACGCATGATGGTGTGAGCAGGAGATAGAAGGAGAAGAAGGAGTGGGTTTGGCTTTATAGGGAGTAATCAGTATAGCATCAGGACAGCTGGAGGTGAGTCTAGATCTCTTAGAAAATTTTCTTGGAAAGAGGTATGGGGGTATAATTCTGTTTGATGCATGTGCAGGGATCTGAAAATTGTGTTGCGCCAACCTATCACCACTCCCTATGTCCATGTTAACCAAGCCTGCTCCCCAAGGGCTTATGCTAAGAGCTTTGATGATCATTCTTCCAGCAACATTGTGGCATTCAGTTTTCATGCTGGAGATGATATGATTTTGGCAGCCTGAAAGCATGTGGAGTGCGCTGTCTAATTGATGACAGCCTGGGAGAGGGCATAGTGGGTCAGTAGACCTTTTGAAGCGAACCGCATGTTTTTGGTTATAGAGGGTGCCAGTGCGAAATTGTAAGATGGTGCGCTTCATGGGTGTGGATATACAAGACATGTTCTTAAAGGCATTGCTGTTTTTCTTATCTGCATGCGGTAACAAACTCCGATAGTATGAGTAGCATGTTTTGGAGTTGGCATATCCAAGTCTGTGTTTTGTATGCATATAAGAATTGAGAGCACTTTGAAGGTTGGGAAGGTAGGTGATTTTAGGATTGGGTGCAGGAGCTGTGTATGTGCCGGCAATGAGTTCTCTTTTTTCCTCCTTGGCTAACCAAAATAAATGAGAAAATGGATTTCTGCCGGGGCCTGCTCTAGGGATCCCAGTATCAGCCACGTTATTATTGGCTTGGCTTGCTTGATATTTAGCAATAGCATCTGCACATTCGTTACCAGCAATGCTCCATGCCCATTCCGTCCAGTACGCGTATAAACTTTCTAGCACCAGACGCGCTCTTGAGAAGACTCCTCTCAAATCTCGTCACTAAGATCAGGCACGGGCCACTGCTAGTAACCCTCCTGATCCCCATTGATTTCTCTTGGTAAAGGGGATACACGGTGCCTCGGCCTTAGGTATCCTCTTTTCCTTAATTGATGTGGGGAGTGTTTTCACTGCCTGCGTAGTTTTTTTCTTTTCTTACCAATAATGCCAGCATGAGATTTTTACTTTGTAGAAACAAAGATTGGTTTGTGAGTTGCTAATGAGGGTAGATATGGTTTTTAGGACATCCCCTTGAATATGTTGTTTGTGCTTCTCAGGGTAAATAAGTTGTTTACATATTTGATGAAGAGAGGTGAGACTATCTGAAGCAATGTGTGAATCAGAGTGCATGATGGCAGCAGCAGTTGCTGCTAATTCAGCTCGACATATGGTGTTGGTAATTCCAGCACCGTTGGGCTCGACAAAACGTCCGCTGTCAGTGTAAGGCAGTAGACGCCTGCTCCAATTACTTGTATGCCATTCTGGATTTGACAGCTACCATCAGTGTAAGCCCATGTACTCCAGTCTGGGACTTTGATCATGAGGGTTGGACTAGATTGGTTAGGTACAAAGAGTTATTCCTGATTACCTATGTGTGGATAGGTTGGATTTCTAGATATCTGTTATTTGTCAGAGGGAAGGCGTTGGCATTTATTGAATCCAGGCATATCAGCATGCATTCAATGCAAGTGACTTGTACTGAGAGTAGAATGGTTGCCTACACTGCGCAGCTTCCAGTTAACTTCTGGTACAGCCGAGGCCAGGCCTTGTAGCCAAGCTGGGTTGTGATTGTTAAGATGAATCCTTGCAGCTGTGTTCCAGACTGCAATTATTTGTAGGTTCCGGGTGTGCTGAGAAAGGGGTATTTCCTGATGAATGCAGGATTGTGGATCGTTGTAGCAAAGGTTGATACGAGCGATGGTTCCAAATCCACAACAGAGATGTGGATAGGCAGTGATGAGTTTGGAACATGGGTTAGTTACCATGTGTTTTCCCCAGACAGGGAGGAACATGAAAGTAGCAGTGGCCTCTGTGTTGAGAATGGCTGAGTAGATAGCATGGCGTAAGGCCTGAGTCATAGCTTCCTTGGCGTAAATGGGATGGCAGACAGAGAAGCCTGAAAATCTGGATGAGAGGGAGTTATGATGGGAACAAAAGAGAGTGTCTCGGGGGTCAGTGCTCCAGTAGTGTTGGTATTGTGGGTTGTTGTCCAGCGAGGAGGCCATTTCCTCTTGAGTGACCAGGGCCCATTCTTTAAGGGCAGTGTGGATGTGGGTTGGCAGGGCCCGCGAGAAGGAGTCTTTGACCTTTTTGCTAGCGTACTTGTTTTCTAGCATAGTCTTGCAAGCAAGGAGCCCCTGCAGCCTAGATTTAAAGCTAGTAGGAGCGGGTATTATGGCTTCATGCAAGCCCGCAAGCTTGGTCCTATAGAATGCCTTGTAAAGGATATAAAATTGGCTAAGGTTTATCATCCCAACACCTTTACCTTGTGTGTTGTAAATGCATGCCATGTATGCTTTGTAAACTTCTGGGAGGAGAAGGGGAGTTGGAGCACGAGGGTGGGGGCTGTGTGATTCAGTGTCTGGTGATGTTTGATTAGGGTTTTGTTCAGCTTTGTACTTGACAAGGTCAATGTCATGCAGCCAAAATTCACAACAACCAGTGGGTTCAACGTCTACTTGTGGGTTGGGGGGGTGTATATCAAAGGTAAATTTATTGCGTAGTTCTGTGTCAAGTTTCTGCCTCCAAGTGTTAATAGCATCAGGCTTTTCAAAGCCTTGTCTTTCAAGGTTAGAAAGGGCACGGTCTGCTGTGGGTCGGGAATGGTCAGGTTCTCTCTGCTTGGCTTCAAATTCAAGCAAACACTGTTGAAGTTTAGGCCAGGTCTCTTTAGTTTCCTCAGGCTCCCAGGAGGGTATCCAAGTGACTCTTATGAGCTTTTCTCTAGATTGACATTATCTGTCAATTTTCTGTGCATTGTGAAGGCCTGCACAGGTAGGACAAGCCCATGTGTTAGCTGCATCTATCTCTTGTCTTTGCCCGTCAGTGTAGCAACCAAGTTCTTTCATGCATTTCCAGTGGTACGTTCGTTGGCATACATCACATATATACATATCAAGGTATGAAGGTTCAGAATTTATAGGCTCATAACCACCAGGGTAATTGCATATTTGGCAGCAAGCACACTCAATATCAGTGCGAGCAGCGGTTGAGGTAGTTGCAGGCTGAAGGCCAGCTTTCTTGAAGAAAGGCAGGGCCCACTCCTCAATAATCATTGGGGCAAAATGGTTGTGATATTGCACTTGGTGGTGGATGAGGCTTCTCCTTCCGCCTTTTTTATTAACCGTGCAGTTTCTCCAACCATCTATATGTGTTATGTCAAAATCATGGAAAAAGAAAAAAATAAAAGGAAAAAGAAAAAGCTACGTAGGCAGAGAAAAACGCTCCCTACATCAATTAAGAAAAGAGAGACACATTGGCTTAAAGAGCCATGAGTCTCCCTCACCAGAAGATGAAAGGGGAATTAATGTGGATCGGGTGGGTTTCTGGCAGCACGCTGCTCCAGGGCACCAGTGTTTTAGTGAGTGTTTTTATTTTCAATGGCACGTCTGGTAGAGGTAAGTTTGTGTGCAAATTGTACAGAATAGGCATGGAGTTTTCTTGCAGGTGTTTAAGATCTCTGTGAGTCAATCCCTAACTTTTTGAATTGATCAAGGGTATGGGCAGTATAGATAGTCCCACCCACACCCAGGAGGATTGGGTGGATAGTAATCTCTGTACCTTGAAGTTGTTTGCACAGTTCACTGTGTTGTTGCTGTGAGGCTTCTAGCTGGGCACCAGGCCTCGTATCTTCACAGTATTTGAATTCTATCAAGTGAATATGGCGGGCTGGAGTTGTGCTACTCCCCATACTGCGTAGTACCCAGTTTGAGGGTGGAGTGGGTGGTCTGTTTTGGTTAGTTAGGTGAGGAGTAACCAAGATTGCATCAGGGCGGCTGGAGTTGCGTCTGGTATGCATAGAAACCGTGGGTTTGAAGAGGTTGGGAGGTAAAGAAAAAGAAAAAGAAAAAGAAAAAAAGAAAAGTCTACGCAGTCTCGAAGCCGCGTGCATTAAGGGAAGAACCCCTAACAAAAGTTAGAGGCCTCAACAAGAGGCCCTCCACCTAAACTAGCCAAAACTAGCCTAGGAGAGAGCAAGAGGCAAAACTAATGGGGATCCGGGGATTGGCCGCCATGCCCCTGAGCGCTCGGACTCTCCTCCTTCCATCCTCAGCCTTTGCCGCGCGCCCAGCAAACCCTCCCCTCCCAGATGCTCCCTGAAAACAAAGTGCATGTCTAGTGTTAATGATGGTGATTGGGAGGTACAGCACGATTAGAAACTTGCTCAGGGACTTGCAGGTCGTGCTGGGCCAAACGGCTTTTGTTGCCCGCATCCAGCTGCACAAGATTGGCCCCATAAGAGCCTTCACTGACCAGTTTCAAAATCATCCTGCAAGCAGTATTGTGACGCTCAGTTACCATGTTACGCATGAGGGGGCATTGGCAGCCAGATAGGATGTGGAGAGCGCTATCCATGTGATGGCAATCAGGTAGGGGGCATGTAAGGCTAGTTTATCTTTTATATCGGACTGCATGTTTCTGATTGTATAGGGTGCCTGTGCGGTATTGGAAGACAGTGCGTTTCATTCGAGTTGAGAGACTGGGCATAATTCAAAAGGCATTGCTCATGTTTTTGTTTACATGAGGTAGCAAGCTCTGGTAGTAATTGTAGTAGCCTGTATTCCGGTCAGCATAGCCCAGCTTGTGCTGAGCATGCATATGAGATTTCAGAGCATTTTGCAGCTCTGGGAGGTGCCTTAGACGAAGAGAAGAAGGGTGGGATTGGGGTGGCCTAGAATGTGTCTCTTCCCGAGCCAGCCAGGTTGCATTGTGGAAGGGGTTTCCTCCTGGGCCAGCGCTAAGGATTCCAGTATCAGTCAGGTTACCATCTTTGAGGGAGGCCTGGTATTTAGCAACCTGATCTGCACATTCATTCCCAGCTATCCTAGGATGAGACTTGACCTTGTAGAAAAAGATGTGATCTTGAGAGGCTCGGGCAAGGTTTGAAATTTTCTTCAGAACATCTCCTTGCACATGATGTCTATGCTTCTCTGGATACAGGATTTGCTTTCTGATTTGGTGAAGTGAGCTGAGGCTATCTGTGGCAAAATGTATGTAATCATGAGTGAGCGCGGCAGCAATGGCAGCCAGCTCAGCTCTTCCTATGGTATTGGTAATACCAGCGCCATTAGGTTCAACTAGATTTTGTGAGTCACTCATAGGATGGTACACACGAAGTCATGGTTATATATAGCATTGATGTCATGGCTAGCTGTTTTTGCTTTTGTAAGCTTCTGGACTGTGGTTTCCTTATACTTCCAGACCTCAGAGGCTTGGCATGGCAGGCTGAGGGGTTTAATGACAGGAGGGGTGAGCTCTGTCTCTATGTGAAGTATTTCTTTCTTCTTGTTTTTGTGGTTATTGATTTGTGTACCTGGGCTGTGTGGAGTGTTTGGGCAGGTAGGAGGGTTGCGGATTTTGCCTGTCTGGTCATTATCTGTTGTGCATGGGGAGTTGGGCTGTGTTAGGATGTAGTTAATGGTGCTTTGACTGGCATTTGCTCTTTGATAATTCTGGCTAAAGGTTTGAGATGTGGGTGTGGAGGTGTGTTTCATTTTTGAGCGTGTGCGCTTGCTGGGTGGCCCTTCTGCAGGTGAATCTTGTTGAGTGGGCGTCATAGCATTAGAATTAGCAGTATTTTGTGTTGAGGCATGAATTATTTGTGTAGGAGTGATGCTCAGCCTATAATTGGAGCGAGTTCTTTTATTAGGTGGCTCTTCTATGGGTTGTGTTTCTTTGGCAGTCATTACTTCCTGAGTAATAGGACAAATTTTCTTGTGTGGGATTATTAACTGCCAGTTAATATCCGTGTAGGGGCGGACAAGGTGGCTTGGTCATATCTGAGGCGGCGTCCAGTATGTTTGTATCTGTAGTGGGATGCGGAGCAAGGTTGTGGTGATGGCACTACTTGTGTGGAAGGGTTGCTGTTTGGTTGGGAGCCTCCAAGAGGGTAGGTATGAATGGGGGAATCTGATTCCACATTGAGGCTACTCACATGTGTGTTTTTGATAAGACGATAATGTCCCAATCCTGCCACGCCACTGCGTACCCACCAACACCTAGCATCAAACACTCGGAAAAAGAAATTCCAATCACTTCCCCCTGACATTCATAGCTGTTCACACAAGTGCCCTCAGGCAAGGGCAGCCTTCCTTCCTGCCGAATACAAGAAGACGCTCACACCTAAAATCAAAGACTGGAGAGAAATCACCTACAGAGATGGCAGTATAATTTAACGCAAAGATGATGACTCCCCACCACTTTCTGGTTCAGGTATTTACAAACCGGGAAGGGACACTGCTCCACCCTCCCAACACCTACAGCTGCACATAAAACCCAATGGTCATGGACCTACTAACACCATCAACAGAGCAGAACTTGCAGGCATTTTAGTGGCACTCCAACAAGGGCAAATTGACATTGCCTCTGATAGTGCATCCTGCCTCCTCCAGAGTTCTAAACAAACCCTTAACCCGATGCGCATGAAGAACCACCTACATGCAGAGCTCATTCAGGCTGTATTAACCATACTAGAGCACTCCCCACACCCTATCCACTTCTACAAAGTCAAAGCCCACTCTGGCATTATTGGTAACGAGGGGGCTGACGCTTGTGCACGCACTGCAGCACTCACGGACACCACGGACATTGCACTTCCAGATGCCAAGGACCCATTCCAAAATAACTACTGGCTCTCATTGAAGAACTCACACAGACAAAATAGTGGCAGGCACTGCTCCCACGCTTCCCCAATCCGCTACCTCACCAATCTTAACGACAAACTTAAAGTATACATGCACAATAAACACAAGCTTGGCTTTGCGGATACCACTGGTTACCATTACAATAGCTGGCAAAGGCTCAACCATGCCATACAACCCAATTCCTCTGTCACCACCGCCAACATTCAAGCTCACAACCCGAACTGTCAACTTTCTAACAAAGAGACCAGCACCTCCTTCTGGAAAAATCCAAAGATCACCCTCAAACAACAGATTATTGTAATCAAATACCGCACAGGGACAATCTACACACAAAAGCATGCCAACAGATTCAACAAACCTTCCACATCTGAAAGGTGTCCGCTCTGTGACGACATGGATAGTATTAATCATATTGTCCTCAGATGTTCAAACACGACCATGAGTGGTATGCATACCAACAGGCACCATAAGGGCCTTACCCTCTGTGTAAAAGCCCTTAGTAAAGGCAGGTTTGGCTCATCCCTTATTGGTATGGATGCCTGCCGTAATGAGAGACTCCTGGATCAGAGCATACAAGTCCCTGAAACTATCTCACGAGCTATTCCAGCCTGGGTTTTCCCTAATGGTACTGGCTCCTTTGCCCGTCACCAAAGCCACCCTGCTGCTCTCTTTGTGCGCTCTCTCTCAGGCAGACAAGCTCACCTTGATCCCTCTAAGATCCCTCCTCAAGACAGAGACATCCACCTTGTTGAACTGAAATTCTGTCCAGACACCAACCCCTCCGTTACTCTGGAAACTGCAGCAACTCAACATGCTCACACTTTAACCAGACTTAAAACCCGCAGCTCAAGGAATCCAAACAGGAACAACAAAGTGACTCTACACATCATCCTCATTGGTGTGGCTGGCACCATTTACAATGAGTACACAATCAAACCTCTTATCAATTTAGGCCTAACCAAACATAAAACTAAGTCCCTAGCTTTCAAATTGAGCTGCCATGCCCTGCAAAGATTAACCACTATCATTAACACCGGACATGCTCTTTGCTTACAGGGGGCTTCAGGGGGGGGGGTCACTGGGCGCGCGGAGTTGGATACCAGGAGAAGGAGAGTCCGGGTGTCTCGGGGCACTGCTGACAACCCGCCCGATCCTCATTAGTTCTGTTTCTTCCCTCTCCTAGGCTAGCTGTAGCTAGTGTAGGTTTGAGGGACCCTTGGTGAGACCCTTTCTAGCCTGCTAGTTAAGGTACCTTTCCTTAATGCACGCGGCCTTTGGCCTGCATAGACTTTTCTTTTTTTTTCTTTTCTTTTGCAAGAGTGTTTGCTTCAGTGTTTTTGTAGGCGATGATTTTTTGGATGGAGGATGTACTCAGCTCTTCTTCCTGGGGGAGGGTAACCAGTGTTGCCAGCCAATTGAGTGCTATTTTACATTTAACGTTGACCTTGGAGTATGTGGCTTGTAGCTGAGCTACTGATGATGTGAATCTTGCACGGGGATGTGAGTTCATGGAATCCATTAATTCCAAGGCCCATCAGGGGTTGCATTATGCAGGTTATGAGGGAGGAGAGATTGTGGGGAGGTGGTTTATGCAGTGAGAGGGCTTTATGGATGAGGTTCAAGTCCTCCTTGAACACAATTTCCTCGTGTTTCATGAGGTGGAGCGTACTAGAGTGGATACTGATCAATTGGCGGGCACGCACGTAAAAGTTGAGCTGGCGTCTTATGTGCAGGTTGGTTCCTTCTCGTTTGGTAAGGTAGGCTGTAGATAAGAGCTTGAGGTCCGCTATTTGCTTAGTGAGGAGATTGAGGCTCATGGTGCGGTGTCTAGTTGAGGGATCCTCTAGGCTAGATGTGAGTGCAAAATCCAGGCGTCCGTGGTATTCTACACAAATTGAGGTGCGCCCTAGTCCAAAGTTATCAGAATCTTCGCGAATCATAGCTGCTGCTGTGCTGTTCCAGCATTTGTATTTATGTTTGATAATCCTGTCTATCATGGTGTCCCAAATGATGAGGTCTGCTGGTGTGCAAGGAGTAACTGCAAAAGCATAGGCAAGGCTAGGGATAATGGCTGTACGGACAATGTCAAGCGTTTGACGTGGGGAAGCATAGGAGGAGTCAAGGTTATCAAGCTTATTTCCGAGGTTACAGGTCATGCGTTGAATTTAATGCTTCCAATTTAAGTCCATGGAGATTCCAACTCCAAGATACAGGAAGGATTCATGTGATGCAAGAAACTGGGCCTTTTTTCTTTGGATTGCTATATTTCCTTTGAGTTGTTAACAGAGAGCTTAAGATGGTGTCACCCCATTTCGATCTTTTGCAGGATGACTGTAAAATGCCCGTTGCTTTAGTTTTGCTGCCAGATATAACAAGTGCAGCCCAGTCAGAGTAGAGAGTAAGTCTCTTGGCTTGTACTTTGAGGTCCTGGATTGTGCTAGTGGGGCAGAGAAGGTCACCAGCAAAGGCAGCACTGCTTAGTACGTTAGCAAGGTAAATATCAGTGGCGTTTTGGCTTGGGATGCAGCCGTGTGTGTAACCGCGTCCTCCTACATGTAGCCATCTTAAGAGGAGTTCCATGTAGAGGAGAAAGAGGAAGGGCAACAGTGTATCTCCTTGAATTGTACCTCTTTTAACAAGGAATTTTTCAGTGCTACGTCCGGAGGGCAATCTAACTTGGGTGGTGGCGCTTTCATAGAGATTTTTGACAGTGTCAATAGCATCAGTGGGGAAGCCCAAGTCATACATTATCCAGAGCATCCTGTCATGGTCAGTAGTGTTGAAAGCGGAGGTGAAATCTACAATGAGGGCGTAAATATCTGTCCCAAAAGTTATGGCGTCTTCAAGTCCCATGATTGTATTCTGGAGCTGGTGGATGGTGCCTTTTTGATTACGGAAACCAGCTTGAGTAGAGCTCAGTAGAGAGTGTGCTTCTGCATATTCATAGAGTGTATTAGTGACCATACGGGTCCACAGTTTGTAGAGCGTGTTGGCAAGCCCAATGGGTCTGTAGGTGGATATCTCTGTCTCTTCTCCTTTATTTTTGTGAAAGAGGATAGTCTCAATCGTCTTTCAGGATACCGGGGTGAGGCGGGTGGCCCACATAACAATGAAGAGTTTGTGGATGCTCTCTTGGATTTCAGGGGAAAACATCTTCAGGATCTCATTTACTACACCATCTGGACCTGGTGATTTGTTATTACTAAGAGTTTTGATGCATAATGCATTCATTGAAGCTTTTATCCATGATTTTGGAGTGAAGCCATTCCCTTTTATTCTTACGTTCAAGTTCTCCATTAGTAATTTGTGATTGTAGAATAAAAGGATCGGGCACTTGTTCAAATCTACCAGCCTGTTCCCAGGAATAAATACGTGGTGCTTCTTCTGGGAGGTATTTGCCTTGCTTGATGTTAACTGCCTTCATAGCTTCAGTGTAGTAATCTCTATGATTTGGGCCTGCTTGGTGGGCTCAGTTTCAATGTTGCCAGTCTCTGGATCTCGTAGCCCTTGGAGCCCTGCTCTTGGTTGTGCATGTTTATTCCTAAATATCTCCTTGTGTGCTCGTTTATGATTTGCATTGATTGTTTTTTTTGCAGTTTTATGAGGCATGTTACTATGTTCTCTGTAGCGAGTTTCATCAATGTAGGGTATAGCTTGTTTGGCACTGTCAGACAGCTCCTCCAGCTGTCGGAGGGGAGGGAGGTCAAGCTCAAGGCTGTTGAGTTTAGATATGGCTGCATAGAGAGTTGGGTTTTCCTTATTTTGTCGCAAGATGGTCGAGGTGCTGTCTGTTTGGTTGATTTCAAGGGATGAGCGAGTACTGAGTAGGCCTGATGAGGCTCAGCTTCTTTTTCAAGTGACGCCGCTTGTTGCTGACAGTCCTTGGATTGTAGTGTTTGTCGTCTGAAGGTATGATTTTTTTGCTGCAGACTTTGAGTGCTACTTAGTAGGAGGAGTGAATGAGGTCAGAAATGCCTTTTGCCAGGGCTTCAACTGCCTCTGTGGCAGGTTTGTTACAGAGTGTCTCAAGTTTTTTGGTGTGCTTTGCAGATGTGCTATTCAGGTTGTTGAGAAAGGTAGTGGCTTATGTATGTGCAGGATCAAGGGTTTGGATGACTCCTTCAAGTTTTTGGGGGATCCCATGTGCAGGGTCTTGTAGGGATTGTGCACAAGTTGTACGGTCAGGTTTGCTGAGCGGGCAAATCAAGACTTTCTGAGGGCTTTGAAAAGGGGATTGCGTGTCTGCAAGGACAGGAATGTAAATTTTGAGAGCGCTGAGGGGTATGTTGGATACAAGTGGTACATGGTCACTGAGAGAGCCTAGTTCATGGATGGTGCAGGGAGGGCATTGATGTGCAATTTCAGAGGGAGGTATGATATCGTCAATACGGCTAAAGGTGTAAATGTTATTATTATTTCTGTCTTTGCCAGTAGCTTGGTGGTGGGTCCAGGGTCTATTGGTTTCCTCCTTATAGGGAGAGAAGTTGTTAGAGAGGAGGAATTCACGGTACATTCTATCAGCCTGGTAGGTCGTGTTGCTGGTGCGGTCGCTAGCATGAACTGTAGCATTCATGTCCCCAATAATGATGGGAGTGCAGTTGCTGTAAGTGTCAGAGTCTTGATGTGTTCTTGCATTTCAATTCTGCTAGTGAGGGCTTCCTGAGAGCTACCTAAGGGCTAGTAGGTGCCCAGCAGTAGAAGATTGGCAATGGCTCCCTGGAGTATGACAGAGGCAATTCTTCCTTTAGAGTCAAGGCAGGCTGGAGAGCATTCAATGTTGTGTGGCTAATGCTATGGTGTCACGGACGCAAATTGTGGTGCCACCAGTCCAGGTAAAAGCTGACCAATATTTGTAATTCTTAAGGAGGGTCTCCATCCAAGCATGAGCCTGAGGTTTGTTATTTCTGCGGAGTTTGGTTTCAGTGAGGACTAAAGATATCTGGATTTTGGGTTGTCATGCGCGTGGGCGTGCGCGTGCATTCTGCGTCAGGCGCCCAGCCGTGGAGCTGCACTTCTGTAACATTAGTGTACATTAGGGAAGCCGCTGCGTGCAGGCTCGGTCTTAGACCTTTAGGAACTTCTCTTAGCAGTGCTCCAGCAGGAGACTCCCAGCCTTAGTTCAGCCTTGCAGTGCAGTTTGTGTTAGGGCGCGCATGTCAATGCGCAGACCCTCGTAGCTAAGAGGCTTAGACCTCCTGTCTTGTCTTGTGCAGGCTCCTTGGGAGCAACTTAGAAGAATTCCAGTTCCGCTGCCTTGTGTCTCAAGTTAGTCAAGGGTGTTTCGCAGCGAAACTTTCGCTCTCCTGTCTTTGGCAGACTTGCCTGTGTCCCAGTGTGTGTGCTCCTCAGGGAGCGACTGTAGCCTCATTCCTGCTGCTTTCTATGTGTCTTGGTCTTGTGTCTCCAGCTTTGTGTCCTTGTCATCCCTTTGTCTTAGCAGGAGGGCTCATGGAGCCCGACTCTTTTGCCTGTCCTTGTAGCTCAGTGCAGGAGACTTCCAGAGGCTGCTGCTGTTTGCAGTAGCTTATTATTAATTATTTCTTCGTCTGCCTTTTCCTGGAGTCTCGGCAGTTCAGTTCAGTTTGTTCAGTTTTGTTCCCAGCTGTCGTCTGTTTAGCTCTCTTGTAATCAATGGAAGCATACGTGTGAAGTGCACCACACAGCGCCAGGATTGAGAGCCCAGCGTCAGCAAGGGACGACTGGTAAGCAGAAAGGTGGAAGCAGTGCTAGGATCTTTTCTTCTCCATGCAAGCCCAGACCTCATAACCTAACCACCCCGGCAGCCCGTCACATAAGCCCACACCCTGGCAGCTCGGCACATAAGTCCACACAGGCAACCCGGTGCATAAGCCCACACCTTGGCAACACGGTGCGTAAGCCCACTCCGGCAGTCTGGCAAGTAAGTCCATCGGCAGCCAGGAACGGAAGCCCACTGACAGCCAGCTCTCCCAGGCTTCTGACTCAGCTCTTACAAGGTTTACAAGGTTTTACAAATTAAGCCATCAGTCAAGAAGTGCGACTGCTAGGCTGCTCATGTGAAAAACTGTAGCTCTTACATCACAATAAGTCTGCAAAGGCATTCTAGGGCAGCCTGCACTCAGGGTGCCATCGCATAGGCTTGACCTCCCTCAGCATAGTATCTTGGCCACTTGATTGACCAGTTGCAACTCCAAGCTGTCTAGCCAAGGCCGCGCAGCACTCATTGCAGCGCGTAGCCGAGGCGCAGGTGAGCAGCCTTCGCAGAAGGGGCAGCAATCCCACTCCTGTCAGCAAACCCCAGCCCATTACAAGAGGTTAGTTAGTTAGTTAGTTAGTACCCTTAGTTAGTTAGTTAGTTAGTACCCTCGCCAGCCTAGGGAGGAAGTGCAGTAACTCAGACTGCGCAGTCATCTCACGCGACAGGGTGGCTATGGTATGGCGGAGGTCACAGTGGCTTTTAACAAGACCTCTGACATTCATGGTCATAATTTTAAGCGTGTTTAATGTAGCTTCAAGAGGCTCTTGGTAATCGTTTTCTGTGGTACAATTTGTTATGAGGATAGGTTATAAGATGGGTTGGGTGGGGGCTTCGTGTTTGCAACTATCCATTGGTTGTGTGGTGCGGGCAGGTGGGGAGTTTGGAACTGATGAGAGGGGTTCTGGGGTAGTGTCTATGTAGATAGGAAAGGAAAGGAGACCTTTCCTTTCCCTTGTAGATAGGTCTGCTTTCGTGATCATAAGGTTCTGGGTCAAAAGGGACAGAGCTGTCTGCTCATTGTAAATCAGAGTTAGGGTTTAGGTAGGTAGGCAGACTGTCGCCGCTATGTTTTGTCCTCCAGGTCGGACTGGTTTGGTTAGGCACCTCTTTCGCATCAAATGTAACCATTGAAACCATTGGAACATTATACTCACCATGTACTATCCTTTAATATGTTCGTTTTAATGAGCAGGCACTTGGCAAGCAGTTATTCGTTTTGACCGGAGGCCTTTTTTGCCCCTGTAACCTGTATGTTTGCCTTGAAAACCAGAATTCCTTGTTTGTGTAGGAAGGTACACATGGATTGCTCTCGAATTTGCATGGTGCAGTATGGAACTCAAGTTGTGCTTGTGTCAGGGATTACAAACTTTGATACGTGTGCACCATCACAACCACAACAACCAGAAAATAGGCAAACTCCAAAGCAACCTCATCACCAACAACAGCCTCTTAAAACCAAAAAATCATAATGCAAAAAGAACATAAAACGATCAAAACGGAAAGTGAAACAAACTTGTAAGAAGCAACAAAATCAACAAGAAAGGCTGGTGCTCTGCTCGCGTGTATCACAGGGCACACCCACCACCCCCGCAAAAAAGTAATTGCTTCATGACCACAAATCACAGCAAGCCTCCGCGGCCACACATCACAGCAACTTGCCTTGAAGCCTGCATGGCCATACAACACGGAAAGCCTTCATGACCACACATCACAGCAAGCCTTCAGCATGATGTGCCATTCTCTTGCCAAACACCAAACTCAGCACTTGAGAAGAAAGCGCAGTAGTAGCCAGACTCATGCGCTCACGTGCAAAAGACAGACACGTTACGTGAAGCGTTTGCTTCCTGTCAGCACAAGCATATTTGGAACACGGTAAGATGAACGTTAGGCAGCCCCTTCCAAGCCTGTATAGAAAAGAAAAGACCGCGCTAGCCAGTTCCAGCTGCGAGCACTAGGAAAGGCCTGTCTACAACAGCATGCTACCTCACTTAGCCAGCTTTGTGCATCCATCAGCCTATGGCTTTGTTGAAGCTAGTCTCAGTCGCTGCTACTGCTACTGCTGCTGCTGCTGCTCCTCCTCCACTTTGTCTTATTCTTTTTGTCCTTTTTGTGTTTTTTGTCCTTCTTGACCTGCAAAACATCATGTGCATCGTAAAAATGCTTGCAAATTCCTGCAAAACATCATGTGCATCGTAATTCCTGCAAAACATCATGTGCATCGTAAAAATGCTATTGCAAATTCCATGCAGCTATTGCTTCCAAAACTACAATGCAGACTTGAATGCTTGTTCTCACCGGTTCCCAAGAGCAACCAAAAGGCACCATTCAAAGCAGAACGTTCCAACTTGAACCTTTCCAAGAAACACCTGCTCACTCACCTCCAGGTTACAAAGTAGCTTGCAGCTAAGCCTGCCACTTCAACAGATAAAGCAAAGCAGGTTACATACAGATTCTGTCAATTGACACAGCAAATGGCAGGCAGGGTACCTTCCTAGCTAGTGGCAGTGCTAGTGGACAGGCAACATACCTTATTGTACCCTGCTTGTAAGGAATAAGCAGCCAGCGGTGCTTCTGCAACATGCAGGCAACAAGATAAGCTTTGACCAAGGCGTTGTGCTAAAAGACAGGGCATGTCATTTCAACCGAGTTCAATCGGCCACAAAAGAAACAGAGCTGGCAAGAACCCCAGAGCAAATTCCATTGTACGCACCGCTTACAGTCTGGCTTACACTGCACACACCTTCTTTCATGCATTAGAAATGAAGTACTGTGCAACACGAATACGCATCACATTGCAGGGGTGAGTCGGGCTTCAAGTGATGAGGTGTCTCTTCATTACATTGTCATTGCCAAGAGGCAAATGCTCTTATGGGCAACACAAGAGCACAGAGGAAATAAATGCATGCTACGCCACTGTTGCTTGCAATGGGTATCAGATCTTGGTACCAGGCTCGCAACTCACGTGCTGTGGGATAGCCAGAAGGAGGCGGGGGATAGTGTGGGTTTGGTGCGTACTGTGGCATGCCATGACCTGGAGTTGCTCCAGGTGCTCCATCTGCAAGGCAGTGGCAACGGCAGAGCACGCAAGTGTGGAAAGAGCAAGCGTACGAAGCAGAGAGACAGGCAGCACCACGTATTGGTAAACTGAAACACAGCACCCATCAAGCATGTGCAAGGCATGAAGTGCCTGCGGTGCGGCAAGGTCCACATGTGCTTGCAGCTTCCAGAAGCAAAAACGCATGAGGTGATGCAGCCTTGCAGAAATGGCATGCATGATGAAGTTGCAGCAGAGTAAAAGAGGTTCCGCAAAAGCGCCTAGATCCACTGTCCTGCTGAGCATTATGCATTTTGCGTACCTGGTTTGTATTTACAGATTGGTGTAAACATGTTCACATGTACCACATATGCATAATGGAAGTTTACTGTAGCAGGCATGAGAGCTGACTATATTCTGAGGCGCTCAAGGTAGACATAAAAGGATTGACTGGCTCGGGGAGATAACTTGATCTACCGTACTTAAAGTATATCATCCCACAAAAATAATGTTTTTGAGGGGTGCGGGATGACTGCGGACACAGGAAAAAAAATATTCTTGAGCTTGCGGGAAAGTGCGTAATGATGAAAAATAACCATTTTTGAGGATTTTCTAGTGTGAGCGGAAATGAAGGCGCCAAAGCGCTGGAGGGGCACCAACAGCTGGAATTAGGAAGCTACTGATATCCCCAATCCCCTCCCAGGCAGCAGCATAAGGCAGGGGCCAGTCCTGGCTGGTGATTGAGCAGCAGCGCGCAGATGCGGAGCGCAAATGCAGCTTGCCTACAAGTGAAGAAGATTTTTATGAAAGCCAGATGTAAAAGCAGCATGTGCAGCTGGACCTCAAGCGTTATGAGAGGAAATGCGTTCTTTGGGTATTGTTGTGAAAGGGAGCAGTGTGTGCAGCTGGATTTTGTGTGCTTTTCAAAAGTAGCCATAGTTTTTGAATTGTATGGATTGTGTCTTAAACACCTCTGCAAGCAGGAGGAGTGCAACTACCCTGCTGCTATACTGCTGCTTTATGAATTAAAGTTTTAGGGCAAAGAGAGGATGATTGCCCTGCGGGAAAACAAAAAATAAAAAAATTGAGAGGGGTGCGGAATGATTACATTTAAGTACGGTATGTCCTTCCTTGAATTGAGCCTGTGCAATGAGCAAATAACCTCCCGTCACACCCTTATCTTGAATAAAGCTGCATCAGGTGAGCTGTAAAGACTCACAGGGAGCAGGTGGGTAGCCAGGGGGAGGGGCACCATAGGCTGGGGGGGGTGCGCCAAAAGGGGCGGGGGGATAGCCAGGAGGGGGGGCACCTGCACACAGAAATCAGCAGAAGGGATAAAAGCCAAAGGACACTCGAGTAATGGTAGCTCAGAACATGGGAGGAATGGGAGGGCATTGTTGGCTGGAGGCATGGAACCAAGATGCCAAGTCAGAGAGAGGGAATGGGAAGGTGAAGGCGTTGGGTATGAAGGAAGGCCGGGTCCCTAGGAGCTCCAAATGACCCCACAATTGCCATTGCTGCAATGCCTCCTCCATTTCCGGTTCCTTGCATGCACACCAGATGAATGCAAGCAGAATTGTGCTTAATTGAGCTGATGAGCAAACGTCTACGCCATCATTTGGTTGCTCACCATGAGGTGGTGGTGCACCATAGGGAGCCGGAGGATAGCCAGGAGGGGGTGCACCTATGTGCGCATGCCATGGAGAGAAGAAGATATCAAAAGCTGTGCCTTGACATATCATCACTGTCAATGGTAGCGTGCAGTGCCATGCTGACGCCCTACTTTGCTAGCAAGCTCCCCTTGTTGCACTTTGTGTGCCAGATTTGCGCTGCAGCTGATTTCATTTTCCCTCTTTTGAGGCACCCTCTACCATGCATGACACACACTTGGCAGTTGCACGCGGTTGTGCCTGCAGGCTGGTACCAAATAAGGTTGGGTTGGCAGTCCATGTGCAGAATTTACGATGAAACATGCAACGAGACCTAACCAAGGATAAGCATCTGCAGCTGCTTGCTGCAACTCACCAGGGGGTGGGGCACCAAAAGGAGCAGGGGGATAGCCTGGAGGAGGGGCTCCTGCACAGAGAGAGCAGCAGGCAAAGCTGGGCAGAGGCACACCACATCTCACCCAAGTTGTGCAAAGGGTTAAAGATATGGCTCAGCTACAAGGAGCATAAACGATGGGTCCAATGCTTGGAATGACAGGGTGCAAGAATGGTTTACAGAAACAGAATGTCGTTGCCAGGCATAGCCATCCATAGAAATGCATGCCTGTTTGCTTGTCTTTCTCGACACCAAAAGGCATCATTTTACAAACGGAGTGAAGGGCCATGGACCTGGTGTCAAATCGTGCACTCATGGCTGGAAAACAATTTGTTGAAGAGCCCCTCCCCCCCCCCCCCCCCCACACACACACTGTGCCTTCGTTCAGGCATGAGAGCATGGTCATTGTGCTCCTCCATAAAACCGCTGTCCTTGCAAGTATCCAGCACCAGACACGTAAACAGGATTCATCCTCGTGTACAGGTGTAGGATAGGGGGTTGCAGTCTCCGCTTCCATTTCCCACACTATTCATGCATGCTTCTCATTCTGCTACATGCTGCAACTCACCCGGAGGAGGGGCACCGTAAGGGGCAGGGGGATAGCCCGGAGGAGGGGCTCCTGCACATAGGAAAACAGACAAACGAGCAAGGATGTGGGCCTCAATATGAGCGCGATTGTGGTGACCGATCAAAGATGATTGCTTGAGGTAGAAGGAGAATCAAAGAGAGCTGGGCCATTGTGAGGCATAAGAGCTGGTTGCTTGCACTCACAACAAGCAGCGTAGAGTAAGCAAGTGCCTGCTGGATTGAGCTGGTGTCAGTGCAAACGATCACTGGGATTAATGCAAGCCTGATCACTGTTGCACAACCCACCGAAAGGAGCAGGGGGGTAGCCAGGTGGAGGGTATGCAGCCGGGGGGGCACCTGTGCACGAGCTAGGTGGGGGGTATGCTGGCGAGGGGACACCTGTGTACGAGCCAGGTGGGGGGTATGCTGGCGATGGGGCACCTGTGCACAAGCCAGGTTGTTTGAGGGGACGTTGAGTGATTTTAGGTAAAAGGGTATGTGAGGAAATGGATAAGGAAAAACTTGATTCGGTCGTCTTAATGGCTCTTTGGGTAGTGTCTTCTAAAGTCACCTTCGTCATATTAGAACCCTTTTTGAAGCTAGATCTTTGATGTCCTACAATAGCAAAAGCTGCAAGCAACAACTGGAGCATGTCACTGGTGCCCCATTGCTACAATGACCACTCAAAGACGGACACTGCCAAATGACCACCCCTCAGGTTTTGTGCCGACGCTAAAATCATCTACTGCCAGCTCTCAACCCCCATATACTTGCTAACACATTCCTCAGGCTTCAGCAGCAATGTGGCAGTGCTGCACTTTGCCTGAACTGTGTGGAGGAGCTGCACTTGTGCTTCGCGCGCGTGTGCACACACACATATACTCACAAAAACACACACAGGCAGACACACCACATGCACGCTCGCATGTTTTATGCATTCTCACCTGGGCCAGAGGCAGGAGGGTAGCCTGGCTGGCCTACTGATTGGGGATACCCTGGGGTGGCATATAGGGTACCAGGCAGAGGAGGGGGAGGGCCAGAGTGGGTGGAAAGCGGTTTTCTGGGCTCAGCAGCAGAGGCCTGAGGGGCACTGCTGCTGATGAGCACCCCCTTGCCTGTGGCCTCTGCCACCTTCAGCAGGCTCTGCAGCACCTGTACACAGAGGCACACAGCAGTCCAGATGAGGGGGAGGGGGGAGCACAGGTTAACAGGCAAAGCTTGATGGGTGTTGAGCTGCTGCTGGTGAGCTTCTCCTTGCCTGTGCCCTCTGCCTCCATAAGCAGGCTCTGCAGCACCTATGCATATAGTGGTGCGTGCAGAAGTGGTGCACCTATATATATATTTATATATATATATATATATATGCATGCGCACCAAGTGGTGCGTGCAGACCACTGTGGAGCAATAAAACGACTTTCTGTTGCCCATGGACATCCCAGAATTTCCAAAATCTGCAACTCAACTGACCCTGATGTGATAATTTGTTGGCACCAAGCAGCAGGGACGCAAAAGTGTTTTTATGGAGATCATGTCCGTACTTTGGCCGGGAGCCCTGGACCCACCCATTCCCCCCCCCCTCATAGCCCCAACCTGGACAAAACCTATAAATCTGCTTTACTGACACTCTGCTTGCTCATACAAAGTCATCACTACTTCGGAGTAAATTGCAGCTGACTCATGGGGCAAAAGTCAAATTGCGGCCACTCAGGCAAATGCGTTCCTCCAACACCAACAAATGGCTTCCAAGTCCACAAACGGTTTGTTTCATCCTGACTCCAATTTTGCAAGTGAACATCTGGCTTTGTCATATCCTGGAAGTCTCAAGTCATTTGTTACACCTTTCCCTTTACACCCCTTGTGGCTCAAAACCATGCGCAAGTGGCACTGGACTTCAAGTCATGCATGCAGACCCTGAATATCTCCATGAAACAAGTCCGACCCATGCAGCATATTCTCTTGAGATGACACAAGTTGGAGTGGGGAAAGGCCAAAGCAGATTGGTGCAAGAACACAAAGTGAAATGATGAACACATTTGTTGAGGATCTTGTGTGCTTTCTTTGTGTTGCTAGTGGTCAAATGCTCCACGAACTTCCTGCCATGTTATTTCATGTTATTTCATTAGTATTCTTTATCCCACAGATTAAGGCCAGGCGCTCCTTTGCACACAAGCCCACTGCAACTCTCTTTAGATTCAGGCGCTCCATCGCATTGCAAACTCGAAGGCACCTCTTTTAAGCCAGGCACTGGTCAGCCTCTTCACCTCACTAATATCAGCCGCTGACAGTAAGCAACAAGGATTCAGCTGGCCATAACTGAAACCCACCTTGCCGAACTGCACGTCTTTGACGGCATACCTCTGGTCCATGCGGTGGCACGCTTAAGTATGTTTCCTTGCCCTCTCAGCCTCTGGCAACAGTACGCAATGAGGAGTCAGCCAGCTCACCCACCTTGCCATACTGCGTGTCTTTGATGGAATTCTCTTGGTCCAGGTGCTGCCTGAGGTTCTTTCCATACTTGGCCATGTAGCGGTGGCAGATGGCGGGCATGGTGTGACGTTGCGTGGCGATCTGCAAGCCCAGACATGTTCCTACAGCTCTGGATACGGCTCTGGCATTGTCTGATGACAAGGGGCCTCCACAAGTGCCTCTATAAGCACTTTTGATACAAGGGCCGCAATTGGCATCCCTCTATTTGGCAAGTAATGCATTGCTGACAAGTTACCATAGACAATGGTGGCCCCAGGGCACACAAGGTGCTCTCTGCTTACAACAGCATGGGAATTTGTATAAAGCAGACACTAAGCTCTCCATGAGAAGCACTAAGAGCACAAAGCAGAAGCACATAGCAATGTAAGACGCAAGTTCATCTTGAGAAGCACAAAGCAGACACCCTACAAAACGCAAGTGCTCATAGGTCAGCACGCTTAGATCAAGGGCACCTACTTTGGCACCTGAGTGCTTGCTTGTGAAGCAAAGCCACTGGGAATCTCCACATTTGTTTTGCTGAGTGCACATTGATCAGCAGCCCAACTCTCCTACTGATCCTTCAAGTGAGGGGCACCCTCTCTTCTAGCACCTGTCATCAGACTGATCATGGGTGACGTTTAAACCTTTGCTGATCAAAGATGGCTCTTAGATCAAATCAGAAACAGAAAAGGTACCCTTAAAAGGACAGCTATCGCTTCCCTTCCCCACACTTACAATGCGGGTCAGGGTGTCGGTTTCGGTACCAGCCCCCCTGATGGCAGAGTTGAGCTCTGAAGCATAATAGCTGCAGAGAAGAAGCAACATAGAGGGTGAGCCATACTCTGCTCAAATTAGTTCCAGGTCATAAGTGCCATATCCAGCGTGCTGAAATCAATCAGATGGCAGGTACAGTTCAGCTCATCTCTCAGCGTTGGTGAGCTGGCTTTGGGAGTGGTAGGAATGGAATTTGTGCCAATGCTTGCAGCCATAAATGATTCACTCAGCACTGTGCCACAGACTCACTCAACACTCTGCCACGGACTCACTCAGCACTCTGTCACAGATTCACACTGCACTCTGCCATGGATTCACTCGGCACTCTGCCATGGACTCACTCTGCACGGTCCATGATCATCGCCTCCATGCCCTGCAAGGAGCAAGCAGAAGAGAGAGGAAGGGGCATATGACAAGATGCACACCTTTCCTGTTTTCTTTGAAACCAAGGCAAAGGCAAGATGTTGCATGGGCTTGCATGTCTGGTAGTGAGCAGGCTGACAATGAGTGATTGCACATAAGGCTTGCAAAGCATTTAGTGGCACATGCTTGGTTGGAGCAGGGCAAGGCTTGGCCTGAGTCATTGCACGTGGGGCTTAGCTTGGGTCATTTCACGTGGCGTTTGACATTTTTCATTGCACGTAAGGCTTGGTATGAGTTATTGGAGGTGGGGCTTGGCTTGGGTCATTTCACGTGGCGTTTGGCATTTTTCACCGCAAATAAGGCTTGGTGTGAGTTACTGCATGTGGGGCTTGGCTTGGTTCATTGCATGTGGGGCCAATGATGAGTCATTGCAAACACGCCTTGTGCAAAGCACTGCTTGTCGGACGAAAAGATGTCAACTACCTCAACACTTAGTGACTCACTTTTGCCAGCACACTCTTTGAAATCTCCTTCTCCACTGCTCGTTGCAGGGTGTCCCCGTATGCACGGCCATACGCCACATTCAGGGCTGACAGGTATCTGCAGTTGGTTGCCACACACAAGCGTATTGCTGCACGTACAAACACGTTGCTCAGAATTGATCAGGCAAATAGTGGAGCATGCAGATGCTCACAGACTACCTTGTCTCCATAATTTGGGGCCTCTCTGTACAGCGAGCACGGTGCTCACAACATTCACTCACGATGTCATGCACTTTGTCTGACTGCTGTAATATGGTGCCAACCAGAGAGACATCGCTCACACTGGACAGTTCCTACATCTGGTCTGCTTCAAACGCTGTACAAGACAAGAGACATTGGAACATGATCTACTTGGATTTGTAATTCTTGGCTTGCCCAAGGCAATCTTCTTGTAAGTCTCTGTATCATGGGATGAGGGCTGCTGCTGCTGCTGCTGCTGTGCCCCTTTCCTTTTCAGATGCTGCTGTTGATGCTGCTGATGACGACGACAACGATCATGATGCGTACGTGCACATAATCAATTTATGCAAACAATTACGTGTTCATGACATTGGGGGGCAGCAGCTTGTAGGCCTTACTTTCACACAGTGTGTGTCAACAAGACTTTTGGGGGAAGGGGCTTCACTGCCAGGCTAGCACTAAAGTACCTTGACTGAAGACTAGGCTAATCCACTAGGATAGCACTAAGGCAGCTTGGCTGAAGACCTTGTGATTTTAGCTTTCCATTTCACTGCCAAGTGCTCAGAGCCACAAGGAAGCCATCTGCCTCCTCACTCTCGACCACCTGGCCACAAGGTATCCATCAAAGACACAAGGAGGCTGCAAGGTAGCCTTGCAGAGCCATGAAACAGCTACCTGCCTCAACGTCCTCGACCACCACGCCACAAACACGCACACACGTGCACACACACACACACACACACACACACACACGCACGCACGCACGCACGCGCGCGCGTGCGCGCGCGCAGGAGCGCATTTCCCAACGCCTTCATCCCCTCAAATGCATCTTGTGACAAGATTCGCCTCTTCTCAAGAGCACCACACATTTCTTGCCCCTTAGGTGTCCATTGACTGACATGCATTACCTAATAAACTAAAATTGTGACATGAACCACCTCACACTCACTCGTTGTCATGTTTTGTGATGATCTTGACAAAGGCTGAGATGTCAGTGCTCCACCTCCCCTGGCCTGCATGTGAAATACAGCAGCATTTTCAAGGCAGCGAACCCATGGGGGGTGGTCCAAGGAACGCCCCGGCCACTCTTCATCTTGGTGATCCAAACCATTTCTTCAAAGGGGGCTGCCAGAGAGTTGAGCACAAGTGTCATTCAATGAGCACTGCATCGACTATCCTGGACATAAACAGGCTCATCGCAATGGCCACCAGGACACAAGCATACAAAGTGCACGTCTTGAGTGCTTCACATGGACCAGGAAAGCATGCAAACTGCACCTCAGCCCAGGACACAAACATACAGGGTGCCTCTGTGAGCGCCTTGATGATGATGTGCATGTGAGGGCCTCACACTGTGTCATAGTTAGGCCTCACATGGGCCACCTGGGACACAAGCATACAAGATGCACCTCACAAGTGCCTCACATTGACCACCCAGGACACAAGCAGTCAGGTGCCTCATGTTAGGGGCTCACACTGTGTCATAGTTAGGCCTCACAAGGGCCACCTGGGACACAAGCACACCTTAAGAGGCCTGAAGAAAAGGGAGGAAGCACTCGGTGCTGCTCCTAGAAAAAACGATGGCTGGAGCAGCCCAAACAGGAGCATGACAGGCAAGCCTGAAAATGAGTACTAGAAACCGTTAAGGAGGTAGTGTCACTGCAAGACAAAACTCATCGAGGTGCACACCTCTGACAATGATTCTACCTATCTCCCACATACCTACACACTGCCCCCCTTTACCACTGCAGGCCATGCCTACTCATGTCTGTGCTATGGCGCATGCTCTGCTCATTCACAACTTAGTGCCACTCCACCCCTTAGGTTCATTCCCAGGCTACTACAACAAGTCTTTGCTTTTGCAACCTCCTCGTCACATCAAACCCCAAATATCACGATGACTTCTCTCTGGAGAAGTTCGCTCCAGGGAATTGAGGGATGTCAGGCCCATCCACACATGCCCCCAGAGAGAAGTCACCATGGAAAATGAGACGTCAAAAGGGCCATGCAACAACAGACATTACAGGAGCTACCAAGCCATGTCCATCCTGTGCATGCTTCCCCAGGCTACTCACCTGCAATGTAAAGCTCTTTTACATCCCGGTTGATCTCATCTTGAGCAGCAGCCACATTCACATGACTTCTGGGGGCCTGAAGCGCACATAAATATCCTGAGGTTGTTAGTGCCCTCTCTCGAATGGAGGAACAATTGTCAGGGACCAGCACAGCCTCAACATTGTACCTCTTTGCGCTTAGCTTGACAGTCAAATAATGCATGCTCCCTACTGTGTCCAATTTCCCGAATATATATACAGATGTGCATGCAAGCCCTGACCACCCAGCACCCACATTGATCAAGCCCACAAAGAACTCCTTCTCCTTGCCGCTAGTGTCGTCAATGATGTCGGACTCCAGCGTCTTGGCATACATCCTTAAGTATGTTCTCTGCATGGGCAGCACATTTTTTTGGCACAACTATTTGATGACTTGTGTTGAGTGCTCAGGCAACTCTTTACGCTAAATCCATTTTGTCTTGTAGGTAAAGTGCAGTATGCATGGTTCATTCCATGTATCCTAAAGCCTCAAGAGTCAAGGCACAAATTTGAGGTACAATATTGAGTCAGGGCACAATGTTGAGGGATCCCACACTGTCGAGGTATGGCAAAATGTTAAGGAGACATGAAGAGTATGATGGCAAGTAGTTTGCCCACCTTGATGAGCTCCACTTCCTCCTTAGTGGAGTGCGCGAGGATATGGATCATGGCACGCTCGTCCGTGCCAAGGCCCTTCATTGCGAGGTACAGACACTGAGCAGCAAACTCCTCTCGAGTGAGCAGCGTGGCCACCAAGGCCATGCTATAGGCAGACTGGTGGGGCAGGTTGGTGGCCTTCTGGACAGCCTATGTATGCACATAGCATTGCGAACAAACGGTACTGCACATGCCAGTCAAAAGGCGATTTGGGCAAGCACATAATCTGTCAGCACAGCGCACCAGACTCCACGCAAACAGGTTCGCAGACATGCAGTTAACCAAAGGTGTACATCTTAAAGTTTTGTCTCTGGCAAACCCTGTACATCCTTCAGGTTTCATGTATTTGTTAAGAGCCTTGATTCATGATACGGAGACATTCGAGGACTTGAGTGTTGGAGATCCATGTTGACAGCCATTCAGGATTTTTAAAGAAGGACACAGATTTAATCCATAGACTTCAAATGTGCAGCTCTCAGTGTAACGTCCTGGATGAACAGATCCTCCAAATTTCTACTCCAAAAATTAAACTGTCCTTGAAAGATGCTGTTACACTTACGGTACGTTTCCAAAGGGACAATTAACAATTAATCATTAATTCAAAAAATGAATTAATTGCAAATCACGTTTCCAAATGGCAATTAATTAGTGCAATTAATGATTAAATTGCAATTAATTACGGCATTTCCTTTAATGGACGGGGGGGGGTCCATTAACCATTAATTGCTCGCAATTAATTCAGAAATTCAAGTCAACGCCTGATTAGGATACGTTAAGGAAATTCCTTTAAGTAGTCAACCCCTTACCGTCTACCCTTGTACCCTCCCCTCCTTCTCATGTACGCCACGTGTGCCCCCCCCTCCCCCTCCCTTTCATGTACACCTCTTGTGCAAGAGCCTTGCCCCTCCTGCAGCTGAAGGAAGCCTTCATATCTGCAGTCACAAATGCTGCTCCCGCGCACAGACCGTTCCACGCACACTGTGTGCGGGGTGGTTGACCACCAAAGACTAGCTGACTAATGACAGAGGGCCAGGCAGGAATTTCCAAAAAGGCCTTTGAAGGGTTTAACATAGACAGCCAAAGGCTTGAAAGAGGAACGCTTGTTCACTTTGTCAATGCATGCCGCACATCATGGGTCAAACTGGGGCCCCTGGTCAAATCCCCAGCGGAGTCAGGCAGCTTCAGGGGGTGTGCACGGAAGAGGCTGGCTTGGTCAAAAGCTGCTTGGCCATGCAATGGATTTCCAATAGTTGACCAATTAATTGCGCTCACAAAAAGGTTCAGAAACACAAAAGCAATTAATTCTGCAATTTTTTATTAAAGGCAATTAACAAAAGCAATTAATTGCGAATTAATTGCAAGTGGTTGGAAACGTGCCGTTAGTGCATCATCTTGTAACCCCCTTCCCTCATTTAGCCAAAAAACATGAAGCAAACCAAACGCTGTTGATGGGTTGCGTTCAAAAATGAACTGTGCAACATTTCTATGGTTGATTGATCAAGAGAGGTAAACCAAAATTTGAATGATTGAAGGGCGAGGGAATAATTGCATCAAATTGCATCAAATAAACCTTTTCGGCCACACCTAGATCCAACGCAACAAGAGCAACCCATCAGAAGACGGTTCATCTCGCCTCATGCTTCTGGTCATCAAGCAAAGAAGTCAATCCAGGATTTCCTTTTTGTGCGAACCACTTTTGCAAATCATCGTGCACTTAAGCACATGCAGTACCCAAAGAATCAAAACCCCTACCTCAATGGGGCACTTCTTATACTCCCTGAAGAAGGCCTGCCGCAGTTCCTGTAGGAGGATTAGTGCATCCACAAGTTGACGCATGTGCACCAGGATAGAATATTAGCTAATAACTGTGCTGGTACTGGAAATGTGTGGTGCACAATCACATGTGCTCTGCCTAGGGCTTTTGTGTGGAGCCCTATGTTTTTTTTTGTGCAGGCATGCATGTGAGAGGCTGTGATGGAGGAGTAGCACTGCTTGCATTCCTTCACAACACCTCTCATACACCCCTCCCTCCTCACCTGCATCTGCTCATTGGTGCGCTCATTTTCCGCAACCACATGAATCAGCAGTTTGTGGTCCGTGCTCCACTGCAAGTCAGTAATGGCACATCAGGAGGAGCAAAGTTAGGGCTAGAGCTACATAGAAACTACCAGACAGGTCTGTTAATTGAGCAAGCACGCTGGCGAGCTCATAACTCACGCTTGACTTTGTGGCCTTTCTCAGCAACTCTGCATCATGAACGGGATCAAACAGGGCAGGCATTTGGTGATGCCGCTCCACTTAAACCAAATTGAATGGGAGCCTTTCAATGCCCACCCATCAACAAACCACAAGTGTTAGTATCAGATACTGGGCTTTAAAAGCAAATAAGGGATGCCTTCCTCGCCCCTTCTCATTCCTCATCTACTCGAATCTAAGTCACCTTAGATAAGTGTAGTCGATGTTTCTAATCGTTCTGTTTAAATTTTGATACGCACAAGGTTTCTACCTGAGTCGAGAAAGCCGCAAGGTCGAGTGAGCAAATTTAATCCCGCTTGGAGGCATGCTCTTCGATGCAGCCCACGATGCAGAGCTACTCCGCAGAGCAACGAAACCAAGTGTTATTGAACGTGGTGGGGTGGATTTAGGACTGGCAGCTTCCTTGCAGCAGGGGGCAGCCTGACATGATGTCTCAGCCGGACTAATTAAGAGAGACACCTTCAGACACCTCTTAGAACATGTAGGATCTCACTGTATGTGTGCTCACCCTTGTAGTCACAGACATGCAAGCACACACGTACACACACACATAAACACACACATACACACACTAGGGTTTAGGGTTTAGGGTTAGGGTTTAAGGTTCACACACACACACACACACACACACACACACACACACACACACACAGACACACACGCACACGCACACGCACATGCACACACACACGCACAGGCACACGCACACGCACACAATCGCACGCACGCACGTGCGCACACACACACACACACACACACACACACACACACACACACACACACACACACACACACACACACACACACGCACGCACACACGCATATACACACATACACACTTACTCACACATACACTCATGAGGTATTTACATTCTGCCCGCAAAGGTGCTCTTCCCGCTCCTCATAAAGGGTTAATTTCCTGAATGAGCTCCAGCAGTGCATCACACCTTAGAACTTCAAAAACCAGGCTGATGTCCTAGAGGAATAGCCAAGTTTGTCTGAACATGCCTAAAATGAAGTGACTGAGTTTCTTGTTTTTTGCACTTCGTTCTCCTTGGAGAACATTGGACTGGTTTGGTTGCAAGCTACGCGGTGAAGGATCTTAGACACCTGGTACCTTGGCCGCGGCAGACCTTGGCTCTATAAATAGTGTTCCAAGGTCTTGTCCATGGAGGTTTGGAGAATGTTCCTACCACTTCAACTCTGAGTAAGCCCTCACAGAAGTGAGCGCCACACCAAATGCTTGACCCTTTTGTTGTACCTTGGAATCTTACAGGAATATTTTTACATACTTAATGATATGCTTGGAGTACTGCAAGGGCAGCCTGGCTTTGACCCCTTCAATATCTCGGCTTGTCAGGTAACTACACTGATGACAAGCACCTTTTTTGCTTCAGCAAAGCTGCCCTTGTTGGCAGGTACAGCTATGTAACCCTTTCTTAAGCAATTGAGATAGAGACAGGCGAATTCAGTGGAACCCGAATGTTTTAGTCACGGTGCGTGTCTTCTTTTCCCTGCCTGCTTGTGGTTTCCAGAAAAAAAATGCTCCGCAAGCCCTCTGGACCTGAGTGAACAAAAGTTGTGGATCTCACTGAGTCAGGTCTCGTCACCTGGCTTACTGGCAACAATTTTCTTCCCATCAAGAGCTCAATAGCAAAAAAAATCATGTATCATCATCGGTCTGCTCTTCCTACCAGCTGGCTTACATGCGAGAACGCTCACAATACGTATTCCCCTTACCCAGTACCCCAGTACCTTTACCTGGACTTAACCAAACATGTTCTGCAGAGTGTGGCCCATTCCTGTCTCATGTTCACACCCTCAAAGTTGAGCAAGCTACTTGGAATGACGATTTTTCTCCTACCTGTGAAAAGAAAAGAAAAAACTACGCAGGCAGTGAAGACACTCCCCGCATCATTTAAGGAAAAGAGGATACCTAGGGCCGAGGCACCGTGTATCCCATTCACCAAGAGAAACAAGAAAGAAGTCAATGGGGATCATGAGGGTTACTAGCACCTACCTACCTGTGATACCTGTGATTTTTTTTATGCCCAAGATGATGTGCAGGATGAGCAGCATGCTGTTTTCAAATGCACACAAACCACCCCAGGTTTGCTCTCTTCAGCTAATGCGCCAGAGGTGGACAACTCCCCTACATCGCTGGATATGCTGTTTTCCGGTTTTATTTCTCAGATCCGACCACCAAAAACATTATCATTTCATAAGATATAATGCCCGCCAAAAACGAGAAAGATCTTAGGACCCCAGATTACTCCTGGCCTCAGATCAACCCAAAACGGCCCATAGTTCCACCCTGGGACTAATTTCCATTTCCAAAAAGCAACAATATTTTACCTCCATTACCACTCTAACATCCTGCATACGCGAACAAAGGGGGAGAGGAGGTCAAATTTTGACCTTTTTGGCACCCCTTGTGCTGTATAATCTTCTCTAAGGGGAATGGCTGAAACCCCGTATTTGACCAACCATTGGGTCTCTTCACTCCATTTCTTTTGCAATGCTATTCTTTTGATAGCAGGACTTGGCAAAAAGGAAACACTTTGGTGCTGTAGGCAGTCAGGAATGGAGCCTTGGTGGTCAAACCTATTGTTGGACGTATTCCATTTTGCATCTTAACTTGAAGTGTCCCAGGTTGGGAGGAACGTGTGATGACATTTAAAAAACTGTTTTTTGGGGGGGGAGTTGTCCACCCCTGCAAAAGTATGCTTCCTAATTCTCTGGCCCTTTCCTTTCACTTAGCAACCCCTCTACAAATAAAAATCACACAGTGGCGTCCTTGGCAATGAAGGCACTGACGCACTTGCCCCCCGAGCAGCAAAAATGCCTGACATGGCTGACACCTTGTCATGTCAAATTGTGGTTTTCACTGAATCATCACAGAGCCTAGTGCGTGGGTATATGGCCTGCATTTAAGTGGGTTTCTTTTAGTGGATGCTCTCTTATTTAACCTTTAAGGTTAACAGACGTTCTGTTCCATTCTCCATCAAGGTTTGGCTCCGTTTTCATCATCCCTGGCCTTGTGCTAGGGGTGCTTGTCCCTGATCTTATGCTAACCTGTTGAGAGCTGGTCTGGACCTGGCATTCTCTGTGTGCTAGCCAGCACTGTGCAGCAAGGCCAGAAAGAGCAGCTCAGTTGAAATTATGCAGAGGAGGAAAGGGTTACACAGCTGTACCTGCCTACAAGCAGAGGAGCAGCATGGCCCTTTGTTGCATTTTTTTGGCAACTCTGGGCGCGTTGTTGTGTGGTAGCCCCACGCGGTCGACCACAACACCATTGGATACAATACCTGCTTCTAGAACAATAAATGGGCAGTAACAGCAATTCAGCATGATAATCTTACTCAACCAAGCAGAAAAACTTTTTTTCACCTTTACTGGCTAGCTACACCAACTAAAAAGACCTAACTCAAACACAGAAGAGCTTTGGCCCCTTCCAGCTTACAGGACAAATTAAACCAAAAAAACCCATGACAAACACAAGCTGGGGACACTAAACATGGAGACATTCAGCTACATAAAGTGGCAAAGCCTTCAGAGAGGATCAAATCACAAATCCACTGCAATTTTCAAAATCTGCAACACCTTCTGGTACATGAAACATTTCACACTAAAAAGGCAAATACATGTCATCAAATACCAAACAGAAACCCTTACAATGAAAAGCGTGCCAAGTATTTTCACGGCCACACTGGACCTGCTCTGTACTCCTAATGCGGAGTACTTGATAGCACTTCCCACACTCTGCTCAGATGCAAAAACCCACACATAAACAGAAAGCACAAAAATTGTGGAAATGAAGCGTTCAGAATTTGTGGTGAAAATATTAAGCAAAAAATAATAGCAAGCCGTCCTGATGCTATACTGATTACTCCCTATCATGCCAAACCCACTTCTTCTTCTTCTTTTTCTTCTTCTTTTTCTTCTTCTTCTCTTTCTTCTTCTTCTCTTTCTTCTTCTTCTCCCTGCTCACACCTTGTGTTACGCAGCAAGCATGGCACCTCACAGAGGAGAAGCATACGTAAACGCGTAAGACAGCCTCACCAATTGAATGCAAACCTGCGGCATGTGCACTTGATGGAAATCAAGTACTGTGAATACACAAGGCCTGGACAACAGTTTGGGGCGGCACAGCAGCAGCATGCAGACCTCTGTAAACTTATTAGTTAAAAAGCTGTGACCCTTCATCCCATTCTCCTGGGCGTTGGTGGGACCTCTTATACTGATCATACCCTTCTCCAGCTTAAACAAGTGGGACTAGACCACCAACGTGCCACTAAACTTGCTCGCAAACTTCATGCCCATTCTGTTTAATTTGCCAACAAGCTTGTTAACATTAGACCTGCTGTTGAAAACAATGGTGCTTCTTACAGCCAGGTGCTGGAACCGGGTGCTTCCAGTAAACCTCCCCATTAGCACTTTCTGTTTTGTAGCTTAGTGGTGGAGGGGACTCAAGGCTCTTTTGAGCCAATGTGTCTCCTTCTCCTTAATTGATGAAGGGAGTGTTTCAGAATTGACTCATATCATCTCCAGCATGAAAACTGAATGCCACAATGTTGCTGGAAGAATGATCATCAAAGCTCTTAGCAAAAGCCCTTGGAGAGCAGGTTTGGTTAACCTGGACATAGGGAGTGGTGATAGGTTGGCGCAGCACAACCTTCAAATCCCTGCACATGCATCAAACAGAATTAGACCCCCTTACCTCTTTCCAAGAAATTTTTCTAAGAGATCTAGACTCACCTCCAGCCGTCTTGATGCTATACTGATTACTCCCTATAAAGCCAAACCCACTTCTTCTCCTTCTACCTCCTGCTCACACCATCATGCGTTATGCAGCAGACACAACCCCACACTGAGGGCCACAACAGCCAACCGCGTGAGGCAACCCCACCAACTGAATGTAAACCAGCGGCATGTGCACTTGATTGAAATCAAGTACTGTGAAGACACGAGGCCTGGACAACAGTTGGAGGCGGCACAGCGGCAGCATGCAGACCTCTGCAAACTCATTAATGCAAAAGTTTTGACTCTCCACACCATCCTTTTGGGTGTTGGTGGGACCTGCTACACTGAGCACACCCTTAACCAGTTTAAACAACTGGGACTTGACCACCAACGCGCCAATAAACTTGCTCGCAAACTTCATGCCCATTCTGTCATGTATGCCAACAAGCTTGTTACCACTAGGCGTGCTATTGAAAACAAGAATACTTCTTGCAGCCTGGTTATGGAGCCGGGTGCTTCCAATAACCCTCCAGATCCCCATTAGAGTCTTCTTTTTGTAGCTTCGTGGTGGAGGGGACTCACGGCTCTTCTGAGCCAATGTGTCTCCTTTTCCTTAATTGATGTAGGGAGAGTTTCCTCTGCCTACGTAGTTTTTCTTTTCTTTTCTTTATGCCCTATTCCAGGAGTCTCTCAGTACTGCAGGCATCCATACCAATAAGGGATGAGCCAAACCTGCCTTTACTAAGGGCTTTTATACAGAGGCTAAGGCCCTCATGGTGCCTGTTGGTGTGCATGCCACTCATAGTCGTGTCTGAACATCTGAGGACAACATGATTAAGGCCTGAGTCATAGCTTCCTTGGTGTAAATGGGATGGCAGACAGAAGAACCGGAATATCTGGATGAGAGGGAGTTATGATGGGCACCAAGCTTCGGCTTAAATATGCTTCCTTATTTTCTGGTCCTCTCCTCTCTTTACCTCACTCTTCTAGTAGGGTGGCTCCCTACGTACCTGGCATTCACCATGTACAGTCTTATCACATCTCTTCTTTCGTAAATCAAAGCAATAACAAGCTTTTTCCTTTCCTACATGAACTAATGTTTTTTATGAGCAGGCTAGCAGTCAAACGTTGACTGGAGGCCTTCTTTTTTCTGTAACCTTCTGTAACCTTAATGCACAAAAGAAAGAAACAAAAGCCTACGCCAGCCAAAAGGCTGCGTGCATTAAGGGAAGGTTCCCTGATTAGCAAGCTAGAAAGGGTCTCACCAAAAATAAGATTTACGCTTGCCGTTTGGCTGCGTGCATTGCAGGAAAGATCCTCCCAATGATTCCCACTGATAGAGGGCATCTTTTTCCACCCTGGCCACAAGGAATCGATAATGCACACTGTTACCCAGCGCAGACTGATACTTTTCATCCAGACGGTTCCTTATTTGCCTTCTATTCAGCATGTCCAGTCTTGTAGTATGTATGCTTTATAAAGCCAATTTGGTTTCTACCCTGGCCTTAACATTTTGCAGCCCATATTCATTTTGCGGCACTTGCAGCATGCTGCTCAGGTCAAGCGCCCCAATGCATCCCCAAGGCTGCATGCAGCTTTTATTGATTTCAAGCAGGCATACGATACAATTCCTAGGGAAGCTCTTTGGACTCACCTGCAGCGCATTCGTATGCCTATGTGCCTGTTGGCTGTCATTAAAAGCATGTATGCTAATGATGAGTATATCTTGGTGGATGGCTGCAAGCAAGCTCGTGTGCGCCCCCATTATGGAGTTAAGCAAGGCTGCCCGCTTTCCCCCTTGTTGTTCTCCTTGTACATCAATGACGTGGACTGCTTGGCAGAAAATGTGCAAGGGGCTATTACAGGCACTAGCAGTGCAGTTCAGAGCATTTTTGAGGGTTCCGGGTAACCCGCAAGGCTGTCAAGTGTATGTGCGGGTTGCCCGCAAAGAGTCCAAAAATAGTTGCGGTTTTAACTCATGAAATTTTCCGCGCCTGGGGCTCCGCCCCAGGCGCAAATAGCGAGTCTGTTAATGTTAATGCCTTTGGGAAGCTTCATGTCCAACATGCACAAGTCACACACAAAGGGGGGGGTATTCGTGCATGCATACGTGCGTGTTGCGTGAGTGCGTGTGTGTGTGTGTGTGTGTGTGTGTGTGTGTCCGTGCATGCATGCGTGCGTGCGTGTGTGTGTATGTGTGCGTGTGTGTGTCCGTGCGTGCGTGCGTATGTGCGTGTGTGTATGTGTGTGTGTGTGTGTGTGTGTGTGTGTGTGTGTGTGCGAGCGTGCGTGCATGCGTGCGTGCATGCATGTGTGCGTATGTGTGTGCGCGGTTGCGCGCGCGCGAGAGGGCCTGCCTGCATGCATGCTTGTGCATGTGTGTGTGTGTGTCCGTGCGTGCGTGCGTGCGTGTGTGTGCATGTGTGTGTGTGTCCGTGCGTGTGTGCGTGTGTGTGTGTCTGTGCGTGCGTCTGTGTGTGTGTGCGTGTGCGTGTGCGCGCACAAGAGAGGGCCTACCTGCATGCATGCTTGTGCTTGTGCTTGTGTGTGTATGTGTGCGTATGCGTGTACATGTGCGCGCGTGCGCGAGGGGCCCTGCATGCATGCTTGTGCGTGTGCGTGTGTGTGTGTGTGCGTGTGCGTGTGCGTGTGTGTGTGTGTGTGTGTGTGTGTGTGTGTGTGTGTGTGTGTGTGTGTGTGTGTGTGCGTGTGCGTGTGCGTGTGCGTGTGCGTGTGCGTGTGCGTGTGCGTTCGTGTGCGTGTGCGTGTGCGTGTGCGTGTGCGTGTGCGTGTGTGTGTGTGTGTGTGTGTGTGTGTGTGTGTGTGTGTGTGTGTGTGTGTGTGTGTGTGTGTGTGTGTGTGTGTGTGTGTGTGTGTGTGTGTGTGTGTGTGTGTGTGTGTGTGTGTTCAATGCTCATATGGAAAGCATGCACCCAGCCAGTACCGGAAGCAGAACTTATAGATGTCTGTGAGGGCTGTTGTTGCTGCTGCTCCTGCTGCTGCTGGACAGTGCTTTCCCCCCTTCCTACTGCGCCCCTCTGCTGCCATGCCTGCTGCCTCTACCCATATTTGCCCGCAGCTGATTTTAAATATTTCCGGGCAGCCCGAAACTTGCAGGGGCGCGCCCCTGCAAATTCCGGTTTGCCCGAAACCGATTTGGGCTGGCCCTTCGGGCCAGCCCAAATTTACCTTTTTTTTTCCGGGCGCCGCGCGGGATGAACAGCACTGGGCACTAGGGACGTTCGAGTCACTCACATGCTGTATGCAGACGATCTGTGCCTCACTAGTAACCTTCCTGATCAGCTCCAACTGATGTTAGATAGGCTGCATACGTATGCTCAGCGGAAATGATTGGTGATAAGTACTGCCAAGTCTGAGATTTGTGCACTTTAATTCAAGGGGTGATAATGTGCCAGTTTTCACGTTAGGTGGAGCTCGTTTGGCGTGTGCAGACTCTTTTAGATATCTAGGCATGCTGTTCACAAAAGAACACAACCCGCAAGCCACTGCTGAATACGTGTGTGCCCCTTTCTTAGCTGGTTGTAGACGGATAAGGCAATTCACGTCTGAGCACCGCCTGACAGACAGGCCGCACACCATGCTCTGGCTGACTAAAGCATATGCTCTCCCTGCTAGCATGTATGCATGCCAGATTTTGGGCACAAGATTTATGAAAGAAGGAGCTGAAATGGACTGTCCTTTACAAACTGTGCACCTGTGCTTATTGAAGCGTATCCTTGGGGTGTCATGCTGAATCACCGTTACTGCACTTATGTTGTTCTCAAAGCAGGTAACACAAGGTTTTGCAACGATTCAGCAATAACCACGATTTGACGTGACAGGGGTAAAGCGCACCACTCCTAACTGGTCTGTACTGCGTGAGTGTGGGCATGAACCTTCACAGTTCTATTGGTTTCGCGCAGCAGTTAGGTTTTACAATGCTTTACTGCGCAGCAACAGCACTACACTCAGTAAGGTACTGCAGGCAGATGTTGAAATGAGCAGTCTTTCCCGTAAATGCTGGACCTTAGAACTTTTGGCTGCATGCACAGGCTTGGACAGGTGCAACGTGTTTACTCATTGTGTTCGGTCAGGGCAGCCTATAGTCATGAGGGAGTTTGTTGTTGATTTGAGAAAAAGGCTGCGAGGGGTGTGGAATGCTGATGCCTTGGCAGAAAATGGTGAACACATGAACAAATTAGCCAAGTATCATCACTGGATGGCACTTCCTTTGAGACCCTTGTCTGTTCATGGCGCGCCCTTTTCTGTCCCCAGGTATTTGTATCTTGATTTGGGCAAGCGCGCGCTGAGAAACATAGCACGTTTTCGCTTACATGCTCATACTTTAAGAGTTGAGACATCACTTTGGCAGGAGCGCACATCTGCTTGTGATAGGTGTGACCAAGGAGGACTCCAAGATGAAAAGCATGCCGTGTTCCTTTGTTCTTACGCTTCTGTGTGTTCTCTTCGGAGGACTTATGCACAGTTATTTTCTGACTTCCCCTCTTCTCATACAATTTTTTCTGGACGATTCAGGCACTTTCTACTGTTCTCAAGCTAGCTCTGAGGATGTTTCTCATTTCTTGCAGAAGCAAACTAATGAGACTTATCGTTTTATTTCCAATCTCATGGATATTTTTTGTGCAGTTGGAACAGTTGAACAGGCCGAGCAGCCAAACTACCTGGCTGAAGGTCAAACCCCATTGTAACTTGTAACTTAAAGCCAAAATAATGACAGGCTTGAACCAATTCTGCATGAACTTCCTCTTTTTTTTGGAAGGCTAGCAGTCAGTCGTTTCGATAAGGTTATATCGTTATGTCCGCCTGTGAGGGCAGCTAAGCAGAAACACTAAGGCTTGTAACCAGACCTGGCCAAAAAAAGGCACTTTTAAAAGACATGAAAACAAACCTATTTGTTGCGGTCTGGTCAGTAAGTTGTTTTGACTGGAGGCCTTCTGTTTCCTGTTACCTTGTGTAACCTTCATGTCGTCTTCTCCCTACCTAACTCTGTCTTTGATTGATCCTGTGCAAGTCTGCTCTGCAGCTCCTTTGCTGCGTCCAGACAGGTCTGCCTGTGTATGTGCTCCCTCAGACCTTCGTCTTGGTCTTTGGTTTTCTCTAGCCTCCCTTGCTCTACTTTTCCACTTTTAATTCATTGCTTTGTCTGATTGTAACAACAAAAACAACAACAACAACGTCCAGAATAAGACATGGAAAGGGTAACTTTGACTCAAAATTTATAGAGTGTGTCCATAAGAGCACAAGGAAACGCCTGCGCGGAAGCAGTCATGCTGGTCTGCAGGGCTGCAGGGTGAGCAGTGCGCAGGTTGTTGCTTGTCGTCTCGAAACCTTGATGGTAATTCACTGCTGCCCCTGCTGCAGGCACATCAGATGCGTGCATCCCCCTGCCCCCCACCTGCCTAAAAACGTGCCTCCTTGCAGGGGACCCTGCCCTGTCGGTTCAGCCCCTTCCCATGATACTTCCTCAACCTAACCGTGGCGCCATCCCCCAGTGTTGATGTCATGCTTTACCACTCCTCTTCATCATTTTTTACCTCTGATGGACATGACCCACACAGCTTGTGTGCTGCTCTGGTTGCAGCCAACTTGTAAGGCAGCAACATTCATGTAATCCTGCCCTCTTTCCTATTCACCTCCTGAAGAAGAAGATGAGGAAGGGCTGGCGCTCCTGGCCTTCTTCTTTTTACTCTTCTTTTCTTTTTTATCCTTTTTTCCCTGCATGGCAGAGTTTAATAAGGCGCTGAGCAGAACCAACACGTATGCCCTTGAGTCAAATCAAACAAGCTGCGGAGGCCAAGAGCACTCATCAAAAGCAAAAGCTGCAGGCCATACTTTTTGCACTTGCTTGCATTGGCTCCTTACCTTACTCTTCTTCTTTTTGGCCTGCATGTGTGTGTGTGTGTGTGTGATACAGGCACTTCTTTCAGGTCAAGTACAAATAAAGAACAGCAGAAAAGACATGCTGCTTTCTGCCCTGTTCACGGGGAGGCCAACAAAAATCACAAGTATACAAACACGGCACTTTCGCCTTCTGATTTGCAGGGTCACAGCACCAGCAGATAGGACAGAGGAGAGAAAGAGCAAGAGACATCATTGTAATACCCCATAGTTTCAGGGAAAGCAAAGAGGCAAACCAACATCGTCAGGATCAATCAAAAATGCGATTAGAAACAAAAACACAAGGAGCCCAGACTCCTCTGCTTCCGCACCTTGTCGTTGTGCTTCCTCTCTTTTGACTTCGCCTTTGCTTGTGCTTTTGCCTGCAAGCATGTGTTGCAAAGAGAGGCATCAGAACCATTCCGGGCTTTACAATTGGTCATGGCTCTGCTTGGCTTAATTTGTGTGCCTTTGCTCCTTGTTTGCTTCGAGCTTTTTGTCACCGTGTCCAAGCTGTTGCCTTGTGCCCATATTTTCTAAAGCTGTTTATTCAGCCTTCTGTCACTGTTCCCAACCCATCTGTTCAGCCTTATGCCGCAGCTTTTCCCAACCTGTTTATTCAGCCTTCTGCCGCCGTCATTAACTAATTGTTTAGCCTTTTGTCGCTGTTCCCAAGCTGCTGCTCAACGTGACTGTCCCCAACCTGATTAAGCCTTATGCCACTGTTTTTGAGTTGTTGCATTGTATGTAGTTGTTGCATTATACCGTACGTCCACGACCAGTTCGAAAATTAATTAATTCTGGAGCCAAAATTCGAAAATTTTTATTAATTATTGCCAGGGCGTTCGAACCTTATCCGAATTGGAAATTAATTAATTCTGGGGCTCAAAAGGGCTTGTGCGGAAAATGGCCTCCCAGGCCCCCAGCTCAAGCTCCAACCCCCTAACTAGGTGGCTTCAGCCTGTATCTCCCACCCAGCAGCTCTTAGCGACCCAAAACAAGCTTGCCATGGCCCAGGCATCCAAGAAGGGGCAGCCAGTACAGCAGAACCCTGTGGGGCGTCCTCCAGGTGACAGCTCGGTTGATGTTGCATGCATGGGCTCCAGTGTTAGTGCATGGGCTCACTGTACGGCAGTGACAGCTTGTGGATTGTTTAGGGTTGGATGCTGATGGTGAGGTGTGTTCTTCTCAGGGAGCAAAAATGCGCCCAAGCCTCTCCTGCCCCCTCCAACAGAGCTCCTCCAGTCCCCTCCAGCAGCAGCAACAGTCCGGCAGCAAAGCTTCCATCAGCATCACCATCAACAGCAGAGGCAGCAGCAGCAGCAGCAGCAGCAGCAGCAGCAGCAGCAGCAGCAGCATGGATTCGAATTGGGCATTCGAACTAAGAAATTAATGCCAGTAAGAAGTCTTTCAAACCCCATTCGAATTAAAATATTAATTGTGGGACCTCCATTCGAACTAGATTCGAAATTTTTATTAATTTTCTGAAGGGGACCATTCGAACTGGTCGTGGACGTACGGTATATGTTGTTCCCAACCTGTTGAGCACAGTCCCCCTTACCTGTTCTAAGACTGCCAAAGCCTCTTCCACTGAGCCAAACGTGGATGGAGGCGGAGGAAGGGACTGGGAAGGAGGTGGCGGTAGCGGCAATTGCTGCTGCTGTTGTGCACTTGAAACACCTGCATAAGGAAAGAGAGGATAAAACACATGCAATATGTGCAGAACAAAGCATCTGCGCAATTTCCAAAAACTCTGTGCATGCACCTCCATTCTGAATAGAAAAGCCATGAGCTTAACTGCAAGTTGGTGTCCTTCTACTCGGACCAACCCCTTCTCCCAAAACACTTGCATATCCACCACACCCACTAATTCACGTGCCCATTTGCACTTATGTGTGTGTACGTGCGCACACATGCTTGCCCTTGCGTGACCTGGCCCAACCTAATTATCCAACCTTTCCCACCTGTCCCTGATGACCAAACCCACCTTTTCCTGATGTCCCAGCGGCACCCTCATCATCCTCAAGGTACTGGTACCTGCCTGTGTGGTCCCCAGGCATAAGCTTATCATTGCCTGCTAGGTAGCCCCTGCAAGGGAAAAAAAGAAGGGACTAAACAATTTGCACTTGCCATTGCGGTCCCCAGGCATAAGTTAATCATTGCCGGCTAGGTAGCCCCTGCAAGGAATAATAAAGAAAGAATTAAACAATTTGCACTTGTTATTGTGGTCCCTAGGCATAAGCTACCCATTGTCGGCTAGGTAGCCCCTGCAAGGAAAGAAGGGCATGAGCTCATAGCCTGCAAGGCGACCTCTGCAGGAGGCAAAGGAAGGGGGGCTCTATACACAATTTCCGACTTCCAATAACTCATTATTAAATGTCTAAAAAAACCAACTGTCCAACTAAGCTGACCACTGCCATGATGGACGTGCTCTTGAGCAGGGAAAGTGACAAGAATTATATGAATTTCATTCTTAAAGTGACGAGAATTACATGAATTTCATTCTTAAAGTGACGAGAATTATATGAATTTCATCCTTAAAGCCTGCGGCCCTTGCCTCCCAGCAGAGTGGGGGAAGCGAGTAGCTGATTACACCTGCATGGCAACAATGCAGCACATTCAGGTCAGCACACCATCGGAGTGCTGTTGTGTGCAGGCGATGGCAGTCTTCTGGTTGAGTGATGCAGTCTTATTCTAAGAAAGAGACGGTAAGCCTTTCAAAGAATGAAGACTCAACTGCCCATAACCATTGCTATGCAGTCTTTGGACATTCAAGTACATTCAAGAGCACAATCTTTACAGCAAGGAGCAATGTGTGGCACAAAGACAGGACTAGACTCAGCCTGTGGTTCTAACCCTTATTACCTCAAATGTGGGGTAAGTGGAGTTGTATCCAGATGAATTCCTGTCTACACGTGAAGATGTGAAAGGGGCACACAGGCATGCAAGCATGCAAACGCAAACATGTGCACGCGCACACACACATGCTCGCGTATGTGCACCATGTAAATCACATACGCACCATTCAACCTTGCCTCCAGATTTCACTGTTCCGGCACTGGACCCTATGGGGGCAGCTCCACCTCCAGGAACGCCCATCCCTCCTTCAGTACCTCGTGGCTTGTAACTGGGACAGTGCGGATGTTGCAAAGTGGATTTCTTTTCCAAGGAATGAACGTGAATGCGTGATAAGGATTTGACTTTTATTGTGTAGCCAGAGCCTTGGGCTGTAGGCCAACCTTTATTGTGTGACCATGTGGGAGAAATATGCACTCATGAAAAGGAAAAGGAAGCAACGAATGAAACAGGAACGGCAGCAAGGCAACAAACACCTGGGAAATGTCTGCAGCGACTTATGATCAGGGGACATTCAGGTCGGGACAGAGGTATCTCGCAAAGGCTGTTTCTGTGCCTGTTTCAAGATTGTCAGCACGCATTGCTTCAGCAACGGACAGACCTAGGCAACACAAACATGCAATGGCATTAAATTAAGCTTATTTTCATTGATATGTGATACTTGCACAATGAAGTCAATTTTCATTTCATTTTATTTTCATTGTATATGTGATGCTTGCACAATAAAGTCAATTTTCATTTTTATTTTTTCCATTGTAATATTTGATGCTTGCACAATGAAGTCAATTGTCATTTTATTGTCATTAAAATATGTGACGCTTGCACAATGAAGTCAAGCATATCGCGCAGAATTTTATCACCGTGCATAAGTATCGCTATTGGTCCTGTGCAGTGACTGCATGCACAGAAAATACATGTTCATTTTGAGGTTCCGCGGTTGTGCGTGATATTTAGCATTTTAGAACTCAGCATATGAGTGGTCAAGAGCCTGGCCTTCCCCTCAGCACAGCCCTTCCCATGCAGCAGCCTCTCTGCAGCACTCCTCTTCAGCAGCAACAACAGGGGAGAACACATGCACGGCCAGCAGGGGTACCAGAGGGACAGAAAGTAGTTGAAGCATGCTGCGCAGTGGGTAGGGGAGCCCCAACGCGGCAATTATGTTAAATGAGTTTGTCCTCATGGGAGGGGCTTTAGCAAGGTCATGGGGAGGGGGAGGGGAACAAGTAGACATGTTTGCATGTTCATGACTGGCAGGCACCTAGATGGTTCAATTTGTAGAGTGAAACGCATTGTTTTGAACAGACCCAATGGTTCAACATGTAAAGTAAAACTAGTTCTTTTTTAGGGGTGCCGTATGAGTTTAATGTTGTGCAAGAGTTTAGGGGTAGCAGTGACAGGGCGATTGATTCCTACCCATTCCAGTTGTTTACCTTCTGTCAGCTGCTATCTGAAGTGCTAAGCTAACTAAACTAAGCTATTACTTTCATCAGCGGCATTGGCAGATGGAATGTTTCAGGGCGAAGCGCCTCTAGGTTCTGAATCCTTCTGTTGAAGTTGGTACTTAACTGCCCAGGCCCACCATTGCACCCCCATCTCTGATACTGTGTCCAAGCACTGAAAACAAAATTTTCTTGGCACCTCTGCAACGCCAGGGGCAGGGAAAGGCTGTGGCAGATGCAGATGAGAGGCTGCGGCTGATGTGAAAGGGCGTGCTCATTTTAAAGCTGGAAAGAGGGGCAAGCAGTCCTGGACACGGGCCGGCCAGCCCACGCCCGGCCTGAAACGTTAGATGCGTACGGAAGAGATTATTTATGATTATTTTTGCCTGGGTTGCCGCGTAATGGTGATTTAAGGTCGAGAGTTAAGTTAGAAAAGCACACAGGTTTTGTGATGGCCACCTTGAGCCCACGTAATACCACCAGTTAAAAACATCTTCATCAGCATACTAGCACGTGAGTAATTGCCGAGTTCAGGGCCAGGGAGTAGCTTCCTCAAAGACTTTGGGGTACAAGTGTGGGTCAGGCAAGTTTGTTGCAGGGTCAACAGATTAAAAAGATCAAAAATACGATAGGCTTTACAATATACATTGTAACCAATGAGCACAATGGGCATATACTCACACTTCATTCCTAGTGCACGGCCTGCTTGCATTTCCCAGAGGATTTTGCAGGCCTTTTTTTTTTTTTTCGTTTTGGCACAACCGAGATTTCAATACTTCGAGGGAAATCCCCCTTTATGAGAAGTGCAACTTTAATACTTTGCCCCCCAACCAAGCCCGCAGGCCTCGCGGCAAGGTTACATTTACTTCCCTTACTGCTGCACTGTGCTGTGCCTTAGCGCTTAAATTACAAGCATGACTCCATGTTCATCACCTGCTCATACGCTTTGCATGCCAAACAGTCCATTAAGCAAGAAAGTTTTAACATCTGTGCATTTTCAAATATTCAAGTTATGAAAATCCAAGGGTCCCATGGTCCCGCCAAGCAGACTTCGCGTAACAAACATCCCCTCCTAGCCCGCATCCTCCACGCTTTTTTGCGTCTAGCCACCTGCCAATTGCAACAGGGTCTAGGGAGGACATCAAATCAAACTCTATGCTTGTCACTGTTGCAGGCACTGGAGCCTGCTTCTTCCATGCTGGCTCATGCTCAAATGCGCTGCTGCACCCACTGTGCAGCTAATGCTGCTATCCCACTCCTCAAGCTTGTCAGCATACCCCTGCACCCAGCAAGCCTCGGTCCAGACTGTTGCTCACTCCTTGCTTAAAAGGACGACTTGCATTGCATTGAGCTGCTAAAACGACGACTTTGTTGCTGCTGACCGCTGATGCCCGAATCCAGGTCCCTTCAGAGGTTTGAAAGGGGGCCAAAATGGTCGCCCTTCGGGGCACATCACTCATTTTAATAAGAATTTCAGCTTTCGAAATCCCGGATTTTTATACTATCGTATTACTTATACGCGAAAAAGTAAGGCCTGGGATTTTGGTACACTGACTGGCAGTGCAGCCTGCTTGCATGGTTTCATTCAGCAATGCATGCCTGCACTCACCCAGCGATGAGCAACTGCACACATGCACATTGCACTCACTCAGCAACACATGATACATGCATGGCTCTCACTCAGCAATGCGCAACGCATGCATATGCATGGTACTCACTCAACAAAGTGCAACACATGCATACCGTAAATGATGTGGATGATTCCGCACTGAGAAAAATATTTATTTTTCGAACCCCGCCTTAATCCCGCAACCCCCTTAACATTTATTTTTGGGTGTCCTGCATGATTCTGCAGGGGCAATCAGCCCCTTTTTGCCCTATTCACGAGCTGTGTATGAAATCCCTGGGCTGCACATGCTGCTGCTAAAAACAGAGACCTGCTCACTCCCTTCCACTCTCAGAAAAATGTTGCTCTTCAAAAAACGCATAATGGTCATCTACACACACTGCCCCAACAACCTAAAACAAAAATTGCTAGTACCCCACGAAGAAAGGTGGAAGAACTCACAGTCAGCATTAGGTCAAGCTGCAAATGCTGCTAGACATGTAGGATACTCATAAATATGAAGACCAACCCAGGAAACACAATCCCCCTCAATACTTGAGGAACGCAGCTCTGCATTTGGTCATGCTGCTTGATCAACAGCTTGAACTGATTGGCCTGTGCCTTCTGCTACTGCTCTTGCTCCTATTTACTGAGAAAGGGAAGCTCCTAAAAAGAAACATTTTCAAAATCCCGCACTTTCCCGCATGCCCAAAAGTAATTATTGTTTCTGGTGTCTGCAGTTATCCCGCACCCCCCAAAAACATTATTTTTGCGGGATGATATAAATTTTAAACGGTATGCATGGCACTTAGCAATGTGCAGCGCATGCATGCATGAGCAAAGCGTGGTCTGTGCAGAGTCCGGGTTGTCCCCGGCACTGCATCTCTAATGTCATTACAGAAATGTCCGACATCACTGATTTCCAGCGTTGCTTGCATTTTTCCACATGTGACATAATGCAACTTTTTATGCTAGGGTGCCAGGTGTTTTAAGATTAAATTATTACAACAAGCACACACTTCCAGTGTGCTCCAAGAATGACAAGCTAAGTTCAATCCAAAAACAGGAATGGAAATTGATTCATTAAGAAACCGTCTCGCTGCAGCGTCAGCGTCATAAATGGCAATAATTCAAGAGCTCCATTTCTGAGGAAGGAAGTTATTTCTCTCAAGACAGAGAGCTTGGTAGAGATTTCAAGAAGAGACAGTTCCTAGCTTGTGGAAAAAGGGTAAGCATTGGGTTATTGGAGCAAGGTTTGTTACTCATAGACCCTCCTGACAAGGGTCCTCCAGATATCAATTGCTGCTGCTTCGGTGCGCAAGCTTGCAGAGAACTAATGATGCGCTATTTTGATGATGGGTGATTCGGTCGGCAAAAGTAGGATGGCAAACAGAGATGTCAGAACATTTGGATGGTTATGCATGGTGCTTCATTGGAGTCTCTCTTTCTCTTAGGGACGTGACTTCACAGGGAGACAGACCATAAGAGGGGGTCAGTTGGCCTACACTGCAGGAAACATCCTCCCTGCATTTTCCCTGCATATCGAATCATGCCAAGCACCTTACATTCCCAAAAATGTGTATAAACAACCTTACTTCCATCATATTCACTTCTAAATGTTCAGGGAGATATGGTTTGAAGGTCAATTGTCGACCATTTTTGGCACCCCTTGTGCTGCTCTTTAACGAAGGAAACGGCTAAGACTGCAATTTCATCAACCAATGGGTCTTCACATGCCATTCCTTCTGCAATGCATTTTATGTTTTCGGTAAATGGACTTTGGATCACGAAAAAATGACTTAAATTTGTGCAGTGAGTTACGACTTGGAGGGAGCTTAGTAGTAGAAAGAGGGTCGCATCAAATCAGGCATGTCCACCCCAATTGCCACCTCTCAAGCTCTAGCCCTGTGAACAGCGCACAGGAAGTTAGAGATGTGGAAAAAAAGGACTAAATGTATGTAGCAAAGTTTAGGAATTACTTCTGTTCTAATGATAATTGTTTTAATTTCTCACCTGAGTTTCTCCCCTCCATATTAAATTATTTCGTTGGCATCAAGGAAATTAAATTTACTCTTAATTACTCAGAGCATATTTTAGATACAGAAGAAATAATTGACGAAAACAGGTAAAAACATGCGTGCTGCTTATTTAAAGGAGCACGCCCACACACCTGCACACCCCACAAGCAAGCAGCACACATAGCAATGGCCTGCCTTACCGCAAATTTGTGGGGTCCAAGTCCTCGCCTGATGCCTGGTCGACAAGTTTGATGGAGCATTGGATCTGCATTGGGTAGACATGGAACCCAACAGAGCTTGATGGATGTCCAAGATCCAAGATTGCTCACCTACCCTTGCACATGCAAGGTTGCATTCATACTCTTTCTCAGACACACACACACTCTTAATGGGGTTACACCGTTTGATCATGGCATGTATGTCCAGTACATCGAAGGTCTTTCAGTGGGCAAGGGACAAGGATGTGCAAAAGCAAGGCCATGGAAATTCCAGGCTCCGGGAAGAGCGCAGCAGAAGGTGCATCGTCAGGTGTGTCATGGCTTTTAGCTTTTAATGCTTCTCTGGGCAGAGAGAGCCAACAAACCCATGCAACGACCCTGCCAGAAAAAGTTCACTGTGTCATCAGAGATTGTCGGCATGCAAACCAGCACAGCGGCTTCCCTGTGCTTGCTCCAGGCGTCCACACAAATATTTTCAGGAACCTCCCACAGCAATATTCCAACATCAATCACCTTTGGGCCTCTGCCTGTGCCATCATCTGGGATCACCTCCACGACCTGGACACGGGCAGGACACACGCGGCAGTCCCAAAATTCAGCAAGAGCATCCATACCCATGCAGGGAGGGACCTCTGGAGTGCATGCCTATTTACATATTCAAGTGCAGTTTGCGCATTTAAAGTGCCTGCCTGTATTCAAACCTTGCAGGGAATGAACTTTGAAGCACATGCCTGTTTAAAGGCGCCAGGAAAGGTGCGCTGTTCGATGCATTCCAGAACATGTATCATGCTGCATGGAGGCCTTGATGACCGGGCTGTGGTTTGCATGACCATGCTGTATGATGTGGTTCGTATAATCCAGGCTGGATCATGGATTACAATCACACAGCATGATGGTGTGCACGATCGAATTGTATGCTTTGCATGACCGTACTGTGGCGGTGTGCATGACCCAGTGCGCAACATGAAAACTTGTTATCCCACATCGTACAATGGTGCGACTGCAGGGGAGGGAGACGTGGCCCATTGGCCTTCCACAAGAGCAACAGGCCCTTGATTCACTTGAAAGCCTGCTTGGCTCTTACATACAGAAGGGAGCAATCAGCAGGCAAGCTCAACCATGCGCTGGGTATGGCACAGATGCCCTACCATCCTTTACATGGCAAATGCCCCTATTGGAATGGCGCATGATAGGATGGGAATACATGTCGCAAAATTGGTCACGCTTTTGAACAGACATCGACACGGAGACGCCAGTGTCGCACCTGGTATTCAAGCCGTTACGTGCCTCTTTGTTGCAGCCGCAAGCTAAACAGTTACAGTGCGTTGCTTGAGTAAGTAAGGAGACGCAAGACATGGAAACAGCATGCAGTGCCATTATGACCGCGGACCCTTACACACATGCAAAACTGCTTGCACAAACAACGATATCCTGGAATACCTGCCTCGGACCGACCACTGTCTGTGTGTTGCCAGGACGCAAAGCAAGCCCAATGTTGCTGCCATTCATTTTGTTTTTGTGCCACATGGAACCGTGGCCTGACTAATGGCAGGCAGGAAGGCAGCAAACATCTGGGGCTGCACTCGTGGCACGGCACCTTTGAGCACTCGGTGCCACACAGAGGACACATACACAAGCTCAAGTCGGAAGACCCAGCTCCCTCTGTTCTCTGTCCTTCCATGCAAACCTGTGCACTCCTGTGTGACCCACCTTCACGTAGACTGTTTCCCCAATGCTCACCACGCCTGTCTGCATCAGCAAAAGAAACTAGGATGAGTGCATTCCTCATGTTGATCACTTCCAAGTACACCGCATGACCAGTGTTGAGCACATGCATGCTGCGAACGCATGCAATGGTACAGGCTGCAAAGGCATGCGATGGTGCAGGCTGCAAAGGCATGCAGGTTGCAAAGGCATGCGATGGTGCAGGCTGCAAAGGCATGCATGATGTAAAGGCATGCAATGGTGCAGACTAAAAAAGCATGCATGATGTAAAGGCATGCAGCAGTGCTCTTGGCAAGCCTCCCTGATGGCAACAGGGTATCCAGCCCTGATGAACAGCACGAACGTTGGTGGGTAGCAAGCAGACAAGTAGCGCCAGAGAAGAAGGCTGCGCAAAAGAAGTAGGCACCTTTGCCCCAATGCATCCACAGAGGCATCGCATGGCATATGAGCACACAGCATCGCTTGGCATATGAGCACAAAGCATCACTTGGTGTATCAGCACACAGCATCGCATGGCATATGAGCACACAGCATCGCATGGTGCATGAGCACACAGCATCGCTTGGCATATGAGCACAAAGCATCACTTGGTGTATCAGCACACAGCATCGCATGGCATATGAGCACACAGCATCGCTTGGCATATGAGCACAGAGCATCGCTTGGTGCATGAGCACACAGCATCGCTTGGCATATGAGCACACAGCACGCAGCGACAACGCAACGACATCTGCCGGTGGGCAGCAACGCAGCAATGATGCAGCATCTGTATGCGTGTGAGTAGCACGCAAAGAGAGCTGCAGTTTTGAGAGCTGAACAGGAGCTCCTTCGTACGTGCTTCCCCACCAGCTCTGCCTTTTCCCATTTTATTACCCACCAGCTCTGCTTTCTTGGATTCATCACTGTCCTCTTTCGAGAAGCTTATGTACGAAGACACCTGCGCGGAGGCGCACAGAAGTTTGCCAGTGCTCAGTACTCTTGCGGTGAGCGAATACACAAGCACATACACTCTTGTGCTAGCCTGCCTGTGTTTGTGTATGTGTATGTGTGTTATTGCCTCTGTGTGCGTGCGTGCTTGTGTGTGTACGTGTGTGTGTATGTGTGTGTGTGATCCTGTGGAAAATGCCAGAGCGGGACAACTCCCCCACATCGCTGGAAAAATGCTGCCTGCCAGGACCATACCAAGGGTCAAACAACCAATCGGTCAGTACCACTTGGATCTGGACAGTCCACGCCTGTGCACATGCCATGGACACACACGCACCAGCATTCCACGCTCCAACCTTGCCTCCGCTACACAACCTAAAGCACATGCTACGGCGTTTTGATTTGGCTTGTGTTTTGTCCTATGCTCTGGCTATTCCTATGCACACGCACCCCGACATGCGTGGCTCAACCACCTGGCTGCTGTGCGCGAGCCCAAACTTGTGGTAGCTTTGCAGCTCAACGGTCACAGTTCCACCTTGGTTTGGCTGCTCCTGTGTGCATGCACCCTGACAAGCAGGGCTCGCTCACCTGGCTGCTGTGCACAAGCCCATACTTGCGGTAGCCTTGCAGCTGCACAAACTGCGGCCAAGGACATGTAGTGTGCGCTTTTTCCTGGCGCACAACTAAAAAACAATGAAACCATGGGACCGAGGGAAGGGGGGGGGGGCAGCATTGTGGCGGAGAGGCACACACAGCTGGTTGTGGCAGGCAGACGGTGGTGATAGTGGCAGTGACGATGGCAGTGAGGCACACACAGCTGGTTGAGCCAGCCAAACAGTGGTAAGAGTGGTGACAGTGGCAGTGAGGCATGCACAGCTAGTCGTGGCAGCCAGACAGTGGTGAGAGTGGTGACAGTGGCAGAGAGGCACGCACAGCTAGTCGTGGCAGCCAGACAGTGGTGAGAGTGGTGACAGTGGCTGAGAGGCACACACAGCTGATGAGTAATCGAGCAAGCAAGCACCTAGGAGCACCTCACACCACACTCGGGTGAAGTAAATGAGCAAGTTGTGACGTAATCGAGCAAGCACCCAGAAGCTCCTTGCACCTCGATACACCGGCCTACATATCTAGCTGCACCTCAACACAGAGCAAGGCTAGCGTAACTAGAAGTCACATGGACCAGCAACCTGCCATACTCTCATCATTACCATCATCATCAGCAGCAGCAGCAGCAGCACCCACCACTCCATAGGGCTCTATTCGCTTCACCACCGCCTTGTGCACGGTGCCCTCCTCTGGAGGTTCATCAGTCACAGGCCCACCTCCTGGAATTGAGAAATGGGGTCAGATAAAGGAAAAGTGGAAGCAGCAGCAGGCTTTCAACTTCAAACACCCTGAGCTGTACTGCAAGAAGTAGGGCCTTGAATGCGGTGCACAACCCCACAGTTCCTTTGCACGAGCGTGTGCGCCGCATTCCATGCCTGTATGGCAGGGCCTACTGATGCCTGCGCTTTGAATGACGGCTGCTTACTGCTCACTGCTGCGTAGTGATGCTTACTGATGTGTTTTGGCTGAAGGCAGCTCCCTGCTCACTGATGCTTACTGATGTGGCTTGTGTCAAACCGTTTGACTGCAGGCTGCTTGCTCCTGTGACCTGTCATTTTGCAGTTAATAGATCACTGTTAATTGATGTTAACCTCATGGCAACAGCACGTGTAGGACGTGGGTTGCGTCCCAGAGTGCACTGCGGACGCAAGGACAGTCACATTCATGATTTCACACTCACATTGCAGGGCACGTCCAAACTTTCTGAGTCCGAGAGCACAGCAGGCACGCGTGGGCAAAGTCACACTCGTAATGCAGGGTGCGCCTTTTAACATTGAGACAGAGTGAACAACAGGCACGCATGGGCAAACTCACACTCCCAATGCAGAGCGTGTCATTGGCTTCTAGTCAACGTGCACAGCAGATACAAAGGGAAGCACCACTGTGCAATGCTCCTGAAACTCTGCGCAACCAATTCTTGACTGGCACAAGCTGGATCAATTCTGGACCGGCACATGCACATGGAAAACACCCTGAGCCGGGCCTTGCACAGTGAGCGGTGCGCTAGAAGCTACTGGTAAGGGTGTGCCACAAAATCCTCCCCTTTGGCTCCAATTTCCTTGTACGGATCCTTTTGAAGGCAGTTGTGTGCACAAGGACAGGTATGTGTGCATGCGTGCGCATATGTGTGTGTTTGCGTGTGCGTGCGTGTACGTATTTGTGTGTGCATGCGTGCGTGAGTGCATGCGTGTGTGTGTGCGCGCGCGTATGCGTGCAGACAGAGGTGCATATGCGGTCCCTACAGCGCTAGCTACCAGGCAATGGGTGCCAGCGCTGCCACCAGCATTAAGAACGCAATGCATCTACAACCAGCACTGCTGGCTTTCATGGCATTGCTAGCACAGGAGGGCAAATCTATGTGGTACAGCTGGCAACCGATACCTGCGCTGCCACCAGCGTTTGTCTTCCTGCGTCAGGGATGCGATGGAAGCCAGCAATCTTGTCAGTGCATTGCAATCCACACAATGCAACCAACTGGTTGCAAGACAATCCTGGACTTTTCCTTGAAACGGGGAACCCCAGCGTTTGAACTCAACTGCACACACTGCCATCTTTGCAAACACACACAATGTCCTTCTGCACACACAACCCATGCTTCAGCCCAGGTGATTGCTTCACAGCATCCTACCATGGCATGCTCCAGTCCAACCTCATGTGACGCACCTACAGCAGAGACCTTCTTATTCAAAGGATCCAAGTCCTCTCCAGTTTCTTGGTTCACAGTCCTCAAGGTGCCATTCAGCTTGAAGTCCCCTCGACCCTCATCCAGTGTCACCTCTGTGAGCTTCACCCACACCTCCTGCACTGGCGCAGGCGCCAATGAATTTTTGTAATTGAGCACTTTCATGTAAGGTGGAATTGTGCACTCCACTTGCCACCACTGTGAGCTTGACCCACACCTGCTGCATTGGCGCAGGCACTACAGAGTGTGGGCAAATGTGTACTTTGAAGTGAGTGGAAGTGTGCACTCCTACCACCTCCAGCACTGGCGCAGGGACCAATGAGTGTGTGCAAATGTGCATTTTGATGCGAGTGGAAGTGTGCTCTCCTTGCCAACCCTGTGAGCTTGACCCATAATTCCTGCGCTGGTGCAGGCACCGGTGAGTGCGAGCAAAGATATATACAGATGGGCAACGGCAAGTACAGAGAAATGACAGATAGAAATAGTGGAGTGCTTCCCATGCACAGCCCCTGCATGCTTGACCCGCATCTCCTGTGTTGGTGCAGGCACCAACGAGTGTGTGCAAAAACAAACACAGATGGAAATGTTGGAGTGCTTTCCATGTGACCTTCGTATGCTTGACCCACACCTCCTGCGTTGGTGCAGGCACCAATGAGTGTGTGCAAGAACAAATACAAATGGAAATGTTGGAGTGCTTTCCTTGCAGCCCCTGCATGCTTGACCCACACCCACAGTGCAGGCGCTGAACACCAAAATATGGTGGTGGGGTTCCTTTGTACTGCGCATAAAATGCAAAGACAAGCAATCTGCCCATCGACACCTACATCTTGCTTTTTCCAAACAAAGGCATTGTTGCCTTCAATTATGATCATAGGGTCCAGCTGAGGTTTTTTGACTTGGGGATCAAGAAGTAGGAGCTGTAAATGCTGCAGCACCAAATTAAACGTGCTACTATGGAACTGTGACTTCATTTTTACACGCATGACGCATGTGTGCACGTCTGTCTGAATGCATGCATCATGCATACTCATTCATCAGTGCTTCCCACAACAATCTTCCTTTTCCAGTTGAATACCTATTCTAGGTTTGCCTGCTTTGGTCTGCTACAGCTAACCTGCCCTAGCAGACAAGAGCAGCTATTTATTCCTTTCCTTTCCTATCCCACATGGCTGCTCATGTGCTGGCTTGTCTGCCAGCGCACCAACACAACGGAGCCCAAAAAGGACACACAAGCCCAAGAGAGGACGAGCTATCTAATAGAAAATTGAACGAGCCTAGGCTTGATCTTGTTGAGCTGAACCACACTGAAAATTCATAAGTGCAAACTAGAAGACGAGAGGTCCAAGGCACACAGCATGGTTTACGCGTGAGAGTGAACACAGTGCGCAAACAGGACACAGCTCAAGAAGAGGACTTTGAGAGCACCCTGGGTGAACAGAAGAAACAGAGAACTTAGAAGCTGTACACGAGGGACTCCCTTAGCATCTTAGCAAGGAAGAATGTCATGGAAAAAAGAGTGGTATGGGCTGCGCAAAAGAGGAAAGCTCGGTCAATGGACAGTCCAGGAGTGGAAGCTCCAGCGGTTCCCACCTGGCCCTTGGGAAGGAAGAACTCCATTGCTTTGACCTTGTCCTCATCCACATCATCTGCACGCATGACAATTGTGCGACAGGTAGCCCTAGCCAAATCAGGAGCTGAAACCACCTTTACTTTCATCAGTGAAATCAAATTCCATCAATGTAGGATTGATTGTTGCAGCCTTGCTGACCTCAAAGCACAGACAAAGGCGCAACACATGCGTATGTACAGTTGTGGGTGAACCTGATGTCACAAATCTGCCTGTGCCCCACCCCGTACCTTTCGCAAACCTGATGTCGTCAGAAATCTGGGAGTGGTGCACCAAGACGTGGCGCCTGAAGCCTGGTATAGAGATGAACACACCAAATGGGCGGATGGTGTGCACAGTACCCTTGTGGATGGAGTACAACGGTGGAGGCATGTTCGGGGGAGGAGGTAGCTGAGCAGGTGGTGGAGGCAGCTCCGTGGGCTGGCCTGCGTGTGTGTGTGCGTGGTGTGTGTGTGTGTGTGCGTGAGTGTGTGCGTGGTGTGTGTGTGTGTGTGTTTGTGTGTGTGTGTGTGTTTGTATATGCGTGTGCGTGCGTGCGTGCGTGTGGTGCGTGTGTGCGTGCGTGTGTGTGGTGCGTGTGTGCGTGCGTGCATGCGTGTGGTGTGTGTGCGTGAGTGTGTGTGTGTGTGTGTGTGTGTGTGTGTGTGTGTGTGTGTGTGTGTGTGTGTGTGTTCGCGTGCGTGGGTGCAGTGTTAAGATTTGTCACGTGCATGACAGATGCCTTGCACATCTCGCGAATTTGCACCTCTCTCTTCCTGCACTTTATGCCTCTCTCTACTCCTGCTACGGTGCCGTCTGTGCTCCCTTCGCTCTTCCCTCTCCCTGCTTCTCCTCCTTCCTTCCTTGTGCCTATCCTCTCTGCTGCGGCTTCTGCGCCTGTCCTCTCTGCTGCGGCTTCTGTGCCTGCTTTTCTGCTTGTCATCCCTGCTGCGGCTCCTGTGCCTGCTCTTCTCATTGACCATCCTTGGTTCCTTCGTTTGAAAGACACAGATCAACGGTCAAACGTGATCACAAAAATTCTTGAAACACTTGTCTCATTTCCGAGTTGCTTTCTGGTTTGTCATCTGCTCTGATTGTCCACTGGTGATCGCTCGTTTCACGAGCTTGAAGCTGCAAACAAAGATCCCAATCTCTTCCTTTAGAAGAAATCCTCTACACAATTCTTCTACCTGTCAGATGACTTGTAGATGACCAAAATCACCACCAACCTCACTTTTCAAAAACTGCACCTCAGCTCATAATTCATTCAAAGTACATACAAATTCGTTATTTTCACATTTTTTAAGATTGTGCTAAAATTGGGGCTTGTCACGAAGGTGGTTGGGCGGGCAACCGTCTGGGGAGGCAAATTGAGGGGCCCCAAAACCAAACCTCCCAGATTTGCTTAAAGCTTTGTATAGAAGGTAAAATTCTTGTTCTAAAAGTTTATACATACTCAAATGTGCGAAATCCTCAAGCGATAGCGGGTGCCGCACCAAGGTGGCTGCCCGAGGCCCACCTTGTAGCGCCCTCTTGGAGGGCTCATGCATTGATTGACAGAATGAACTAGAGACTTTGCATCATGGGTAAGGGCTTGTTCTAAACACATCTGCATACTCAGGTATGTGAAATTCTCAAGGGCTGGATGGTGCAGCTGCAAGGAGGCTGCCACGGCCAGATGCCCATCTTCGTTGCACCCTCTTAGGGGACTCACGCAATCCTGAAGAGAATTTACTTGAAACTTCATACAACGAGTGGAAGTTTTATTTTGAAGGTTATATGTTTACTCAATTTGTGAAATGCTCAAGGGCGCCACTCTTGAGTGATCTGTAAATCTGTAAGTGGGTTTACCAAGGCACATGCATTTGGATTTGTCTCCACATGTCATGACGAATATTAGCCGTTTCAGACTTAGGGCACACACACTGAAGGTGGAGACAGCAGCTTGGGATACTCGGAACACTCTTTTGTGTGATCGCTGTTCTTGTGATGAGATTCAAGATGAGGCTCATGCCCTTTTGGTGTGCAGAGACGCAGATGTTTGTGCTTTGAGAAGAAAGTACGCTTACCTGTTCAACTGTTTCTCTGGTGATTTTTCAATGGAGCAACCATTTTTACAACAAGCCAGTGTCCAGGATGCTTCTGATTTCCTCTTGCAACACAACAACAAGCTTTTTTCGTTTGTTTCTGAGCTTATGGACATTATGTTGGCTGGCGAGGACCAGTCACAGGCCGATCAGCCGAACAGTCTGGCTGAAGGTCCCCCTGTGTAAATCTAAATCTAAATCTGTAAATCTGTAAGTGGGGGCGCACCACATAATTTCATATGAGCACAAAGAGTCGTTGCTCACTAAGCAGCCCTTGACAATTTACCCCTTAAAAATCCAAGCTCTTCAGAAGGCAAAAAGAGAAGCATTGATTATCCTTTTTTTAATATGCTTACATAAGCTGCAAAAAACCGTCCAAAATGTGAATGATTAGTTACAGTTGGATTAGTTAGATTGAAATGGCAACATCCAAGCTGCAAATAAGCTTGGTGATAAAGTTAAAAAGAGGAAATGCACTAAAAAGAAAAGAACGTAACTTATGAAAGACACGATCCATACTTGATAGCGTTTGTGAATGGACCTTCATAACCTATAAATACAAGGAAATAAAATAGGAAAATGATTGAAAAATAGGAAAAATAAAAGAGAATGAAAATTGCATTGGCTGAAGCATTTCCTTCTTCAATTTAGCAAAAGCAGAAACATTTGCCCTAAGTACCCAAAGTATCTTTCGGCGGAAAATGAAATTTGGTAAAGGCCAGGAAAGGTGACCAGCCCTGGCTAGTTTAGGGCCTGCACCCTCTTTCCATCAGCTTTGTCTACAGAGCATTTGCCTTGGCAATCCATAAACCCTGAAACAGCTCGTCACAGATGAGGTCGCAACAGCTGAGGGTCTGCGCTGCCCGCTTCCTGCAGAGTGTGATAGGAACAGCGTGTTTGTTGGGAGCAGCTTCTGTCGGACAAGTGCGCAGGTGAGTGCCTGGAACATAAGCAGGAAGGACTTGATTACATTCATTCGTAATCATATGAATGTACAAAAAAATTGATTCAAATGATAACATATTGATTACATTCCTTAAAGCGCAGATGAGTGCCTGATACCACAAGTTGGAAGAACTTGATTGCATTTATTTTCCAAATAGGATGCCCTCACATGCATGGTATGGGTGTTTGAAACATAATTCTCCATCCTAGAGCAGTCGAAACCTTCATGGTTCACAAGTGTTTGCTAATATGCAGCATTGAGAAAGCAGCTTACCTGAACTCCCTCAGCTGACGCTTTTGAGCTGCGTTTAACGCTGCTGCCTTCTCCTTCACTATCATCTCTGCCAGGTATGCCATCCACAGGCAGTTTGTGGCGAAGCAAGAAGAAGACCAGTCATCTTGGTTCAAGCGCCGCATCCATCGGTATGTGTCGAACTGCATGCCAGCCAGTTATAAACATGCCCCGCCTCTTCCACAATTCACACCGTCCGTTGGGGATCAAGAAAGAGAGCACCGCATGTACGTCAAGAGAGAGCATCACATGGACAAAAAAGAAAAAGCACTGCATGGACGCCCTTCTGTTGAAGCGTGTCACCCTGTGTCTTTGCTGTGCCCTGAACTAGCTTTGCCAAGTTTGCATGCCAGCATCAAGTCATGGTCTCAAACAAACTCCCTGTGTGCTCATTGCCACCATCAGGTCCCAGACACGGGGACGATTGGTGGCCAGGAGGTACCACAGGCTGCTTCTAATGCGCACCTCATGCAGGAGACGAAGCACATGCAAATCCCAGCATCTAGCCTGACTCTTTATCTGCCCTGTTCTCTTTGGTCAATCAGCAGCACATCTTGGACAGCAACTCTGACTTGTCCCCCTCGCTCACCTGGATGACTCCTTTGGTGCCCTCAAACAGCTCAGGATCACACGACAGATCACAGTACGCCAAAGCACCAGTCAGTGTGCGCAGCCGGGAGGCAGTGAAGTCAATGATGGAGGCAGCCATGCCATGCGTTTGCACCTGAAGGTAGCCGCCAGAAGGGACTGTTTTAGACATAGGTCGATCCTTGCTTGGAGGTCGATGGATCACACATGATGATTGATGCAGCTATACCCTGGCTATTGATGAACCATCAACAGTGCTGTGCCCTAACGGCGTAAGTCAATTTTGCCACCGTAATAACGGTGATTTTTTGACGTTGACGTCACATCACTGTTATTTACGGTGTGTTTTTTCCTGACGGTGTGAAATCGTCATTAACGGTGTAAAATACTCACCGTCAGGAACTCAGAGTGACCCAATGTGCGAACTCATTGCCGACTGAGTGAACTTGCAGGCCTCCGAGTGAACTCAAAAGCCGTAATCAGATTCTGTACATCAAAGAATTCACAGTTGTGTAGGAACATGAAGAAGAGGGCCAGATCGAGTCTGGATGGGGGCAGCCTTGCCCCACCCACAGTAGCTGCTTGCCCTCCTCCAGATGCCGAATCTGGCATTTCAGTGGACAATTTTCACGATTGCCGTAATTTTTGACGCTTTTGTTGCCGTAAAAAATGGACAAGCCCAATCGTCAGACCTCAAAAAACAATTTACCTTCATTTACGGCCAGAATTTTATTTTTTACGTTAAAACCGTAAATTACGTTAGGTAGCGTAACTTACGCCCGACGCCGTCAGCCGTAAGGGCACAGCACTGACCATCAATGATGATCGCCAGCAAACATACCAGAAATTTGCACCTGGAGGCAGTTTGCCAACAGGGAAGCCTTGCAACAAAGCCAAACGTTTTACAAGGCAGAAGACAATCGTTGTGGTTGTTGCATTGCCTTGCAAAAATCAAGGAAAGCAATCGTTGGGGTCATTGTCAAGGAAGGCAAGTGAGAGCTTCCTTCCCAAGTTGCTTTCAGGGAGTAGAGGGGGAATACCCCGCAACCCTGCAGCAAACTGCCAAAGAAAAAAGCAGCAGAAAGACCAGCTCCCGTGTTTAATTCTACCTGTTGATTAAGTAGAGGCCTCTGAAGCAGTTTTTTCCATTAACGTTTTGCTGCCAAAAGCCTGAACTGAGTCTGTCCCCTGAACAAAAAGCAGTGACATAAATCAGGCGCTGCTGCTCACACCTGCCTGTCACCTAAATTGACAAATACCATGAAAATAACTTCTGGATTCTTGCGATTGAAGCTCGAATTCTGGTATCGAAGCCCTCAGAGACCCCTGAGGTGCTTTAGTCAAGTATCTAGATGCTCCTAAGATCTCTAGAGCAGGGCAGGATACATACCTCTGCTCTAGGGCAAGGCAGGATGCACACCATTGCTCTAAAGCAAGGCAGGCGTATGCCATCCTTCCAGCTGATGTCCTACCCACCATGCACCGGCTAGTGGGCCACTTTTTATTGTGTGTACACACCTCAATGTCCACGCCTCTCAAGCGCACATCAAGGGAGACTGAGTCTGCAGGACGCACAAGAACGTTGCCCCAGTGCAGATCACGGTGCTCGAACTCCACAGCCTCCTCTGCGATGGCCAACGTCAATGCTACCTGCAGGTCAAGCATTCATTATTTGTTAGAGGTCAAACAACCATGCCTAAAATCCAGCAATTTCAAAGCATGAGGAGACTGGCGGTTATCACATAATAGCCGCTAATCAACGTAGCCAAAACATTGCAGCTTTGCATAACCTCCAAAACCACATTCAGATATCTACAACTGACTGTGGTCTGCAGCTTTCAGCAACTCTAATCACGGGACACGAGCTGTTGAAGGTTCCATCTTGAAGGTAAGGGCTCATGAGCCTACAGAGAGCCAACCATGTTCATCCCACATGCTTCCCTCAGTATGAGGGACTTGATGCGTGGAAGCATTTTGTGTGTGTACTGCCGAGCATTGACTGTACCAAGCAACCTTGCCCACCTGCACCAGCAGGCTGCGCGCCTGGTCAAAGCTTGCAATGGAAGCCTTCTCCAGGTCCCGCCCGCAGTCACGCATGGCGATGACGAGATACAACTGGTCGGGCTGCGGAGCACGAGCGATTATCAAAATCTAGAAATCGCCCTCAGTCATTTATAGCGACGACAAGGTGTCGAACGTTGCAGCTTGTTTGACTCGTTCAAGGTGCAATGAGGCAGCGTGGGCTTGATACAGGAGATTTCGCTGGCTAGCTTGAGCTCTCCTCCTGGACATTGCAAGCGCAAGCTTTGTTTGGTCAGAATGGACATGGCAAGCATGAGCTCTGCTTCTTGACAGAGCACGTTCAACCTTGGAAGATGTGGGCTGTTGCCCCCATATGATTGCTTGTGCGCCACTCATGGGTGAGGACAGGTAAAACTTGTGGACTAAAAGTATGAGTGTCTTGAAAGTTCTGTGCAATGCAGCTACTCTGAGGACAGAGCCTCCTCAAAGAGAGATCTCCTTATGCCTGAGTCTGTTGCGTGTGAGCTCCCTCCTTGTGCTAGGCAACGGCATGGGTAGATAGCTGGTAACCCTCTCCACGCTGTGGTTGAGGCCATCAAAGGTATGCCTCATGGTTAAGGGTAGGTGAGGGTATCAGAAGAGTTGACCACAAGGATCAGCATCCTTCCATATGTTGTGGCACCCGCACCTGCAGGCTGTCCACGGGATCATTTTCAGACCCATGGGCCTTGTCCCATTTGTGCCAAGCGCGCACGAGCTCTGGGGTGTAGGGGCCTCTGCAGACGCCAACCTCGAAGGTCTCCACAAAGCTCGGTGTCACGTTCTGCTGCTCCCTGCCACCTGTCACAAGTGCGGATGATTCCATTTGAGTGCATGTACCCTGCTACGTGTGGCACCAAGTATGGACATGAATGCCTTGAGAGTGCATTTGGCAACAAAGTGGGAGAGGAATGCCCAAGCAATGTTAACAGCTGAGTGTGAATGTTTTGTAACAGCACTTGGATGAAACTCAAGGAGGTCTATGTGAGGACTCAAGAATCTGGCAGAGGACTTACTAAGGATGAGAAAACCATCGAACATATTTCTACAGGGATGCTTTTCAAACAGGAGATGATGAGGCGTCCAGCATATGCCTGCCTCTCCTCAGCGGGAGGCTCTTGCTGTCTTGACACGCATGCTGACCCGTCAGTGCACAAGCACAGATCAAAGAAGTATGTTTGTCTGCCCTACGCTTGGACAGTGGGCAAGAAGGCCCTGCACCAGATTTAGCTTCTGTTTTCCTATCTTCTAATGTATGTTCATAATTGGATTATTTTTGGTTGGCTTATACACATATTGAAAGCAAGCAAGCAAGCAAGCAAGCAAGCAAGCAAGCAAGCATTCTCTCACCTTGCCGCAGCCTTCTTCCCTCATCATCAGTTCAGTTTCCCTTTGGCTTCATACACTATCCATACACCCTCCCCCCAACATCACCATTATAGCGTGACGTCACAAGACTGATGCAATTTAAGCCCGACCTCTCTCCACACAATCCTGCTGGTGTGTGTGTGGGATTATTTATACCGCCCATACCCTGGGTGAGTTTAGAAAACTAGGGATTGACCCGCAAAGGTGTACCAAACTTGCACGGAAACTTCATGCCCATTCTGTGCAACATGCGCACAAATTTACTTCCAACAGACGTGCAATTGAAAACGTAAACACCAACCATGATCCTGGTGCCCTGGAGCCGCGCGCTGCCAGAAAACACCAGACCCACATTAGCTTCCCTCTCACCCTCTAATGAGGGACACTCACGGCTCTTTGAGCCAACGTGTCTCCTCTTACTTTATTTGATTTAGGGAGTGTTTTCACTGCCTGTGTGGTTCTTCTTTTCTTTTCTGATCAATTCATATCATACCAACACGCCCTCCTTCAACAGTTCCACTGTAACGCCATGCCACAAGACAGACGCAACCCAAGCTTGATCTGTTGCACAACCTGCCGTGCATTCCGCACACACCTGCACCCAGGTACCTGAGGCATGTGAAGGTGATGCAGAACCTACCATGCATTCTGCACCCACCTGGTATGCAAAGCTGGCGAGGGTGAGGACAATGAGCGTGCACCTGCCGTACAGTCAGCACGCACCTGCATCCTGGTACCTGAGGCTGGTGAGGGTGAGGGCAATGAGTGCCTCTGCAGCCATCTCTTGAGCCATCTTCTGGGGGGCCCCGTTGATGAGCTGCTCCCCCTCCACCGGCACCACCTTGAACACGATTCTGCGCGATCAGCCAATCGCACAGCTGGTCAGCACACAGCTGATTGGCACAATGGGTTAGTATGCAGCTTCAGCGCAATTGTTTGCACCCAGCAGGTCGGCTCAGTTTATTGGCACACAGCTGGTCAGCGATATTGGTTGGCACACAGTTTGATCGGCACGACCAGTTGGCACACAACAGTACAGCACGACCTCCCAACAAGATCCTGCGAGCTTTCGACAGTGACGTTCACTTCAGGCATCAGGAGCACGCAGTCAGCTGGGTGGCAAGCAAGGGTTCTGTGCGTGATGGCCAAGCAGTCATCAGTCATGCGGTCTGACTGATGGTGCCTTCTGATGGACCTGACCTGGACCTGGACCTGAAAGCATGCGATCAACGGGATGACAAATAAACATTATTTTGCTTCATGCTACAGTGCTTGTGGCCTTGAGCCTTGAACCAAAAGGGACAGGGGCAGTGGCAGACCCACATGTATTATTTCTAAGGATCACTCTCATGGCAGGCCGCCAGGATGGAAACCTTCACAGCTGCACACCACAAATGCACCTGCGCTTGCAAGCAGAGTGTAAAGCCTCCCTCCCAACCAGCACCCATTGCTGCACACTCTCCACGCCCTAGGTATGAGGTAGTAGCCACTTAGCAGGCCTCAGATATGCAAGCTCCCGCACTAAGACAATGGCCTCACCTCCGCACGATTTGCACGATGCAAATCGTATCACTTTACCAATACCTGGACGCCATTGGGGGGGCGTTGTTGGCACACCACAAAGAGAGCCCCGTAAAACCCTCATCCCTGGGAACTGACCAACTAGAGGGGGAGTGGGGATGAAGGCCGCAGCCTCAGAGCGTCCTCCACACTCACTTGTTGTGCTTGAAGGCTTCCCCGTACGTGCCCTCCCCGATCTTGCTGATCTTGCGCAGGTCTGCCTGGGCGCCGATGAAGGCATCCATGCTGGGGATCTGGGAGGTGTCCACCTGCGTGGTGTACAGAAGGCACCACTAGCTCAGGGGCACAGGGTGCACCTGCAAAGGATTTGCTTAATGACACGAAAGAGAGAGAGAGAGGATCTGCAGAGAACACCGGGCTGTGCTTGCAAGGATAAGGAGCGAGCGGACGAGCCTTCAAGAACCCTAGCGCTTGAACCAGCTTCCATGGGCAGCGCTGCCCCTCAACAAGACCAAGCAAAAGACTCTGCGGCATGCTGTCAAGCTGCACTTGCACAGCTTGGTCAACTTTAATCTGTGGTCAAAGCACTGGACGCGCTTGCGCCCCCTTCCTGCCACTCCACTCACACTCTGGCTGCAGATTTGCAGCAGCTGCTGCAGCGGCGTCAACTCCTGAGGTGCCTGTGTGCATGGCGCCCCCTCCACCTCCTCCCCCTCTGCTGCGTCCCCCCACCCCTGATCGCGCGCACCACAGAAAGTGTCTGCCGCCTCGCTCTCTGCCTCACTGCTCCTCTGCTTTGCCACAGCTGCCGCCCCTGATTTACCACGCCTCCCACCCTTGGCAGCTCCCACTGAGGTGCTCTTGCACTTCTGCTCTGTGTCCACACCATAACCATCGTCCCTGCCACCTTCTCTGCACACAAATCCCTGCCCTTGCTGCCCACTCACTGCCCCTGCCACTGCGTTTGCGGAGTCCAGCCCCCCCCGCCCTGCTCCTGCCTCCTGCTGGTCCCTGCTCCCATCATCCCTGCCTGTTTGAGATACCTCCTCCTGCCCCTCCTCCTCCTCCTCCTCCTCTTGTTCTACCCTCCTCCCGTCCTCCTCATCTCCCTCCGGAAGAGCATCCAGGCTTGGCACAGTGTCCCCAATACGATCATCTACATGAGTAGCTGCTTCCTCTAGCGAGCCACCCCTTGAGCCCCGCTGCCCAGAACCACGTGGAGCCACATGCAAGGCACACCCCTCCAACACATTACTGCCTTCCACCTCCACAGCACTGGCCACAGCTGCGCTCTCTCTGATTCCCTCCTTTTCATCCCAGCCAGAGATGCTTGCTTTGCTGCTCCTGCTGGTTGCCCCACGCCCTCCATCGTCAGCAGCACATCTACTAGCCTCTGGGATAGCCAACCCGCTGCTTCTGGCGCGGGTAGTGCGAGTTCCTTGAGGCATAGGTGGCAAGGGTGGGTGTGCAGAGCCCTCACCTTGCACTGCTTGTGGGTGCACAAGCACACTGCTGCGCCTGCCTGCACGTGTGCGCCTCGCCTCACTAGCTTTTTCAGCAGCAGCAGCAACAGCTGTTGGTTGCATGCTGCTGCGCCTGCCTGCATTCCAGGTCTCCATGCTTGCTGCCCAGGGCAACAGCACGCTGCTGCGCCTGCCTGCAAAGGGAAAGGGTGCGGAGGCGGATGCGTGCTCCACTTGTGCGCTGGCGCGCCTACTTTCGGCAGCTGGTCGTGTGGTCCCCTCTGCTGAGAGCTGCGTGGCGCCACTGAGTCTGCCTTGAGGCACAGGCCACACTGCTGCTGGTGCTGCTGCAGGTGCTGAAGGCTGCGGCTGCGTGAGCATGCTGCTGTTCCTGCCTCTGTGCAGCATTTGGCACGAAGTTTGGTCACTCTTGTCCTCCGCGAGTCTGTGCAGATCATTATCAGCATCAGCAGCCGCACGGGTAGCAGCTGGTCCCTCTTCCAGTTGATCATGTATGGAACCAGGTTGGAAGTTGCTGCAGACCTCTTGCCCTCTGCAGCGCCCCACAATCTTGGTACACTCCGTCATGGTACAGCCAGTCTGGTACAGCGCCCCACAGGCATGGTCTCCAGGAAGTTCCGAGGATGGGGTGGTGCTGAGGAGCTGCTGCTTGCTGCTTGTGCCCAAGCCCCTACTACCTCCAGTACCTGCAGTTCCTCCAATACCTCCAGCGCCAGGCACCCTGGGTGCTTGTGCATGGACCAAAGGGGAAGTAGCTGGGTGATCAGCGGGGGCCGCCGCCGCCGCTGCTGCTGCTGCTGCTGCTGCGCGGGATGTAGCGTTTAGCAGTGCAACATGGCTGCCTGCAGTCTGAGAGTGCAGTGGGGCGGGTGCTGCAGGGGCAGGTCGGGCGGTGGGGGGAGTGAGGGAGTGGAGGGAGGTGACGTGAGGAGTGAAGGAGTGGAGAGGAGACGCAGAGGCGGTAGAAGGCTCTTGCTGGGGAAGAGGGGTTGGTTGGCTGCTTCCACGTTTGCCAATGGCTTGGCGGTGCCCAGTGGCTCCTGAGCAAGACAGGACGAACGAAGTGTTACACTTAGAAATGATGGCTTGCCGCTTCTGCTTATGCCTCACTTATCCCAGCAATTCGGCACGTGCCTCATCCTAACAGTGACAGCGTAAGCAAGCAAAAGGCTGGATCCATTCCACAGATGGCAGGGGCAGGCATCCAGCGCGCATGGTGCAACACTGCCAAAAAGAGCGTTGTCTCCTCACTCACTGCTTTGCTCTTTTTTCTTGGCCTTCGGATCTGGGCTTGGCTCTGGGCTTTCCTCAAGAAGCTCATAGGCATCCACCTCAGAGAAGTAGGCAGCCAGCTCCAGGAGCAGCTCTTTCAGGACAGCCCTCTGCTGCTCCTCCCTTTTGGTTTTGCTTGCCTGTTGCTGCTCTAACAACAGCCCACCCAAGCCATGCAAGCCTTCCAGGCCCTGCAGAAATTGCCAAGGACAAGTAGGTTGTGTCACTGCAGAAGGGCTAGACTCCTCGCTTGCTCAAAGGCGTGGTCAAACGCAACATTTTTTGTTTATGCAGCAGTGTTGCTTTACCTGAAAGGGCACAAGACAGCTACTCCGACGGTTGCCCAGACCGAGATGGCCTATCCAGCCACTGAAGACTGAGGAGTCTGTGCTCTCTGTTGTTGCAGGGGTTGGCGCCTCATCTGGTTGCTGAGATTCTGGAGAACTTGCAACAGTGGATGCCTGAGCTTGCTCAGAGGGGGTCTCAGTGGCGCATACTTGGCTACCAGTGGCTATCAGGCAGCTCTCAGCATTGGAGACGGCAGCCTGTGAAAGGAAAGGGTGACGGGCAGCACTGTGCCGGTCAAACCAGTGGTCAAAAGACAATGGCCATGCCCTTGAAACGGAGAGGCAGCAATGTCGTCTTCACACACATCTGCCAGAAATTGCTGTTAACGCACCGGTTTCTTTGTACGCCGCTGGAACGTCTTCATCAGACTACTCTGATGCTCAGGTTTGCATCACTTGGCAAGAACTACACATGAATAAAATGGGATACCGGGGTATATAATTTTGTAGCAGTAGGAGTCAATGGAACCCACCCTCTTCATCGCAACAATGAAAGTCCTTGGTTGTTAGGACTTGAAGTGCTTCAAGCTTACAACTGCGAGTATACAAAACTTCATCATCATGGCTCCAGACCACTCGGTGTCCTACTCCCTCAAGCTGCAGTCAAGGTTTGATCATGATAGATGCTCTCTATCAGCTGCAGATGGGCAAGACATCCCCGTGCTAAGAATGCATGGGTTTTTGCAGGGCCCTTGCTGCAGTGCAAGCAGAGAAAAACGCTTCACAATGGGTTGTTGGCACCAACTCCTTAAGAGAAGAGAATGAGGTAGGGCCTTTAAAGCAAGAGGGCATGCTTCTTATTGCTTTACGTTGGCCACAGTTCATGTGCCTACATCTAACAAGCATGAAAACCTGCCAGCACACACACACACACACACACACACACACACACACACACACACACACACACACACACACACACACACACACACACACACGCACACAGAGAGAGAGAGAGAGAGACAGACACACAAACACACGCACACGTGCACACACATAACACACACACACGGAACAATGCACAAACCTGCAAGTTTGCCTCCTGATGGACATGACGGGTTACTTGGTCATCGACAGGTGCACGTGCTCGAGTATGACCACGATCAAGAGCGCATTGCTTGCACTCGATCCTTGCTGCACAAACCTGAGGTCTGGGACATTGCCACCTCCTGCCAGCAGTCTGACGTGCTGATCACAGTATGGGGTGAAGGTGCGTTTTTCCATTAATTTGATGCCTGCGATGGAGTTGCAAGCAAGTAGATTTGAAGGCAAAGACTCGTTGGGAAAGAGCAGGCTAGGTTATGGGCAGTGCACACCATTATGCTTACTTTGGCTGGATCTCCAAATCTTTATCTCCTTTGTCTGCTGCACAAAGCTGCAGGCTGATGGAGCTCTGTGGTGCCCATTGCACCTAAGATGTGGGGCATGGATCTTGTTTAATTCTGCTTGAGCTGTAGGATTCTGCTCTGAGCTAGTGGGATGAGGTTGCCAGCCCCCAAGAAGGAGGCGGGGCGTGCTGACTTGCAACTGCTGCTGAGCTGGCCAGATGAATACTTGCAGCCCCCCTCCCCCGAAACATGCGTTTGCGTTTTGCCAGAACATCCTAATTGCTGTTGGTATTCCCATCAAAATGCTGCTCCACTTGTTTTCTCCATCAAAACGCTTTTCCTAACCAGCACCCCCTCCCCCCAATGCAGCGGGCAATTATGGGGCCAGTCTTTGGCGCATCCCACAAACAGATGGCCCTCTGGAAAAGCTGGCAGACCTACCAGGTCACCAAACCAACAGTGCCATACGAAGGTGACCAGGGTGCACGAGGGTGCTCAGTTAGATCAAGTTTTCCAGCTGAAGTTCGCTGAGACTGCCTGTTGTTGAAAGTGGTTATAAAGTGATTGATGGTGAGCTGGCCATAACATAAGATGAAGGGCATGGGCTGAGTTGTCAGCAGGTGGAGTTAAGTTTGCATGCTTTCATGTGCAGGGGCATGGGGTTGCTGCGGCTGCTGCTGCTATTGCCGCCACTGCCGCCGCTGCTGCCCATCAATCTGATCATTTGTTTCTCATCATGTCTCCAGAGCCCTCTGGCATCCCCAGCAGCCTGAGCTAGCGATCACTATAGAAGACGGCATGCTGCATCGGTGGGCCATTAGTGATCAGGTGGGCGCTGCTGTGGGCAAGCCCCTTTGATGTGCAAGCATGCTTGCAGAGATCACTGCACCACCCCCCAACTCTGGCTCCCCCAATGTGTGCTTTGTGATGAACAGGTCATGTGCTAGAAAGTTGGAAGTTATTGGTGCGGCTTGGGTGGGGAAGACACTGCAGTAAGAAACAGTTGTTGTCCGACCCTCTCTCCAATGTGCATTATTTTGATGACCCTTGAGGTAATAACTTTGTCGCTCTCCCTCTGCGGACGTCGAATCCATGCGTGCCAAAGCTCATATGGCTCCCAACAAAATGAATGCTGGAGGTAATAGGTTCTGTAGGATGCACATGCATGCATATAAACATGCCTTGGTGTTACCCCTTTTGGTGCTTGCCAGGGTGCTCAACTTGTGGGCCAAGCTCCGGCTGGTGAGCTGCTGCAGCTGTGGTCTGGCGCTTTGCAGCCGCAGCAGGATCAGATATGTGCAACTGCAGGCGGAAATGGTTTCCAGCTGTGGGACTTGCGCAGCATGGCATGTACTGGGGAACAGGTGGGGCTACTTGAAGACAATTGTGCCTAATCCGTGCACCTGCATCAAGGCAGGGTCTTGGTTTTGAGGCCCTCATGAGTGTAGACTAGATTGGAATCGCAGTTGTGGTCTCGTTCTAAATGAATGTTCCTTTCAGCTCCCTTGTACCGGTCCATGAGAAGCAATTGTCCACCATGCTGCTCATAACAACAGCTTGAAGCATTGGTTGCCTGCAGAGTCCTGAGGTATGCCTATCTGGACTCTGGTGCAGGAAACTCTTATCGTTTGCTCTAGGCGCCTTGACTCGACTGCCTGGATTTTTGGTCTGACAGGTGGCAGCACACAAAATGCCTGTGCGAGATGTCAGCTTCTGCCCTTCAAGCAGTCATCGCTTGGTCAGTGGAGGGGATGACTGCAAGCTGCGCCTTTGGGATCTCAGGCAAGATTGAGCAGCAATCCCTCCCTGAATAGTTGTGGGCCTAACTGCGACTTCACAAGTGCCATGCGCTGAGGGAAAGCAGCTTCGCTCCCCTGACCCCTTTTTCTGTCTCCTGCCTTGCCTTCCGTGCTTATTTGAGTGCCATGCTTTAAAATGCTTGACCATCAGAGTCCCGTGGGCAGGGTAAGGTCGCCACAATTCCTTCTGCTATAGCTCGGTCGACCCAAAAATGCACTAATAAGCGATCAGCACAAATTAGCATTTACGCCTCCCTTTTGGGCGCCAGATGGTCTTATGATTGTCTCTCAATGCCTGTGCAAAGAGCTTGGAGGAAAAGTGATTGACTTCCCAGGTAAGTTCCCATCCGCGAATGTGCGTGTGTATGAGCATGTGTGTGTATGAGCATGTGTGTGTGTGTGTGCGCGCGCGCGCACGCTCCATAGAGAAATGCCACGTCTCCATTCCACAGAGAAATGCCATGTCTCCATTCCTGCGCTTCTTGGGATCATTTTTAACCTTTGTTCCTGCAGGATGCTCGGTAGTCATGGTCCCTTGCTGGAGCTGGGTGGTCACTCGCATTGGGTGTGGCGTGCACAAGTCAGCCCAATGCATGACCAACTAATTGCATCCTCGTCTTCTGACTGCTTAGTAAACCTTTTCCACACGCCTGAGGTGAGAGTGCTCAAAGTTTGATGCAAGCACAGTATGGGTCGCTTGATGCTACCAGATGAAGCAAGAAAGCGATGGTGTCCTGAGGTTCAGTTCATTCTATTCTTGTTTTTGCTTACCAGAAAAGTGTCATGAGGTCCTGGCAGCATCTTCTACAAAAAAATGCAGCTCATGGTTGCACATCTGAATGAGCAGCCTGTTCCTTCCCTGCAGATTGCCAAGGACAATGCCAAGGACACGCTCGAGCAGCCGAGCAGCAGGTGGATGTGTGTGTGTGTGTGAGAGAGAGAGAGAGCTCCTTTCAATCTATAGTGTAAAAAGAAGAATAAATTATGTTGGCAGTGAGGGCCCTTTTCACAATAACCAAGGAAAAGGAGACTTAATGGCACGTAGAACCAAGCTCCCTTCTACCAGAATACAAGTTAAGAAAGTTAATGGGAACCCAGAGAGCTACCTAGCTTTCTAAGTAAATGGTGTGATGGTCAACCTACTCCTGGGTGATAATATGGAGAATGCCAATCTCTGCCCCTTGAAAGTGTCTGCAAGTTTCTTTCAGTTCTCTATGCTGTTGTTGTAAGGCTCTGACTGGTCTTCAGGCTGGGGCCTTGCTTCCCTTCAATGTCTGACTTCAACCAAGATGTTCATTATTCGTTTCTTGAGGTTGCCTGACCAATGTTGCGCTACATTTCACTTCATCGTCCCCTGTCATGCTGCGTAGCACACACTGTGTGCAAGGGGTGGATGTTGGAGTTAGGTGAGCGAAGAGCAACCAGAATAGCAGCCAGTATAGCATTGGCTGGAATTGAATGAAGTTTAGGGTTCAAAAAAGGCCATCAACCTCTGAATCTGTATGATGCCGTTTGGGTTTTAAGGTTGTGCTAGCCCACACTTGTTGACCAAGGCAATTTTCGCTGTGATGAGCAAGTTTGAAGTCTCTGGAAACATTTGTGGAAACTTGCTTCCACATGCAGGGCACATGACTTGGAGCACCCAGACGGCAAAGTGCACACGTACGATGAGCATGAGGACAGTGTGTATGGCCTATGCTGGAGTGCTGTGGACCCTTGGCTTTTTGCTACTCTATCATACGACGGGCGCTTAGTATTGAACTCAGTTCCAAAAAATGTCAAGTACAAGATACTGGTGTAAATGTGGTGAAATTCTGGAAAAGTTTGCAGGCAGTAATTTGTACAGGAAAGGAAAGGGTGACGTAGCTGTAACCCTGCCTAGGAACCTGAGCTCCAACCAACGACTAATATCAAACAAATGGAGAAAAAAGTTTTTATCCCTTCCCCTCGAGGTGTCCCTTGAATGCTCACACAAGCACACACAAGCAGTAATAGATCAAGATCACACGCAAAATACCACCTTCACACCCAAAATTCAGTGTTGGAAAGACATCACTTACACGGATGGCAGCGTCATGAAAACCAAGGATAACTCCCCACCACTAGTCGGCTCAGGCGTCTACAAACCAAACAAAGAGGGCGACCACCTCTCACCACAACTTCAACTGTACATCAAACTCAATGGCCGTGGCCCAACTAACACAATCAACAGAGCCGATCTGGCTGGCATCCTTGTCGCACTCCAACAGGGCCACACAAACATAGCCACTGACAGTGCGTCCTGTTTGTCCCGAATTTACAGGCAGATCCTCAATCCAATGAGCATGCGGATCCATCTGCATGCAGAGCTCATTCAAGCTATTTCAACCATTATAGAGCACTCACCACATCAGCTGAATTTCTATAAAGTCAAAGCCCACTCAGGCGTCATTGGCAATGAGGATGCTGATGCTTGCGCACAAACTGCGGCTATTATGGATAACACAGATATCTCATTGCCTGATGCCAAGGACCCTTTCCACAACTCCTTTTGGCTATCCGTCAAACCTCCCCGAGGGCACTCCCATAATCCCACACCCCTTTACCTCACTAACTTGAAAGACAAGCTCAAAGCCCATATGCATAACAAACACAAGCTTGGCTCTGCCGATATATCCAGTTGCTATTACACAGGCAGGCAGCAACTCATGCAACCACCATCTCATAACAGCAATACCTACACAGGCTTACCTAAGCTGTCCCCTAAACTTGCCAACCAAAAAATTAGCAATTCCTTTTGGAGCAACCCCAAGATTACCCTTAAACAACAAATAAACCTCCTCAAGTACCGCACTGGCACAATCTACACCCAGAAACACGCTGTCAGGTTTAATCACACATCTGGGCCCGCCAACTGCCGACTATGCGGCAAGTTGGACAGCATCAATCACATTGTCCTCGGATGTTCACACCCAAATGCCAAGGGATGTTCATAAACAGACACAACATTGCCCTCAGTCTCTGTTGCGAAGCCCTCAGCAAAGGTGCACATGGCTCATTCCTTGTTGCAATGGATGCTTGCTGTAGGGAAAAGCTCCAAGAACAAGGCATTGAAGTCCCTGAAAACATCTCCAGGGAAATTCCTGACTGGGCTTTTCCCAATGGTGTTGGCCCCTCTGCCCGACATCAAAGCCGTCCTGATGCTGTCTTGGTGCGCTCTATCCCAGGGAGAGCAACCCATCTCGACCCTAAAAGGATACCTGCTCAAGATAGGGATATCCACCTTGTGGAACTCAAATACTGCCCAGATACAAACCCATTACCAAGCCTACAAAAAGCTGCTGACCAGCATGCTGGTTCCATTTCTAGACTTCGCACCCGTAGTCTCAGAAATCCAAACAGAAATAATAAGGTGACCAGAAATAATAAGGTGACCACACCATTTTACTTGGTGTAGCAGGTACTATCTATAATGACTACACCATCACTCCTCTGGTTGAGCTGGGTCTTACCAGACATAACGCAGAAAAATTAGCCTTTCAATTAAGTTGCCATGCACTCCAATCATTAACAAAAAGAATAAACACAGGCACTTATTATACTTGCAGAGTTCTTTGGGCAGGGGCGGCACTGGGGGTGAGGCAGTTCAGAGCAGGAGGAGGAGAGTCCACGCCCGCAGGCGCATGGCTGACAGCAACCCGCCGGACCCGCATTAGTTGCTCTCCATCGGTTCATAGCTTGGTTTAGGCTGGGCCTGTGAACCTCCCCGGTGAAACCCTAGCTAGCTTGCTAGTTAGGGGACCTTTCCTTAATGCACGCAGCTGGACATGGCTTGCGTAGTCTTTTCTTTTCTGTAACCCTGCCTACTAGACAGCCTACAATTTTACAGCCTACAGCCTGAAGTTTTGCAGGGTGGTTTCAGGTTACAGGGGGAAAAGGCCTCCAGTCAAGACGACTGAATGCTAGCTTGTTCATAAAAGAGAAGAAGTGCATGTAAAGACAGGATAAAGCTTGCTGTTGTTCTGGTTCACGGAGGAAAGAATATGAGAAGACTGTACATGGTGAATGGCAGGCAAGGAGCCACCTGAGAGGAAGGGTGAGATAGAAAGAGGGTAGGGCCAGAGAACAGGGAAGCATATTTATGTCGGAGAGAACAGACCTGGGGGTGAGTGCACTTGAAAAGAACATGTTCATCCTGCCAGTGCACATCATGATGGGTATCACAGAGGAGAAATAGTTTAATCCCATGAAGCTTGCTTAAATTCTAGAGTTTGGATGCGGAGACGGAAACGGCAGGTTAACCTGGATTTAGGGTTAAGGGTGGGCTGCTTGCAAGTCTGGCATCGTTCGAAGCAGTAATTGATCCTTCAGCATAAGTTAAAATAGAATATTAATAACTGAGTTCGCATAGCACTTGAACGCTGTTCAATTCAAGTGCCCGCACAGCTAACACCCTAAACACGCCACCAAGTTTCAAGGAGGGAAATAAATTCAGTTTAACCTTCACACTCCCATTGAACTTCAAAGATGTCACTGTGCTCCACGACGATGCAAACCACCGGCCAGCGTGCGCTGCACTCACAAAGGCTCCAACCCCTGGCTGGCCGGCGAAGCAGACCTCTATGCCTGACCGTCCGCAGCGCTGACTTGAAGCGGCCGGAGCTGAAGAGGCCAGAGGCTCCCCCCACCCCAGCACCCAGCGCCCAAGCTCCCACTGAGGCCCCCCAAAAGCCGATGGAAATCGTACCACAAGCTGCAACCGGCCCGAACAAGGCGGGAGTGACTGTGGAGTATCAGAGAGAGCAGGCGAAGAGGATGAACAAGTACTTCCAGGGCACCATCCTGCAACGCCAGATTAAGGACACCACTGTCTTCGGATGGACGCCCAAGAACGAGATTAACAATGGTGAGTACGTGTGTGGGGATGGTGTGCTGAGCGGGGCAAGACTGATGCCTTGTGCCTTAGCCTAATCTCTTCTAATTAGAGGCTGAGATGCAACCAGAGACAAGTCAGTGACCCCCTGACCATCTGCTTGCCACGCACCTTTTAAATGACTGCTTACAATATTGGGTTGATTGCGCACACGCGCTGGTGTGTGCAAGCATGACACACACACACACACACACACACACACACACACACACACACACACACACACACACACACACACACACACACACTCGCAATCACAATCACAATCACACTTATACACATGCAGACACGCACGCATGCACAGACACGCACACAGACACATGCAGTATAAACACATGTGCACACACACACATACAACACACATACAATACACATGCACGCGCACACCCACACATATACTCACGCATGTGCATACATACACGCGCACGCACATGCACACACACATACACACACACGCCTGCTCATGCCTGCATATGCACAAGCACATGTACACACATAAGCACACGCACACACACAGACACTCTCTCACATGCATGCGCACATGCACACATGCCCGCACGCACACACATCATGTTCTTTTGCAGGCATACAATCAGAAGAATGTGCTTGCTGAGCCACAGGCATGCAAACTTCCACTTGCTCACACACGTCTCGTGTGGCAGAGCTCACACGCGTGCACACACCACATACACACACATACGCACATACACATACAAACACACATGTGTGCATGCATGCACACATATGCAATGCGCACATGCTGAGTTCTGGGGCATAATCGAGTTGCAGACACCCATGCGCACTCGCCCTGTCAGGGCCACACCCAAAATTGGCTTGCAAGTTAAAAACTACCATCCTAACTTCCATGCAATTACATATCTTACCTTGTCACCATCTTTAAGCATTGTAATGCTGCACCTTCGTACTTACAACCCCCGCAGCCCTCACTCGTGCACATGTGGCACAGACTTGCAGTCATGCACACCGAACTCCCCTTCCATCCACTTTGCAAACAATGTAGCCAATCAATAGGGCTTGACCCGAGGACTGATGATGAATTCGTGATTTTGTAGAAGTGTCCCAAAAGAATTCTGGAATGGGGGGGAGGTGTCAGAACTGCAACTCACTTTTCTGTTGCAGTGGATATTGAGATTGATGGAAATTTAAAAGAGGAGCAGACTAATACCCTTACTGTCCGGGTTGGCTCCGGCAGGGGTTTTTTGGGGGGGGGGGGTGTCTAAGGGGTCCGGCCCAAAATGTACGCGTACCTTCCTGGGAAAAAATGCCCCTCCCTCATGAAGTGGCCCAGGAAAAGTCCTAGGGTCCAAAAAAGTCAAGGCCCTCCCCCCTCCTGACCATATGACCAATAATTTTGCGTAGCTCCTCCCATATGACCCATAAATATACATAGCTCTTGAGCTCAGGCTTCTAAGTATGTTTCTTGGGGCTTGAACCTTGACGTCCAAAAGGTTTGCTTTTCCTGGCCTCCTCGCCAAATAGAAATATCCTGTCCTACTCGTAAGCTCGCAGCCCCAGGGCATGTGTGAGATGCACAGGCGATACATGTGCAGGTAGCGTCATGCTCAAGGCTGGCTTCAGCTTTTTCCGGCTTAAAAACTTGGACGGCTTCAGAACTTGGAACATGCGCGCACTGAGGCTGTCTGCAGACTGCATGGGTTGATGGAATATGTGTGTGTATGTGCCCCATAGATCATGGATGCTGGCTCAATCAGGAACCTGCTTCTAGTGGGTTCAGCTACCACTGCATTCATTTCCATCAAGCCCGAGGTACATAGAGTAAATGGTGCCCATAGGTCAACGCAGCTTGCCAAGTGCTGAGGCTGCCTTCACAAAGGGAGCTGGCGTGCCTGTGTGCGCATGCTGCAATTGCACCCCATCCGCAAGTACTTAAACGCACACATGTTCAAATGGAAGGGGTTGGGTTGAGGCCTATTACATCACACCACAGCCTCTGTGCTAAACAAGCAGGGCTGTTCAATGGAATGGACGTTTCTGTGACCCCTTCTGTTCCTCTGCTTGTTGCAAGCCCTCCCGCTTTTGCAGTGCCTTCGTGGGCAGCGCATGGCCTGAGAAAGTGGGTGTCCTTCAGGCTCCTTTGCACAACTGAGGCCTAAGTTATCTGGATCCTTATCTCCTGGGTTCCATGTCATTGAAAGCCAATTAAGTCCCATCCCAAAACGTCAGGGTCAAGGGTGCCTCTAATACCATATACTTGATTTTAGTTGATAATGTGGCATTCTTGAGGGCTGTAAAGCTCTTTAAATTCACTCAGGCTGTGAAAGTTTTTAAAAATCAAGCTGCGATTTATCCGAAATTCCAAGCAGATGCATGCCATGCTGTGCAGGCTAGCAGGAGTAGCAGGCAAATGTGCGCTGTGAGCATGGACTCGTGGGCTCTACCTGCAAGCTGGTAGATACAATCATTCACTCTATAAACACTTTCCCTTCGCGCACGTGTTTTCCACAGGACGCTGGGTCATGTTTGGATGGATGGTTGGCCTTTTGACGGAGTATGCCACAGGCGTCGACTTCCCTCACCAGCTGGCTCTCATGGCCTCCTACTTGGGCATTGCTGATTTTGATTAAGATACGAGCGACAGCTGCAAAGCTGTGAAGCAGAGTGGAACGCCTGCACAAGTGCAACCCCATTTTTCGGTCTGCATGCTGCCTTCGACTGTCCATGCCATGGTATGGACAGCAATAGTTAATGCATCCTTAGGAAGTTGGAGTGGGTATCATTAGCAATTGAGAGGTCCTGCAGGCTGCCTTCACTTTTGGATTCTGTGAAGGGTGTCAGGGCTCTTCATGTACAGGCTCGAGCTGGCATTCATGATTCGGAACCTGCTTTTCAGAATGTATTCCTATTTTATTTTTTCCTGCACTGGAAGCTTTTGCTTCGATGATGCTTCAGATTGCTTGGGGTGGGGTACAACTGCTGGTCAAATATGTTGGTGCTGCTCAAGTGCATTGCATCTTGACCAGGGATCTGTGAATGTTACATGGATTTTTTTGGTCCTGTCCTGCCTCATTCTTAAGGATCTTTGAGTGAAAAGTGCCTTGTGGCCTCAATCAGGTAAAGTGCTTGCCAGATCACAAATAGCAGCGAGATCTTGTTTGATAAAAAGGTAGCTGTACCTGGCTTCGAGGGCATCTTTGCTGAAGCAAAAAGGAGATAGAGCCTAACCAATAAAAGAGGTAAAGAAAGAACTAGGCTCACCATTTCTGACCAAGTGCATTAAACAGCCTATTCGTCTTTGTCTAAATGTGCCAACGCCTCCCTCTGACAAACAAGGAGTTACAATGGGGTTTCACCTTCAGCCGGGTAGTTTGGCTGCTCGGTCTGCTCAACTGTTCCAACTGCACAAAAAATATCCATGAGATCGGAAATAAAATGGTAAGTCTCATTATTTTGCTTCTGCAAGAAATGAATAGCATCCTCAGAGCTAGCTTGAGAATAGTAGAAAGTGCCTGAATCATCCAGAAAAATTCTATAAGACGAGGGGAAGTCAGAAAATAACTGTGCATAAGCCCTTCGAAGAGAACACACAGAAGCGCAAGAACAAAGGAACACCGCTGCTTATCATCTTGGGGTCCTTGTTCACATCTATCACAAGTTGATGTGTGCTCCTGCCAAAGTGATGTCTCAACTCTTAAAGTATGAGCATGTAAGCATTAACGTGCTATATTTCTTAGCGCGCGCTTGCCCAAATCAAGATGCAAATACCTGGGGACAGAAAAGGGCGCACCATGAACACTGTGAACACTGGCAGACAAGGGTCTCAAAGGAGGTGCCATCCAGTGATGATAATTGGCTAATTTGTTCGTGTGGTCACCATGTTCTGCCAAGGCATCAGCATTCCACACACCTCGCAGCCTTTTTCTCAGATCAACAAACTCCCTCATGACTATAGGCTGCCCTGACCGAACACAATGAGTAAACACGTTGCACCTGTCCAAGCCTGTGCAGGCAGCCAAAAATTCTGAGGTCCAGCATTTATGGGAAAGACTGCTCGTTTCAACATCTGCTTGCAGTACCTTACTGAGTGTAGTGCTGTTGCTGCGCAGTAAAGCATTGTAAAACCTAAGTACTGCACAAAACCAATAGAACTGTAAAGGTTCATGCCCACACTCGCGCAGTACAGACCAATTGGGAGTGGTGCGCTTTACCCCAAGGATACGCTTCAATAAGCACAGGTGCACAGTTTGCAAAGGACAGTCCATTTCAGTTCCTTCTTTCATAAATCTAGTGCCCCAAATCTGGCATGCATACATGCTAGCAGGGAGAGCATATGCTTTAGTCAGCCAGAGCATGGTACGCGGCCTATCTGTCAGGCGGTGCTCAGATGCGAATTGCCTAATCCGTCTACAACCAGCTAGGAATGGAGCACACATGTACTCAGCAGTGGCTTGCGGGTTGCGTTATTTTGTGAACAGCATGCCTAAATACCTAAAAGAATCTGCACACGCCAAACGAGCTCCACTTAAAGTGAAAACTGGCACATTATCACCCTTTGAATTAAAGTGCACAATCTCAGACTTGGCAGTATTGATCACCAACCCTTTCCGCTGAGCATAGGTATGTAGCCTATTTAACATCAGTTGGAGCTGATCAGGAAGGTTACTAGTGAGGCACAAATCGTCTGCATACAGCATGTGGGTGACTCGAACGTCCCTCGTGCCTGTAATAGCCCCTTGCACATTTTCTGCCAAGCAGTCCACGTCATTGATATACAAGGAGAACAACAAGGGGGAAAGCGGGCAGCCTTGCTTAACTCCAAAATGGGGGCGCACACGAGCTTGCTTGCAGCCATCCACCAAGATATACTCATCATTAGCATAAATGCTTTTAATGACAGCCAGCAGGCACGCAGGCATACGAATGCGCTGCAGGTGAGTCCAAAGAGCTTCCCTAGGAATCCCTCTGACAAACAACAAATATCTAGATATCTTACCTCTCCACACGAAGGTGATCAGGAAGAACTCGTTGTACCTAACCAGTCTAGTCCAACCCTCAAGCTCAAAGTCCCTGACTGGAGGACATGGGCTTACACTGATGGTAGTTGTCAAATCCAGAATGGCAAACGAGAAATTGGAGCAGGCGTCTACTGCCCTCTCATTGACAGCAAAAGTTTTGTCAAGCCCAACGGTGCTTGAATAGCCAACATCACTGATGGCATATGTCAAGCTGAATTAGCAGCAATTGCTGCTGCCGTCACGCACCCTTATTCACACATTGCTTTAGACAGTCTCACCTCTCTTCATAAAAAATGTAAACAACTTATTTACCCTGTTGGGGCCAATTCTGACTCCCAATTTTTTGTACTAGTAACCGCCATATGCAAAATAAACATCCTGCATATTCAAAAATAGGAAAGAAGGAGGTCAAAAATTGGCCTTTTTGGCACCCCCTGGGCTGGATTTTGTGGATTTTTTCTAAGGGAAATGGCTGAAATTCTGTATCTTACCAACCACTGGGTCTTTTTACCCCATTTCTTTTGCAATGATATTCTTTTATTAAAAGGACTCCAAATCACTAAAAATCATCCAATTTGGTGAAGTGGGTGGTCAGGAATGGAGATAAGGTGTCAAAAACTAGGGTTCACGCCGCGGCTGATCAGGCATGTGTCCCGTAACGGCTCTCCTGGAACTCCAGTGTTAGAGAAAGCTCGTGAAACAGGCTACCACAGGAACCTAAGTTTGTACGGTGCCAGTCACGGGAGAGCTGTGCTGGGAGCATTTTAAAAACATGCAATTTTAGGCCCACTCTGGTATTCATCCAGATCTTGATCTGGCCATATCTCAGGAACCTATGAATGTCCCAGGACCAAAAGTATTGGCAAATGACCTACTTAAAATTCTCTTTGCAATGAAAACAAATTGGCTCTGGGACATCCATAGGTTTTTGAGTTATAGCCTTTCAAAGTCCACACAATGGTTACCCCCCTCTGGAACACTCCCCGCATCAATTTAAGGAAAAGAGGATACCTAGGGCCGAGGCACTGTGTATACGATACATGAAGGGGAGTCCCCTTCACCAAGAGAAACAAAAGAAAGAAGTCAATGGGGATCAGGAGGGTTACTAGCAGTAGCCCATGCCTGATCTTGGTGGCAAGAGTTGAGAGGAATCTTCTCAAGAGCGCGTCCGAGAGTCTGGTGCTAGAAAGTGTATACGCGTACTGGACGGAATGGGCATGGAGCATTGCTGGTAACGAATGTGCAGATGCTATTGCTAAAAATTAAGCAAGCCAAGCCAATAATAACGTGGCTGATACTGGGATCCCTAGCGCAGGCCCTGGCGGAAATCCTTTTCATCATCCATTTTGGTTAGCCAAGGAGAAAAAAAGAACACAATGCTGGCACATCCACAGGCTGTGGCCTGCATAGACTTTTCTTTTTTCACATCCACAGCTCCTGCACCCAATCCTGAGATCACCTACCTCCAATCTTCAAAATGCTCTCCCAATCTTCAAAATGCTCTCAAGTCTCATATGCATACAAAACACAGACTTGGATATGCCAACTCCAAAACAGGCTACTACTCATATTTTCAGAGTTTGTTACCACATGTAGATAAGAAAATCAGCAATGCCTTTAGGAACATGTCCTGTACACCCACACCCATGAAGCGCACCATCTTACAATCTCGCACTGGCACCCTCTATAACCAAAAACATGCGGTTCGCTTCAAAAGGTCTACTGACCCACTATGCCTTCTCCCAGGCTGTCATCAATTAGACAGCGCAGTCCACATGCTTTCAGGCTTCCAAAATCATATCATCTTCAGCATGAAGACTGAACGCCACAATGTTGCTGGAAGAATGATCATCAAAGCTCTTAGCATAAGCCCTTGGGGAGCAGGCTTGGTTAACATGGACATAGGGAGTGGTGATAGGTTGGCGCAACACAATTTTCAGATCCCTGCACATGCATCAAACAGAATTATACCCCCATACCTCTTTCCAATGCAAAAGTTGTGACTCTCCACACCATCCTTTTGGGTGTTGGTGGGACTTGCTATACAGAGCACACCCTTAACCAGTTTAAACAATTGGGACTTGACCACCAATGCGCCAATAAACTTGCTCGCAAACTTCATGCCCATTCTGTCATGTATGCCAACAAGCTTGTTACCACTAGGCGTGCTATTGAAAACAAGAATACTTCTTGCAGCCAGGTTATGGAGCCGGGCGCTTCCAATAACTCTCCAGATCCCCATTAGGGTGTTCTTTTTGTAGCTTCGTGGCGAGGGGACTCACGGCTCTTCTGAGCCAATGTGTCCCCTTTTCCTTAACTGATGTAGGGAGAGTTTCCTCTGCCTACATAGTTTTTCTTTTTCTATTTCTTTGTGCCTGCAAAAGAAAGCTTGTGTTCTGAAATGGGGCCTAAGTGATTGCTGAAAGATACGAAAGGATAGGGTTACATAGCTGTACCTGCCTACACGGGCAGCTTAGCCAAAGCAAAAAGGCGCCTGCAACCAAACCAAACCAAACCTGCGGACAAATATCAACTGGAGAAGGAATTCAGTTTTTGAGCTGAATCCAGAAGACAAGCCAATTGCTAGAGAATCACACACTGTCACTCTTCATGAGACAAGCGTGGAAAGTGTAACCACTCGCACTCCATCATGATGCAAAATGTCATACTCCAGAAAATACACTTCCATGTTCCCATGATGTTCAGAGAAGTAGAGAACAACATTATCTGAAAATGGTGTGTCAGAGAAATTCATCATATGTTGTGTGCTTCAAATCTCGGTACCACTGGTCATGTGCTACTTTGTATGCACTGCAAAAGATTCAAAAGAGCAGCCACCAGGTAGCCTGACGTGTGCACATGTAAGCATGAGACATTAGGTGCATTACATTGCTTGAGCATTCCACAAACGGTTGTCACGAGACTCCAGACACCCTGTCAGAAAGCGCAGAGTCCGTCAGGCCCCCAACTAACCCCATCCCCCATTCATGTACACTGCCAGGATAGCTGTACCATTCATGCACAGCTCCATGCTTTCCAGGATAGCAATAAAGTACCGTGATCAGCAACCAGAGGATTGACAGACGTTTGTGTAGCTCCAACAAAGCACATACATGTGCACATACACCAAACTCGATATGTTCAGCCCCACAGCACCAAGATAAACCTCGTGTAGCCCCACGACTGGCAGCGGTTACCAGCCATTTTTAGCCTCCAAAATGCTGTAATGTTTATGGCCCCACACCTGTCTGGACTGCATATTATATAGCCCCAATGCCCCTCACACCAACTGTTCAGCTCCACATACTTCCAATCAAAGCACATATTTAGCGCCAGGATGAAAAAGGAAGGCATCTTGGGCCCCAACAATGCCCTCACGCACAAGTCAAACCAAGTGTGCCTGGCCTCAAAGCACAGGATCCTGGAAGTGTGCAGCCCCATGACTGGCAGACCAAAGCCAGCCATGTCTAGCTCCCACAAACAAGCAGAGATTGCAATGGATGACCCCACACCAGTTTGACCCGCGTTAGTTGTACTGCCCCGACATGACTATCACCACCACTGTTCAAACCAATATTGTGTACAAATACCAATTGAAGAAGGTTACAAGTCCTACTGCTTAGGGAAGGAAAGGAAAGGGTTGCATAGCTGTACCTGCCTGCGGGGGGCAGCTTAGCTGAAGCAGGAATGTGCCTGTAACCAAACCAAATATTGAGTTCAGAAGTGTCAACTTCTATGAAAAGTCACACATGCTGTCACTTTCAATGAAACAAGCATGCAAAGTGTATCCACTTGCACTCCATCAGGATTGCGGAAAATGTCAGATGTAAAAAAAAACACTTCCATCCCACATGACGTTCAGAGAAGTAGAGAAGAGCATTACTCAAAAATGGTGTAGCAGGCCATGTCAGAAAAAAGTTAATGACGTTTTTTGCTTCAATTCTCAGCGCCACTAGTCGTGTATGCTTTGCAATGCTTCAAAAAAGCAACCGCCCATGCAGCCTGACATGTGCACATGTAAGCATGAGACATAAGGTCACCGTCAGCACGGTGCATTACAATGCTTGAGCATTCTGCTGAAAGAAAAATTAAGAAAAAAAGGAAAAAACTACAAATGCAGAGAAAACTTTCCCTACATCAATTAAGGAAGGGGACACATTGGCTCAGAAGAGCTGTGAGTCCCCTCCATCACTAAGCTGCAAAATAAAGAGTGCCAATAGGGATCTGGAGGGTTACTGGAAGCACCCAGCTCCATAACCTGGCTGTGAGAAGCATTATTGTTTTCAATAGCATGCCTAGTGGCAACAAGCTTGTTGGCGTACTTAAGAGAATGAGCATGAAGTTTGCGAGCAAGCTTAATGGCACTTTGGTGGTCAAGTCCCATTCATTTAAACTGGTCAAGGGTACGCTCAGTATAGCAAGTCCCACCAACATCCAAAAAGATAGTTGGTGAGAGTCACGACTTTTGCACTAAAAGTTTGTAGAGGTCTGCATGCTGCCGCTGTGCCGCCTCCAACTGTTGTCCAGGCCTCATGTCTTCACAGTACTTGATTTCAACCAAGTGCACGTGTCGATGGTTTGCATTCAGTAGGTGAAGCTGTCTCATGCGTTTAGCTGTCGTGATCCTCTGTGTGGTCCTATGCATGTTGCGTAATACATGGTGTGAGCAAGAGGAAGAAGGAGAAGAAGAAAACGTGGATTTGGCTTGATAGGGAGTAATCAATATAGCATCTGGTCAGCTTGATGTGCGTCTATATCTCTTAGGAAAGCTACGAGGAAGGAGGTAGAGAAGTATAACTCTGTTTGATGCATGTGCAGGGATCTGGAGGTTGTGCTGCACCATCCTATCATCACTTCCTATGTCTGTGTTAAATACTTGTTTCTTTTCTTTTTCTTTCTGTGTTAAGTACGCTGAATTGTTTCCTGAAAGATTTGTTTTTTTGTGTGTATATGTACAACCCCTTTAACCCCCGGGATAGCAGGAGAGAACAGTGTTGAGTGACCAAGCTTGGGAATTTTGGTTGCCGATGGTCTGATGGACAGGTTGCAGCCTGCAGGTTACAGGGGTCGGGTTACAAGGTTTACAAGAGAAGCCATCAGTCAAAACGCATGACTGCTACGCTAAAGCGTAAAAAAGGAGTTGCAGCCAACTGCAAGCTGAAAATACGAGCAACGTTTTTTCAGGAAGGTTGAAGGTTACAGAAACAAAAAGGCCTCCAGTCAAAACGACTGACTGCTAGCCTGCTCATTAAGAGAACTTCTTTAAGAATAGGATACAATATGTTGCTGTTTTGATTCATAAACTTGACTTTGAAAGTGAACATATCAAAGGACTGTAGAGGACAGGTATAGAACCGCCTGGGAAGAGGCACTGGAGAGTGAAAGAAGAGGACCAGAGAACAAGGAAGCATACTTGAACAAAGAAAGCAGAACTGGGGGTGTGTTCGTTTGAAAATAGCAAGATGCTGTTCATCTTGCACATCATCTTGGGCATCAAAAAGTTCACAGGTATTCTCAGGGAAAGAACTGGCCGGAAAACAGAAAATGACAAGCAAGTTGAATCTGAGAACACACTCTGGGGGATGCTTGCAAAGCAGCAATTTGAGGGGTCAAGAATTACTTCAGAAAAGAAAATGAAAGAAAAACTGTGTAGGCAGAGGGAACTGCCCTACATCAATGAAAGAAACCAAGACATGTTGGCTTAGAAGAGCCATGAGTCCCTTCCACCACGAAGCTACAAAGCAGAAAGCGCTAATGGGGATCTGGATTACTCAGTTTACAGAGGGGAAATAAGTCAGGTTGCAGGGCACGAAGGCAGAAGCCCTTCAGTCAAAACGACTGATTGCAAGCCTAAAAGCAAAGAAGAAGTGGCTCGTGTTCAAAAGGATTGAGGTTATTTTGGTCACCAAAGACGGCCTAGACATCTGTCATCTGATTATATGATATATTGTATGTCAAGGGATAGTTTACGGTGGACAGAAGGTAAGTGAGGAGCTAAAAGGGAGGATGAGAGAGATGAGAGAGGGAGGAGAGAGAGAAAAGGCCTGAGTTTCCTCTCGACCTTGAAGCTTGAGGCATTTCTTCTAGCCATGCAAACTCTGCACTTGCTGTGTAAGTAAAAAGGTGTCTTCGACAAGGACGATGTCTTTTTATGTGTACCTGACTCTGGCATTCAGCCTAAGCCTTTAAACTCAGGCTTGTCTCCAGAAATGCAAAAACTCACAGATGCATCGAAAGCTGTGGTTTCTCAAATACAAGTCTTACCATCTTCCAGAGGTGAGAAGAGCACAGTTGTATCCGTGGAATGATATCATATTATTGATATGGGATAAGAGGCATCATATCTGCTCTACAATCCAACAGAAGCCAATGTCTCCATCTTGGCGTCCAGTAGTGATGATCATGTTGAATCAAAAGCCAAGATGTCACGCGCGGCACTTCCACGCACAGGGAAAATTTCAGGGATATCGTAACTACCACCCATTTGCTTGCTTTTTTAAGGTCGTGATGGTCAGTGGAATGGGCAGGCAGAGGAATGGACTGGCAGAGGAATGGACCTCCTCGGGATTACTTTTTATGGGAGTACAAGTGCATGTAGGCATTTCAAAAACAAAAGGGAATTTTATTTACAATGGCCAGGGGCCAGGACAGGAAGCGCAAGCCCCAGCAGCAGGGGGGGCAGCCTGCAGGCAAGAAGGCCAAGGGTGCTGGCAAACCAGGCAAGAAGCAGCAGCGCCACCACCATCACGACCTGTACGAAGCCGATGACTCTGACCCGGATGAGGAGAAACACAACAGCCGCTACGATGTGAGCTAGCACTTGCGCCTGCGCTGCCGACTACAACAAAACGCCGCCGGTGCACCTGACCTACTCCTTGTGCCTGTCCTGCTCTCCTGTTTTCCACTCAGAAAGTGGAGAATTATGAGTACGAAATGCCCTCGGACTTCGAGGACGAGGAGATCGATGAGGAGCTGGCCTTCACGGAGGAGGACAAGAAGAAGTATGCAGGGTGGTTTGATGATGAAGAAGATGAGGATGATGGGTTGTCTGAGGAAGAGGGTGGGGAGGAGGAGGAGCCTGGGTCTGCAGGGGATGAGGGCAGCAGTGAGGCAGACATGGACATGCTTGACAGCGAACAGGAGGTGGAGGGAGCTCCGTCTGAGGTGGGTGTGTGCAGTAGCAATGCAGCTTCACTGCTAAGGGTTGCGCAAGGCGGCTTGGAAACCCAAGGCGCATGCAGCATGCTGGCAGCCAAGACAGCTGATGCAGCTCTGCATGCATGCACATGCAGGAAGGTGAGGAGGAACAGCCTGAAGAGCGGCAGAACCAGCAAGGGGGAGAGGAGGAGGATGGGTTTCTGGACATGCTGGGGGGTGGTAGCAGTGGGGAGGAGGACAGTGATGAAGGAGAAGGGGAAAGTGCAGAAGAAGGAGAAGAGGATGCTGATGATGAGCAGCACAGGTACGTGCTTGCAAGTTTCCTGCTAACCTCTCTGCCTCTGTGTACATACCAAGCAAGTGTATTATCGTGTGAGTCTTCTAGTTGTGTAGATGTGTACTTGTGCATTGCCGGCAAGCTCGGCGCCTCATGACTTGCTGCATACAGGGCCAGTACACAGTCAGTCACCCAGATTTCTGCCTTTGCAAGTGTGTGTGTCATCAGCCGCTGTAACCTTGCTCGGGTTATGCAAGCAGATGTCCCGAGTCATGAGCCCATGGGCACAGCAAAGCATGGACATGTTGTAATGTTTAAGGCTGTACGCCAGCTCCCGCACTGAGCGCACTCCTGTGTTTGTGGTTATAGGGCTTTGATCTTGGATATCTCTGATGCAAGCAAAATTTTTTTTCTGTTGCCGCACTGCAAGTGCACACAAGCAACTCCCCATGCGTCATGCTTTGGGTGACTTTGTCCTCCACAGACGCATGCTCCAGTCCGTGCTGGGGCAGCAGAGTCAGCCCAAGGCAGCAGGAGCAAAGCGCGCGCATCAGCCAGTTATGGATGAGGCCTACCCCGAGTCTGAGTACAACCTCAACCCTGGGGCGGCCTCCACAGGTCTGTGCATGAATGTGTGTGTGTGTGTGTGCGCGCGCGCAGCAGCTGTGAAGCACCGAAGGTGCTGGTGGAAGGCATGTCACTGCCTCTGCATGCCAATGCGTGAGTTCAGAGTGATGCCAGGAGAGTAGGCAGCGATTGTTTTACGAGGTGCTGGAGCTGTGATGTCTGAAGGTACTAGATGGCCCGGCACTCCTTTTCTCCTATGGAACAGCTTAAAGGGCAGACGTCTCCCTTTCCAGCAGCTCTCCTTATCAGTATGTCTTCTACTTGTATGGCACCTTGTGTACAATAGCGTGGCTTCATGTGCCGTGCCGTTGAAGGAAAGTGTGCCACAGCATCCCATGCGCCTACCACGCTGTTTGTGCTGCCTGTTACAACGCTGGGGAAACTCAGCAGTTGCGTGATGCAGGCAGCTATTTCTGGCAGGCGCACATGTATTTCATTTCGCTTCAGGAGCAGGGTAGACTGAACGTGGGCATGCAACAGAAGCACACCTGGCAGGGATGGAAAACCTTCCACTTTTGTCTATTAAGTTAAAAAAAAACGTCCTGCCTCTCCAAGCTTTAAGGGATGAGGACTTGACTCTCCTTTAGTATTGAGGCCACACGCCTGGCCAGTATATGTTTGGACTCTGCTCTTTTACCTACTGCCCCAATGTTGTGCACATCGACATCATTGTTGCATGATACCTTATCGCTGAGTATGTAGTAGGAGGCGCGATCTTGTATCACTGAGCATACAATTCTGTTTCACTGAGCAGGCGCGGGGGATGAGCTCACGCTGGCGGATTTGATGCAAGGCCTGGGTGGGGATGTAAAGCGCAAGCTGCCAGGCACGACGCGCAAGCTGCTGGAAAAGATGTCAGGCGGCGAAAAAAAGGTGGGCCATGAGGATGTGCTGTGACATGCAGACCTAAAGGTGAATTACAATGTTTTCCACACCCCTGAAGTGCTGCAGCAGATTCAGCAACAGATACACACACAGGGCGGCTTGTGCTGTTCTGGAAGGCAGCACGCGCGCGCACACGCACACACACACACACACACACACACACTCGCACACACACGGTGTCAATTGCTGCTTAAAGACTGAGAGGATGGGCGGCCAGTGGCAGCGCCTGGCTCCAAAGAGAGTTCATATAAGTTTGTGTGTGGGAACTCTGACACTTCCCTCGGCCAACTGCAAATTGCTATACCACCAAGTCCAACTGTGACTTCACTGTCACAAATTGCTATGCCACCAAGTCCAAATGTCACTTCACTGTCAAGAACCACAGCAAATGAAGTGCTTGACCCTTTTGCACCTTCTAAGCTTGTATAATTTTATTGAAATTACTTACTCAGGGTTGATTGACCTTCCTGGTCATGATGAGCACAGTTGAAGCTTTTGTGCAAAGAGGGGGCCTACAGATTTGCAATGCTCAAAGAGCAAGAGGTATTTTGAGAAGCATCAGGATGTTTATGAAAGCAGTTGTAAAATAGTCGGACAATGACCTGAATCAGGTCATTCATTTGCTCCATCTTTGAGTTCAACAATGTGAGGTGTGGCCTATGTACATGGAACAACAATTTAACAAAAAAAAAACCATTGAATGAGAAGAAAACATGCGATGTAAGCATGTAGGAGTAAAACTTGCTGTTAAGCCAATGTCGAGCCAATGTCAAGCCAATGTCGAGCCAATCTCACACTAGCGGTGAGGAAGTGTCTCAGTCACTGTAGGGTGATATGGATTTGTTCCTAGCAATGATGCATCGTGTCGTGCACTTAACGATTGCTATACGTACTCCCTCTCACCTAAGCTTGGTTTCATGACATCCTATATCTGCGCTGCAGAACATACCTTGGCAGTGGCAATGCCAAGTTGACCCCCTGTATTGCTCTGTGCCCTCTTTTTGTTTCAAGTGTTACTGTTTGCAGGAGTAAGAGCTGCTCAAAGTTTTCCTGCCATGCGTTCATCGCAGAACTGACAAACTAAAGCAAAAAATGATCTAAACACTACGACACATTAAAATTAATTTATTTGAGCACCATGCTTTCCCTCATAAGTACTCTTGCATAGAAGCAGTGGCTTGTCATAAAATTGTTGATTGGATGAGGGCTGTGGGTCAAAAGAGGAACAGAGCAGGAATGAGAGGGTGGAGGAGAGAGACAATGGGTAAGTCTAGGATGCGCTAAAGGGAGAAATGATTTTCAAGGCTATCTAATTGGTGTAAACTAAGAAGAAAATATCCAAATTCTTCCATCCATAATCAGAAGAGTAGACTTGCAAGAAATTAATTTCCGGAAAAGGGTGTTCTTTTTGTCTTGCAACCTGCACACCAGCAGGTGTTCCAACTGGTTTGTTGCAATGTGATCATCAGTACCTGTGACATTTACTGTTGCTTGAGAAAAAAATGTTATATGTTCAAGCCCTTGCATTCGCCACAGCACTGTGTGACACGTAGGTTGTCTGGGTGCTTGTTTGCATGGGGCATCAGCTTTGTCCACATGTATGATGGATACATGCTCATGTGTTGGTGTATGCATCTGCTTGCACATTCCGACTCTCTGCATTGTTTTCATTTGCTTTGTCCGCATGTATGATGGATACATGCTCATATTTTGGTGTGTGCATGTGCTTGCACATTCCGACTCTTATGCATATTCTCAAGTGCTTTGCTCATTTGCGCCATTTTTGCGTGCAGGCCGTCCCTGCGCCCCTGCCTCGAGTGATCAAGGAACGCCAGGAGCGCAAGGCCGGCTATGAGGCCACCAACAAAGACGTTGTGAAGTGGCAGCCCATCGTTAAGGTGAGTTATATGAATAGCCAAGAGCAGGAAGTCAACTGTGAGACTACCAACCAGGATGTCGCGAAATCGGCTGCCCATCTTGAAGATGAGCTGCCCAGGAATTTGTCAGAGGCCGCCCATCAGATTCCCTTCACGTGTTTTTACTGTTCAATCACAGTGCTGCTGTCATTGCTGCTTTCAAGTTCATTACAACAACTGTATTGTGACTTTTGGTATGATTGCGGGCAATGGTGTGGCAGCAATTTGTGTGTGGTGAGCCCATTGTCAAGGCTGGACAAAAGCTGGGGTTTTGTTGAGACCATACCAAGATTAGCCTCATAAGCAGGCAGGTTGCATTACTACTTACAAAGGATATTTTCAGAGTGTGGATGTGGGATGGATGTGCGCTGTCACTTCGTAGCGTGACAGAAGGAACAGCTGGAGGATGCAGGAGATGGGAAGGATGATGTGACAAATGCGCCAACCTCCCTGTGAAATGCAATCAGATCTGTTTGTAGAAGGGAAGGCTTGTGATGCTGAATCAAGGCGTACAGATGTGTTTGTAAAAGGGATGAAATGCTGAAGCAAGGCGGACAGATTTTTTAGTAGAAGGGAATGGATTTGATAGCAAAGCAGAACGCTCATATTTGTCTGCTGAAGGGGAGGGGTGTGATGGTGAAGCAAGGCGCACAGTCAAGTTAAAAACAACAGGATCACAAATCAGCTGGTTGGGAGTCACGATTATGCTCTCTCCTTGTTTTGCTCGAAAAATCTTTCCTTCCCTTCAAGCAAGGGAAGCAGCACCCAAGTAGGACAAGAAGTTGAATCTTTATATTTCCTGAGGTGTAGGCATGATTGTGTAGAGGCTGCTGCCGGCCAATAAGGCATCTGTGAGGAGAGTTTGGTGGGTTTAAAACCCAGCAGCACTAACAAGTTGAGTAGCAATTTGTTCACACACGCACATTTTTCTCTGTTTTGTGCTGTGATAGCCATGATCACTCCTATGCACCTTGTGTACAATAGCGTGGCTTCATGTGCCGTGCCGTTGAAGGAAAGTGTGCAACAGCAACGCCCTGTAGCATGTTCATGTGTGCTACACCTCACGGGGTGCATGATGCATGCAATCAAGCCTCAGAGCGACATAGCTCCAAGTTGCTCTATGAAATGATTAACGCGCGCGCGCGCGCGCACACGCGCACACACACACACACACACACACACACACACACACACATACACACACACACACACACACACACACATTTTTTCTGTTTTGTGCTGTGCTAGCCATGATCACTCCTACGCACCTTGTGTACAATAGCGTGGCTTCATGTGCCGTGCCGTTGAAGGAAAGTGTGCCACAAAAACGCCCTGTAGCATGTTCATGTGTGCTACACCTTACGGGGTGCATGATGCATGCAATCTAGCCTCAGAGCGACATAGCCTCAAGCTGCTCTACAAAATGATTTAAATATTGGCTTTTCATGCATGTGTGAAACAGTTGTGATAGAAATGTTTTCTTCATGGGGTTGCCTGGCAGGGCCCTGTTTATAGTGCTTTCAAACCCCTGAGTACCTGCTTGTCCCAATGTTGCATCCCCTTGGTGTGTGTAGGCAAATAGGGAGGCCCCAACCCTTCGCTTCACCTCTTCGCGTGACGAGGTGCCCCGCATCAACTCCACGGCAGCAATAGGTACTGCGCTTGCTTGTTCTCAATGCCAAGCTATTGGTGGCAGTGTGTGCAGGAGCTGCTTGCAGTGCCCTCAATGCAGCAGCATGTCCCTTTGTTTTTTGGGGGGGAAAGCACAACTCCCAGAGCACAGCAACTCTGCTCCAAGAAGGCACTGCGACGACAGGGTGTGCGTTGTATCTGCCTGGTTTTCTTCCTCTGCTTGTGTGACAGCAGCAGGCATCAGCCCATCAACTTTTCACATGCAACTCTGGACCAAGAATCATTACCGTCACAGCTCATACTTGTACGCGTTTTTGTTTTGTGTTTGTTTGCTTGTATGTGCTGTGCAATTGCGCAGCATGCCCCAGAGTCTGCAATTCAGCAAAAGGTCGCAGTGCTTCACACATACACACACACACACACCATGCAGTCGCGCAGCACACCCCTGAATCAGCTATGGAGGAGGAGGTTGCAGCGCTGCTCCAGTCTGCGGGGGCTGCCAGCGCCAAGGCGGTGGCTGAGTCCGAGGACAAGCTGGCGATGAAGGTGCGTTATTGGTGTGCGTGCGTGTTTGTGTATGTGTGTTATGTGCAAGCCTTGACATTTGAGGAGACCTGGTTTGGACTTCATGGCACTGTGTTGCTGGCCCGTCCCATCTTCCCACTCATTCTTTTGATGTCTGCCAACACTTTTGGCGCCTTTTTGAGGCTGTTTTATGCTTTTTTAAAAAGATTGAGGCAGAGCATTTTATGCTTATTGAAGATGAGGCCTCGTCCCAAGCGCCTTCTCCCTCCCCCTTGCCCTTTACATCCCTGCCTTGCTCCCGTTGGCCAAGCCAAACTACTGACATGCCATGTGCAACCAACGGAGGACTGACTGTCGACAAACATACTGGCTATTAATGCTCCTAGTTAAAATCCCTCTTTGAAGGTTTGAAGGTACTTTGAAAATTATGGGCTGACTATTGGTGCTCCTCCCACAATCGGCCCAATGACTGACTTGTCACCCTTGACCATCTGACTGACTTGCAGACCGGTTGCTGGAAGGGGAAGAGCAAGTTTTCTTGGGAATGACTGCCTCCTGATGCTCTTGAAAATCAATTTCCGCTTTTCGCAGGCCCTGACAATGGAGGAGGCGCGTGCGCGCAGGGACCGCTTGGCCAAGCTGCGCTCCTTGCTCTTCTACGACGAGCTCAAGGCCAAGCGCCTGCGCAACATCAAGTCCAAGGAGTACCACCGAAAGCAGAACAAGGTGGGTGGCTGCAGCAGCTACACACAGGGGCAAAGCTCACTTGTGTACATCATCCAGCACGTGCGCACACACACACACCTGCAGGAATGCACGCATGTTTTGCATATGCGCATACTGAAAAACGTGCCCTTCCTTCACACACTTGAAAGCGTGCATTGCTTCAAGCACAGAAAGATGTGCATTGCATCTCCTCTGGGGAACCCAATGGTGTGTGCTGCACATGCTTTGGGATAGCTCTTGCATTGTGCAGGCTGCCAAGTGCAAGGCCTTGAAGATTCCTGTTGTGAACCTTCTGTGTATACAGCGCATGCTTTGGAATTGCCCCTGCATTGTGCAGGCTGCCAAGTGCAAGGCCTTGAAGATTCCTGTTGTGAACCTTCTGTGTATACAGCGCATGCTTTGGAATTGCCCCTGCATTGTGCAGGCTGCCAAGTGCAAGGCCTTGAAGATTCCTGTTGTGAACCTTCTGTGTATACAGCGCATGCTTTGGAATTGCCCCTGCATTGTGCAGGCTGCCAAGTGCAAGGCCTTGAAGATTCCTGTTGTGAACCTTCTGTGTATACAGCGCATGCTTTGGAATTGCCCCTGCATTGTGCAGGCTGCCAAGTGCAAGGCCTTGAAGATTCCTGTTGTGAACCTTCTGTGTATACAGCACATGCTTTGGAATTGCCCCTGCATTGTTCAGGCTGCCAAGCGCAAGGCTCTGAAGATGGGGGATGCCATCGCATTGGAGGGTGATGAAGGCGACGAGGCAAAGCGTGCAGAGCGAGCGCAGCTGGAGTCAGCAGAGCTAGATCGTGCCAAGGTGAGGGTCTCAGATGTGAAGCGTAACTCCATCTGTCTCCATGGTGTTTCCACCCAATCAGCATAATGGCATATAATGGTGTGCATGATGGTAAGGGCCACTGCAAACTCTTGTGCAGCACAATTGCCATTGTGCAAGGCTGCTCAACTTGATCAGCATGCTGGGTCATCAGTCCTGCAAAGTGCTGGCACCACTGACTGGAGGTGCAAGTGAAGGTTATACAAGACTGGAACTATCTTGATTTAGGGTAGCCCTGTTAGGGCGCGATCACCTGACTCACCGGTCTTTGAAGCCTCTATCTGTGGATTTTAAGTATGAGCACAAAGCATCTTGGCTGCCGCCCTGTGCAACTGCGCATCCTGCTGCAAGAGCCCCTGGGGTCTCACTCCTTCTCACTTAAAAGTGTCACAACAGGGGCAACTGACCCTGAAGCACGGAAGCATTCACTGCTTACTGGAGTTGGGGTTGGTTTAAAAAAGGCGACACACCAGAAAACAAACTTTTCCCCTTCGTCTGCTTTCAATTGCACGCACCAAACTATTGTTTGACACATGCGCTATCAAGTTACACACACACACACCCAACAATTCATTGTGACGCACATGCCAGGGTCACCACAGGAGCAGAGCACACTGAAACATACTTCAGGAACATTCAATGGTTGAACGTCACTATGCCGTGCCGTGAAGTTACACTCACCCAACCATCCATTGACACGTGCGCGAATCTGTCACCACAGGAGCGGCTGACCCTGAAGCACAGGAATACGAGCCGCTGGGCGCGGCGCGCGCTAAAGCGCGGCGCCACTCTGCATGACCCAGGCACCAAGGCCGCCATTGCGGAGCAGATGCAGATCGGTCAAGCGCTGAAGCGCAAGATTGAGGGCGGGCGTGACAGCGACAGCGAGGGCAGCACGGATGCCAGCACCAGGTGCGTGTTTGTCAAGCTGTTGTCTGTTGTATTAAACTTTGGCATCATGGTTGTGAAGGGCAGGGTGAGGGTGGGACAGAGCTGTAGCAAGGGCAGCCAGCACGGAGGCCAACACCACAGGTGCGTGCATGTCTTAATGGAGGTGTTTTGAGGTTTAGGGTTTGAGCTTTTGGGGAGTGGGATGCCCAAGTGCGTGACAGCAACAGCGAGAAAAGAAAAGAGCAGGTGTGTGGAGGAGGGCGGTGGCATAGGGTGTGGATTTTGGAAATGAGTGAGGTGACAGCGGTAGCAAGGCTCAGCTGCGCCCTGGGCATGTTTGTGAAGGGCATGGGCAACAGAAAGTTGGGTGTAGCTTGAGAAGAGGAGGGCGGATGCTTAGGGACTACCTATTAGGGAGTACAGTAGCTACCGTCAGTGCCCAGCCTGCCAGCCCGCAGCATACACTACCAGCAACAACAAAATCAATGCATCTGAAAATCAATCTTCTAGAGCGCCAGATGATTATTACGCAACTGCTAATAAGTGAGGGTAGGGGGTCCTTACACTGTTGAATGGCGTAGACTAGGAAGGCTGGGCAGAGACTGGTGCCAGGCGAAAGATTAAATCATGTGAGAAGTGTACATATGCCTGAACATGCGCAAACCATTGGCAACGTTGGATCCACGGGGTTGGTAGTGTTGCAACACTTGGTGCAGGTAAGGGAGAGGGATTGAAGGTTTACCTTTGTCACAAGCTGGCACAAAGGTGTGTGTGCGCGCATGCATGCGTGTGTGTGTGCATGTGTGCGTGTGTGTGCACGTGTGCGTGTGTGTGTCCTGCTCTGCCATCAAGCAACTTTTTCTCCCTCTCTTGATGCGTTGCTGAGTGGACAGCAGCCGCCTCTAGGTCTATTTATTTTTTTGTCACTCTGCTACTGCTGCTGCTACGCTGGTGCTCTGCTGTGTGGGACGACTACCACTATTTGTGCAAATGTGTGTGTGCCTGTTGTTTGCGCAGTGCCTCTGAGGATGATGAGCAGAAGGGCGGTGGCAACAAGCAGAAGCCTCAGACCATGAGCAGGGCCAAAGCGCTGGCAATGGAGATGTTAGCAGGTGGGCAAGCCTTTTGAAGGTGCTATGCTGAGCATCATGAGTGGGGGAGCACGTTGTTTCATTGGCCCACGCAAGCGCCCACAGCTGGCTGGTTTCGAAATGAACGAGATAATGCTTGAACTAGTATGATTGAAAATGGGTATGTTGCTAGTTATACAAATGCAGGAAGGTTCATGCACACACAGAGGATGCTTGCTGCCCTGCCTGGTGTGGTGAGTGTTTGTTTGGGAGAGAAAAGCAGCAACGATGCTGCATTGTGCGTGTCTGCTGCAGGCCGTGTGTCAAAAGAACATATGCTATATAGTCCCTGAACCTGTAAGCGTTTACAATGCATAGAGGCAGGCTGCTTGCTGAGCAGGTACAGAGACGTAGAGGCAGGATGCTTGCGAAACTGATGCAAAGAGGCGGTTGTTTTGGCTGATGGCCTTGACCTGTAACCAATCCACTTGCTGGAAGCATGCTGCTGCGTTTGCCTGTCACTGCACTGAGCCATGTACATCCAAACTCCTTTCCCTCCAACCGTTTTGATGAAATTCCCTTTGAATGTTCCTTTTCTTTCTTTCAAAACTGCACCCACCGAGTTGCTGCACTGTTCTCATGCCAAAAACTCCGCTGCCCCTGCCATTCGCTACAACCTGACCACTTGCACCATATTTGCATGGCGTGCAATGGCTACTATTCACCCTGTGCAGTCGCTAACCATGCCCTCATCAAACAACATATGTAGGTGGAGGGCATCAAGGGGGCGGTGATGAGGAGCAGCAGCCCAAGAAGGGCCTGTTTGGACTGCCCTTCATGGCCCGAGCACAGGTGCGCGTGCAATAATGCAATAATAATAATAATAATAATAATGCAATAGTAATACTGCAGTAAGAATGATGCATGTGCTGTGCTTGTACTGCTTTTGCATACTGTACAAAGAGCGTACCATGCACAGATTGATGCTTCCTAGCAAGCACAGGTGTGTGCCAAAATGCACGTGATCAAACAAGGTCCTCCTCGTGCATGTACTGTGCGTGTACTGCGTTTGCACACTGTACGAAGAGCGTACCATGCAGAGAAGTGATGTCTCTTTGCAAGGCGCCGGTTTCAGAGGCAGTCTGGGTTCTGAAATGAGTCATGCAGTGATTGCAAGGCAACTGCATGGCAGCTGCACTCAGCAAGCTTTCAAAGTCATGGTCGTGGTAGAACCTGTGGTATAACCTGTGGTAGAACCTGGTAACACCGTAACATGTTGTTTGCTAGCCACATGTGTATATCCCCTGGCGTTCAGCCTTGCGACTTTCCCGATGTCTATTGGTATCATCAACACATGTAGCCTTGTTCGCTGTGATTTGTTTTTGTAGGAGAAGAAGAGGCTAGCTGCACAACAGGAGGCTGAGGCTGTGCTGCAGGACCTGCAGCAGGAGCGGCAGCAGCTGGGTGAGGAGGGGTCGGATGCTGACTTGCAAGGTGCGTGAGGTTGACTGGAAAGTGGTTTGTTTGTTTCTAGGCCTGAAGTGATGGGGGTGGCTCTGCAAATTAGTGGCTTAAGAACAAACGTAGGAGATGCCTTTGACAGTGCTGCTCACTCCAGGCCTGCCTGAGGCAAGTGAAGCAACGTTAGCCCGCTATAGCTCAGGCGCTGTCTGTGTAGCTCAATTTACCCTCTTTGTTGAGGCTCCTTGCTGGCGCCTTTGGCAGTGTTGCTCACACCATGGCTGCCTGGAGTTGGCGAGGCAGCGTCAGGCCGGTTGAGCTTTGGCACAGCCTGCTTAGCCCACCAAGCCCCTTCTTGCCATGGCTCTTTGCAGGCACCTTTGGCGGTGCTGCTGCTGGGCATGAGGGCAGGGAGGCTGTGTCAGGCCGCTTTAACTTTGGCGGCCAGCAGGGCGACTCGAGGGGGGGCCGCGGGGACAGCAGTGATTCTGATGAAGGGGTTGGCTTTGATGATGACGAGTTCAGTGATGGGGGGGGAGTGCATGAGGATGCAGAGGCCAAGGCAGAGCGGTTGAGCAAGGTGGCAGGGGGTAGTGGGAGAGAGGAGGGAGGGGATGCAGGCAAGCAGCAGCAGCAGCAGCAGCAGCAGAGGGGGCGGCGGCGTGCGCAACAGCAGCAGCAGGGGCTGGGACAGGGGGTGGGCGGGCAGCAGCAGCAGAGTGCAGAGGATGAAGCTGCGCTACTGGTGAGCTGTGCATGGCTCTGTGTGTGTGCGAGTGTGTGTTGCGCGCTCACACACTTGCCTGCCTCTTCCCTCCAACAAATGATGTAAGAAGCAACATGTCCTGTATGCATATCCTGTTCCTAAAGAGCATCAAGTGTGCCCTTTGGTACTTGGAACCCGACCTTTCCCAAACCCTACAGCATGCGGAGGTTACACTTGTTACACTTCCATTTGAAATGCAGGCGACTGCCGAATCGGCCAGCTCCACATGTTGTCATTTGTCACACACACACACACACACACACACACACACACACACACACACACACACACACACACACAGGCAGCTCTGGAGGCAGCAGGAGTGCAGACAGAGGGTGTAGCGTTGCCTGGAGCAAGCCACCCGCAGCAGCAGCAACAGCACCATGAGCAGCAGATCCAAGCAGAGCATCTTGCCGCGCGTGCTGCCTCCGCCAGTGGCAGTGGTGCTGCCAAATCCATCTTGGCAGGTACATGCCTGTGTGTGATATGTTCCTGATCAGACATCAATTATTATGGCTGAGAATGGCCTTGCTTGCAGAGAAGGCCACGCATGTCCTTTTGCCGATTACGGGCGTCTTGCTGGCGTAGCTGCTCCTGCTGCCTGACAGCTACCTGTTGGTAGTCTGACACCTCCTTTTTCTTTAAAGGGTCTCAAGGCTACCAAAAGAGAGCTGTGAGGCGGACACACACATGCGCGCATACACACACACACATACAGAGGGCTCGCTGAGTGCACATATGTCCTTTGTAAAGTACGGCTGGACGCAGTGTTCAGCATCAGTTTTTAATTCTTGCTCTTTGCTCCGATGGTTGCAGCTTCTTCCAAGGCAAGTGATCAGCAGCGGCGTGACAGTGGCCGGCAAGCAAGCACATCAGGAATGGGCACAGCAGGTTTTGTACCTGCCCGCAGCTTTCAGGTGAATGAGGCGTCCTGTATAGCAGACGCTGTTAATTGGATCCTGTGCACGACGCAGCTCTCAAACAGCACATGTGTTTACAGAATTCCTTCTCTTAAAATCACTTGTGCCCATGAGAGTCAATTGTAAAAGGGGGCCAGGTATTGAGCTAAGCTAAATGCAGAGCTGTGTATACAAGTGTATTTGTGTATGTGTGTACAAACATGCTTGTGTGTATATGTGTGTGTGCGCGCGCGCACGAGCGCGTGCCTGCAGGCAAGTAAAAGCAGGCATATGTGTGCATTCTCTCTGCCACCTGCCATACAGAAATCAGATGCTATGGAGCGTGCATGTAACACACACGCAAACACATGCGCACACACACACACACACACACACACACACACACACACACACACACACACACGCACGCATACAAGCACACACGCGCGCACACACACACACGCACGCACGCATACAAGCACACACGCGCAAACACACACACACACACACACACACACACACACACACACACGCGCATCCTGTTGTGCCCAAACAACCCGCATCTGCGTGCTTGTCCTAGCAGAGTTTGCATGCCTTGTTTATGTGTGGCAGGGCCCCCGTCCCGGCCTAGCCTTCAGGTCCGGACCCCAAGGCCTGGGCTACTACCCAGACCCTGGCCAATCCCCGGCAGCCGCACCAAACGGCCCAAGCTTAGGGGGCAAGGCCAGGAAACACCAACATCAGCAAGGCGTGCGCATCGCGGGCATACCTGATGGAGACTCTGCGGCTGCAATTAGCGCTGGCCACGCAGCCAATCATCCGAGCAACAATGGTGCCAATGGGGGTGGTGCAGAGTTCACCGGAGGCAGGGGCAGCCGCAGCAGTAAGGGCAGGCAAGAGCCGAGTATGGCTGGCGGGGATGCACGCATGGGTGGGGCTGGAGGGGATAGCGGCAGTGAGTCGGAGGAGGAGGAAGACGAGAGGAGGAGAGGCGGCAAAGCACAAGAGGGCATGCGGCCTGCGCCCACCAGCCATGAGGCCGCGCAGCAAGAGCTCATCAGGATGGCGTTTGCAGGTGCGAGAACATGGGGCAAGGCACTGGCTCGTCAGATGTGGGTGATGTTTGCCATTGCAAGTGCGTAGCAGCAAGCGCTCATCTGGACTGCTTGTGCCGGCAGGGGCGATTATCGCTGGACAGAGAGGTGACAACATGCTTTGTGCGTGTTTGTATGTGTGCACTCAATTGCATGTGTGGGAGTTGCAACCCCAGGCATTGGCCTGTCTGGGTGCCTAGATGTGTCATTAAGTCTAAGAAAGAGTCGTGTCATGGAGGCTCTGCCTAGATGTATCATTTAAGAATGAACAAAATCATGGAGGCACTGGTGCCCGATTCTTTGGGTGAATTGTGGTCCTGCCCGCCCCTGCCCCTCCGAAATCCCTCTTCAAAATCTGGGATGCGCGCGCGCACGCACACACACACACACACACACACACACAGACACACACACACACACATACACACACATACACACACACACACATGCACTCGTGTGCGCACATTTTCACGCAGGCGATGATGTGGAGGCTGAGTTTGCAGCTGACAAGGCAGCAGAGGTGGGCGCTGAGCTGCCCCACATAGAGGAGCCCAGCACCCTGCCAGGCTGGGGTGTGTGGCAGGACCAGCAGCGCAACCCAAAATGGATGAAGCAAGCCAAGGAGAAAGCACAGAGGTGCGTGGCTGGGTGCATGAGCAGGTCCAGGCAATGGTTGGGGATGCAAAAAGAAAGGTGCGGAGGGGTGCATGAAGCAGGCTGAGGAGAAGGCACACGGGTGCGTGGCTGGGTCCATGAGCAGGTCAAGGAGGAGGCACAGAGGTGCATGGCTGGGTGCATGAAGCAAGCCAAAGAGAAGGCACAGAGGTGCCTGGAGGGGTGCATGAAGCAAGCCAGGGAGGAGGCACAGAGGTGCACAGCTGGGTGCAAGAAGCAAGCCAAAGAGGAGGCACAGAGGTGCATGGCTGGGTGCAAGAAGCAAGCCAAAGAGGAGGCACAGAGGTGCATGGCTGGGTGCATGAAGCAAGCCAAAGAGAAGGCACAGAGGTGCATGGAGGAGTGCATGAAGCAAGCCAAGGAGAAGGCTCAGAGGTATATGGAGGGGGTGCAGGCACCAAGCCATGGCATGCTCATGTGCTCACGTGCACCCACTTAAGTCTCATTTGTGTGGGCCTTGTGGAGGGAGCAAACAGTGTGTTGAAATTGTGGAATTGGCAGGAGTTTGTACCACAACTTTGGCACAGTTGGTGGTCTGAATGGAAACCTCTTGCAAGGCACATAATATCACATGCAACTCTCCAGCAGGACGTGTTTTTTGTAGGACTCAGAAGCATGAGTACACATGCACACCCTCACACGCGATGTGCCTGCTCCACTGCATTTTTAAGTCTTACTCTCTTAATCTCTCTCACTCTTCCTCTATCTCTCTTTCATCTTTTGTGTATAAGAGGTGTCATGTGTGATGCATGTCCAATTGGATGCAGAGAGCGAGAAAAGGCTGCTGATGGGCGACGAGACAAGGGGTTGAAGTTTGTGACCATCAGTGAAAAGTGGGACAAGAAGGCAATGGGCGCATACACCACGCCATCTGTGCCGTTCCCCTTTGACAGCAAAGAGACCTATGAGCGCAGCATACGGCAGGTGTGTGTGTGTGTGTGTGTGTGTGTAGCAGAGGGTGACAGGCATTGTTTATGATGTCAATGTCAATGTAGGAACCTGGCACGTTCCTGCGGATGCATACTCCAGGCAAAAATGCCTCCTGACAACCCATCTGACTGTTAGGACCCGTGCCCTCCTTGCTCATGGCGCATGGAATGAAAGCGAACTCTCAAATTGTGATATCTGCTGGGAGCATGCCCCTACATTGTGGCGCCATGTTTATTTAGCCTGTGCTCCGGTAACTCCTGCTGGAAGGATGCTCCTTCACTGTGCTTCTTGAGAGCATTGCTCTGTTGGGCTATGCCTGTGCATACCATTTGCAGCACCTCTAGGCCCAGCAGCACAACCTGGACCATTCCTTTCAGGATCTCCTGAGCTGCATAGTATTCACTCTTTTTTTCCGGTGTGCAGCCCCTTGGCCGGCAGTACAACCCCGACAGTGCCTTCCGAGACCTCACGCGACCTGCCATCCTCAAGAACACTGGCGTCATTATCGACCCTGTGCGGTACAGCAAGCCCCTGGCCAAGCACACGAGCGAGGTACGATTCCTGCATATGTGCGAGCCTGATTTTCGAGTTTCTGTGCTTGTTGGTAGCTGGACCAGACAGGCAGGTGGCATGAAAGCGCACAAGCAATTTGTGTGCTTTGCTTGAGGTGGTGCGTGTCTGATGCTGACTCTGTTGGTACTTCCTCATGGTGATCTAAGGGAAAGCTTGTGCGTGCAAATTTGGTCAGCTGGCTTTGTGTGGGCTAGCGTTTGGTTTGGTGGAGATGTTTTGTCGGGAGTGGATTTCACCAGTGTGTTCATGCTGGCTACTGGCTAGTGTATCATTTATGTTTTTGATGCCTGCCTGCCTTGTGCACAGCCTGTACAATAGAAATGTGTCTGCTCTTTCTTATTTGATGCAATGGCAATTCCACTGGTTGTAAACTGTTTCTTCGCTTTCTTTTTGACGTAACACACCATCTATGTGTTCTGTGCATGCAGGTGGCAGGCAAGGCCACCAAGCCCAAAGTGCTCACGGTGGCTGGAGGAGCAAACCAAAAGCCAAAAAAACGGACATAGATCTGTCATTTGTACAATACTCAAATGCCAGAGACAATCCACACTGTCCGGATTGGGCCTTGTTATGTAATTATTTACTTGTACTTCATTTTCCTGTTCATGTTTTTTCCTTTTGTAATCCTGTCATGACGAGAGTCTGCTGTTACGAGAGTGTGCTGCAAGTTAATTGAGTTAGTTGGACAGTGGTATCTGGTCATGGGATGTTATTAAGACACTGTTGTGGCTGCGTCACTTTCTCAGCCTGACATTCCGCATTCTTTATAAAGGCCTCCTTCAGGGCCTTGTTCTTGTGGAAGGTGCTTGATCAAGACAATGAAGCTGCAGCCTAACATGCACTTGGACTCTAAGGGAAGGGAAGGGAAGGGTTACATAGCTGTACCTGCCTGCGGGGGTAGCTTAGCTGAAGCAAAACGTGCCTGTAACCAAACCAGTCCAATCTAAAACAAAATTAGCTCAGTCACAGCATTTCAGGCACGCAGACACAAACTTGGCTAATCCTAGGACGTCAGCCTGGTTCATGAAGTCTCTAAGGCGTGATGCACTGCTTGGGGGTGCAGAGCTAAACAGATCCTGGAACTGAGCACGCAGTTCTGTTAAATCCTGAGATGGGCAATCCAGGATGACGTGCTCTTCGTCTTGAAGAGTGTGCCAATCGCATTTGTTGCAAATTCTAAGCTCGTATGGGCACCTATTTCCATGATGCCGTTGAGTTTCCACCCGAAGGGTTTACAGGGTTTTACATTGGTTAACCTACAGCCCGAATATCTGGCTGATCAGTCGCTGGTGAAACATTCTCAACCAGCTATCACAAGGTTAACAAGTAAACAAGCTTCTACAAGAAGTTTAAAAAGAAAAGTGCCGTATGCCATGCTGTGCTTGTTTCTGTTTTGTTCAAGTGCTGTGTTTTGCATATGCAAGATACGTGTGGCTTTGCTCATTCTAAGTGCTCAGCGTAACGTTCCACACACAAATCCAATATGAAATGGGCAAGGTCAAGCTGGAGAACCATGAAGTATATTTTGGCCTACACTCGAAACACTCTGGAACCACAAAGTCTGCGTTGGCATTACCATGCAGCTGCAAAACGTACAACCATGAGCCAACCGGTACAAGGCACATGATAGAGCACATTCATGACAGCACACAGCAGCCATGACAGGCACATGCATGCCCGGAGCCAGAATTCAAGCCTGCCAAAGACCTACATGGCAAGCCCGCAGCCAACCTAGTCCATGCCCGGCCTAGAGATGCCTCGTCTTCCCATTTTCCAGGCGCCAAGCCTTCAATTCGGACAAAGTGTCATCCAACTTGGATTTGATAGTGTCAGCCTTCCACCCGAAGGTTGTGACCGGAAAGGCGTAAGCATGAAATACTGCGTAATAATTTATGAGGAATATCTTGGACTCTAAGGAGGCTGCATCTCATCAGACACCAGAGTGGGACGGCAGTGCTTATGCAGTGTAGCACTCCCTACAAGGAGCTTGGCCTACAGCCTGTGACTCAGGCTGATCGGCTGCTGGTGAAACCTCCTCAACCAGCATCAAAAGTTTAAACCAACTCTGACAAAAGTTTTGAAAATCTGTATGAGCCTTGATTTAGGAAAGCGTTGATCTTCGGGGTCAGTTATAATTTGAAAGCTTGCCAAGAAAGGAATATAGTATGTGTTTGAAAGCCAGGCAAAGGTATGTAACGGCGTGAAAAGATTAATGAAAAGATCATTGCATTTCCTGCGCAGCTCACACACCTCATGGTGATTGCAATAGAAGGAAGCATGTTTATCGTCTTAGACTTCAGCACGCTCACATTTATCACTACTATTCGAACAACACAGCCAATTACAGTATTCGACCTTCAAGCAGCAGGCACGAAGCCTACACCTCTCACATTCCTGTGGATGTAGAGAACTCATGACTTCTTATTCAAATCCTTTAATATATATGATGGGGTACAAAAGGGAGTGTGTGCTGTTTGGTTCAATGGTTTTCTGCACAAATTATGGTCAGTCACTGCTTTCCTGTTCATTTCTCGGGGACCAACTTGAAGGGCATCCGCTTCCCTCCAAACCTTCTGCTGGCTATACCTCAAATCCCCTATAACATCCTGCACGGGAACCTTGGAAGGATAGGATAGGATAGAATAGGGTTACATAGCTGTACCTGCCTACAAGGGCAGCTTAGCTGAAGCAAAAAGGTGCCTTTGACCAAACCAAACTAGTGAAAAATGTCAACTGAAAACCTTGGAAGCACTCAGCATCTTTTGTTTAAACAAGGGTTACAAAGGTTTCAAGGGGGTTGGCCTACAGCCCGAGAATCTGGCTGGTCGGCTGCTTTTGTTTAAACATATCCACATTGCGCATGCCACTGAATGCCTTAGACACATGTGCAGACCAACAGCACTGCCTACATCAAGTAGTAATTTCTTGGGCTTGGGAATGGTCACAGGGCAACATTTTGGCCCATGGCGCCTGTAGCCCTCTACACCAAATCCCCCAAAAATTGTTGCAAAATGGTGGTTAATTGCGTAAAAAAGATAAAATGACAAGGTACATGCAGAAATCAAGTCTTCAGTTGTTCGAAAAGGACAATTGCAGGAAGTTGAACTCTTCCTGCATCAATAGAAAGAGCCTTGTGGAGCCTGCGGCCAACTTCATCAAGGAGCCTGTGGCCTGAAGCAAAGCAAGTTCCCTTCAATAGCACGGGAAATAAGGGGTTACACAACCGTTCAACGGTTGTTGTGACTGTACTTACCTACAAGAGCATCTTAGCTGAAGCCTAGAAGGGGTGCCTCTTGTCAAAGCAGACTAGAAAAGAAAAGAAAGGAAAAGAAAAGAAAAAACTACGTAGGCAGAGAAAAAACTCCCTACATCAATTAAGGAAAGAGAGACACATTGGCTCAAAGAGCCGTGAGTCTCCCTCACCAGAAGATGAGTGGGGAGTTAGTGTGGGTCAGGTGGGTTTCTGCCAGCACGCTGCTCCAGGGCACCAGTGTTATGATGAGTGCTTTTATTTTCAATGGCACGTCTGGTAGAGGTAAGTTTGTGCGTAAATTGTACAGAATGGGCATGGAGTTTTCTTGCAAGTGTTTCAGATCTCTGTGTGTCAATCCCTAACTTTTTGAATTGATCAAGGGTATGGGCAGTGTAGATAGTCCCACCCACACCCAAGAGGATAGGGTGGATAGTAGTCTCTGTACCTTGGAGTTGTTTGCAAAGTTCACTGTGTTGTTGCTGTGAGGCTTCTAGCTGGGCACCAGGCCTCGTATCTTCACAGTACTTGATTTCAATCAAGTGAATGTGGCGGGCTGGAGTTGTGCTACTCCCCATACTGCGCAGTGCCCGGTTTGAGGGTGGAGTGGGTGGTCTGTTTGGGTTGGTAAGGTGAGGAGTAACCAAGATTGCATCAGGGCGGCTGGAGTTGCGTCTGGTTTGCATAGAAACCGTGGGTTTGAAGAGGTTGGGAGGTACAGCTCAATTAGAGACTTGCTCAGGGACTTGCAGGTCGTGCTGGGCCAAGCGGCTGGTGTTGCCCGCATCCAACTGCACAAGATTGGCCCCATAAGAGCCTTCACTGATCAGTTTCAAAATCATCCTGCAAGCAATATTGTGACGCTCAGTTACCATGTTACACATGACAGGGCATTGGCAGCCAGATAGGATGTGGAGAGCGCTATCCATGTGATGGCAATCAGGTAGGGGACATGTCAGGCTAGTGGATCTTTTATATCGGACAGCATGTTTCTGATTGTAGAGGGTGCCTGTGCGGTATTGGAAGACAGTGCGTTTCATTCGAGTTGAGAGACCGGGCATGTTCCAAAAGGCATTGCTAATTTTCTTGCTTACATGAGGTAGCAAGCTCTGGTAGTAAGTGTAGTAGCCTGTCTTCCTGTCAGCATAGCCTAGCTTGTGTTTAGCATGCATATGTGATTTCAAAGCATTTTTAAGGTCAGGGATGTAACTCAGACGAGGAGAAGGAGGGCGGGATTGAGGTGGCCTAGGATCTGCCTCTTCACTAGCCAGCCAGATTTTATTGTGGAAGGGACTTCCTCCTGGGCCAGCACTAGGGAGACCAGTATCAGTTAGGTTGCCATCTTTGAGGGAGGCCTGGTACTTAGCAACCTGATCTGCACATTCATTCCCAGCTATTCCAGCATGAGACTTGACCTTGTAGAAAAAGATGTGGTCTTGAGAGGCTCGAGCAAGGTTTGAAATCTTTATCAGAACATCTCCTTGCACATGATGCCTATGCTTCTCTGGGTACAGGATTTGCTTTCTAAGTTGGTGAAGAGAGCTGAGGCTATCTGTGGCAATATGTGTGTAATCATGAGTGAGCGCAGCAGCAATGGCAGCCAGCTCAGCTCTTCCTATGGTATTGGTAATACCAGCGCCATTAGGTTCAACTAGTTTTTGTGAGTCACTCATAGGATGGTACACACCTGCCCCTATGACTGTCTTGCCGTACTGGACCTGGCAACTGCCGTCGGTATAGGCCCAAGACCTCCAATCTGCGACTTTAAGCTGGAGGTTGGGGTGGGATTGACAAGGAGCATTAATAGTAATGTCTGAGGTGGATCTTTGGGGGCCCTTAGAAATCTGGTTCATGTATAAGGGGAGTTTTTCACACTTCCTACCTTATTCTAGAAAGAAAAGAAAAAAAAGTTACACAGGCAGGGGAAGCTCTCCCTAAGAAAGTAAAAGCCTATGCTGGGCATCAGCCAGCATGCATTAAGGAAGACCCAACAGTCAGCGCTGGCACTAACAATGAGTCCCACCAACTAGAAGCAGAGCTAGGAGCAACCAAACTTATGCGGATCCGGCGGGTTGTCAGCCATCCTTCCAGCCTTGCGTCTTGCCCTCCTGTAAGCAGCCCGTCCAGTAGCCTCCCCCCCCCCCCCCCAATCCCCCATTACTTGGATTGCTAAATTGTATGGCATTTTTTTGGTTACATGTCTGATGTTGGTAAACTTCGTTTATAGGTCGTGACAGCATGATCGTGGAGCTTGGTTGCAAGCTCACCTTGCTCTTCCTACATCAATTAAAGAAAAGGAGGCATACTGTCTCAAAAGAGCCATGTGTCCCCTCCATTACCCACAATTGTGCACGAGTAGAAAAGCTTGCATCCTGTTTCATATGCTTAGCAATATTGAGATGCCTATAGCCAAACCACACCAATCTAGCCTGAAATTGTATAAGAAAAAGAGAGATACGCTTGCACTTCATTTCTGTGTCGCTGTGGATGGAAAGAAAAGAAAACTACACAGGCATTTTGAGAACTCCGAGTTCCAGTTCCAGGGAGTCCCTGCATTGCAGAGCTCTGAGTAATTCACAAACAGCCGGAGCGTTCATGTCCAGACAAAGGGGCTACAAGGGGTTACAAGGGAAAAAAGCCTCAGTCAAGACGTTTGACTGCTAGCCTGTTCATAAATACACATGAGGTCATGAAGAAAAAAAGGAAGTTTGTTGTTATCCTGGTTTAGAAAAATATTGATATCCTGGGAATTCGCATGGTGAATGGCGTCAAGACAGGGCATCCTGTGGGAGACGTGGAGGTGTATAAAAGAGAAGTTTTGCTCAAAAAGTGAGGCATACTTTTGACGAAGAGAGCAGACCTGGGGATTGGAGCATCTGAACAACACATGTCCAGACAAAGCTCCATGTCCAAGGCAGCAGTGGGGCACAGTCAGTGAATATGGAAGATGCACAACTTCAAAACAGGTGTTTATGAGCACATGCCCCAACCCCCAATCAAGTCTGCAAATGTGAAGTAGTCAATTACAGGTATGCATACTGTGATCACAGGCATATGTGTCACAGAGCACAGGATGCAGACGGTGTGCCACACTGTACACCCATGGCTTCAATTGCCCAATGTAAAAGAACAATCGCCCAAATTAGTGCAGTGGTTGATCGTGTATGGAGGTTTGTTGTCTTTTCAGCTGCAGCTGTCCTCGGCCACATATAAAACTACAGTAACCTTTGCTTGATAAAGTGGGCAATGCAATTAAGAAGCAGGGGGAAAGGGGGATGATGTGAGATCTTGTTTGACTTCCGACATTCACGTAGCACCCATCGGCTCCCTCGATTTCAATGGTTCAAATTTACTTGAAACCAAAATTAGCACCCAGACTTATTCATGATTTGGTCACGATGTTGCCCTTTCACTTTTCAAAGTCTCGCCCTAATTTTATTTTGGTGCAGAGCAATGCAACATATTATATTTTACAATTACCGCAGTAAGGGCTCAGGGTAGAGCAAAGAAGCTTTCAACACGGAGGAGGATCAGAACCACGGATTCTCCAATATATTTATTTCCAACCTTCAACTTGAACACTCGATATGAATCCGGTGCTGCTCATCGCTCTCAGCGTGCTCGTGGCGGCAGTATTTGGCCAGGTGTGGCGCAAGCACGACACCCAAACGCCTATCAAATGAAAAAGGAATTGTCAATGGTGGTATATAGGAGGCAAAGGACACCTACTGACACACACGCACAAATTTCAATGCTTGCATGAGCAGGAGGTTGGCTTGCCCAACAACCCCCCCGTGCGAGGTCCTAGTGTAAGAGCGCAAGCGCGTCCTCGCTCGTCTCGCAATGCCAACCAACCAGCCGCCAGAGAGAACGCTCGGGCACGAACCTTGCAGCCAGAAGATGATTCCAAGTCCTCCTGCCCTCCAAACACCCCCAGCTGCTTTGTGGTTTCATCATACTGGCCATTCAGGAAGTGTGAGGAGAAGTGCTCCGCAGAGGTGCGCATGCGCGCGTGCGTGTGTATGTGTGTATGTGTGTTAAATGATGGAGCAGCAATGGCAGTGTTAGTGAAACTGAAATTTGGATGGGTCAAGATGCGACCCCGAAATCTAACTTTAATTTGTTCCGATCACGTAAAGCTTACATTTTGTCCAAACATATCCAGATTGAGAACAAGGATACTTCTCAGATCCTGGTATCGGAGCAGGTGCTTCCATAATGAAGCCCTCCAGATCCCCTCGCCACAACAGAGAGAGAGCTTTCTCTGCCTACGTAGCTATCTTCCTTCCAACCTGATTTTGTTATGTTTGACTGATGTGCCATACACATCAAGAAACAAAGGAGCAAGAGGAAGCTTTCTGTCGGAATACTCCTTGATTCAGGTGTGCAACCGGGGATGGGGGGCCTGGCAGAGTGAAGAAGTGTGTTGTTCACCAGGTGAGTTGATCAATTGATCATTGCAGCGTTACCAGAAGCTGAGTTGGAGATGTGCGACAAAGGTTTTGCCTAAAAAGCCTGTGTGAGGATGCTCTGTACTGTGTTGCAAGCAGATTGTTGAAGGTATTGCACCAAAGGAACTTAGATCCATTTGTTCGCTACTACCCTTGTTGAAACATTTTCAAGAAGCTTCTCATCATGGCCCTCATCAAGAAAAAGAAAAAAATACACAAGCCAGGTCCAGCTGTGTGCAATAAGGAAAGGTTGCATACAAGCAAGCAAGCTAGGGCCTCACCGAGATCCATTGTCAAAGGCAATCTTCCCTTGTACGCCAAGCACAACGTCCCCTTGTTGAGCAAAGACTTTTCTCCAGCCAAATCGGCAAATTGACCTTATGACCAATCATTCTTGAAATGTCCTATGCAGGCGTGGCTTTTCCAGAGGGGTGCACCTCACGGCCGTCAGAGTGCTGGGTGGGTTGCGCTTATGGTTCCCATTCCATTGGCAATGCTGCACAGCTTCCTGGAATACCCTTCGAGCACCTCGGGCCCTATGCCCAATATTTGCAGATAGAACTAAGCTGTTGCGCAAAACATTTGGAATTGTTTTCTTTAAATCCATGCTTCCTTTGCCCCTGAAATTTCATTTAGCACTTTGTGCATGGCTGCAGCAACGTTGAGCTCAGATCAATACCTCGTTATAAAGGTTTGTGGCACGCAGAAGGCTCTGCCCATGCCAACGTGCTCTTTCTTTTGTGCGTCACCTCAGGTGGTGGAGAATTGGAATATGAAGACCTGCATCCGAGATGACCGCAAATGCTTACAAGGTGTGATTTCAAGCCATATGTTACTCCATTGCCAGCTTAAATCCACAGCCAGGTTACTATTCATATATATGTTTGCAAGATGTGTGCATCATATGTGTGTATGGCAGTCTATATTGTCCTATGAGGTGCTAAAGCTTGCCACACAGCCAGGTGTTCTTTATTGACCATAACCAACAAACCGTGCATGCAAATGTGTAGGTTTTGGTGTCTGGGGTAGCCAAGAGGCATGCTGTGCACCTGGTGCGGCCTTTAACGAGGGCTGTGGAAAGGTGGGTGCAGGGACCACGGGCATGGCCTTAATTGCAATCCAAACTAGACTGTTTTTGAAGCACTGAAGACAAGGGAAGCTAATTTTCAAAGGGACCTGTTTGTCTGTGCTGCATGACTGCAGCAAAGTAGCCAAAACTTGAACTGCAGCAAATGAGTACGAAACTTGAAAGAAAAAACCTTTTAAATGCAGTTGAATTGATTGCTATCTATCTTGATCTTGCCTCCAAATGCTGGCCCTATGAACATTGCACCCTCCAGCCAAAAAACTAAAACCAAGGCAGGAATACATGGAAAGGATCACAAATACAAACAAGCGCATGTGCGTACAAACTTACATTCCATTAAAACTCTGTCCATTTGCATTGGAGTAGCGCACTTGCAATGCTGTTTAAATTTGCACCCTTAACCCTGAAGCCCTGCCCTGCCTTTTGCCCTGGGTGCAGGTGGAAGCATCTCCGGAACCATGTTGGATCGTCGATACCTACTTCCCTTCAAGATTGTGTCGCCAGTCCAATACGCTCTGTGATAAGCCTGAAGCTGGCGTTCAGGCCTTCCGTACTAAAGAGGAATGCTGTGCACCTGGCAAAGCATTCAGCGAGGTGGGTGATATAATTCACAGCTGGCAATGCAGCACCTCGTCATGACTTTTTGCGGGTTGACTTGCCTGCTACGTGTACAGGAAAGTACGTTGGAATGAACCTCCTTTTGTTTGTGTCTAACCTCTAGTGAACCTCCTCTAAATTGTACCTGTTCACTTCTTTCAGCCAATCCGTTGAAACTTTCAGCATAAAGTGCTGTGCACAGGCATTCTATCGTTTAAACTGAATTCCAGCACACTCAAATTACCTCAACTGATACAGGGTTGCTCGAGTCCTCCCCCAGTCCCTTGTTGGCATAAGGAAGAGCACTGGCCTCACCGTACGTGCTCCAAGTCAGATGACATTGCGCTGTGCAATCGAGGTGTGTTACAGGCCTACCAAGTGTACTACGTGCCTCTGAGAGCCACTTGGCAATAGAAAGTATTGCAGAAAAAGGCTGATTGCTTACGGAAAGCCCGATCGCTTGCAAGCAGCTAATTTTCGTTTTCCCTTGGAATATTTTTGTGTGAGTTTCTCTTGTGGATGCTCCAGGTCTTCTCTGCTTCTTACACTTCCTCTTTATGAATGTAACATGGACCAATGATACACGCTTCTACTTGTCCATCAAGGCAGGCAGGCTGGAATTCGCAAGCTTTCATTCCAACAGATCGTACAGCTGATGAGAATGGGACACACATCATTCTCCTGACTTAATATGGCAGGTTGGGGGGTCTACGTAAGCAAGGAGATCTGCTGCTCTCCCAACGTCGCTTTCCAGGTGTGTGTGCGTGTGTCATTCTTTTTTCAGCTCAGAAGTGTGTCGGGATGCAGTAGGACCCTGCCTAAGAATGAAGGGGCACCCAGCAGTCCCCACACAAATATATTTGTAGCATCGCTACGTTCCTGTTTAGCACTACGTTTTGATGTATTAGATCAAAAGACTTTGGAAGGGAGCAAAACAAGGGTCGATGCTTTCCTCTTTACTAATTTGCTATTGTTGTCTGACATGCAGGAGGGCTGCACACCTGAGCCTGTCCTTGCGTCAGCTGGACCATGATGGTTGTGCCTCAGCTTTGCCTTGTGCTCCTTAATTAATCAGGCCTTTTGTGCCCCACTATGTACAACAATGCACACCAGGGAGGCATAGGTATGGATTGACATATTTTTTTTGAAATATGCCTGTGCAATAAAATGTCGGAAATGTGTACCTCCTTTAATCCCTGAGTGACTGTTTGATGTTGATCTCTATTGACAACCAAGCATAGAATTGTCTTGGTTTGCTCTTACCTTTCTATGTGGAGCTTGGTGAATTGTCTCAGTATGCTCTTATTAATTTATGAATTTTGTGCTCTATCTTATTTATTTTATTATTACTTTTATTGAGCATAATGATCCAACGTCAATGTCGTAGGTCTTGTAACGTTTGAATTTTGAAACAATTTAGGAAACAATATGCTGCTGACAAACATACAGAGAACTGCAGTTTCAAAACTTTAGGCGAAGGTGCTGTGCCATATACACTTCAGAGGAGCTTGAGTAATACCAAAATACAAGGCCTTGTTGGAAGACCGCTGGTTTTATGGTCTTACAGGATAATATGACGCCCATATATTCAGAACGAACACACAGACAAACCCAGCCTGGGGAAGATACCTGGACCAACTGAACTAGCACACAACATATGCACTGGTCAAGGTTCACATAAGCTACAATTATAAACTGCAAGCATACTGTCCAACAGGCCTGGTGCCCAGTTACCTAAGTACTACCAAGGTACGAAGCCTGGTGCCCAGCTTGATGCCTCATATTACATCAGCACAGTGGGATGTGCAAACAACCTCAAAGCCCATCCTTAATTGATCAAAGACACCCTTAATTGATTAAAAACTAGGGTTAAAGGGTTACAGGGAAGAAGGGATTACAGGGAAGAAGAAGGCTTTAAGTCAAAATGACTGACTGCTAGCCTAAGTTCATATAAAAAGAATAAAGCTTCAAATTGTTTTTTTAACAGGGTTACAGGGTTACAGGTTAAAATACTAGGGATTCGCATGCTATAAAAGACATCCTATAAAAGACGTGCTGTAGAAAACAAAAGCAGGCATAATAGCCCCAATGCCCTTTCCTTTAATGGAGCTTTCACTGCCCATGTCAGTCTTTCTTTCTTTCTGTAGGGAGTTTTTCCACTGCATTAGGGAGTTTCTTCACTGCATCTGGTTGTTTTCCTATTGGGAAGCAACATGAGTCACGTTGTCCTGGAGTCGTGCCCTATCTCCATGGTTAGCAGGAAACACTTAAGAAGAAGGAAAAGCAACATTGGATGGGGAACATTTTATAGGGAAACGGAGACAGTTGGCTCAAAAGACCCATCAGTCCCCTCCACAACAAATTTAACGAACAGGGAGGGTTAGTGGGGACTCTTGTTGTCTATGTCAAGAGTATTAACCAAGACTATTTAAGTAGTAAGGGTCAGACCCAGGTAAACAAGGTTCCTACTGGCTGGCTGGCTTTTTGCAGAGAAAGGTGGGGAAGAAGAGCAAATTAAGGCTTTTTAAGACGTGTGTCATCCCGGCAGGCAGGCATGCCAGTCAGATTTGGGCAATGCCCTATCTTCAACAGGGTCGTGAGATGGACACCTGCATTCAAAAATGGCTACTGAGATTTTTGAAATCCATTTTGGGAGTCAGACCTTCAACAATGGACTGTTTGACCATGATGAAAATCCACCTTTGTGGTGACAGTCTGCCTTGGTCAAGGCTTAGCTCATCAGGATCTGGGACATTCACCAACTTAATTTTCAATGTTCCTTGGCTCAACTGAAAGACGTTCCACACTGTCCCCTGCCCTGAGCCAAATCTGCGAACTTTAGCCTAACAGCAAGATAAGCTAGCAACATTGAACTACACCTTTTGATTGTAAGCGGAGGACAAGGACATACTGGTATCTTCTGGTAGATCGTGCTGAAGGCTTGACAGCCATAGCACCTGTGGAGTTCCAAGCACGGGCTGCAGATGTAGCTTTGGCAGCTGTATGCCACACGTATGTTCTGCTTGTTCACCCGAAGTTTAGCTCTGTATTAAAGAGAAAGGAATTTGAATTGAAAATGCATGCCATTACATTGCGTGCATGAAGAAAAGGCCGTATTGTAACCAGGGATGGTGGGGGTCATTCAGTTGATATTCCTGGATGGCATGGCAACTCAATTTGGACGCTGGAGCCTTGGCTTTTCGTCTGGTGATGCCTAACCTAAATAAGAGGATTAATGGTGTTGTCGTTGTAGTCAGTCCCTGCCATACCGATTAGGATAGTTTGCAAGGTCACCATGCATTCCCTGTAGGGTCTCTGCCAACACTCCTATGAAGCCTGGACATGGTACCAGCATGCTAAGCAGCTGCAGCTTCTTGACTGGAAAGAGGTAAGAATCGAGCAGGAATTTTTATGAACAGGCTAGCTGTCAGTTGTTTTGACTGGAGGCCTTTTACTTCTGTAACCTGCATACCGTGACTTGCAGATAAAGCTTATGCATTGAGGGGCCAGTTTGATCCTTGGATAAATTCTTTGACTTCCAATACAGACTTGCTGCCTGCCCCAATCACACCAATTAGAGGTGGGGAAAACTACACAGGCTGGGCAAAGGAAACTCTTCCTACATCAATTATGGAAAAGGAGACGCACTGGCTTAAAAGAGCTGTAATTCTCCTTCAACACCGTGGAAAGAAGAGAAGAGGTCACTTCTTCTTTTTCTTCTTATTCTCTTTCTTCTTATTATTCTTATTCCTCCTGCTCAAACCATATGTTACGCAGCAGGCACAGGACCACACAGAGAACCAGCGTAGCTAACCGTGCGAGACAACCTCACCAACTGAATGCAAACCATCAACATGTGCACTTTATTGAAATAAAGTAACGTTACATATCATCCCTCTGAGTGTTGGTGTGCCCTGTTATACTGAGCATAAACAACTGTTACTTGAACATAAACAACTGACGATTGACCACCATCTGCTGTTAAACTTGCTCGCAAACTTCATGCCCATTCTGTTATGTATGCCAACAAGCTTGTTACCACTAGGTTTGCTATTGAAAACAATGATAATTATCATAGCCAGGTTCTGGAACCGGGTACTTCCAGTAACCCTCCAGATCCCCATTAGCTCTTTCTGCTTTGTAGCTTTGTGGTGAAGGGGACTCACGGCTCTTCTGAGCCAATGTGTCTCCTCTGCTGCTTGCTAGCTTGCTAGTTAAGGGACCTTTCCTTAATGCACGCGGCCTGTGGCCTGCATAGACTTTTCTTTTCTTTTTCTTTTCTGTCTCCTCTTCCTTAATTGATATAGGGAGTGTTCTCTCTGCCTACATAAATTTTATTTTCTTAGGTAAAAGGTTAGCAGGGACCGTCCAGGTGACCTGGAGGGTTACAGGAAGCACTTGGCTCCAGAACTTGGCCGTGAAAAGTATTTAAAGGAGTGGGGCACTCTTACCCAAACTTCTGGACCTACTGGCAGAAACAGCATCATGCTGTTGTAATGGTTACACTCAGCATTTTGAAGGTGCTGTGAGCAGGTGTTGATATGAGCAGTCTTTCTCAAAAATGCTGGACCTCAGAGTCGATGGCTGCATGCACGGGCTTGGACGGATACAACACGTTTACTCATTGTGTTTGTTCTGGGTAGCCTATAGTCACGAGGGGGTTGTCGTTGATTTGAGAAAAAGGCTGAGAGGTGTGTGAATTGCTGATGCCTTGGCAGAGCACGGTGAGCACACAAACAAATAGTTAAATACCGTATTTAGCATGGTGACCATGATTGGGTGGCACTCCCTTCAAAACTTATGTCTGTTAATGGCGCACCAATTTCTGTCCCAGGTACTTGCATCTTGACTTAGGTAAGCACATGCTGAGAACTACAGCGCGCTTTTGTTTGCTTGCATACACTTTGAAGGTTGAGACTGACTTCACTTTGGCCGGAGCATACATCTGAATATTGCAGTGTGACCAGAGAGGACTCCAAGACGAGGGGCATGCCGTATTCTTTTGCTCTTACGTTCCTATTTGCCAAATAGAACAGTGTTCTCTTAGAAGGACTTTTGCACATCTGTCCTGTAACTTCCCCTCGTACTTACTAAGCTTAGTAGGTCTGGTTTGGTTACAGGCACCTCTTTTTTATGCTTCAGCTAAGCTGCCCTCTTGGGCAGGTACAGCTATCTTAACCCTTTCCTTCCCCCTCTACTCACAGAACTTCTCCAGATGATTCAGGCACTGTTTGCTATACTCAAGCTAGTTCTGAGGATGCCTTTCACTCCTTGCAGAAGCAAACTAATGAGACTTATTGTTTTATTTGTAAAGACACGGATATTCTATGCGTGGCTGGCACAGTTGAGCAGGCCAAGCAGCCAAACTACCTGGGTGAAGGTCAAATCCCATTGCATAACGTGTAACCATTAATCCTACTGGCCTCTTGTTTCTACCTGGTTTTGGAATTGAGGTCTTTGAACAAGGTAGTCATCATCTCCCATCTTCCTTTTATCAACGAAGGGGCTGGTGTGCTTCCTAAATAATTGTCTTTGTGACGGTGCTTTCAAGGGCTCAGCTGAATCAGGCTAATTAACAAACCCGAAAGGCAAAAAAAGCGGCAAACATGCTCACCTCCACTTGCAAACAGCATCCAGGCATTCAAAATCCCACCTAACCATCAGCATATCATAGGGGGAAAAACGTTTGCAAGGCTCTTCGAGTGATGGTTATGGCAAAAGAAGCAAACACGAGCAACTGACTGCCCGGCAGTAACAAAAACCAAGATGCAATAAAGAGAGGTCATTGATCATGTACACAAAGTGCATAATTGTACATAAGGACATGGGCCACAGAGTCACTCAAAGTTGCTTGGCATTCAGACCCCTAATCCATTCCAGCTCGGCCCTTGCCTTTCGGCAATTTACGCCCGTCATCTAAAATGTCCTTTTTACTATAGAAGTGGGGCGCAATTTCTACAAGCCACTCGCTCTTAATCTCGCTCACAACACGCATGTATTCCTTGCTGGTCAGAACAAGCTCGTGGTACACCACCCACCGCGGCAGTGCCTGCATGCAAGGGGGCAAAGGTGACATTTCCATTTGCTACCAACAAGGAGCAATAAAACATTACTTCAGCAAAGATGCTGTAATACAGAGGTTAATGGTGTTAGCAAAGGATTAATAAGGCTAGAGCATTTACAAGCACTTTTGCAGGACGTGTGCTCTAGCTGTTTCCCCTTCTTCAGCACTGGTGCCAACAGACTTGCACAAACACAACTCAAGTGCTTTCAGTTGGAAGAAGGAACAGTCCCTCTGAATAAAAAGCGCCTTTTGAGGGCCAGGGACCCACATACCAGCCCAATTGCAACAAGGTTGCAAAAAAGGTTGGGAAACAAGTCAAAACTGGCTGACTGGCACCAGAACAGCTGGAGACAAGTTTGCCAACTGACCTGAGATAGGCTGGAGCTGGGATGTATATGCACTGTCTGTGGGTGCTTCACAGTCCTGTAGCTGCCATCCTTCTGGAGGCGTGCAGTGTTGTAGAAGAACCCAGCGGCGATGGCCTTCTTTACGCCTGGGATTGCAAGTGTGCACAAGTTGCAAGGTGCCTTGAGAAGGGGGGCATTGAAACGGGCATCCTCCTCTTCTTGCTATAAAGGAGCGAAGGGATGGCGATGAAGAGGCAAAACTTTGGCGACAAAAAGGCAAAAAGATGGAGACAAAGGAGCAAAGAGAGGTGGCACCAGAGGAGGAAGAGACAGCAACAGAAGAGCAAAAAGAGATGGTGAAGGAGCAAAGAGATGATGACAAAGGAGCAAAAAGAGATGGCACCAGAAGAGTAAAGAGATAGCGACAAACAAGCAAAGAGATGGTGACTAAGGAGCAAGAGATGGCGACAAAGGAGCAAAGAGATGGGACAAAAGAGCAAAGTGACAGCGACAAAAGAGCAAAGAGACAGCGGAGAGACAGAAAAAAGCAGGAACTGAATCACAGCAGCAAGCTCTTATTGCATCTTACGCATGCAGGCACAATGTGGTCTGACAACAAAGCCCTACTGCCAGGTGACCTACATAGGCCTGAGCACCAATGCTGGCCATTACTGCCAGGTGACCTACATAGGCCTGAGCACCAATGCTGGCCATACACGCTCACCATCAAGATTTGAGCTGTCGGACACCATGTCTATCTCGACACGCTCCATCAATCCAACGAGCTGGTCACGGATGTCCCGTGCTCGTTTCAGGGAGCGGACCTGCAAACAAAGTTGTGGAAGCACGAGTGTAGGTGCAAGAACAGGCAGGACAGCAGCAGGTGTACACACTCCAGCGGCAGACCGGGAGGAAGCTTCATCAAACACTTCATCACCCAGCAACACATCTACAAAAGACCCTGAAACCTTTTTAAAAGGAAGGCAGGGCACGCATAGCCACAAGGTCCGATAGGCATGGCCTCTCGTTGCAGCTGCGTGGTTGCTTCCGTACGGCTCACACGGTGCAAGCACAAAGCGGAAAGAGGAAGCCAAATCCCTGCCTGCCAAGCAACTCAGCACTGTGGCACACCAAGCACTTGGAGGCATTGTTTCGTGTGCACGAAATAAGTGTTGGGCTGTCGGCAGGGAGCATGGCAAAGAGGTTGAAAGCATGGCAAGCTCAGCTCATCGCGTTATGCATGCACAGACGGCACAATGTCACAGACAAGCACTTCCTTGCCGTACAAAAGGTGAACTGGACGTCCATTCATACACGCGCGCAGCTAGGTCCTGTGGCATGCACACCGTTATTCTTTTCTCGTTGAAGTGCATGCACAGCTAATTGCAAATGTTCATGGGTGACGATGAAGCAGTTTTTGTAGCTTTCATTTCCCTTTTCCTCTGCAAAGTGGCTCTTTTTGCTCAAAGTGGCTGGTTCTCATAGTGGCTCATCTTGCTCAAAGTGGCCAGTCCTCACAGTGGCATACCTGCTCAGTGTTCTCACAGAGTGGCTCACCTGCACATAGTTCTCGTAGCACCACTGCGTGGAGAAGTTGGATTCCGCCCAGCCATCAAAGATGTTCATGAGTGCGATGTGGTCTCCGACATTCCCACGGGAAAAGTTCTTGTGCGCGTTGTCCGCAAACACCTGCCGCCCCGGAAGCATTCACCCGTGAGCAAAGCAAAACAAGCAGAATGCCACGGAAAGGAAAACTTGGCAGCTTGTAAGCAGATGAAATTGATGCTTACAAGCCCCCCGATCTAACAACATTCCCATGCTTGCCTGCGCGTCTGGCTCTTCTGTTTGAAGCAATAGAAACGGGTAACGTGTACAGTGCGCGGCCCTTGCTTTCACACAAATTTGGTGGCACTAACAAGCCGCACAGTGTAATGCGCTAGAACCCCTTGACACACCTGTTTGTCCTTTGGCCGATACAAAATGGAGGCACCCACAGAGACCATGGAGCACACTGTTGCTATCTGTGTGCGGCAAGCAAGCAGACGGAGGAGAGGAAGTGTTGGGTGACTGTGTGCTTTAGTGCCATCGATGGTTGCCCTTGCTGGTAATTCTTGCCAGCATGCATGAACGCAGCATTCTTGTCCTGAGCCACAATGGTTGCCCTTGCTGATAGCTCTTGCCAGCATGCATGCAGCATTCTTGTCCTGAGCCACAATGGTTGCCCTTGCTGATAGCTCTTGCCAGCATGCATGAACGCAGCATTCTTGTCCTGAGCCACAACTTGCAACCATGGATTGGCTTCAATCGCAAAAAGGTGCTCTCAAACAATTTGCGTGCTGTACACACTCAAGGAACACAGGTATGTTTCCAAATGCGTGACATGATCAATCTCTCCAGGGAGATCCTTTCCAGTCTTGCAACGGAAGAGACACTGGAAATTTGCCCATGACTGTTGTGACAATGACCCTGAGACCTTAAAAGTTGATTTTTTACCCTGATGATCTGACAAATGCATTGAAGAACACATTGGTACAAGATATCAGTGTATACGCCTGCGCAGCGTAGAAAGGAAGACACGCACCTGGTCTGATACACCATAGGTTTCACTAGCGAGCAGTGTTTTTGCAAGCTGCGGGTCTAAGGGGAACTCTGCCATTCGCCTCCCAAGCTTTGTAAGCTCTCCTGCAAAGAAGGATGGGCTTGAGGAACTGAAATCAAAAGTGCAAACCAGCGTCCATGTAGCGGCCTGGTTCAAGGTAAGCTGCCTCTTAATGCTGTGTTTCTTTGCCCTCGGTCCTGCTCTTAATGCTGCGTTTCTTCGGCCCTGCTGCCAAAACATTGGAAGCAGTAATGCACTGGGTCCCTGCAGCCTTCTTGTTGAAATCTGATGTTGTTCAAGCCCAGGGGGTCTTGGCCCTGCTACTCACACACGCAAAGCGATGCGCAAGCAAAGCAATCAACTCTGAAAAATTGAAGTCTGAACGACGCAAGTCTGTTCACCTTTATCATTCAACGCGCCCAGCGCATACAGGGATTCCAAGGCTCGCAAGAGAGTCTCCGCTGGCGGGGGGTCCATGAAGTCAAAGTTCATGAGATCATGAATGCCCAGGGACTTCAACATGAGAACCACATTTCCTGTGCATTACAAGAAGGGCACCACAATTGCCAAAGTGAGGGGGGGCAAGTATGCTCAAGAATCAGCACCAGGGGCAGGAATGACATCCATGATCATCAGCAGGAATGGTGAAAGATCGATCGCAACTCGCACCAGGAGCAACGTCATCCGCACTACAGCCTGCATGCACAGCTGCAGAATTTGAACCATTCCAGACCAGCAGTGAGGCATGCACCAATTCCAGACCAGCAGTGAGGCATGTACGCCCAGGTAACTGACCAAGTCCACACATAGCCTTTGCAGCTACACGCTAGTGGTGAGGCAGTGGATGCAATATAAGCAAGAAGCAGAGTGGGGCATTTCTGGAGCATTGCATGCTGGCGGAAAAGCATGCACCAGCATGTCTGAGGCCAAGCGCCCTTGGAGGGAAAAAACACCCCTTTTTAACCACTACCAAAAGCAACAAGGTATGCCAGATAAAGACGCCCCTGAAAGCAAACATAGCTTCATCCATCTGTGCAGCTGACAAGGCAAGCTGCACCCTTCTGTGCAGCCAACAAGGCATGCAGCACACCAGCGCAAATGCAGACCTTGCTGACCCTGCAGCTGCACGTGCCACCTGCTTCACATGCACTAAATGGAGTATCCCATCTGTGCAGCTGACAAGGCACGCAGTGTACTCATGCAATTGTGGACCTTGCTGATCCTGCAGCTGCACATGCCGCCTGTTTAACAAACACTATAATGAGTTCTAGCGGCTAGGCACTAAAATGATTATCAGCAATCTGGCGTGTCATGCTGACACACACACACACGCATACACACATACACACACACACGCACCTAGGTTTGTCCTCTGGATCTCAGGTACCGTGCTCTCATCTAGCTCATTCTCGTAAGACCAAGCTGTGTACAGCCGGAAGCACTTTCCTGCAAGTAGCAGCAACAAACAATGTCGAGTGACCGTCAGTCTGGAATGGCCAAGACTTTCATCGCAGGCAGCAAAAGCCACCGGTGGCCTAAATAGCTGCCCTGATCTCTCAAGAGACCTCTATTACCACGAGGCGCTGCATGAGCTCCCTCGAAGCCACCAGTGGTCATAGACGCTGCTGATCACCTTCCCTCACATAGCAGTCTCCTCTATATGTAAATGCACAACAAGAGCAAGAAAGCAGAAACGGTAGACAGAATGTGAGGCAGTTTTGGTCACTTGCATTGGGGTACCTGTTTCACCATCCATCCATCACCATCCATAAGCTCGCTGCATCACCATTCTTCACCGCCCATCCATCCATCACCATCCATAAACCGCTGCATCAGTGCCCTCAAAAGCCACCAGTGGTCACAAACGCTGCTGATCGTTTTCCCTTACATACAAGTTTGCTCTAGATGTAAACACACAACAAGAGCAAGAAAGCAGAAGCGGTAGACAAAATGTGGGACAGTTCTGGTCACTTGCATTGAGGTACCTCTGCACTGCCATCTTTAACTGTGCTGCATCAGTGCCCTCAAAAGCCACCGGTAGCAAAGTGTAAATCACAAAATGAAGGCTTAGCGGACCCAATGCCGACACAACCCTTGTCTTCCCAACAAATTAAGTATCTGTATGTTAAAGATGTCAATATCAAATCGAAATACAGGCAATGCAGAGCACACTCACCAGCAGACGTTCGTCCTGAGCGCCCTGCCCTCTGGTTTGCTGATGCCTTGCTGACGGGTGTGATCACCAATGACTCCATGCCGGTGCGGGGGTTGTAACTATTTTGTTTGCTGAATCCTGGGTCTACCACATACCTGAGGGATGGCAGGGCAAAACAATGAGGGCTGAATGCAAGCGTGGCTGAAAGGTGAAAATGCGCCTGGCTGATGAGTGCTCATGCCTCAGCTGACCTTGCGCTTGAAAGACTGAAGCATCAACCAAAGCAAATATGGAAAGACTGAGGCCCTCGGAGGAGCGCATGGAATACCATAAGACAAAAAGAAACACATTATGATCAGGATCGAGGCCATGAGAGAGCATCTGAACCAGTGTTGTTCCGTGCGACGGTCTGAGATGAAAAATGCGATAAATGCGTGTAAAGTTCGAGTTCGTCGAATTGTTTGATGGCACGTTTGGTCGAGGAGTGGGTGGCTGGAAGAGGGGTCAGCAGAGCCCGTACAGGCTTGCCCTGGCCTTCCATCCTCTTGATTTTTTAATTTCAAGCATTGTTAATGAAGATGAGCAGTCCTGATGAGTTCATGTGCCATAACAGTGGCCTTCAGGTGACCTTCAAGTGGACTTTGCAGGCTGCATTCCGCAGAGGGGGGTAAAAGTTCGACAAACAGCACTGTAGAAATGCAATAAATGCGTGTAAAGTTTGAGTTTGATAGAGTATGAGATTCGTCGCACGGAACAACACTGATTTGAACGAAATTGCACACTCAACGTTGCACATTGAAGTGATGCACACTAATCTGTTGAACATCAGATACAGGAGCACCCCCAAATTCCGTTCTGCAAACAGCAAGGAACAGCATGATGCAAGCAGATACACCCACTTGATGCCATCAATAGTGAGGGAAGTCTCTGCAATGTTGGTGGCCAGCACCACTTTGCGTGCGCCTGGAGGCGTGGGTTCAAAAATCTTGGCCTGTGAGCAGAGTAGCAGAAACAATACCTGGATAACAGTGAAAACAGATTGCATGCATTCCGATGCTCTGCTGAACACTGCTGTTGAATGAGGCCAGGAGCAATTGAACATTTTGACCAGTGTAGAAGGATTAGATTGCTGAGCAGGGTTAGACTGCACATGTTCACTCGATCCCCACCCCTATTTGCAAGATTTAGAACAGATACTATCAGCTATACAGCTTTACTGTATCAGCTATCAGTGATAGCATGCCTGTCCACGCAATTGAAATTGATGAAGAAGATGCCCTGTTGATGAGCAGACTTGATGCCCACCCTTATCTGCAGGAAAAAGAACCCATAACGTGCCTGGGCGCGTCATCGAAGCTGACGATTAAGGTGCCCTACCAGCGGTGCACTCAATCAGCAAGCATGCGCTTCCAATGCTCTGACATTGTACCTCCATGATGGAGAACCCTCCCCCTGGACGCAAGCCGGTTTTTCAATCAACCTCAATCAATGTGAAGGAAGTGCATTTTGGGCACAACTGTTGAACTGTCATGATCCAGTTGAAATAACCAGCTCAACAGGAGCCAGAAGGACGCATGCATGAAGTACGCCAGGCAGCTTTTGCTGAGACCTATTCCACATACCCCCGGTCAGATAATTTGTGGCCTCACGAGTTTCAAGCCACCCTTTCCAGGAACGTACAGACGCCACACCTGCAGTTCTGAAGGCAGGTTTGCATAGATGGGGCAGATGATGAGCTCCCCTATTCGGGTTCCCAGTCCCTTTGTCCGCTGCTTCAATATTTCCTCCGTCGCCTCAATCTCTTCTTGGCCGGTCAAGAAGACCAAGATGTCCCCAGCCGGCTGCAGGGGGTATATGTAAGGATGACAAAGGCAGGTGAAGGTCTGAAACAATGACAGTGGTGGGTGAGGCCAATGACAGGTCAGGCTGCATAGGGCATATGTAAGAATGACATCAGCAGGTAAGGGTCTGAAACAATGACAGTGGTGGGTGAGGCCAATGACAGGTCAGGCTGCAGAGAGTATATGCAAGAATGACAACGGCAGGTGAGGGTCTGAAACAATGACAGTGGTGGGTGAGACCAATGACAGGTCAGGCTGCAGAGGGCAAGCAGCAGCAACAACGACAACAACAGCAACAACAACAACAACAACAACAACAGCAGCAGCAGCAGCAGCAACAACAGCAGCAGCAGCAGCAGCAGCAGCAACAACAACAGCAGCAGCAACAACAACGACAGCAACAACAACAGCAGCAGCAGGTGAGTTCAATGAGGGGCGCCTGCAGAGAGGGCGCTCAGCAATAATAACAGCACATGAGTCCAAGGACGCCAAGCCTGGCATGGTGGTGTAGTGTGATGTATCGGGCGCACTCGCTGGTTATCTGCCAAGGCATTGCCTCTTGGACACACACACACACACACACACCAGGCAGTACTGCCAGGGCCGTGAACACACTCTAGTTGCTGGCATGTGGCATCCCCTTATTCCAACCATCAAGAGACGACTCTCCATCCTTGACCGAAACCCTGCAGCTGAAAGGCAAGCCTTGTCTGCCTTGTCAACATGCACTATAAAAACACAAGGATCACTGTTGCTGCAGCGCTTGTGGCTCCCTGCTTACCTGCGTGGCATGCACTTGCAAGACTGTCACGGCTGCTGCGTCAATGTAGTCGGCCTCCGGGGCCTTGGTGTACATGATGTCCACCGGGAAGCGGCGTCCAGGAACGCTGCACACAATGCAGCAGCATTCAGGCATATGTGATATCCACCGGGAAGCGGCGTCCAGGAATGCTGCACACAATGCAGCAGCATTCAGGCATATATGATATCCACCGGGAAGCGGCTCCCGGGAACGCTGCACACAACGTAGCAGCATTCAGGCATATGTAACGTCCACCGGGAAGCGGCGCCCAGGAACGCTGCACACAACGTAGCAGCATTCAGGCATACGTAAAGTCCAACGGGAAGCGGCGTCCGGGAATGCTGCACACAATGCAGCAGCATTCAGGCATAGGTGCACCTCACCACTTATGGGCGCAGGTGGCCCCTTTTCATAATTGGGGAAGGGAGCATTCCACTGCATGTGTAATTCCTCCTTTTTTCTATTTCCTCTTGTGGGCTTTGCACTTCCAAACAAAGACGCTTTTGGGGGTTGGCTTGAGGTCAAGTCCGATTTCAAAGGGCGCTGCTACCACAGAATAATTTGAAAGCAAGCTGTGATGGCACCGTTACCGTGATGATTTGGAAGATGATTTTGAAGTAAGCGGTGATATCACCTTGAGGCACATTGAGGCAGCAAGCGCAGGAACAAACGCTCCTGTGCTGGAAGTGCAGCCGACAGCATGCATCTGTACCTACCTGTCCCAACAAGGTTACTGACAGCATGCATCTGTTCCTTCAAAGCTGCTGACAGCATGCATCTGTTCCAATAAAGCTGCTGACAGCATGCATCTGTTCCTTCAAAGCTGCTGACAGCATGCATCTGTACCTACAAGGCATTAAACAGTATGCATGTGTTCTTGAAACTTTAAGGCCTTTTAGTAAAAGGCTGTGGATGTGCGCACCCACCGAAAGATGGGGGCGTAGTCAAAGTACTCGGAAAACTTCTCTGCGTCCAGCGTCGCGCTGCTGATGAGGAGCTTGAGGTCTGGCCTGAAGCGTGCAATGTCCTGGATGGGCAGGCAGGGTATCACAAAGCAGAGGTTTGAAGGTTAGCAAAGAGCGTGTCACTGCGTCAGACAGGCGCCTGAGCTGGGCAGTGGCAACCTAAACGACACAGCACAACTGCCAGCAGAAGCTCATTCAGCATGCGCCCAGTGCACCCCACCTTCCAATTCCATTTTATTGGACTTATTGCATTTATATAGTGGTTTATGGACTTAATGCATTTATATAGTGGTATATGGACTTATTGCGTACATATAGCGGTATATATAGTCCAAACATGGAGTGCAGCACAAGCACCCGCAAAAGCGGAAAGGGACTTTGCTCTGTACACGTTCACACCAGACGTGCCTCTGCCCACTCCATGCTCCTCAAGCTTTGTGTGTCAAGCCCAAAACAGGGAGTGGTTATGTTGCCTGCATGCGTCTTCTTCCATCTCTGTGTCCGTCATGCTGTTGCCCACTCCATGCTCATCAACTTTTGCATGTCAGGCTTAAGGAGGCTGTGCTCCTGCACATGCCACAAGCTTAAGAGTGCACATCAATCAAAATAGATATCCCCAAAAACGGCGCCACATACCTTGCAGTCAAAATGAATCAAAACAATAACACCGAGAAAGCGCCACATACCAAGCAGTCAAGCAGTGCCTCACTTTTACCAAGCCGCACATCGATGTGCAGCGTGCGCTTGTACACCAGCAGGAGCAGGTTGCCCGTTCAAAATTAGTGCCTCACTCTCACCAAGCCAAAAAGCACACCTGTATGCAGCATGTGCTTGTACACCAGCGCGAGCAGCGCACGCGTTCAAAATCAGTGCCTCACTCTCACCAAGCCAAAAAGCACACCTGTATGCAGCATGTGCTTGTACACCAGCGCGAGCAGCGCACGCGTTCAAAATCAGTGCCTCACTCTCACCAAGCCAAAAAGCACACCTGTATGCAGCATGTGCTTGTACACCAGCGCGAGCAGCGCACGCATTCAAAATCAGTGCCTCACCTTCACCAAGCCAAACAGCACATCTGTATGCAGCGTGCGCTCGTGTGCCTCGTCGATCATCATCACACTGTAGCTGGCCAGATCAGGCTCCCCCAGGAATTCCCGCAGCAGCATACCGTCAGTCATGTACCTGTTGGTGCATGGAGAGCACCGATACAGACAGACATGCAAGCTGTGTTTCACACAACGTTTGTATCAATCTGACTGTAAACTTATGGAGTGCATAGAAACGTTAATGCTAGCAGACACGCAACCTGTGCTGCGAAAACTCGGGATCGGTCTTAACTGCAAACTTGGTGGATAAGCATGCCAAAGGGGCACAATGGGGGCCCAGCATGTGGTTGTGGGGGCGAGTGAAGACTGTCCATACTTTGATCAATACTGGATCTGTACTCAATATTAGGATCAAATAGTGAATGAAGGCTCTCCATTTCAACATCTTCGCGTGGACAAGGTGCGCAAGCTGATATGTTCCAATGGGGGAGAGTGCCCTCTCAAACCACTTTCGCTACAAGCATGCAGCGTGCATATGCATGAGCTGGCAAAGGCCTATGACATGGAGACTTCAACATTGCTTGCGTGTTCATGGCTCGAGGAAATTCTGCTTTCTCAGGTGGGCACGGGACACCAGATCACTCACTTCACAACTGTCTTATCGCTTGAGCAGTCCTCAAAGCGGATGGAGTAGCCAACCTGCAAGCGACGCAGCCAAAGATCATGTTGTTACCTTAGATGGAGCTCCTTAGATGGAGCTCAATTGCAAAGATACACGCACAAAAAGGAATTTCACTTGAATTGCATGAGACGTAGTCATTTTAGTGTCTTTCAATCCTTTGTATAGAACTCTGTACCCAGCAGGAGTGCATTTATTAGTACACCCTGCAGGCTATTTTTCTCACGACGTTTAATACATGCACACATACACACACGCAAACGCTGCCAACAACCCACGCACCTCGTTCCCAAGCTTCACCCCCACTTCTTCCGCCACACGGGCAGCCACGCTCATGGCCGCCACACGTCGTGGCTGTGTACACCCAATCTTGCCGGCATTCGAGTAGCCTGCCTCATGCAAATACTGCGTATAACACACATTGTGTGACATGGTTTGCACTGTGTGTGTAAAGAAAGGGGGTTGCCAAGCATGTACACTCACACATGGATCCATGCATCTTGCGCATACGTTTGCGCATCAACTGCACCACTACAGTAGCACGCCTGTGGAATCTGTGTCGTCTTGCCTGCCCTTGTTTCTGCCATGATGACCAAAACTTGTGCTCCTGCACAGCAGCACACCTGTGGGATCTGTGTTGTCTTGCCAGCCCCTGTTTCTGCCACAATGATCACAATCTGGTGCTCCTCCACAGCTTGCAAGATCTGCTCCCGGAATGGGAAGATGGGGAGGGATGCTCGGTCTGCGGCAATCTTCTCGCGAGCGCTCCTGGCGCGGTCCGCACGCTCCTTGGCTTCCCGCGCTTTTGCTTCCTGTGTGGTGTTGTGTGTGCGTGAAGGTGAGCAGGATGATCTATGCATAAAAAGAGGACGAGCAGCTAAAACGTAAGCATGCAAAGTCTTTGTACAATCAATTTAGTGCTGTGTGTGTTGGGGGGGGGGGGGTGAGTGTCAAAAGGCTAGATTGTAGCCCAACAGGGTAGCGCATGTTGGGGGCTTGCAGACGTTCTCAGGTCAGCAGCGGAAGTAAGATTGAGCGAGGAAGCACGTTAGGCACAAGGACAAGATGCTGCACCTCTGTTGCAGGAAGAGGACACTCTGTACATCAAACTCAAAAGGCTGGAGCCTCCAGTGGCCTCTAGTGTTGGGTTGCCATGCTGCACTTGTGGCATGCTTTATCTAGGACTTGCTCTATCTATCTGTGGCTTGCTGTACCTGTGGAGTCTCAAAGTCGCCCTCTCCGGCCAGCATGGCAGACTTGATGAAATCGATGGAGTCGTCGAGCAGCAGGTCATACTGTTTGCCCGTGCTCACGCCGGCCTGTGCCCCCGCCTGCAAGCCAGCACAATATGTTAGACATTAAGAATCAGGAGTGCAATGCCACCTCGCTACCTAAGCAGGCCAGCACACAATGGAAGGCAGTCAGAAATGAAGAGTGTAATGAGCTTCCTTCTAAATCTTGAGCAGGATCGCACTTTGCTGTGTGTGTGTGCGCGTGTGTGTGAGAGTTTGTGTGTGCGTGTGTGTGTGTGTGTGTGAGAGAGAGAGTATGTGTGTGCGAGAGTGTGTGTGAGAATGTGTATGCGTGATCCGACAAGTATTGAATGAGCGCAATGCAATTTTGCAAGCTCTCCTGCGGCAAGTTCTGGAACAGCGCCCTGCACAGGGCACCCAAATTGCAATGGAATCATAATTCCATTTTGACAGGACTTCAATCGTGCACCTGGGCACTCCCAAATCCGACACAAAAAAATAAAAATGCCTTTTGCTTTGCTCTCCCTGGTCATGCATAGCAAGCGCAATGTAAGGATATGCACAGCTGCAGCTGGTTTAAATATATTGGGTTCCATAGCCCCAGGGCACCTTCTAGGAGGCTTTCCTGCACATCATCTGCCCACACTCTCATCCCTTCCACCAAAGGAAAACACTGCATGTCATCTGCTTGGAATAACCTTCTTTCAGGTGTGCTCCATCTGATTCATGTCCTACAACCTCAATTACAGAATGCTCCATCAGATCCATGTCCTACGACCTCCAGTATAGAATGCTCCATCTGATCCATGTCCTACAACCTCTATTACATAATGCTCCATCTGATCCATGTCCTACAACCTCCAGTACAGAATGCTCCATCTGATCCATGTCCTACAGCCTCCAGTATAAATGCTCCATCTGATCCATGTCCTACAACCTCCAGTACAGAATGCTCCATCTGATCCATGTCCTACAACCTCCAGTACAGAATGCTCCATCTGATCCATGTCCTACAACCTCCATTATAGAATGCTCCATCTGATCCATGACCTGTAACCTTCATCTTGGTGTGCTCCATCTGATCTGTGTCATGTTACCCTTTTTGGTGCCCTTCATTTGCTCTGCCGCCTCCTCTACTACAACTCCTATCACCTTCATCTCAGTGCGCTTCATCTGATCTCACTCCTATTACCTTCATCTTGGTGCGCTTCATTTGCTCCGACTCCCAAGCCTCCTGCTCCGCAAAGGGGTTGGCCACCTCATCATCTGCCCCTCGGTACCGCTGTGTGGCAGCCTCATACCTGCAGGCACGTTTTTAGCACCAAACTTCACTGAAATCCACATCCACACATGTGACACCAGCATCCACCAGCATCCGCATATTTGACACCGACATTAACATCAACCTCATCCTGCAGGCACATTCGTGACAACGGCATCCACGACCAAGCACTCAAATGCACAGGCCGGGGGGAGAGCGCTTAATGTTTAACAGAGGCGTACATTTGCAAACGCTTCATTCCAGGGCATCATTTGCGAACAACATTTGCAAGCTGCACTGAAAAATGGCATGCGCCTTGTTGGCTGGGACGTCCTGTTTAAAATTCTAACATTATTAAGGTATGCAGGCTCAATGCCCTAGGATTGGTAATTGGTGATTGGTAAGCAGGCATGTGCCTGCAGCCAAAAAAATTCCACCTTATGCATGCATGCACAGATTGCGGAGCTCGCAGATCACAATCGCTGCACGAATGGAGGGGCTTGAGCTTTCATGCAAGACTGTTGCAACGTAGTAAGTGCATGTTGCGTACACGCTCTGCACCCAAGCACACATGACGCACAAGCTTACTAACTTTGCCCATACACAAGCACTCAACGTAAGCTTGCATACTATCACACTCAACGCGCGCTGCACTTCTCCGCCTCATCGTAGCTGGCAGGCATCCAATATAGGTATGCATACTCACACACACACGCACACGCACACACGTACCGCGCACTGCACTTCTCTAATTTATTGTAGCAGGCAGGCATCTAATATAAGCATGCAAACACACACTCACCGCGCGCTGCGCTTCTCTGGTTCATCGTAGCTAGTAGGCATTTTGTAACCGTCCTCTGTGATGGCCTCCAGCTGACGCTTGCGCTCCATTGCCAGGTCATACACCTGCTGCTTGTACCTGTGTGTGTGTGCGTATGTGCGCGTGCATGCATTTGCACATTTGTATGTGGGTGTGGGTGTGGGTGTGGGTGTGGGTGTGGGGGGTGCATGGGTGTGTGCACACTTGAACGCATGGATTTCCAAGTCAGCACAAAGCAATACACTTGCACAACCTCCCAGCACTGACACTTCTCGCATCTCAGCTGAGCAATTTCCATGCATATCCCTGCTTCCCACTTCAGCCCAGAGCCTTCAGTCTTCTGCACCCTCCACATGTTTGCTCATGTGCATGCCTTGCAGGACCACAGCAGCAATGGCACACATCACAAAGCATGCTTAATCATGCGCACACACGCATGCACAATTCAACATGCACACACACACTTGACAACATATTGTCCCCTTCTGGCATTCTGCCCCACCTCAAGTCCGCCTTCTCCTTCTCTGTGAGCTCCACATCCCCAAACAGGTACTTGGCATCCTCCAGCTCATCCCGGAGCTCATCCTGCACACCAAGAGCGAAGAATGTGTGTAAGAGATTGTGTGCGTGTGCGCGCGCACGTGTGTGTGTGTGTGTTTGTGTGTGTGTGTGCGCGTGCGTGAGCGTGCACACTCTTACTCTTTAAAGGGGCCCTGTATATTGAACAGGAGCGTGCATTATACAAACAGCACAATCTGCATGCAAGAACCCAGAAGGGAGGAAAGGAAAAAGTGAAGGGGACAACAGCTGGAAGCAGGCAAGGTAGACAGTAGTATTGATTTGTAAGAAGACGACGCTCTAATGAAAGGTGTTCCGTGAATGGCCTTATCAGCATCAGATCAACATCAGGCAAGGACTATATGCCACCATCTTCCTTTACAAATTTGGCCCCTTTCCATCCTAAAATCCAGCTTCAGCACGTCCCTCTGCACTCTGTCCTACAAGCTTAACTCCACATTTTGCTAAGCAGATCAAGAAATCTCCACACAAACCTCATATCCATCCCCTCCCTCTTGCAGACTGTTTGCAACCCTAATACCCTGCTCTCATAAGCAAACTCCTGTACGCCCACTCACCAGCTTCACATCCTCTCTCTTTCGCAAGTACTCCTGGCGAGACAGGTCTCGCAGGACAGGCAGCAGCTCCTCCCTTTCATCCTCTGTTTTGTACCTGAAATGAAGTGAACATGCATACATACGTGTGTATGTGTGCATGTGCGTGCGTGCGTGCATGCGTGCGTGTGTGTATGTGTGAATGTGTGCGCACTCACATGTCTGCGTGTGCACATGTGCAACTAATCAGTGTCAAGCGCTTATGACCTCATACTCATGCGCGCTTAGAAGGGACGGTATTACAATATACTAGCAAACAGGTGAGTAGAATATGAAACAGAAACTGAGCTGACCGTGCATGGCTCAAAATCAAACCCTGGTATGCCTTTTAGGAATTGATCAGGCAACAAGTTTCTGACAGAGACACAATGATATGATGACCATGAAAATACTCATTCACTTCTAACATCCAACAGGAGTCCTGACCAATGCCTCAGGCTTTTGCTCTTGACCAGCAAATCAAGCATACATTGTACCAAAGCATGTATCATGTTGTCAGCTGCACGCCACACTTCCTTTCTATGCGATATTCTGAACGCGGGCCAGCTGCAGGCCAATCCACTTCTTTCCTGATAAGGGCAAGCTGTGTGCCTCAACTTTTGGCTGCCCTAAAGTTTGAATTCCTTGAAGTTCGGGATTTTTTCCAGATGTGAGGAAGCTGGGTGCCTTGTTTTTGGGGTGCCTTGAAGTTTGGGTGACTTCATTGTTTACCTGACGTAAGCAAGCTGGGTGCTTGCTGCTGGTCATGTCAATTGCATGAATTAACTGCATGCCTGCCTCCCTCGTCTCTGACATGAGCGTGCAGGACCCCTCCCTTGAAAAAATCCTCCAGCTTGCAAGGTTAACTCACTTGCGCTTGGCCTCCTCCTTCTGTTCTGCCTTGGAGAGCTTGGTGCCATCGTCCGCAAGCTTCTTGGTGCGCTCATCATCTTTGGCCCTCAGCCGTGCCTCAAAATCCTCTTTCTCACGCTGGTCCAGCAGCCTGGAGCAGCAGGGAACAGGGGGATGTTTAAGAAAAGAGGAATATGAACGTGCAACGTGGCATCAAAATCCTCCTTCTCCTGCTAGTCCAGCAGCCAGGAGCAGCAGGGAACAGGGGAGCAGGTGAGCAACGGGAAATAAGGACTCGCTCCATGTTACATGACATGCCTCCAAATCCTCCTTCTCCTGCTAGTCCAGCAGCCTGTAGCATTGAGGAACAGGGGAGCAGGGGAGCAACGGGGAATAAGGACTTGCACCATGTAACATGGCATGCCTCAAAATCCTCCTTCTCCTGCTAGTCCAGCAGCCTGGAGCAGCAGGGAGCAGGGGAGCATGTGAGTGACGAGAAACAAGAATGTGCAACATGTGACACATGGAGGTACAGGTATTTTTGAGCAACGGTGAACAGGGAGAGCGTGTATACTGCTGAGCACAGCTGCCATTGCAGCCCCAATTCTACTGTCATGCAGTCACGGAGACCACGAAGAGCACGCACAGCACGGCCAGTTGAGCACAACCTGTGTGTGTGTGCATGACTGTCGTGCCTTTGTGCCTTAAAGGATATGCTACCATGACATGCTACCGCGATATGCTACCAGGACATGCTACCACAGGCAGAATGGGCAGAACACCAACTGTGCAAATGACGCGGCCTCTAGGCTGCTGCGAAGGTGTGTGCTCAGAACCTCTGCTGCATGTGCTCAGGAAAATTAATACTGTCTCCTGCATGCGTGTGCATGGCTTACGCATGCACCGCTCACCTAGCAGCCTCTGCAATACGCTCCTCCTTGGCAGCTGCACTCTCCTCTTCCTCATCCTCCTCTTCCCATGCTCGCTGCAGTGTGTGTGTATGCGTGTGTGTGCGTGTGTTGTGTGTGTTTGCAATGTGTGTGTGTGTGAATGTGTGTTCGTGCATGTGTGTGAGTATGCGTCCGTGTGTGTATGCACGCCTGCATGTATGGTTTAGCTTTGGGACTGCATGGAACTACTGGAGCCTCCTTCCCGCCTTAAGACATGTTTGTGCGCTAATATCTGAGCCTGCCAGTTCAAGCTCTGGGACGTCCCCATTTTACAGGACCAAGCCATTCACACCTCCAAAGCAGACCAGCACACCTCCTGAAGCCCTGCACCACATGCACCTTTTGCTGCTCACACACACACAGACCACACACACCTTCTGTTTCTTGTGCTCCTTGACCCGCCCTGCTGTATCCTCCTCGTCCTCGTCCTCCTGCCACCTGCTAGACTTGGCCTTGTCCCGCAGCTTGCGCTCCCGCTTGTGCTCCTTCTTGCTGCCATTCTCCTTCTCTGCTGATGCAGCACTGGGAGGGGGCATGGGGGCGGCAGGGGCAGGCTCGGGAGGCCCCTCCAGCAGGTCATATGTCGCAGACTTCTTGAGGAACTGCTTAGCCTGGCGTGCCTCAATCTGTGCGGGTGTCAATCCTGCAGGCTTGCTTGCTGCTGCGGAGGGGCCCAGCCTGCTGAGCAGCTCGGTGGCAAAGGAGGACGTCTCTGCGCTCCCAGGCAGGCCTTGCTGCTTCAGAACAGATGCCAGGGACTCAGCGCTAGTGTGCTTCTTGGCCACGCTCAGCACAAACTGGGCCACCGTGCTTTCAGAGAAGCCCAGGAGGTCATGCAGGCGGGAGGATACCCATCTCCGCAGCTCCTTGTCATCCCCAGCCATGCCTGCTGCAGCAGGCTAGGAGCGGACTGCATTTAAGTCACGCATGGATGCAGGGGACTATGCACCTTTGTATTTTCTTTGTGCTGTGAGAAACAGAGCTGAATAGCAACCTGCATGCACAGGTAAGGACGCACCTCCTCCTGTACGCTTTGGCAGAATTTTTGCAGGCACACACTTGTTGAGTAGCTATGTGTTGCAAGCAGTCTGTAAAGCCTTGGCTCAACTTTTATCACAATTTGATAACAACCAGAACTATCTAGTCAAGGTCTGTGTTTGTAATTAACTGAGGGTCAATTTTCAGGCAGGATTTGCTCAAGATCACTGATTATAAATGATCTAAAGCTGAATTTCATTATTTTACTGTTTATCAAAATGCGTTCACGAGCGTGGCTGGCCTGGTGGCTGGTCGGCCTCGCGAGCAGTTTCTGCTCTGCGAACAAAAGTGAGCTGTTTTTTCCCGCTCCTTCCTCTGAGGTGGGCGTGGCAAGCATTGGATCAGCATCGACGTCTGAGGATGTATTATCTGCTGCCCGAGACGCACTCACGACTCGGTTGCCGCCCAACTGGGTCGGCGACATTTACAGCGAGGAAGACAACTGCTGGGCAGTGTTGAGTGTGTGGCCAGAGAGGAAGTGTGTGAGGAAAAGCAACACCTGCGCAGTCCCCACGATCGCTCAAGCTGATTCCTGCAGGTTCTGTGCACGAGGTGAGCCTTGGTGCTTGAGTGGGGGTTTTAAGCTGGAAGCTAATTGGGTAGGAGTTGATAAGAGATGCGTATCTGTGGCTTTTGCCACGCTTGCATGTGCAAGCACAGCCAGAAAATTGCCTTGACCACCTTCCTGTGATTTCCATTTGGCCTGAGGGTCTCCTTGCAGTGCTCATTGGGACAACGCAACAGCTTTTTTGATTAAGAAATAGAGCAACAACCACCATGCTTGCACAGGGAAAGCCTCACTGCGCACAGATTTGTGAAAAAAGCACCCAATTTGAATAATTCTTCCCAGCGGAGCGACCACTGCTTGTTATGTACAAGGATGTCAGCCAAGCGTTCAAGAGCGTTCTCAGCAATGTCCTCCACCCACCCTGTTGTGCTTTTTGTCTCAGGTTATGGCGTATACAGGACTGAGGAGGACTGCTTGAAGGCCCCCGAAGCAGAAGGTGAGGGTGAAGCCAGCGTGTCCAGCGCATCCATTGACCCCTGGAAATACCACCAGCCTGAGGTGGCAGGCAGCCAGTGCTGGACCACTAGGTCCAAGACCAGCCAAGACCCCTGTCCTCACCTGTGGCCTGATGTGCGCCTCTGGGAGGATGCTGCAACGTGGCCTAATAGCCGCGTGCCGCCAGCATGGTCCGCTGTCACTTTGCCAGAGAACACCAAGGTCCTGATCAGCGGCTGTTCCCTGTCACACCAAGATCCATTCTTCTCCATCAACATCCCCTCCAGCTCCGAGGCAAGTTGCGTGAGGTTGTTGGGTGCTTTTGGTGTAGCAAGACACACCCCATCCTTTTGGCTTCCTGCGCACTCCGCCTGCTACATTGCGTTTGTTCTGCACTGCAGCCGGCAGACATGCTTAGTGCACGCCTTGATTAATTGGTAACCGATACTGGGCAGTTTATTCCCTACTCCTCATGCTATGGATTCTCCTTTGACCTGCAGCTCATCTTTGCTGACGCTCCCCTTCACCTGCGAGTGGGGAGCATATACGTAAATGGTCGCATGCGCATTGGAAGCCCGAGCTGCCGGGTGTGGCACCCTATCACTATCACCTTTGAGAAGCTGCAAGGCCTGAACACGTTTGAGATGGGCATCAAGGTTGGTGCAGTTTCAGGTGGTCAAAGCCAGCCATCCAATCCATTCAGTTTGAAATTAGAAGTTTAGCACGTTAGATCGTGTGCAGTACTTCTTGTCCAAGGAGCTGCTGCCAGTGTTTTAAATGATCGCCTCTTCTACAATTGAATCCCTGCTTGCGCTTTATCACAGGTTTCACAGTCTGGGCAGCTCGATCTGCATGGACGCGAGTTTTTCCCAACCTGGACAAGGCTCTCTGAAACAGCACAGCAGTGGTCAAATTTTGTCAAGCTGCCGGAGCCTGTGAATTGGCAGCCCGGCCAGCTTGTTACAATTGCCACCAGCATTTGGCGAGATGAATTCCAAAATCAGAACGAGGCATGTTGCAAACCCATACTATGACATTTTAACTGCTTTTTTACACTTTTGGAGGCTTGTTGCTAGTCCACTTTTAGCTAGTCCGTGCTCCCGAGTTTGAAATGGCTGAAAATTAGGCACTGACACTTGGTTTGCACATTCCCCTTCTTCTGCAGGTCATGAGGGTCAGCTCTATTTCGGATGATGGCAGGACAGTCACTTTTGATGACAGCCTGCAATTTTCTCATTATGGGTAAGAGAATGCCCTGGCACATCTTGCAGGAACGCACCCGCTTCATAAGCACACACGCCCTCTCGCAGGGGTGTAGAGTACAAGACAGAGGTAGCGCTGCTCTCTCGAAGCATCCTCCTGCGCGGACATGATCGCGCACAAGATGAGAAGAAAGGGGGACACGTGCGCATCGAGGGCCAGGTGGGCTCATCTCATGCCTTTGAATGAACCTCATTCCATGAGAGGAAAAGCATGAAGCACAGCATTGCATTTGAAATCTGCGACCTAAAACTTTTTTTTGTGGGTATTTTGGGCATTCTGCAGGGCCGAATCAGGGGTGTGCTGGCTTACAAGATGGGGCAGCGAAACACCATTGGAGCATACCCCTTCCATTTCCATCATCTTGGCTTTGTCGAAAGTGGCAGCTCGTACATCAGTGACTCAGCTGTGTACAATTCTTTTTATCGAGGTGAGAATGCATGCATGGTGCTATATGCTTCTCGAGCATGCTTTTGGGTTGCAGTTTAAAAGGGGAGAGGGCTGAACCCTATCTCAGGATAGTTACTGTTTCCTTTCCTTTCTTGGCATCTTAGTTCATATGTAATTGTCATGAAAATTTCGTATTGCCAAACAAAAAGGGGGATATATTCAGGCTGTTAAGATTACTCTTTCTAGGTGTAGGTCCAGTAAGATCTGGCGGGACTCTGTCACCAGTTTCGGTTCCAACATGCTTGGAAGTTTTAACTGTCAGTGACTATCCCACCACCATGTGTAACCATCCTGCTTATCCCAAAACCTGGTGAACAAAAGACGTGAAAAGCAAAGAAAAGGAAAGGAAAGGAAAGGGGAAAAAGACTACGTTGGCAGTGAAAAAAACTCCCCACATCAATGAAGGAAGAGAGAATACCTGGGGCCAAGGCGCAGTGTACCCTTTCCACGAAGAGGAAAAATATCAATGAGGATCAGGAGGGTTACTGGCAGCACCCTGTGCCTGATCTTGGTGGTGAGAGTTGAAGGAAGCCTTCGCAAAAGCACATCTGGTGCCAGCAAACTAATAGGCATACTGGACGGAATGAACGTGAAAGCTTTGGAGCAAGCTTGATAGCTTCATGGCGTCATTTGGTTGTCCTTATTCTTTTTTTGCAAATTGCTTCACGATGATAATTGTGATCAATGCTGGGATCAAGGGTGCTGTCTTGGTATTTTCTACCCAGCATGCCGTCCTGGTATCCAGTCAACATTTTCATTTTGCTTAAGAAGATTCAGAGGAATAAGCGGATCCTGTAATCAATTAGGAAACACAGAGTGATTCGTTCATTTTGTGCATGGGCGTTTATCCTCTGCTCCAGAAGCAGAGACATCTTGACTGGAGCACATGTGCTCCAGTCATATCCAAAAATCTGACTTGTTTTTTTTGTGTGTGCTTGAAGTTGGCCAATGAGAACTTAAAGAAATTAGGAAAGGCTACGCAAGTGGTTTATCATCCGTTCCCGGATGTGCTCAGAGAGGCACCGTCTGATATACCACGCAGATTCCTCTTTCCCCAAATTACCAGGGATCTCTGGTTGAGGTGTTGGATATAGTGCTAGAGAGTTTGTGCGCATTTAGGAAAGAACTGTGTAGGCACCGAGACCTCTCCCTACACCATATAAAGAAGGAGAGACATCTGGCTTAAAAAAGGTTGTGAGCACCCACCATCACAAAGATACAGATTAGAGGAAACTAATGGGGATCTGTGGTGTTCCTGGTTTCTAGGAGCACCTGGCTCCAGAGCCTGCAGTGACACGTGCATTCGTTCAATTTGCTTGCACCAATTGTCATCAGGACCCTGCTTCTTGTTGACTTTTTCTCACCTCCCATCCTTGTATACGAAGACAATAGCGGCTCCGGGCCTCAAACTGCCTGACAATTTGTAGCAATTGCTCGCAGGTGCTCCTCAGTGGTATGCCCTTCATGCCAATTTTGTTCTTATTTGTTCTCTATTGTGTACAGGTGTTGTGATCCATGGCACAAGTGGTCTGCTGGTGAAAGGGAACGTGGCCTTCCATGTTGATGGCAACTGCTTCTATTTGGAAGACGGCGTGGAAGAGAACAATTGGCTGGAGGGCAACTTTGCTGGGTTTATTCATACAATTGGTGCTCCTGCAGGGGGCAACGATCAAACAGGATCCCTACATATACAGGTATGCACCTTCCTGCCTGATCAAATATGAGCTTTCCCGTAGTGTTTCCTTAATGCGCGCGGCCTTTGGCTTGCGTAGACTTTTCTTTTCCTTTTCTTTTTCTTTTCCCTTAGTGTTAAGCTTGCAGCTGCGACTTTGTTAGGCTCCCTGACAGGTGCAGACTCACAATCTAATGCTTTTTCTATCTTGACTACACAACAACTTGTTTGAAACAGGGCGAGGGGCTTGAGCAACCAGCTGATGCTGCTGCATCAGGCTTTTACTCAGGCAATCCCAACAATGTGTGGCTCAGGTACTTGCTCTATCAGCCATGCACATGCACGCACTCGGGCGCCTAAAACGCACAAAACACACATGCATGCACACATAAAGACACATACACATTCACGTCATTTTGATCCTTCATCATACACATACATCATGGATGCATGGCATCATATGTTAAAATATGGGTGGTGAGCAGACTCTGAGGGCTGCACGTGCTCAGTGGAGCAGCAAGTTAGCTCTATCCTCACACAACGAATGCACACGCTGGATTGCTTGCAGGAATGCTGCGTCAGGTGGTTTTGCAGGTTTCAGCTTCCCCACCTTGCCCAAGCCAATCAATGTGGGTGTCTCCAGGCAACACTTCACACCTAGAGGTCACCAGCTCGAACCTTCTTGGCTACATTCCAAGCTCACCCTCAAGGCTGCAGCTGGCTATGCGTGGAGACATAGCATGTTCCTTGATCCAATAAACATGTCTTGTTCTTTTGTCTTTCCAACTTACAGGACTTTCGTTGGAGGAACGATTTTGTGCCTCTGCAGCGTCCTCTACAGCGCTTTGAAGGCAATACAGTCCACTCCACTGGTAGGGTTGTCTGCAAACTGTAATTTATCATAGCATACATGAAAACAGCAATTTATCATTGCCCACATGAAAATTGCAATTTACCATTGCTTGTATGAAAAGGAATGTGGAAGAATGTGAAACCTCTGAAGTACTGAGTTGCTTGTAAGAGATCAGGATATGACCAGCTTCTGAGGGAATCATATACTGTAACCCACCGGCCTGCACCTAGCTTCACCTGATCTCTGCTTTAAAATCAAGCGTAAAGCCAATTTATCTGCATTACATGCAGGGTACTTTTGGCTCATGAGTGGTGGCATCTATTTTGGCGGTCAGCTATGGCACAATGACAATGACGGAGGGAAGTTATACTACTCGTCCGGCCGCTTTGAAAGTGACCCCAAGTGTGTCATCACCGCATTCTATTACATTCTATCCCAGATGCTTGTTTTACTTTTGGGCATGCCTGGCCCAAATTTCCAGCAGAGGCTGAGTACATGCCCCTTGTTCACCTACTTTGCAAATGAGATGCTGCCTTTGCTGATCCCAGGACTGAAGATGGCACGCAGGAATCAACGCACGTCCTTCGATACAATAAGGCTTGGCTGGCACAGTGGGGTGTGAGTCACTGGGGTGACCGTGTTACTGTTGAAGGCTGGGAGGCGGATGACTGCACGCGAGGTGCAAATTTGTTTGGTATGGCAAAGTTGAACTATGCTCGCATCAATGGCAGGAGCAGCAACAAGGATGCACAGTAAGTAAATACGTCAATGTTCAAAGCAACACTTTGGAGCCTTGTGAATTTGAAGGAAGCAACGGAATTTAAGTGCCCAAACCTGGTTGTTGTAACAGCCAGAAGGCTGCTGATTTGGTGAAGATGCCCGTACCTGTAGAGCACGCTGTGGCTACATGTAGTTTTCTTCTTCTTCTGATGAAGTATGTTAGCAATCCCTGTGATGCTATTGCAAAACACTCTTGCCTGCACCAGGTATCCAGGACGACTGACAGATCTTGCTCCCATCGCTGGTAGGTACGGGTTGCTTCAGACAAGAGGCTTTTCAAGGGCAGTGTAAGGAAAAGAAAAGAAAAGCCTACGCAGGCCAAAGGCTGCGTGCATTAAGGGCAGTGTCTTTTGTTTCTCGCAAGCCCGGCTCTACTGTATTTTTGGCCGCCGTCTTGAGTTGTCTTTGGACGCGCATCAGCGAGCCTGGCCGCTGCACAAAATCCAATGCACTTGTTAGTGATGCTACAAAGTAACCTTCCTGTATCGCTGCCTTGTGCGCAGGGTTTCAGTGGTATGATGCACGAGTGGTAAGTGGTTAGCACAAGCATTTGCAGGTGTGACGGTAAATGATCAACAATCCCTGTAACAGCTCATCCATCTGTCCTTGTGCCGCCCTCTAGTGCATACCTGTTTGATCCTGTCTTGCACTAAGAATCCTGTCTTGCACTGAGAATCCTGTCTTGTGCTGAGATAATGTCTTGCACTGAGGAGTACCATCTTTTACCAGTCCCCTACATCCCCATTAAATTTAATCCCTAATTCTTTACTTGCATGCAGATGACTATCTTGTCGGACGTAACGTTCAGGTTTGGCATGCTCGTCTTTTTCCGTATCTTTGCTTCTCATCCCTGCTATCTCACCTATTATTTGGCACCGTTTCTTTTCTTTAATCATTGGTTGACCTCATTCACCTTTCACACCCCAGAAATTATTTCTATCAACCACAACTTGGTGCCTCAAGGCAAAGCGTCTGGCACTCTATGGTGAGTTGTACTAGATGCCCATCTGTGGAGGTGTTCCATGGTTTGCACTGAGTAGTTGTGTTTTGTATCATACCTCTGAACGTTTGACGTGCCACTTCACATTGAATGATCTTTTTGTATGTGGTCACCTCCTCGTTGCAGGTCCACTCTGATGAGTTCAAACCACAGCAGTAAGTTGAGGCAGCCGCCTTGCCAATTGCAGCCAATTGCAGCCAGCTATGTATTGTCAGCTATAGACTGCCAGCCAATTGCTTCAGTCCTTTTGGCATTGCACCCCACCTGCTCATTCTCTTAGGCTTTCCACCCTGCTGTGCCACTGACATTGCACGCAGTATGAGCACGAGCATCAACATCCGCTATGAGAACATTGACTGGCGTGCACTGGTGAACCATCCTGCTGTCAGCACAGGAGGGTCACGTTACTTCCAGTGGGTTGGTGAGTTATGTCAGATCAGGTGTCTACAAGAAGAAGCCAGGATTGTATTGGTAACCAATAAATCCCTGCCATGGACCTCCATGCTAAAATGCACATTATCACTTGCACTAATCATTTTATCAGCCTTGTCGCAGTAGTTATTCAAGTCAATGATGTGTTGTTGTTTGACGCAAGCAAGCACGCTCTCGATCCGTACAGAACAAGAGAAAGGAAGCTAGAAAGCAAGCAAGAGACAAAGTCACAAGCGATAGGCGCTGGAGAAGTTTTAAAAGAGGAAAACATGGCCAAATCAAAACTGCTGGCTTGCAATGAAGATTTCAAGGACCATGAGGATATGAAGTATAGATGAATGCAGGTCCGTCCTTTGTTGCTGGCTGGAACTTTTCTTTTTTTATCTTGCCAATACATTGTACCGTGACAATTGGCCCAATTTTTCAACTCCTCACGACAGATTGGGATGGCTCAGCCAGCAAGCGATGGCGGCCAACTGTCTTTGGCTCTTGGCCAAGCTGGTGGAATGCAGGCGATGAATGCTCGTTTCAGTAAGTGGGTTGCTGGATTTTGCAATTGCTTGAGAAGGTCAGTGATCATTTTGCAGCCGCTATAATCCCTGAGAGGCAACGTTTGCAAACGTTTGTCCTGATAGAGCTTGAAGTCTTTTGGAATGCTGGTGTTGTACTTTTCCCTCGCTGTTGCAATAGTCAGCCTGCATGAACAATTCAATGAACTTATTGAAGAAAAGGGAATTTTGTCTGTACGAGTGTGCATCTCTGTGAGAAAGAAAGAGCAATGCAAGCTGAGTCGTAAAAAGGGGGTTGGGTGGCATCCTTCTTGAGACCCAAGCATGCCACATTGGGCCAAAGCATATGCATGACTGCGGCCATCCATCAAATGGCTTGGGAGAAGTTTTTGTTTGTCCGTTCCAGCCGTTTGGAAAATTGTCTTCCTCCATTGCCCCCATCTGAAAGCTTTTTATGTAAGTCATTTAAAATCATAAAGGACAGATTCAATCAGAGGACAGGTGAAGGTAATGAGGCTGCAGGGTGGTGCCATAAAAGCCCAAATGTTTGCACTGACTCCTGATGACCTTCTTGGACGGAAATGTTTGCTTTGCAGATGCTTGAGGCCAAGACCAATGTTGCTTGCCTTTTTCAATTAGAGCACGCATTCTGCAATGGTGATAAAGAGGAAATAATGCGCATGATTAGAACAGGAACACATTGCCTAACTAGAGTAAATAGAACCAAAGCAAAGTGGTAGCACGACATGATACAGCAAAAGATGAGTTCATGCCTCAAAAGTTTCTGTTAGGGATGCGTTCATGTCCCCAGGCTGAAGAATGTCAGGGATAATTATTGTTATCAATCTTTGGCAATGAGTTGCATACGTGCTTTCAAAGTGCATCTGCTCATAGTCACGCAAACCAGTGGAACCCTCATGTTTTAATGACAATGATGAGGTTGATGACCATGATCATGATGATCATGGGCATTACCTTTCAGGCCATTTCCCAGAGCAGATCTGCATGATCCATGCTGCGCATGTTGTACACAGGCAGGAGTGGAATGTGTGGCTGTGCGACTGGTACCCTTGGCGCACCCCAGCACGCCTCGATATTCGTGTTCCAGGGTACACATCACGGGTGGATACTAACTCGGCACTACCACCAACCCCAGAAAATGAAGCAGGCTATATTGCACAGGTGGGTATACGCCTACGTAGGCTGGAAGGCGCTGACGCCCTAACCACTTGGAGTACTGATGTAACCTTGACCGGGGTTTTTCCAGCTGACCTGGTTTGTAAATGGAGCATGCGTGATTTGCCCTTCTTGCAGTTTGGATACCGCTACGACAAAAAAAGGAGCGTAGCATTCACCCGGAATGAGGGCTCTGTGGGGTTGACTGGAAAGGGTGGATGGTAGGTGCTCCTGCACTGAAACTTTTTCCAGCAATGACCTCTCATCCCAAGTAGCGCAGTGTGATACTTAGCCAACTCATAAGCCCCTTGTGGTTTTGCCTTGTCCAACCTTTGCTCACACCTCTTCCTTGGCACTTTTCAGGTATGTGCACTTTAAGCATGGCGTCCCGCGCAAGATCAGCATCTTCCCTAATCAAATCCCTCCTGGAACATCTCTGGTATTTGCAACCCGCTATCCACAAGGTGAGGGCCAGGAACAGAAAGTTAGGAGGAACTTGTCGCGTGCCCTTCTTCAAGGCAAGTTGCCTGACGCGTATGCGCAACTATCATTCTTGTCCAGCTTGATTGCCGCAAGTAGACAAGGCCAGTCCACTTTCAGCACCCTCTTGCATTGAGGAATGCAATGGTGCTTGTTATGACTTCAGATCTAAGTGATGCACTAACAAGACTGTTGCCCCTGCATGCAAGCGCAGGTACCACCTTCAACATCAGGCGCTGGTTCAAGTGGCAGGGCAAGTACACCAGCAACCTGCGCTGGACAAGCAGCTTGCAGGAGGTCTTGGACAGCCCCACAGGGGAGCTTTTTTACTTCAACGGCAAGCACCTCTTCATCAAGATAACTGATCCAGGTTGGAGCACCAGCAATGAGGACTGGCTTTTTTTTGGTTTTGTGTCCCAAGCAGAGGGTATCAAATTAGCCATTTTTGGGGTGGGGGGTCAAAGGAGACTTTTATGAGCCAAAGAAAAGTAAAGACTACGCAAGCCAAAAAGGAAGAGTTTAGGAAAGGCTTTTATCAAAACTCTTCAAGTACTGTTTTTGCAGCCCTGTTATATGCTTGCGGAGGTACAACTTAAAACAATAGTTTTGGAAGAAAACTGCTAAACGTGTGTGCTAAGTAGCTTAGAAGAAGAAAGATATAACAAAAATGTGAAAAATTGGGAATTTCCATTCAACCCATCTCATCAGGTTTATCTTAGGGTTTGTAGCAGTGGTGTAACCAGCACCATCGCAAAAGAAATGGGTTCAAATAATGTGTGTGTTTGTGTGTGCATGCATGTGTGTGTATTTGTGTGTGTATATGTGAGTGTGTGTGTTTGTGTGACAAACTGGCTGGATCGGGGTGGTTGAGAACGTCTAGGGGCAAAGGCGGCTCAGAGCCCTGGAAGCTTCTTCACATGCTTAGGTCCTAAGTTAGGATCATATTGCAGAAGAGCCTTTTTATCAAAAAGAGACTTTGATCCCATTGGATTTTAAATTGCTCAGATTCCCTGCCAAACTATGATTTAGCCCCACGCTTCGGTAACAGTTAATGCAGTAATAAACAGTAAACTTCACTCATAAGCTCTGGTCATCACTGATAAAGCACCACTTTTAGTTATGACAGTTGGGCACAAAATTGCTGCATTCCAAAGCTGCATGCATGAGTTAGGGCTTTATAGCCAAAGAGAGGACTTCTCTCTCTCCATTTTAATCTTGAAGATTAAAATGGAAGGACTTTGACTGAAGGTTGAGTTTCAAAATTATTATCTCAGAAAGGAAGTCATTGCAAAAGTTGCTTTCCAGCAACAGCAGGATAGCTGGAAAAAAAGGAGAGCTGAACTATATATATGTATATGGCAACTTTTCCCTCAAAGAAACGGTTTAGAGGCAATGTCCGACATTGAGTCATGACGAGAGTCTGCTGTGACAAGAGTGTGATGCAAGTTAGTTGAGTTAATTAGACAGTGGTATTTATCCTTGTGGCAACACAGCTGACGCTGTGTTGAGAGAAGGAAAAGGGTGTTGTGTGCAAATTCTGCGGCGCACAGCAACAAGCAAGTTTGGCTTTCTGGTCATGGGATGTTTAGACGCTGTTCTGGCTGCGTCATGTTCTCAGCCTGACATCAAGGAGGAAATAGCATGCCCGATCATGGCATGCTCATCGGGTGTAGCCACCCCTCTTGCGTGAGCATCAGCCCCACAATCAATCAATACAGTGCTTTGGGCACTCATGCTACTTCCTGTCACAGAAGAAAGAGGCGCTGGAATCCTGTACACTGTTGAGTCAAATCTTAGCGGGAGTGGGATAAGACGTTGGAGTTTTTATCTTGTCCACAACAGCAAGCACATCATCCGCCACGCATTATGAGCTTCTCTTTATCACATCGCGGAAAGGTGTCATTCTATTCCCAATCCAGGATTATGACGCGAGAGGTGTAAGCAGGAAAGTTAGAGCAATGATGGATGGGGAGCACGCTGTGGCAGTAAATAAATGCCATGGCCTGGAGGCTCGCCAAATTATTAAAGGGTCAGAGTTACACTTCAATGAAACAGTGCCGTTAATAGCAGGGCCTTGCTGATCCACATGGGGGGAGGTCTGACCTTCAGCCAACTTGGTTGAACCTGTGGCGTAGAGCACCACCGGCAGTTTCCACAAAGCCAAAAACTTCCATAGCCAGTGTTGCAAAAGCAACAGGAACGGAGTGTGCACGGCATTGATAGTTGGGCATGTTGACAAAGTGTAGTTCTTGTCTGACTGCTATGTCATGCTTAATCACCGTCACTGCACATTTACTGTTTCAAAAGCAGGTAATACAAATACACACAATACTCTGCTCACCTTTCTCACCAACAGATGCACGAGTGCAGAGGCCTCTTAAGCTGAATGGCGCCATTGTCTGGGGTGAGCGTGAATGCTGGATCTGCTGCATGCGTGTTGGAGCTGTAGTCCGTTTCCCCTGCCTCTGAGCCCAGGACTCTGCACTTGGCATTAACCCAAGCCATGTATGCCCCAGTTTACCCTCCTCCCAAGCACCTTTGCATGCACATGCAGGGGCCCGTTATTTTGAGCTTGCCTATGACATTGAAGCAACCAACCTTGATGATGCAAGCTGCCCATGGAAGCAAGGTGCCCGCTTTTGCCAAATGCAGGTGAGGTGAAGCTTGCCCTGTCGCATATTTTCATCAGCCCTATTCAATGAAAGTTGCATCTATATTCATTGAAGTCAAAGTTATCAATGAGCGCTTCTGGTTGTTCCAAAACCAATACCGTTACTACACTATAAAGTAATTCAATGTTTGCTTGTGGGTGGAATCACATGGTGCAGGAGGATGAAGGCTCAGACATTCCAGATTTCTTGCCTTCCTACACATCCTGGCTTGAGCCATACTGTGCAGATGTACCCCCTCCAGGTATTGAGGACTAATTACTTTTTTGCCTGTCACTGGTGGAAATGGCAAATGCATGTTCTGGTAGTCTCAGGAGGGCCATGATGGGAATATGGAGCAACCAAGGGGTCCTTGTCTTGCCACACATTGATCGCACGTGTCCTGACCTTTTTTAAGCTTTACACCTTGCTGCACCCTACATTCTGAAACAAGAGCCCTGCCATCCCAATGAGCTTTTGCAGCATGCTGCCAGAGACCCACTAGACCCTCATTTGCTTCCCTTTTACCCTCTTGTGAAAGAGACACACGGCTTCTTGAGCCAGCGTGTCCCCTTTTTCTCCATAGTTATACTGCCTACATAGTTTTTTTTGTTCTTTTCACAGCTTGGCACCGCACCCTGATTGGTGTGTAGGAGGCAACTGCTGCCATCTCTCTTTGTGCACAAACATGCAGGGGGCTCCAGCTGCCAGGACCAGGCATCTTGGGGCAAGTGCAACGACAACTTCATGACTTCCCCTGGTGACACAGATGCACAAGCGCTGGGCTCTTACTGTGCTGTGACCTGCGGACGCTGCACTGAGGGCGAATTCAGCTGTGCTGATAGGGCACCTCCAGGCAGCTTGTCAGGTGAGGCGGGACCCTAAAGAAAAGAAAAGAGGCTGGACCCAGTGTCAGCTGTTTTGTTGTAGGCATTTTTGTTTTGAAGACTGGCAAAACGAGTCAGCTCTCTCACAACCTCAGGAACAGTCATCAGGTTCCTCTCTCTTTTAAGGGTGACAGGATCAAGAATGCTTCCAGGACCTCTCAGAGGTCAGACTCTGACCGCAAAGCTGCAATATCAAAGATGCTCACACCACCAGTACTACATGCGTGGCTCGGCTTCTTGGCAGCTGTCCTGTGCCTCTCTACAAGCTGGTTTAGGTCCCAAGACTTTTGTGCTTCGGTGCCTTGATCAGGTGGTAAGAGCTGTCCGCAGCTGAAGGAGGACTGCGCCTGCTTTCAGTGGTGGATGGAAGAAGGGAACTTCTGTGCGACGACTTGCGGGTTTGGCAAATGTGCGGACAAGTCCAGCCCATCCGATGGAGGCTGCGGGGACATTGTGCCGGCTGGGGGATCAAGCTGTGAGGAGCAACGGTGCGTGCTGTATACTTCCTGGATAAATGACAATGTACGATGTGTTATTGCTTTGGGATGTCAGGAGGGTAGTTTGTGGACTAGCAAGCCAGTTGTGGGTGCCTGGAAGGGCAGGTATGCATGGGCGTCCACTCCCATTTATTTTGCCTTAGTGTCTGCTATATCACTGCTACACACCTGTGGGTAAAATTGACAAGATGGATTAGGCTGAAAATCTCCCTTTTTCACCACATTTCCCCCTTTTTAAGCCCTGACATGCATGCCAGACCAATTTTTCCAAAAGTCTACGTACAGAAACACGCTTCTCAGAGTCTGTAATCAAAGAATACGACTGCAAAACAAACTCTGGGGATGGTGGTGAGCCAAACCACCCCAAGATAACCCATTGACACCCCCCTGCTAATTCACTTACCTTCCCAACCTCCATTATGGGCCCCAACTTGAAGTCCTGCATGCATACAAAACACAGTCGTGGGTATGCCGATTTTTAGGCATCATCAGAGCTTGCTACCGCCTGTAGGTTCCAAGGTCAACTTATACTAAATCTCTCACTGTATCTCCTCACCTATGAAGCATCTAAGAAGCGCTGCTGTGGTCAGCCTCAACAGAAGGACCAGCCACCCCCCCCTCTTCCAGGCTGTCACCGACTTGATAAACAAATCCTCTCAGAGAGCTATATTTACCTCCAGCCGTCCTGGTGCTTGTTGGGTTACTCCCCACTATGCCAAACTTGCTTGTTCATTTTCTTTCTCTTGCACACATCAGGTGATATCTAACAAGCTAGGGCTCTGACAGGGGATAACCTAAACCTCTTCTGAGTGCCAACTATATCAACTAAGTATAAATAAAGTAAACACTGTAAAGACAGCAAGGTGGGAGATCAGTTTGGGACTCTCAGCAAGCATGCACACCTTTGCAAGAATGTGCCATTCTCCTAGGTGTTGGTGGAAGCTGTTACACCGTGTTAGCTGTTACACCGCTCAGTGACTGAGCGCCTTCTGGACCAGGCCAACACTTCCTTTTGAAAGGAAAAGAAACATTCAATTACCGCACAAGGAATAGAAAGAAGGAAAGCTTTACACTTACCGTTCGGCCGCACAAGGACCCTTTTTGTTCAAAACATGCAGACGTTTTAGAACTCCCACTGGCCTACAATGTCCCCTCTGTGAAGAGCCAGGCAGTGCCCTTCAGGGTGAAACATTCCACCATGTCAAACATGGCTACCAAGCGCCACAATGTTGCCAACATGATTCTTCTTACAAGTGTCAGCAAAGGCCCTCTTGGGGCATGCCTTGCCTCCATGTACAGTGGCAGCACAGGTCATCTTGCTTTACAGAACCTGAAAGAAAGAAAGAAAGAAAGAAAGAAAGAAAGAAAGAAAGAAAGAAAGAAAGAAAGAAAGAAAGAAAGAAAGAAAGAAAGAAACTGCGTAGACAGCGGAAACTCCTTCTACATCAATCAAAGAAAAGGGGACACATTGGCTCAGAAGAGCCGTGAGTCCCCTCCACCACAAATCCTCAAAACAAAAAGTGCTAATGGTGATCTGGAGGGTTACTGGAATCACACGGCTCCAGAATCTGGCCGTGAGGATTATTATTGTTTTCAATAGCACGCCTAGTGTAACAAACTTGGTCAAATACATAACAGAATAGGCATGAAGTTTGAGAGCAAGTTTAATGGCACCGTGACGTTGGTGGTCAAGTGACAGTTGTTTTAAGTGGTTAAGGGTATGCTCAGTATGACAAGTCCCTCCAAGTCACACCCCAGAAGGATGGTATGTCACATGACAGCTTCTTCACTTATATTCTTGCATAGATCTGCATGCTGCCATTTTGCTGTCTCCAATTGTTGCTCAGCCCTAGGCCTTCACAGTAATTAACTTCAAATTAAGTGTGCCACTGGTTTGCACTCAATTGATGGGTTGTTTGACGTGGGTAGTTGTGTTGAACCTTTGTGGGGTGCTGTACCCACAGCGTAACACATGGTGTGAGCAGATCCCTGAGCACTTAACCAACAGAACCCTCCCTGAATTTATCTTCCCTTTGAGTTGTGGTTTCCCTGCCAAGCAATGGCTCGCTTCTAGTTGCCCAGATACAATATCATATTACACTGCTGGACTAGGGCTGTAAACTTGTGGAGGTGTCACTGAGCCTGAGCATGACTGTGTATCCCACAGCTATGATACGGCCAGTATTTTTGGTATGAAGGTGAGGAAGAGTGAGTTTATTTGCTTCAGCCCTGTTGAAGCTCTTGGCTAACATTGCACAACACTTTGCTGCAGGTGTTATGGCAAATGCTATGATGATTGGATGTATCGTGGAGATTACTGCCAGGTGCGCACCTGAGGTGTGGAGGTCAAAACAGGGCTGAGACACATACATGTTCACAGGCTTGTACACTCCTTGCTCAGCCCCCCGTTCTGAAAGCACTCTACATTGTGCAGCGGTTTATAAACAATACCTCCTGTGATCAATCGCAATTGGAAACTCTGCAGAACACTTGTGGTCGCTGCAACGAGTGTCGCGACCTGCAGCCCAACAGTGGCTACTCTTGTGCACAGCACCGTGACTGGGGAGACTGTAGCAAGTCTTGGATGAAAGATGGGAGGCTGTGCGAGGTATGCAATTGCGTTTGAGACGTGCCACTGTGTTAAACCAGTTGCTACAGAGAGAATAGCACTTGGCACCTGCTCTGTAGATGCCTCCTAAGTATGTGCTGCCATCCTTTAATACTTCAGGGCCCATTCGAAGCAAACCGGTGCCCCTGAGTAAGGCGCATGCTTGTAATCAGGGCATGCTGTCCGCTTCATGCTCCACAGTTGTCTTCACCACCAAGCTGCCAGTGCCACTTTTGTTGCTCAAAATTTTGTACATTTCCAGCTGTTGTTGCTCAGGGGTGAATACACTTGCACAATTCTTTAATTTGCAGTGCCAGCATCCACTCCAGGACACAAAGCACTTTTGACTGTCCCTGCGCACTCACAATGCAGGCCACATGCTGTGTGTGTGGAGGCTGCACTTTGGAGCCTGTGTGCAGTGACAAAGAGCCATCTGGAGGAGTGAGCTGCTGGCAGAGGAAAGAGTGGGGCTCCTGCAGTGAGCAATGGATGAAGGATGGCGGGTACTGCAAAAAGACTTGCGGCTTTGATCCTTGCCCTCCTGTGTGCGATGACATCGAGCCGGCTGGCGGTGTGCGTTGTTGGCAGAGGAAGGAGTGGGGCAATTGTAATGACCAATGGATGAAAGATGGCGGGTACTGCAAAAAGACTTGCGGTTTTGATCCTTGCCCTCCTGTGTGCAATGACATTGAGCCACCTGGAGGGGCAAGTTGTTGGCAACGGAAAGAGTGGGGCAATTGTGACGACCAATGGATGAAGGATGCCGGCTACTGCAGAAGGACCTGTGGCTTGGATCCTTGCCCTCCTGTGTGCAATGACAATGAGCCACCTGGAGGCGTGAGTTGTTGGCAGAGGAGGGAGTGGGGCAATTGTGATGACCAATGGATGAGGGACGGCAGTTACTGTGCAAGGACCTGCGGTTTTTGGCCTTGTCCAGTGTGTGATGATGTGCAGCCATCAGGCGATACCTCTTGCTGGCAACGTAAGGAGTGGGGAAACTGTGATGATCAGTGGATGAAGGACGGACACTACTGTGCCAAAACCTGTGGATATTTCCCTTGCCCTGCTGCCTGATTGCAAGCCTGGACGTGTGGCTGCATGCTGGCAGCCCCAGAGAGCTTGAGTGTAAAAAATGTTGACTTTCAGATGCAAGTGTTGTGTACAGGGAACCTGGATGATGCCTAGGATCTGCAAAATGGCAATTGCCCTGTTAAAATAGATGCATGTAGGAGGCCTGTAACTATTGATGCTGCTTTACAATGCACCGGCATTGTTTTTTGCAAAGCAGCTGTATGAACATGTTGGTGTGCTTGATTCAACACGTGGGTAAATAGGAGGTTAGACCAGAAGCCACTGTTATGGTGCTCGCACTTAAACAAACTTTCTCACCCTTGAGCAGGCCTCTATTGTTTCCTAGAGCCATTTGGGCTTTGAAACAGCTTTGGCTACTTGATTTGAACTGGCAGACTTGAGATAGAGTCAGATGTGTTTGTAATGTAGATGTTCCTATTGCTGTTGATCATGATGTTGGCTTGGTGTGGACAAGTGTGTGAGCATTCTAATACATTGTATATAATATACAGTGTATTTAATATACAGTATATTAGTGTGAAGCAACAGTGCTTCTCCACAAATCACTTCCATGCCAGAATCCTTGCAAAAAAGGATAAGTGAAAGATGATGTAAGCCATAAAGGTAGCGGGCATTGAAAAAAGGGGCATAACTAGCGAGCTAGCAAGGGTCTCAGAATGGGATCTCGAACCTAGATCAGACAAAGCTAACCTAGGAGGACGCCCGAAACAGAGCAAAAGGGGATTTTGAGGGTTGTTGGCCATGCTCCTGGATGCCCGGACTCTCCTTCTTACATTGGGTTTCAAAGCATTAATTCGAAATTGTGCCTTTCCCTGGGAGGAAATTACATTATAGGATAGGATACGATAGGATACGATAGGATAGGGTTACATAGCTGTACCTGCCTACAAGGGCAGCTGAGCTGGAGCAAAAGGTGTCTGTAACCAAACCAAACCAAACTTGTGTAAATGTCAACTGAAAGCCTCGAGCTGAGTTCAGAAGTGTCAACTGTAAGAATCACACACAGAATCACACACACTGTCACTCTAAATAAAACAAGCATGCAAAGTCGATTGCACTGTAGAGGCAGTGTCAGAGGGTATATACTAAAGCAGCAGAACCTGCATATTGGTAATTGAAACAAAAACCAATCCTTTTCTATTTCTTTGCACCATTGGCCGATTGTCTCTGTCTGTGTTAAATCCAGGCTGTCAAAGTTCCTGCCTGGCCTGAACTAACAAGGTTGTGACAAGCCCTCCTTCCAATGATCCTTGGTGTGGTCTACCAAGTATGGAACTGATTCCTGCATGAAGAATGGGCTTGCATGTAGAGTGGCAGGCGGACCCACTGGGGCAATAGCTTCCAGAAACCAATGCCTAAATACATGTACTTGGATCTTCCCCATCATGTCATTCGCAACACTGCCAGATTCAGGCTGCGGGTACACGCTCTCCGAGTTGAACGGGCTACTTGGTCCAATAGTACTTCTCCGGTCTGTGATATCTGTGATTCTGATGACATACAAGATGAAAAACATGTGTTGTTCAGATGCTCCAATCCCCAGGTCTGCTCTCTCCGTCAAAAGTATGCCTCACTTTTTGAGCACAACTTCTCTTTCCTACACCTCCACATCTCCCACAGGATGTCCTGTCTAGGCACCATTCACCATGTGAATTCCCAGGATATCAATACTTTTCTAAACCAGGATAACAACAAACTTCCTTTTTTTCTTCATGACCTCATGTGTATTTATGAACAGGCTAGCAGTCAAACGTCTTGAGTGAGGCCTTTTTTCCCTTGTAACCCTTGTAACCCTTGAAACCAAGATTTGCTGGAACGATTGCATGATAAGAGATCGAATTGGTCCGAGGGAATGAAAAGAGATCGCAGAATGAAACTGCCTTGTCTGAAAACTTTAGTGAAAATTGTCAATGGCCTTTCCTGGGATACAGGCAAACCTAGAAGCCATGTCCCTTGGCGCATATTGATCTCTGCCAACAAAAATGGCCTTCAATTTCTCTGAGAAATGACTGGGTCTTCACTTTGAAATCCTTGCCGTTCCACTGCCATTTCTTCATTCCTTCAGCATATGTATTTGCATTTAACAAGGACACGCAACACAGAAAACACCATTATAAGTAACGGTGCACTCAGGGAAAGAAATAGAAAAGTTTGCGCCAGCAAAAGGCCGCGTTCACTGAGGGTCTTGAGGAGATATAGAGAGGCACCAAAAGCATTTTGGCAGATGGTCCACACAGAGAGCATTGATGAGCCTACATTACTCTGCAATATTCTTGTGGTCCTATCTTAAGGGGTAAAGAACTGTTGGACTATGCGGTGGACTTGTGCCCTGGGTGACAAGCTCGGTATGGCTTCATCCCTGGCCTCAGACTTTTTTTGGATTAGGTTCAAAAATGTTGTGTTGAAGCGCTGCAAGTTAGCTGAGAAATGTTGCCCGCAGGAGACGCAATCTTACGCACAATTATATATACCATCAAATTATTTATAAATGCATGACGTGCACTTACTGTCGACACCGCCTTCTCTGCTTGTAAGCCGATCACAGTGCTGAAGCATGCGTATTTGCCTTGTGGTTTTGTTGGCATACTTATTGCAAGCCATCAGCTGCACGGAGCTGTCTCCTGTGGAGCAGAAAGCAGAAGCGGCAAGAGCAGCAAGTCTCCCCGCGGGGCTTGTACCAAGTGGCCAGCTTGCAAGCGTGAATGACAGTTGCTGGGCAGTGATAAGTGTGTGGCCGAAGAGGAAGTGCGTAAAGAGGACCAACACATGTGCAGTTTCAGGTGTTTCACAGGCGGAGGCCTGCCTGTTTTGTGCACGAGGTGAGCCTGAGAGAAGGTTTACTGGGATGATGCACTGGAGGAAATGTAGAGACCAGCAACCCGTCTAAGTCTGGTGCCCTGCTTGCATATGCAAGCACATCCAGGAAAATCTGTGCCTTGACCACTTTCCTGTGGATCCCATTTGGCTCGTGGGTAGTCATCCGAAGTTCTAGGCATCAGAGCAGCTTGTTTGAGGCAAAGATGAAGCACTTCCACCAAGCTTGCATAAAAATGGTCACGATGCGCACATCTGGCAAAAGCAGCTGTAGCCTTGAAGCTCTGGATACTGTCAAGCACATGAGTGCATGCCTTGAGTCCACCCTTTGATCTCTGCCATTACAGGGTACGGCGTGTACTGGACTGAAGAGGACTGCCTGAGAGCTGGCAATGAGGGCAAGCCGTCTACAGCCCCCCCAAGCTTCATTGAAGATTTGGGCATCGAGCACACAACGCAGGCCCCTTCCTCCCAGATCCCCGCCTCTGCTCGTCCAAATGTCACCCGTCCCTCTGAAGCGCAGCCTATCTTTATCTTTCGTCCCAACCTCATTTCTCTGCCAGGAATGCCTACATGGGCTGAGCTGCCTGCATCCATAGAGCTCCCTGCCAGTGTGCGTGAGAAGGCAAAGGAGGCGCGGAAGCTGCGCCTGCCTTCCACGGTCATCCCTCCTTCCGATGCAGATACCAAGGCCTGCTGGGTGCTACTCACATCATACCCGACCAGGACTTGGTGAGGGCTTGGCTCTGCAATGTGTCAAGCAGCAGCTTGGTGCTGAGTTGCTTATTTGCCAGCCCAAAAGCAGGGCACTGGCTTTTTGCTCGTTCAAACACCTGGTCAAACAAAATAGCCTTGCCTTTCAAGAAAGAGAAGAGCAGCAAAACCAGGTCCCATCCACGTGTACCTGCAGCGTGCTCCGCTCCAATGACTGCCAGGTGGCAAACTTGGCACAGTCTCAATCATGCTTGCTGTGCCAAAGAGGTGAGTGTTGTGTCAAAGAGGTGAGGCACCATGTCTCAAATGTGTTTTGTGCAAGCCAAGCACTCGCTGCAAAGGATGCTGGCCTCCGCTGCAACGCACAGCCACGCATGTCATGCACCCATATTGCTCGTGAGCTTCATCCAGCAACTTCCCTGCAACCAGGCGGCTCTCTGTGTGTGCACACACATAGGTTACGGCGTGTACCGTACAGAGCAGGACTGCTTGAGCGCCCCTTTCGAGGGGGACCTGCAGGCTGACGTGTCCAGCACAGTCTCCATTGATCCAAACTCCTACAGCCAACCTGCTGTTGCAGGTAGGATAGGATAGGATAGGATAGGGTTACATAGCTGTACCTGCCTACAAGGGCAGCTTAGCTGAAGCAAGAAGGTGCCTGTAACCAAACCAAATCAAATGTCAACTGGAGAAGGAAACAAGGCCTTGTGCTGAGTTCAGAAAGTGTTGCTATACAATAAGGATCACTCGCTGTAACTCTTTATGAAACAAGCATGCAAAGTTGTGCACACAAACTTCAACAGTTTGCAGTGTCAGATACCAGGTACTAGAAAGAAAACACTCCCGTGTTCTGTAGTACGTTTATACAATTGTTTATAATAATATAAAATCTGCTTCCACTGTCATGTTGCAGGCAACCAATGCAGACCCTCTCAGCCCACGACCAGCCAAGACCGCTGCCCTCACCTGTGGCCTGATGTGCGCCTCTGGGAGGATGCTGCAACGTGGCCTGATGGCCGCGTGCCCGCTGCTTGGTCCGCCATCACTCTTCCAAACAACACCAGAGTCCTGATCAGCGGCTGCTCCCTTGCGCAACCAGACCCCTTTTTTTCGATCACCATCACCTCCAGCTCTGAGGCAAGTTGTTGATCCGCAGTTAGCAAACACGCTCAGCCAGTGCACATCTTGCATAAATGTTCACGGATTTTATTTTGAATAAACCCTCCCTTATACTGTGGTTTCTCCTCTGACCTGCAGCTCATCTTTGCTGACGCCCCCCTTCACCTCCGTGTGGGGAGCATCCGTGTGGACGGTCGCATGCGCATTGGCAGCCCCAGCTGCCGAGTGCAGCAACCTATCACTGTCAGCTTTGAGATGATGCAGGGCCTGAACGCGTTTGATTTGGGCATTCAGGTGACCATGCTTAGGTTTTGCTCATTCTTTGTTGAAGTAGGAACTGGAGGAGCTGATCAGCCACCATGCTTACCTATCTGCGACATGCTTACTTATATACAACACATTTCATCTTTAAAAGGACCCACATTTTGTGATGTGCAGCCATTTCTGGCATGCACAGTCTTTTACTGCTTTTGGGTGCCGTGCCGATCTGCATCTCCTTTGCAAGGTGCGGGAGAGCAGCCTATTGCCATTTTACCCTGGCCCATGTTTTTTGTGTGTGCTCGGTGCACCTCTGTGCACACTTTGAGGGCAGACACACACTCAGTTTAGCTCCATCGCTAGGCCATCTTCTGTCCTTTGGTCCCTAACCACTCTAGGTGTGACGATGCAAGAGGCCTGTGAAACCTCTTGATACACACCTCGAGTGTGCCTTTCTGCCTCACCACTACACCAGGTGTCCTCCACTGGGCAGCTGGACATGCACGGCCGTGAGTTCAACCCCACATGGACAAGGCTGGCATCCACAGCTGTGCCCGGGGACAGGACCATCACGCTGCAAGAGCCTGTGATCTGGGAGCCGGGCCAGCTGGTTGCTCTGGCCACGAGCATCTGGAGGGACGAAATTGAGAACCAGAACGAGGTATGCCACGACCTGGGCAGCATCCTGGCAATTCGTTGCATCAAAGCTGCCTGGCTGTGCCTCTAGGTCTGGGCAGCATCCTGGTAGATTAATAGCAACGAAGCTGCCTGGCAGTTCCTTCCGGCCTTGGCAGCATCCTTGCAAATTGTTGTGTTGGGAAACTGCTGCTTAACAGGCTTGGCTGACAGGAGGGAGTGGCTTCAACACTAGTGCTTCCTAAGTGCATCACCTAGCTGCATTCATGGACAGATCGTCAGAGCCAAGAATTGGGCACTGGCGCCCTCCTTTCAGCAGGCTCTTGAGCTCAGTCCTTGGCCAAAAGTAGGAAATTCAAGAACAACTTGTCCACTTGAAGTGCAATAGCTGAAATGGCAATGCAAATTGCCCTCCTCCGTTTGTGTGCTCCACAAGCCAAAGTGGGATCTAGTTTCCGCAGCTGCTGCAGCTTGCCTGAACAAGGCGCACGCATGCGCATCACGCTCGCATTCACAAATTCCTGCATCACACATGGAAAGCCTTGCATGAGCTAGCTCATGCGCTGGCACGCATCCGAGTAGCTCCTTTGATTAAAAGGAGCTAACCCAGAGGCCTTTTAGTGCCCTTCCCAATTTGCTATGACTTTGGCTCATGACATTAGAGTTTGAGGCCACAGGCCTGCAGTAGATGCCTGAGGTCACCTCACCCGGCATGGATGTTTAGGTGGGTCAATTACGACGTGCCTGATGTGTCCATGAAGGGAGCTTTGGATTGCTTCACCTGCAGGTTATGACAATAGAGTCCGTGGATGCAGGCCAGCAATCAGTAACCTTCACTGCTGGCATACAGTTCCACCATTATGGGTATGTGGGCTGTTGATCCCTGCCTGGGAGGGTTTTGCGTGACCTGCCTAGCCTCCGTTGTGACGCGCCATCATTGCTGCTTGACAGTCACCAGCCTTGAAGATTCTGGCTCCAGGAGTGCCTCCTTTCTTTTGCTCCGCAGGGGTGCAGAGTACCAGAGCGAGGTGGCATTGCTGTCTCGCAGCATACTGCTCCAAGGTCCCCCCAACGCCCAAGAAACCCAAGTGGGGGGGCACGTTCTCATCCATGGCCAAGTAAGATGGTAGATTGTATCCACAAAGTGATATGCAGCGCCTTGGACGCTTCTCAGTGTTCACAAGAACAAGATTCCACAATCAGAACAAATTCTACTCTAGTTGTCTGTCCAAGAGCCCATATTCGAGATGCAGCAAATGCAGGGCATCTTCTGTCCTGAATTATTCTGCTCTGGCTTCTGATCAGGGCTGCATTGGAGGCGTGCTGGGTAGCATTGTCTGTCCTGCATCACTGTGCTCTTGCTTCTCAGGGCCACATGAACGAGTGCTGAATAACATCCTTGCCCTGCATCACTTTGTACTTGCTCCTGCTCAGGGCCGCATCGAAGGCGTGATGGCCTACAAGATGGGTCAGCGCAACGTCATGGGAGCGTACCCCTTCCACTTTCATCTGTTAGGCTTTATTGACAGTGGCAGCTCATACATAGTGGGCTCATCGGTATTCAACTCTTTCTACAGAGGTACTTACCTCCTAGCCTTTGTTTGGTTGCGACCGGGAAAACAGACTTTGCTTACCTTTTGACACAGTATAAGCCATGCTTTGATGAAGCCACCTCACAGACTCCTTCCCCGGCAACGTGTACTGTGCTTGAGTCTTACCAGCCTCCCACTTGTTTCCGTGTGCAGGCATTGTCCTCCATGGCACAAGCGGTGTGCAGATCATAGACAATGTTGCCTTTCATGTTGACGGCAACTGCTTCTACCTGGAGGATGGTGTGGAAGAGAGCAACTGGCTGGAGCATAACCTTGCAGCGTTTGTGCATCCAATCGGAATCCCAGCAGGCGGCTATGATCAATCAGGATCCTTACATATACAGGTATGCATCTTCTTCCTGCCTTATCAGGTTTGGCATTTCCCAAAGTGTTGGGCTTGCAGCTGCAAATTTGTCAGGCTCCCTGATGGATGCACATCCATAATAAAACCCTAAGAAAAGTGCAAATAGCTACAAACATACTCATTGCTTTCTCACAGCTGCTAGGAAAGGCAGGAATTCTGAATTGAAGGGGTACGTGTCTGTGCGTCAATGTTATTTATAATATTCCTCGCAGGCATTGATGCAGCCTTTGTGCAAGCTCAGAGGAGACTAGGCACAGAAAGCAGCCTTGGAAAAGCATTTATAAGTCCAATACACATGTTCACCTGTTCCCCTCCTTAAACCTGCTGCCAGCATGTGTAACTGTTGTCATATTGAGCCCCACGTTCCCTCAATTCTCTGCTGTTCTGCATCTTAAAGGGTCCGGATCGGGTACAGCCGGCTGATGCTGCCGCATCAGGCTTTTACTCTGGCAACCCCAACAACGTGTGGCTAAGAAACGCAGCGTCAGGTGGCTTTGCAGGGTTCAGCTTTCCTGTCATGCCCCGGCCAATCAAGGTGGGGGGGGGGGGGCGTGTTCATGTGTTCGTGTGTGTATGAGCTTGCTTTGAGAGGTTACTTATATACGGCTCTGTTGAAATTATCGTGCCAGATTGTTGTCCCCCCTTCAAGCCTTGCTTACACTGCAGGGCAGCACGTCAGGGAGGCTTGGATATGAATGCGCATGTATCGCAGGAATTTCAAGGGATGGACGGCTTTGTACCCATGCAGCGCCCGCTGCAGCGCTTTGAGGGCAACACAGCCCACTCCTCAGGCATGAATGCTTTGACGTCTCAAATGCCTTTGCAAATTCTCTGCCCAGGCTGTAGCAGGCACTTGAAAGTGAATGCAATTACATCAGCGAGAGACACGGAGCCGCTGCTCAGTCATGCAGGCACCCTGCTATTGTGCTGCTAAATATAATGTCATGGCAAACAAAGGCAGAGCTGATGCAGGAAGGCCTTACCTCAACCACGCTGAGTGCAGAAAATTGCACAAGAAAACTGTGTCGGATGTGCAGGATACTTCTTCTTGATGGCTGGAGGCATCTACTTTGGGGGCAAAATCTGGCACAACACTTACGACGGTGGGAAGCTGTACTACTCATCTGGCCGGCATGAAAGTGATCCCAGGTGAAGCCTTCACCCTCTTGTGAAGCTTTTTTTGACGCTGCCAAGGTTGAACCTCTACAGCAAACCTGGAATTTTCTTTCTGGAGGAGGAAAATCTGTGACCGCAACTTCATTCCGTTACACTGACGGTGGACAAAACAATTGCTTTGAAGAGCCTGCTAGCGGCATTACAGTCAATGCTGTCAGTGATGTCACAGTTACAAAAGCCTGATGTTCACGCAACCCCTTGTAGGACTGAAAGTGGGACACAGCAAAGCACGCACCTCCTGCTGAACAACAAGGTTTGGCTGGCGCAGTGGGGTGTGTCACACTGGGGACAACGCGTCAAGGTTGATGGGTGGGAGGCATATGATTGCGTTCGTGGAGCCAACATCTTTGGATCTGCCCAGCTCACAAACGCCCTAATCGATGGGCGCTCTGACAATGTGTGGGCACGGTGGGTATCAAGTGTTTGATTCCAGAAACTCATGTCCCACTGAATGCAGCTACAGAGGCCCTTTATATTTTGATCCAGCTGCTCCTTACCTTGGAAAACAACTAAACATCCGATGCAACGCAGGTACCCTGGCAGTCTTGCAGACATTGCCCCCATTGCAGGTTTGTGAGCATTTTTGGCACGGGTACAGACTTTGACACTTGTTTGAAGAAGGACACTTATCTTTAAATGTTGTAAGGCAAACAGAGAATTGGAGGTTTGCAATTTGACTGCACGACCTCAAACCTTTTGATGTTGCAGGGTTTCAGTGGTATGACAACTCTGTGGTGAGTGCCAGACTTTCTGATTATAATATAACTTATCTCCGCCGTAAAGTCTGGCAGTAAGCAGTCAACCTGTTGCCTTCCTCCCTCCTGCTGCAGCGAACAATCTTGTCCAACATCACATTCAGGTATGATACAACTTTAGCAGAGTAATAATTAGGAAGGATTATGTGGGCGTATGTCGCCAGACATGCTCCTCCCTTTATCTTGTATCCAGCACGATGAGAAGAAAGAGGACTACGCAAGCCAAGCGGCCGCATCCTTGAAGGAAATTTTTCCTCATCCTTATCAGCAAGGGTCTCGCCAAAGAGCCTTTGCTTCAAATTAGAAGTTATAAAGTGGACACAGCTAGACTAGGAGGAAGCCAAAGACATAGCTAATGGGTTGTCAGCCATGCTGGTGCCCAGCAACCCCCTTCCAGCCAGACAACTTAATGAATTGAACATTCAAAACCGCCATATTCACTTGGTAGAAATCAAATACAAGTACTGCAATGATACGAGGCCTGTTGCTCAGCTAGAAGCCGCACAGCAATAACACAATTAACTGTGCAAAAAACTTCAAGGCGCCGAGATCACTCTCCACACAATCCTCCTGGGTGTGGGTGGAACTATCTTTACTGCCCATACCCTGGATCACTAAAAAAGGCTTGGGGTTGACAATGTGCACCTGTGTGGGGTGCTGTGCCTGACCCACAGTAGCTTCCATCTTACCCTCTGGTGGGGGAGACTCAACACTCTTTGAGCCAGTGTGTCTCCTTTTCCTTTTTGGTGTAGGGACGTTCTCACTGCCTACGTGATTTTTTCTGTTCTGCTGTGCTGACCTCAGGCCACCACTGAAGGTTGAGCTTCACACTGGCTACAGTTTGCACCTGTGACCCATTGTATTGTGAAAGACGCAAATCCACACACACCCCCTGCTGCTGTTTTGGTTACTCCTGTAGCCAACAGGTACTACAGTATAAGAGGAAATGAAGAAGTGAGAAGGAGCAGATTACGGTGAATACCAACACCGCCAACTCACTTGATAGAAGTGATACACTGTGAAGAAACGAGGCCAGTTAGAGGCCTCACAACATCAGCATAGTGCACTGTGTAAACAACTGCAGGTACAGGTATCATTCTCCTGGGAGTGAGTGGGATTTTTCGTATTGCTAACTTTTTTGATTAAAATTCAGTAAATTAGGGATCTTGATTCGCAACCAGCCTACCAAGCTTGCCCCTAAGTGCCATGTGAATTCTGTATAACAGAGGTAGTCTAGTACTTGGCCTTGTCCAGGCAGCGAAAGGACCCGGGTTTGTGACCTTGTGGCATGTGGTGGGAGTCACCGACGACCTTGCTCCTTTACTTAAAGACCGCTTGAGGTGTTTACTGCTTGCGTAGCTTTTCCCTTTCCTACAGCTTATGCACAGACATACCTCTATCAGACGTGCCATCCAAACAAAAGCAATTGTCAACATTATTTTTTCACTTGAAGAGTATAAAAAGCACTACATCAACCAATGGTGCGATCAGTAACCGACTCACTTGGTGAACACCAGGTGACCTGATGCAAACCATGGAGAGGTGGGACTCTTGCCGCAGCTGACAAGCTGGGTAACACCAAAACGGAAGTTTATACAAGTGCAAGTGAAATGAGTTTCTGCAAGCATTTAGTTTAATATACAAGTGCAAGTGAAAGGATTTTCTGCAAGCATTGATTTTAAAATCCCAATCGACGCTGCCATCTACTGGTAGCATGCCAATATGAAACGCGTGCCAATATAGGTACTTGGTTGGCACCCAGTTTGGCACCCTCTGGGGAGTGAGTTTTACAATCATCGGGACATCAAATATTGGCCCATTTTTATTGGGAAGCGCTGCAAGACATCATGATGCAACTACGTGGCTCAATGCCCTGCAGGCATTTCTTTTACCAACCTGATCTTGGCGACGCCCGGCAGTCCGTCTTTTTCACCATGGCAAGTGCCTGAAAGCACTTTGGCAAGCAGCGCAACCCCATGAGTGTGTCGCTACTGCAGAGGGACAAAAAGCAGCAAATGCTGTACACAAAGCCAGGATACCCCCCTCTGCTCTCAAAGTGTGCTTGTTTTGCTCCTTGCAGGTCCACAGTGATGAATTTCTGCCCAGTCACATCAGCACTTCAATCAATATCAAGTATGAATCGCTTGACATGAAAGCACTTATCAACAATCCAAAGAGGTCAACAGGGGCCTCGCGTTACTTCAACTGGGTTGGTAGGTGTACGTATGGATAGGCAGGCATGCCTCTTCTCTGGCTTCTGTGCATGACTATTGTCCTGGCAAAACTGTCCCATGCTGCCTGTTTTACCACATACATGGCTTGTCTGTTTGCTGGAAATTCCTATAACTCCTGACTTGCTTTCACAAACTGGGATGGATCTGCAAGTCTGTTCAGGCGTCCCAGCATATTTGGCTGCTTGATCCAGCGCATGTATGACGCACATGCATGCCTGGCTCTGTACAGATTGGGATGGATCTGCAAGCCTTCGTATGCGTCCCAGCATCTTGGGCTCTTACCCAGAGTGGTGGCGAATGGGTGAAGAGTGCAGCACGATTGAGTAAGTTCCTCAAGGCAAGGAGTTCATGAAAACGCATTTGCTGCGCTGTTGCTTAGTTTAGGCAAGCACACTCCAATCTGTATCGTTCCTTTGCAGGAATGATGTGTCCTCCCTTATTAGAGCGTTTGTCTTGCTGACTCAAGCGTGCATGGCTTCCTTGCCCGTCCATAAGTAGCCACTAAAGAAGAGATAAGAAAAGCTAGCCAAAAGGCTGTTTGCATTAAGGTTCCCTAACTAGCATGCTAGCAAGGGTCTCACCAAGCCACTGAAACATATCCTGTCTTTCCTTTCAGGCCAGAATGGAACGTCATTGTCTGTGATTGGGCTCCCTGGAAAACCCCCAGCCGCATGGATTTCAGTGTCCCAGGCTACACAATCCGAGTCAACTCTGGGTTAGCTGCAACTCCGACCCCTGAGAATGTTGCAGGTTTGCCCTTGCTAGTTAAGGAACCTTTACTCAATTCATGCAGCCAGTTTTTTGGCTAGCATAGTCTTTTTCTTTTCCCTTCTTTTCTTTGTTGCAGGATACGCAGCCCAATTTGGGCTGCGCCAGGAACAAGCTCGGAGTGTGCTTTTTACCCGCAACGAGGGCACCGTGGGTGTGACTGGAACCAATGGATGGTGAGCAGGAGTCTGGTGCAACCTTGCCTGGCGTCTTTGCTTGGTTCTGCTGCTGCAAGCAGCCTCTGGTGCTCTGTTGCATGCATGCAGCCGGACCTGGCGTGCGTAGCCTTTTCTTTTTCTTTTCTCCTCCTCTCATGCAGGTATATTCATTTCCGCCACGGTGTCACGCCTCTGCTTGAAGTCTACCCCAACCAGATCCCTCCTGGGACATCGATCATGTTTGCAACACGCTACCCTCCAGGTGTGCCTTGTGGTTGAGGTAGCTTGCATCCTCTGATTCCATTGCATTGCACGAGGACGTGATGCTTGAAGGTTGCAGCAGTCCTCAACATTTGCATCTGTGTTTGCAAGGACGTGGCGCACTGCAGGGCAGCTGCATGCAAGGCCAGCCTTTCCTGTTCTGAACATGCAGGCACGACCTTTGCCATACAGCGGTACTTTCGCTGGAAGGGGCAGTACTCCAGTACTCTGCATGAGGCCAGCAGCCTGTCGGAGCTCTTAGAGAGCCCCTCTGGGGAAATGTATTGGTTCAGCTCCAGGCATCTGTACATTAAGATGACGGATCCAGGTGAGGCACCAAGCGCTGGGCCCCTCCTTTCTTTCTCTTTCCCTCCTTCTTCCCTCTTTTCTTACCCTTACTCAAAGGTGACGGAACCAGGTGAGGCACCAAGCACTGCTTAGTTGGCTGCAGCCAGAACTGTGAGTAGGTAGATTTGGTGCTACTCACAATCATTGTATTCATCTATGTATTTTGTACGCAAAGATGATGGATCCAGGTAAGGCACCAGCACTGCTTGGTGACTGCAGCTGGCAAAGTATGTAGGTAGGTGCTCTAAACACTACTTGCCTACATAGCTCTAACACAAAGATGACGGATCCAAGTGTGGCATCAAGTGCTGCTTAGGCAGCTGTACCTGGCGCAGAATGCAAGTGGATTTAGTCCTCATCACAGCATTGCCCTGTCTGATGCGCGTGTTGAGCCTACATCTGGCCTTGCACCAAATGGCGGGCGCAGACTTTTCTTTCTTTCTTTCTTTTCTGTTTCTTTCTTTCTTTCTTTCATTCAATGAAAGAAAATCCAATGATTGGCCTTGCACCAAGTCAAATGCAGCTGCTCATGTTGCTTGCTATCACCATGCACTTGGTTACCATGCAAATGGCTTGCATCCAGATGCCAAGGCTACTATTTCCCCCTTGGAGCTGGATGGTGCAGTTGTGTGGGGAACCAGGTAAGAATCCTTGGATGCTTTGGTGCACACTGCTTGTCACAATTGGTGACTCACAAGAGAGAGAGAGAGAGAGAGAGAGAGAGAGAGAGAGAGAGAGAGAGAGAGAGAGAGAGAGAGAGAGAGAGAGAGAGAGAGAGAGAGAGAGAGATAAGATACTGCAATCCCCCAGAATCCACGTTTGTTGACACGAATGCATCGATTTAAACAACATGAGCTAACCAAGATTACGGATCCTCCGAAACACCATAGACCAAGGGTCACTTGCATGTTATTTACCACACATCACCTTGATTTAGCACAGGGTATTGCTGTGTGTATTCTGCAATGATACGAGGCCTGGTGCCCAGCTAGAAGCCTCACAGCAACAACACAGTGAACTGTGCAAACAGCTTCAAGGTGCCAAGATCACTCTCCACACAATCCTTCTGGGTGTGGGTGGGACTACCTATACTGCCCATACCCTGGATCATTCAAGAAAAACTAGGGATTGACCCACAAAGGTCTACCAAGCTTGCACGAAAGCTCCATGCCCACTCTGTGCAATATGCGCAAAAACTTACCTCTACCAGACGTGCCATTGAAATCAAAAAGATCCAACATAACTCTGGTGCCGTGAGGCTGCATACTTCCAGAAACCCACCAGAGCCACACTAGCTTCCCTCTTACCCTCTGGTGAGGGAGACTCACGGCTCTTTGAGCCAATGTGTCTCCTTTTCCTTGATTGATGTAGGGAGTGTTCTCACTGCCTACGTAGTTTTTTTTCAACAGGTATTATGAGCTCAAGTACGTGATTGAAGCAACCAACCTGCCTCAGTGCCCCCTCGTCCAAGGAGGCCGCTGGTGCGCAATGGAGGTGCGCGGCAGTGCTGATTGGCAAAGAAGGCTTGCTCTGAGAGACCTTAAAAGTCTGTTTATGTCTGCAACAGTTTCCTGCTTTGATAACCCTGTCACACAAGATGGACATGTTGAGCATGTGTGACGTTCCGTCACTGACGGAGCAACTTTTGTTTTTGCAGGAGGATGCCAGTGCAGATATCCCTGATGCGCTGCCAGCCTCTTACATGTCCTGGCTGGAACCATACTGTGCTGATGTGCCACCACCGGGTAGGTCTAAGAAATGGAAAGCCTATCTGGAAATGAGCTCTATGGCAAAAGGTGCAAGTAGATGCATCCTTTGGCATCCTTACTTTTCCTTTCCTTTTATTTTTTTCTTTTGGCAGCCTGATTATTGATACATTGATTGTTGATTGCAACTTACCATGAGGGTCAACGTGACCCACAGGCAACCACCACTCATAAGCAATCAGGATTTGAAGTGTCCCAGAAAATGGCACGTAAGTTTGTTGCTGCTCACAGATCCACCATACTCATTTTGTCTGCACGCTGAGCTGTGACTCACAAAGGGACCAACTGTTTGCACGTCCTCCAATGCATTGGCTTCCAGGGAATTACACGTGCGCTGGGATCAAGGAGCAGGGCAGCTGTGATGCAGATTTTGTAACCAGCCCTGCAGAGCCCCATGCTCTAGCCATGGGTTCCTATTGCAGTGTCACCTGCAGCCGCTGCATTGAAGGAGACTCTTTCTGTGTGGATCGGGCTGTGCCTGGGGGCTTGTCAGGTGATTTACCCTCAGCAGTGTGGGCCCTGGAGGCTGGTCCAAAATGATGCAATCTGTGTGGATCAGGCTGTGCCTGGGAGTTTTTCAGGTGCTTGCCCACTGGGCAGTGGCGTCACTGGCCCTGTGAGGCCTTGTGCTTGTTAGGCACTTGTGAGGTGCTTGTCCAGCCTTGTCACTGGAAGAGGAAGGTCCTGCACGTTTCAGGTGCTTCTTAAAGGCTTTTCAGATGCTCGCCTGTCCTGTCACTGGCAGAGCTGTAAGGCCCTGTGCTTGTCAGGTGCTTCTAAGGTGCTTACCAGATGCTTGCCCTCTACTGTCACTGGCAGAGCTGTAAGGCCCCGTGCTTGTCAGGTGCTTGTTTGGTGCTTATCAGATGCTTGCCCTGTACTGCCACTGGCAGAACTGTAAGGCCCTGTGCTTTTCAAGTGCTTGTTTGGTACTTGTCAGATGCTCGCCCTGTACTTTCACTGGCAGAACTGTAAGGCCCTGTGCTTGTCAGGTGCTTGTTTGGTACTTATCAGATGCTCGTCCTGTACTGTCACTGGCAGAGCTGTAAGGCCCTGTGCTTGTCAAGTGCTTGTTGGGTGCTTATCAGATGCTCGCCCTGTACTGCCACTGGCAGAACTGTATGGCCCTGTGCTTGTCAGGTGCTTGTTAGGTGCTTATCAGATGCTCGCCCTATACTGCCACTGGCAGAACTGTAAGGCCCTGTGCTTGTCAGGTGCTTGTATGGTGCTTGTCAAGTACTGTCACTGGCAGAGTCACTGGCAGAGGAAGGCCCTGCGCTTGTCAAGTGCTTGTCCGGTGCATTCAGGTCCTGTGCTGTGCAATGGGAGCGTCAGCCTTCTGCTGGCAGGGAAAAAGGCAAAGAAGGATCTGCTGCTTCCTGAAAAAAAGTAGCTACGTCGCGTGACGGAGCAGGAAGCAGACACCTGTGGTGTATTGGCGCTTTTGTGAAGGCATGCTGCCTGCAACGTCAGTGCCAACCTGGTCCAGTCCACCACATGCATGCATGTGTCTGCTTTTACACTGTGTGCTGGAGCTTGAGCTTTGTTTTTCTACTGGCTTGTCTGCCTTTTCCTCCTTGTCAATTCATGTTTGCCGCATTGATGGCAGGAGGGAAAAGTTGCCCCGAGCTGAAAGCGCAGGGAGACTGTAGCCAATCCTGGATGTTTGCCGGTAACTTCTGTGCCCTGACTTGCCTGCGGTGCGGCTCGATGTGTACCGATGAGCCTCCTGACAATCAATGTGAGTTTCCCCCCTTGCTAGTGAGCAGATTTGGTCCCCTGGCCTGATGGGAAACCATGCAACATGACTAGGCACTTCATTGTCATCAGCACGTAAGCGAAGGCCCTTTTGGCAAGCATGCAGGATAGTTTTGTAAGGATCTGCATGAAAGTGAAGGCCTGCAAGCATACAGGATACTCTGTGATAAGTCCTACTGGAGAGGCATGTCTGGTTCTAGCCTTTGTTCTCATCTTGTTCTCGTCTTGAAGCATGCACAGTTTAGAAAGAGCAATGCATAAACTAAGCACTTCATGCCCATTCTGTTGCATATGCCAACAAGCTAGTTACCAAAAGCCGTGCTATTGAAAACAAAATTGCTTCTCACAGCCAGGTTATGGAGCCAGGTGTCTCCAGTAACCATCTAGATCCCTACTAGCACCCTCTGTCTTGCAGCTTTGTGGTGGAGGGGACTCATGGCTCTTCTGAGCCAACGCATCTTCTTTTCCTGATTTGATATGGGGAGAGTTCCCTCTGCCTATGTGTTTTGTTCTTTTATTTTCTTGAGCATCTGGAATTCATTTGGATGGACAACCCAACTCATGGGAGGGTGATCCAAACCTGCAGCTGAGCAACTGTGTGTAGACTTTGCCAGCAACAAAAGAGCAAATAATGTACAGTCTTTTTCACAAACAGTCCCTTTCAGAAACAGTCCTGTCCATGACTCACCACCTTCTGCATAAGCAAAGCCCGGACTGGAACAACTCTGTCTACGCTTTCTTTCAAACTTGAACATGCTTAAAATGTCCATTCATGGATACACTTGGACTCACCTGCAGTCACCTGTGAGCAGCAAGCAAGTTGGGGAAAGTGTGGTGAGCTATGGATGGCAGGTTATTGCCACAAGTCATGTGGGACGTGCCCACCTGCTCCACCTCCTCCGAGTCCATCCTTCACTGCACCTTCGCCCTCTCCATCTCCATCTCCAAGCCCGAGTGAGTGCATTGCAATTACCACCTGCACAACCTGCTTGCAAATATCATCAGCCACCCAGAAGGAACCATGAATAAGGACACTGCAGGGACGTGCTTGCTTATTGGCAGTGCCAATTTTGCTGTAGAAGAATGAATAGGGACAGCAGCTTTTGATTTGCCTCCTCCGTGCCATGTACGTGCGTTTTGCTCTTTAAATCCTTCCTCCAAACCACCACTGACCTCTCCACCACCCAACCCTTTCCCTTCACCTCCTCCCAGCCCAGGTGAGTGGCGCATTGCTAGAGGCAGGATCTCAAAGCATGCTTTCATCAATACCATCATTTAAGATACATCCAGGTATTGGATCCCACAATTATTGAACATCATAAGGGAAGCTTGCAGCAGATATTCACGATCGCAATGTCCATTGGCAGCGTGCGTGCGCTCTCTGCAGATTCAAGACCCCTCTCCATTCCTCCTCCACCCTCACACTCCCCACTGCCTACTCCTAGTGGGCTTGATGCATGTTTTATTTGGGGCTGAGGAATCTGACGCGTATGTCAAAGGATCCCACTTTTTAGCTTGCAGCAGAAACGCAACATTTATCAACTCATGCATATATCTGCCACCTTCAGGTCCTCCCTCCACTCCTTCTCCGCCATCACCCTTGTCGCCATCCAGCCCCCCCTCTCCTCTTCCACCCAGCCCAAGTGAGTTGTCACAGACATTGTTCAAGAAAGGTATTGCAAGCAACCTTGCTGGGGTCTGATGAACAGGCATGGAAATCAAGTTACTGAATACTGACACCCCATTAGCTCTGTTTCTGGCTTTCTCCTAGGCTAGCTGTGTCTAGTTCAGGTTTGAGGGCTCTGTGAAGAGACCCTTGCTAGCTTGCTAGTTTGGGAACCTTTCCATAATGCACACAGCCTTTTGGCTGGTGTAATTTCTTTTCTTTCTTTTCCACTGACACCCGGGATCACGATTTGAGGGAGGCTTGTAGCATACAAGTGCAACAACGTAATAGTTTGATATATACTGACACGACCATTCCTGTACGCTGTGCTTCCTCCAGGACCTCCTCCCACTCCATCTCCACCCTCTCCCTTTCTGCCACCCAGCCCCTTTCCACCTCCTCCACCAAGCCCAAGTAGGTGCTTGCAGGCCAGCTGACCTGCAGCTGCAGCACACTGGGCGGTTGCAAAGTTGGGTGACCGATTGTTGCACAAAGATCCAGGCATACTTCACAAAGACCCAAATAACAGCTCGCAACAAAAATTCCTATGTGAGCAGTGATGATGCTGACACACTTTGTTTGTCTTTCAGGTCCCCCCTCATCTCCTCCTCCACCCTCGCCCTCTCCCCCGCCTAGACCTGGTGAGTGCAAGAGTGTGGCAATGAATAAAGAAAATGAAGCAAATGAGTGATACATTTATATCCATCGAGCTACACGCTTGAGAGCATAGATCCTAAAGCCATCTGGCTGAATATGCTCACGCATCACACATTGTCTGCATCTTTCAGGCCCCCCTCCCTCTCCACAGCCACCCTCACCCTCTCCTCCGCCCAGCCCTGGTGTGTGCAAGAGCGTGGCAATGAATGAAGAGAATGAAGCAAATGAATGACACATTAATATCCATTGAGCTACACGCTTGAGAGCATGGATCCTAAAGCCAGCTGGCAGAATATGCTCACGCATCACACAATGTCTGCATCTTTCAGGCCCCCCTCCCTTTCCGCAGCCACCCTCACCCTCTCCCCCGCCCAGCCCAAGTGAGTGCAAGAGCGTGACAATGATCAGAGAGAATGAAGCAGACAAATGATCCAATCATCTCCAAAGGGCTGTTTGCTTGAATGCATAGATCCAAAAGCTCTCGGTGAGGCCCTAGCTAGCTTGCTATTTTGGGAATTTCCTTTTAATGCACACAGCTGGATCTGGCTTGCTTAGATTTTATTTTTTCCCCAAAAGCTGAATATTTTGCTATACATGCACATGCATCACACAATCTCTATGTCTTTCAGGCCCCCCTCCCTCTCCACAGCCACCCTCACCCTCTCCCCCACCCAGCCCAAGTGAGTGCAAAAGCGTGGCAATGATTAAAGAGAATGAAGCAGACGAATGATCTATTCATCTCCAAAGGGCTGTACGCTTGAGCACATAAATGCAAAAGCTGGCTAGCTGTACATGCACATGCATCACACAATCTGTGTCTTTCAGGCCCTCCTCCCTCTCCACAACCATCCTCACCCTCTCCCCCGCCCAACCCAAGTGAGTGCAAGAGCGTGGCATTGAATAAAAGGCAAGGAATGATAAATTTATATCCATAGAGCTATACGCTCAAGAGCATGGATCCGAAAGCTGGCTGGCTAAAAATGTTCATGCATCACACAATTCCTGCATCTTTCAGGCCCCCCTCCCTCTCCGGAGCCACCCTCACCCTCTTGCCCGCCCAGCCCAAGTGAGTGCAAATGTGTGGCAGTCAAAAAAGAGGACAAAGCAAAAACATGTCACATTCATTTCCACAGATCTCCACTCTTGAAAGCACATATTCAAAGTACATATTCATCCCTCGCGGATTGTCTGCATCTTTCAGGCCCTCTGCCCTCACCTTCTCCTCTGCCCAGTCCAAGTGAGTACAAGAGTGTGGCAACAGAAACAGGAATGAAGCGGATAATTGATACTTCCATTCTCACAGAGCTCACGCTTCAGAGCAGAGATTCAGAAACTGTTGTTAAAAAAAGAGAGTATGCATGCCATTAAACCACTTGCATTAAGGAAACGCTGCAGAGAGGTTCCACTGTCACAGTTCCAACCAAAACCTGCGGCTCCCATTGCTCAAGACGGCGCAGGCTCCCGCTACACAGCGCTGTTCTGGAAATCCCCTGTTTTTGGGGGGCACCATCATGATCCTAGTGTAGCTGTGCATGTACATCCATCGCGCTCTGTCTACATCTTTCAGGCCCTCCTCTTTCTCCTCGGCCCTCCTCGCCCCCTCCCCCGCCCAGCCCAAGTGAGTGCAAGTCTTGGCAATGAGAAAAAGCAAATGGATAATTTATCCGTCTTTACAGAGCACTATGTTAAAAAGTAGAGATTAGAAAATGGCTTTAGATGGTTTGTCCATCATGAATTCTCTGCACGTTTCAGGCCCTTCCCCCTCTCCACACCCACCCTCACCCTTCCCTCCGCGCAGCCCAAGTGAGTGCAAGTGTGTGGTGATGAAAAGAGAACAGAGCACAGTATCAATATGAAGACCTTTGGAAATGCTAACATCTCATTAATGTATGTGAGCATGTGTAAGGGCCCTGGTGGGGCCCTTGCTAGCTTGCTAGTTAAGGGACCTTTCCTTAATGCACGCGGCCTGTGGCCTGCGTAGACTTTTCTTTTCTTTTCTTGTGTGAGCAGAGATCCTGAAATTGGCTGTGCATGTTTCATTCATTGCTTTTTCCCTGCTTGAACCAGGTCCTTCCCCCTCTCCATTTCCACCAAAACTAATTCCAGTACCCAGCCCAAGTGAGTGATGGCATGTCATGAAATGTTGGAGCCTTTAGAAAGGTGCCTAACCATGGAAAACATACAACAACACAACAACCGTCCCATTTCTCAAGCAAGCTTAGAGCAGAGATGATTGCTTCAATGTTCAGACCTCTTGGCCACATCAAACTTCAGGGCCTCCATCTTTTCCTCCTCCGCCCTCACCCTCTACTTCACCCAGACCAAGTGAGTGCCATTGTGCAATCAATGTCTCGTTTCCAGTTCATATTCCAGCTTTGTGCTGGTGCTCAAGGAGCTCCTGGCCACAGAAAAACTAAAATCAGAGACATTCAAATCCACATTCTGATATCCTCAGGTCCTCCTTCCATGCCTTCTACACCTTTACCCTCGCTGTCACCCAGCCCGGGAACTGCCATAGGGATAGTGCACCAAGGGGGGGCAGCTGACACCCAAAATGTGTGACAACCCCGGACCAGATCAAAAGTACCAACAAAACAACCTTAGACTCAAGCGCAGATGAGACCGGGTGTCAAATATGACAGAGGCTGATCCCCTGCTGGCCCTTTTTGACTGCTTGAGGTGTTGTCTTGCAAAACGGATATGCTTTTCTAAAGCTCCCCTAACATGTGCAGCTCCAGGCACAAACACATCCTGTAACGCAAGTGGAGAGTGTTATATAATTAATGGCTTGTATGAAAATAAGCCACAGGCAAACACTACTACCTGCAGACAGATATCCCTTCCAGATTCTAAGCCCCTTTTTTAGAAAAAGAAAACTTTCGTGCTTTATAGTCACCTTTCCTACAAAGGTCATATTGTAAGGAATGAAACAATACAAGGATTGATATGATACGTGATTTTAGCCAATATCCCTGTGAATGCTAGGGGTTGATGAAAATGAACAAGATGACGTAAAACGACCTCCTGCCGTTTTTTGGGGTGCCATGCCATAAAAGCAATAACAAAAGGGTTGTAGCTTCCCTGTATTGGGTCTATTTGAGGGTGCAAGGTAGAGCTGTGGGCCCCAGATCCTGTCAAAGCTCTTCCGCCACCCTCACCCACCATTCCACTGCCCAGCCCCCTCCCTTTCCCTCTACAAATCATGTGTGTGTATGTGTGCTTGCTTGTTGTTAAACTGTTGAATTGAAAACCTGCAGTATTACCGTGCATTTATTTGCATATCCACTTGTACAGTGCCAACCACCAAACCAATTCATCCTCTACAAATGTACAAACGATGTATTGCAAAAAGCCAGCAATTTTCAGTTTTAACCTGAAATGAAGTGTAAGACACTCAAAAGTTCATCTAGGGAGAGCAGAGTGTGCAAAATGGCTCAGCAGTGTCTTATCGCCAGGAACCATGCCTATTTCACACCCTGAAATCCCTCTTCTTGCATTCAGCTGTTATGCTATATCATGGTTAGTAGGACATGTTTTTTACGCAAGAAAGATAAAATATGCTGCACCTTTCAGGCCCTCCCAGTTCCAAATGCACCGATGAGCCACCCACCAGTGATTACACATGCGAGCAGCAACGCTCTTGGTGAGTGGAGCAATTGCAAGATGAAAAAGCACGAGAGGAAAGAAAGTCAATTTGGCAACTGCGTGCTGTTTATGTGCTGGCTGTCTGGGGGCAGGTTGCAAGAAGCTGCTCTCTATTAGGCTGTCTCACTGGCTTGCATGCAAGCAAAGCTCATTGTCAGACTTTACAGGTGCAGTAGTCTGAACTTACAGGGGGAAGTGCGGTGAGACGTGGATGAGCGGGTACTGCAACTTTTCTTGCTGCCGATGCGAAAGGCCACCTGACAGTGTCTATACCTGCGAGCAGCAGTGGTCATGGTGAGTTCTGCTTGCTTTGCTCGCATTGCTGCAAGATCCAGGGGTCTAAGATTTATCTGAGCAGCTCCAAAGTTTTGCAACCAGGCAGTTGTAAAGGAACGTTACACACTTTTTCATGCAGGGGCAAGTGCAATGAGGCATGGATGGTGGAAGGATTCTTTTGCAGCATTACATGCGGCTACTGTGATTCATCTTCTAGTTAAAAGCAATCTTAATCCCTGGACGCCCATAATGAACAAGCAAAGCTCCAAATCAGATTCTCTTGGGTGAAAGCCCCTGACATTTGTGTAAGTTGAGGAAAATGGGCAGTCCAGAAATGTTCTGTTTACAGACACTATTGTATGTATATAACGTGCATAATGTTTGTGTATAAAATATTTCATACACATTATGTTAATGCGTTCTTGTCATCAGCAAACTGCTCCTTGTGGCAAACAGGCTAAGCAGACCAATAGATGACTGTATCTTGCAAGCTTGAGGCATTTGGCATCTGTGGGAAGGAAGATCCTTCTGCACACTGCACAAGGAAAATCCAGAAGCTTTCATGTGAACCTATAACTCAGTTCAGGTGAAAGCGTAAACGCTGGGAAGACGAGTTGGAACATATGTACTCGCTTTACTGCCACGTGTAGAGGTCACCCAAGCTATTGAAAAGGGCTCCAATGTGGATTTTTGTCCAGAAGTCTTAATACGTGAGGGAATGCAGATGCAACATATATGGCTGACGCCAATCTGTGTCAAACACTCTTGCCAAAGAGTATCGGACGATCCCTTGTGACCCTCTGTTTGCTTTTGACTTCATGAGGCACCTGCAGGCCTGCCAAGTTGAGTCTACAGGCAGGAAGCAGGACATTTCCGAAATGGAGTCCTTAATGTGCGCGCCCTTATGGCTTGCTTAGTATTTTTTTCCTAGCAAAAAGCATCAAGCCTTTCTGAAAATCATGCTAACAAATGCTCGCAGCAAAGCAGTTACATAGTACTCTTAAACAAGGAAAGGGCTGTATAGCTGTGCCTGCATACAAGGTCAGCTTGTTGGAAGTAAAAAGGACCCTGTAAACTAACCAAAGCGCTTTAGTCTCACTTTGCACTGGCATTGCAAAGCAGAAAGGAAATTGAAGGAGCTCAAGTCCTGTTCATCACACTCTTATCATCTTGGCATAGATAGGATCCAAACCCATTCAACTGTGCGTTCATAAAGTAGCAACACATTTTAGCTTTACACGTGACTTAATCAAGCGAAACTGCGTGCAACTTTTGCCCTCAGAAGATGCCACCCAGGATACCATCTGAAAAGAGAGACACTGAGAAGGAAAGAAACATAGGCAATGAAACACTTTAATATTGGCAAAGGTGACACATTGGCATTTATCCCAAAGAAAAGAAAAGAAAACTTACATAGGCAGTGTACACTCCCCACACCATTAAAGGAAAATGAAGCCACATGTCCCGAAGAGCCTGGATTCCTTTCGCAATAAATTTACAAGGAAACATTTGTGGAGATTTCCAGGGTCGATCCTGACTATGATGGGGACATTTTATTGTCAGCACTTCTGCGTGGTGACCCTTGGCAATGGTTGACAGGGCGTTTGACCTAAGGTCAGACTCGCTCAGCAGAGCTTTTCCTGGTTGGCAGGCCGGCTCTGCTTGACTCTGCTTGCTGTGGAGGGTCTGGAAATACACTCTTGCTTTGTAGGTTTGGTAAGATTACATCGCTATATCTGCCTACAAGGGCAGCTGAGGGGAAACACTGAGGCCTGTAACCAGACTTGGCCGAAAAATGCTGAACTCAAGAAAAAGAAAAGAAAAAGCTACGTAGGCAGAGAAAACTCTCCCTACATCAATTGAGGAAAGAGAGACGTATTGGCTCAAAGAGCCGTGAGTCTCCCTCACCAGAAGATGAGAGGGAAATTAATGTGGATCGGGTGGGTTTCTGGCAGCACGCCGTGGGTTTCTGGCAGCAGCAGCACTGCTCCGAGCCCTGGAGTCAAGGGCACCAGTGTTGTGATGAGTGTTTTTAGTTTCAATGGCACGTCAAGAAGAGGTAAGTTTGTGCGCAATTGTACAGAATGGGCATGGAGTTTTCTTGCAAGTGCTTCAGATCTTTGTGAGTCAATCCCTAATTTTTTGAATTGATCAAGGGTATGGGCAGTGAAAATAGTCCCGCCCACACCCAGGAGGATTGGGTGGATAGTAATCTCTGCACATTGAAGTTGTTTGCACAGTTCGCTGTGTTGTTGTTGTGAGGCTTCTAGCTGGGCACTAGGCCTCGTATCTTCACAGTATTTGATTTCTATCAAGTGGATATGGCAGAGTTGTGTTTCTCCCCATACTGCGCAGTACTCGGTGTGAGGGTGGAGTGGGTGGTCTGTTTGGGTTAGTTGGGTGAGGAGTGACCAAGATAGCATCAGGGCAGCTGGAGTTGCATCTGGTTTGAATAGGAATCATGGGTTTGAAGAGGTAGGAAGGCACAACACGATCAGAGATTTGCTCAGGGACTTGCAGGTCGTGCTGGGCCAAACGGTTTGTGTTGCCCGCATCCAACTGCACAAGATTGGCCCCATAAGAGCCTTCACCGACCAGTTTCAAAATCATCCTGCAAGCAATATTGTGACGCTCAGTTACCATGTTACGCATGACGGGGCATTGGCAGCCAGATAGGATGTGGAGAGCGCTATACATGTGATGGCAATCAGGTAGGGGACATGTCAGGCTAGTGGATCTTTTATATCGGACCGTATGTTTCTGATTGTAGAGGGTGCCTGTGCGGTATTGGAAGACAGTGCGTTTCATTCGAGTTGAGAGACCGGGCATGTTCCAAAAGGCATTGCTGATGCTTTTGTTTACATACAGAGGCAGCAAGCTCTGGTAATAGGTGTAGTAGCCTGTATTCCGATCAGCATAGCCCAGCTTGTGCTTAACATGCATTTGGGATTTCAGAGCATTTTTAAGGTCTGGGAGGTACCTCAGACGAGGAGAGGAAGGGTGGGATTGAGGTGGCCTAGAATCTGTCTCTTCCCGAGCCAGCCAAGTTGTATTGTGGAAGGGGTTTCCTCCTGGGCCAGCGCTGAAGATTCCAGTATCGGTCAGGTTACCATCTTTGAGGGAGGCCAAGTATTTAGCAACCTGATCTGCACATTCATTCCCAGCTATTCCAGCATGAGACTTGACCTTGTAGAAAAAGATGTGATCTTGGGAGGCTCGGGCAAGGTTTGAGATCCTCTTCAGAACATCTACTTGAACGTGATGTCTAAGCTTCTCTGGGTACAGGATTTGCTTTCTGAGTTGGTGAAGTGAGCTGAGGCTATCTGTGGCAATATGTGTGTAATCATGGGTGAGCGCAGCAGCAATGGCAGCCAGCTCAGCTCTTCCTATGGTATTGGTGATACCAACGCCATTAGGTTCAACTAGATTTTGTGAGTCACTCATAGGATGGTACACTCCTGCCCCTATAACTGTCTTGCCGTTCTGGACCTGGCAACTGCCGTCTGTGTAGGCCCAAGACCTCCAATCTGCAATTTTAAGCTGGAGGTTGGGATGGGACTGACAAGGAGCTTCTACGGTAGTGTCTGAAGCGGATCTTTGGGGGCCCTTGCTCACTTACTTGGAATGGGGAGAAAAGGTAACAAATCGTGTCTGTTGCGGTCTGGTATTTGATGGACGAGGTAGATTATGCTCAAAGGCCTCAAAGTTGTTGGATCAGATGAACACTCAGAACATTTGATGAACAATGTCCTGCGTATGGTTCGTAAGCATCCATTTCAAATATGCCTATGCAATGCTCCATGTTTACTAGGACACTAAGCAGTGTTTGGCATTCAGATGAAGTAAGGCACATTACTCCTCCTCCATAGGCACACTAGCTAGCCTGGATGACATCAACTACAGGATATCCTAGATAACTCTCAAGTGGGAATTAGCAAACTGAGAGCCCATTTCCATAACTTGGAGACCCGACACATCCCCCAGAAGTCCCATACCTCCTGGGAGGGCCCCGTGTCGTTTCAATTGCCTGCGCAATCTTGCGTGCTCAAAATCTGCTGTCTTGGCCTGCGCTTGCTGCTTGTCCTTTCTACACGGCTCCTCCCGTGCTCTGCCCTGGTGCTGCTGCTGCTCATGCTGCTGTGGAAGGATGATGTTGGTGCTTGAATGTGAGGCGCTTGTGACCCAGGGTTGCTATTGCTGGAGCTGCTGTTATGACTGGGCGTGCTGGAGAGGGGTTTAAGCTCTTTCTTTCCGCTTTGACGGAGTGGCTGGAACCGCGCCTGCACTTGATGGTACTGTTGATGTCGTTGGTGCATGTGCTGCTGGCACTGATGCTGCTGTTTGTGCTGGTGGAGGAGCTGGGAATGCTGCTGCAGCTGACGGCGGGGGGGATGATGGGGCTGGCCTTGCTGCTGCTGCTGCTGCTGCTGCTGGCGGAGGAGGCTTGTAGAGTAGTTGCTTGAGCTGCTGCCCCAGTCGGATTGCATTGAGGTGCAGGAAGGGCTCTCCAAGAAAGGGGAGGCGGCCGGGTGTAGACGTTGCCTTTCTGTTTTGTCGTTGGTGCAGCATGCCTCCCAGCTGATGTCCGCCGCTCTCGCACACTTCCTGCTGCTGTAACTGCTGTTGATGCTGCAACTTTTTGAGCTTCCGCATGAGGATTTCAATTATGCTTGTTCTCAACTTCTTCACCTGGGCCTGCTCCCACCGCTCGTAGTCCATCTCTCCTGTGTTTAAAAACATAGAAGAGCCCCACCCCCTGTCTCAAGAAAGAAAGAAAGAAAGAAAGACTACGCAGTCCAAGTCTGGCCGCGTGCATTAAGGAAAGGTCACCTGTCCTGAAAGGCAGGGCCCCAACACACAGACCAAAAGGAAGAGCAAGCATAGAAGCCCCCCCTATTTCATACTATGAATGTTATTTACTGTTCTCTTGTGTTGATTTGTGGTGGAGGGGATTCACGGCTCTTCTGAGCCAATGTGTCTCTTTTTTCTGAAAAGAAAAGAAAAGTCTACGCAGACCAAAGGCTGCGTGCATTAAGGGAAGGTCCCCTACCTGAAAAGCTAGAGGCCTCACCAGAAGGCCCTCTAAATCTGCACTAGACACAGCTAGCCTAGGAGAGAGCCAGAAACAGATCTAATGGGGATCTGGAGGGTTGCTTGCCATGCTCCTGGACGCCCGGACTCTCCTTCTCCCGTCCTCTGCCGCCGCGCGCCCAGCACCCCACCCCACCCCCGGAAGCCCCCTGAAAACACAGAGCGTGTCTTGTGTTAGTGATAGTTGACTCAAAGATTAACCATTATATTATACTATGGACCATGCCATTTGGAATGGCATGGTCCCTAAGCTTGCATGCTAGTGATTGAGCTTTTTGTTTGGTAAGGCCCAGATTCATAAGAGGCGTGATTGTATATTCCTTTTTCTTAATTAATGTAGGGAAAGTTTTCTCTGCCTACACAGTCTTTATTTGTTTAATTTTTTTTACTTGCAGCTTTCACCTTGTTTTTTCGTTGCTGGACCTTCCTTCTTTCTCTGCCTTCTCCAGCCTGTCTATGTCCAGGAGATCATACGGCTTTGGAAACAAGGTGGCCCCTTCTTCTTAATTGACATGGGAGTGTTCACTGAGTATGTAGTTCTCTTCAATTTCTTTTTTAATATGAGAAAGAAAAGAAAAGACTACGCAAGCCAGGTCCAGCTGCGTGCATTAAGGAAAGGTCCCCTAACTAGCAAGCTAGCTAGGGCCTCACCGGGGAGGTTCACAGGCCTAGCCTAAACCAAGCTATGAACCGATGGGGAGTAACTAATGAGGGTCAGGTGGGTTGCTGTCAGCCATGCGCCTGCGGGCGTAGACTCTCCTCCTCCTGCTCTGAACTGCCTCGCCCCCAGTTACGCCCCTGCCAGAAGAACCCTGGAAGTATAATGAGTGCCTGGTGTTTATTGCTTTTGTTGATGATTGGAGTGCATGGCAACTTGAGATGCTAATTTTTCTGCATTATGTCTGGTAAGACTCAGCTCGACCAGAGGAGTGATGGTGTAGTTATTATAGATAGTACCTGCTACACCAAGAAAAATGGTGTGCAAGTTCACCTCATTATTTCTGTTTGGGTTTCTGAGACTACGGGTGCAAAGTCTGGAAATGGTGCCAGCATGCTGGTCAGTAGCTGTTCGTAGGCTGGGTAAGGGGTTAGTGTCAGGGCAGAATTTAAGTTCCACAAGGTAAATATCTCTGTCGTGGGCAGGTTCTCTTCAATTTCTTTCTGAATATGAGAATAATATTCGTTGATGATCGTTTACTTTGATAATACATGGCGAGGAGACTGCATTTGGTGTGAATATGAAGTTTGCTAAAAGTTTAGTGGCCATCCAAGGATCAAGTCCTTGCCAAGTTCTTTGAACTCTTTGAGAGATCTGTTTACACTCTTTGGAGCCAATAAGGGTCCTTGCAACACATTTTATCAGGACTGTGTCATTGATCCTTTTTCCAATGAAATCCACTGCAGGATCTCTGTGGGTCTCTGTGTTTCCACCACTGCTTCTTGGCTTGCTTTGCATGAAAAGTACAAGTATTTGTTTGCTCGTTGTTGTACTCACAAGTGGTCTGCCTGTCCAGAATCAAATACATAGCGGTGTGGTGTCTTCATACTGATTCAGAATTCATGTCAGCGTTTGGGACTCTTAGGGGAAGCGGCACATTTGTGAAACTTGTTTTGGTAAGCTGGTCGTTGGAATGGTCCGTCCAAGCCCTAATAGGCTGCACATAAGTTTCGTAAATCCTTCATCATATACTAAAATAAGAAATTATTCGACAATTCTTCAAGTCTGCCTGTCAAAACTTCAGCTAGGAAGATGGTGCCTCGAAATGCCACTTTTAAGACCATTTGATCCAATCTGGCCAGGGAGAACATCCATCTAGATTCCTATAATAGATGGAATGCTTGTGTGGATGCCTGTTCTGTGTGCCCAAGCGATGGGAGGCAGGAAACAATGAGAAATATATCGTGAGCAAGTACATCTATTTCTGTGGCTTCCTCATCACGAGCGTGCTCACATGGGTTTTGCGGTGAGTGCTCCTGCATTTCATATCTCCGTGATACCTTTCAGCTTCACTTTCTACAGAGGAATACAACAAGCAGCCCCTGCTTCTTCCAGGGACCATGCCAGTTTTTGGTTTGCGCAAAATGCCGGGGCAGCGACATTTTGCTCTGAGGGCCATGGGCACGCTGATGCTATGTCATGTGCTGGCGGGTGCGTCTGGGTGGTGCTTCTGTCCTTACGGGTTGATTTTTGCACTGAGTGGCAGGAAATTGCAGGTGCGTTTCCTTCAAGCGCCCATCCCTTTCTGTGTTCTTTTGACGCTCACTGCTTTTTTATAACTGCTGCAACATCCTTAACGCAAGCAGCCTTGATTTGTGTCGTCTTTTATCTTTATATTTTCCTTTTTGGATTTTATGTTTTTTCTATCCTCTTTTTGCGAGAAAGATGTAGCTCCGAATTCCACAGATACATGCTTGTCTAGGTTTGCATGGAGCTGCAGGGCTGGAACCATGACAGTGACAATCCCGGGTCCTGTGGCTTTTCTCTTCTCTCCTCTCCTCTATCTGCCCGTTTGCCTTGTTCCTCCCTGTCGTGCACAATGTCAGCCACTCGTATGTGCCAGTAGCGATCTCTTTCAGAAACATGAAACACCAACCTGGAATCACGATGCCTTATCTCTTTATTTGGGCATATTTTAGCAAGTCCTCCCTGAACTCCTCAGTTCTGCTTTTCTATGCAGCACGTGGGGACCTCTTCTGTTTGAGCATATACGCTATACACCTTAAATAGCTTGGATCACGAAGCAGCATTGGCCCTGTAAGCTGTGTGTGTGTGTGCGCGTGCGCGTGCGCATGTGTGCGTGCGTGTGTGTCGTGCTTGACAGGATGCAATGAAAAACTTTTGCAATACTATTGCAAAAATTTCGAGTGAGTAGTTCTTAAAGGGACAGGAGTGTTAGCAGCTCGTCATTCCTCCAGATCACACCCTGCTTCTCTTCACTTTTTCAGAGATCTTCCCCTCCTTTTGCCGTGTTGCTTGCTTGCAGGCAGATTGCAATGCGCATATCATTTGCAAATTTTGTGTTCTTCGCCTTGCATGCTGTCGTGCTTTTCAAGACCACTAAAACAGAAGGGGACCCACGAGTGCACTTGCACACTGGGTTTTGGTCAGCAAAGCTGCTCTTGTGGGTGGGCGCGCTTATAGGTGAGGGTTATGGAAACTGGTTTGATAAGGTCCAAATTCCTCAACATGTTGCAGCTTCACACAAGTCACTGCTCTCCACCAACGAGCTGGAACTATTATTCCCAGCCGACTTCATTGCAGAAAGAAAAGAAAAACTACGTAGGCAGAGGAAACTCTCCCTACATCAATTAAGGAAAAGGAGACACATTGGCTCAAAAGAGCCGTGAGTACCCTCCACCACGACTTCATTGCAATGCAATTTGAGGATATGGGTGCGATTATCCAAATACTTTACAAGCCTTGACTCCTTGACATATACGTACTTCAATCCTTCACCTCAACACCAGGCTTCTTCTTTGTGCCAACCTCAGCAATTTATGCCTATGCGCAGGTAAGTTTGCAAAAAATTTTTTTTGTTAAAAGTACTTTCCTTCTCACAGTCTAAAGTTTGTGGTAGGATGGTCATACGGTCTGTGCACCAATGTGGCCCCCTTTCTTTAACTGATGTGGGGAGCGTTTCACTGCCCACGTAGTTATTCTTCCTTTCCTACTGCAAAGAATGTCCTTTAAAATCAGGTTATCAAACCCGTCACACCTCTCTGTTTTGACCAGTTTGCAAGGGTTGCTTCAGGCTTGTACCTGGTTCTACAGGTGAGTCCGTGCTAATCCCAAGGACAAGTTAGCCCAAGCGTATCCATACACAGCATGGGATGATCTTGAGCTTCCACGTACAGACTGACTTGAAAAGCATGACTGAGCCATTCTTGTGCGCAATTGCAGCAAGCACTATTATTGCCGCCTGACAGAGCGCAGCTCCCCTTGATGCCCTCTAAGTTGCTTTCCAAATTCCACACTTGCAGATTGTTATATTGATCAATTTTATCTACGTGGTCAACGAATTTCTGGTTGAGAAGGACAACAAGCTATCTTGGGCGGTCTTGGTATCAGGGACTATCATCACCTTTGGACTTGGACTTGTTCTCATAAGCTTCGCATACCACCTTTACACACCAGAGTAGGTTTTTGCGTGAGTGCAAGAGCAAGGCATTCTGTGTTTTGGTAGATATTGGCAGGAACTTTCTTTTTGGCTCTTTTTGTGTTCTACTCCTGTGCTGAGCTCTTAACTATTTCTTGCTGCGTGTTACACCCAATCTGGAACCACAGGTTGCATATTATGTGATGGGCAGGATATTGTAGCCATCATTTTTAACAGCCTGTTACTGAGTAAGCGTGTTTACACTCTTAGCGGTACTGTGCATCCAATGAAAATGAAGCACGCCTGGCCAAAACAAAATCAGATCTGTCCTCGTCTGATTCATTTGATTAATTGGTCAGGGGGCTTCCTTATTGCATACGCAGTCATCTTTTTCTTTTCTTGCTGCTTGCAGCCCTTCTTGTCGTCGCAACCTGTTCTTCACTACTTGGTCATTGGTAGTTGGCATTGTCCTTGTGGCCATCTTATTCATCCCCAAAAGGGCACCCACTGCTGTAAGTTGGTGGCATTTCCTTCTTTCCACCACAGGTGCACCTCCTACAAACATGCATGCACCTCCCACCATATTAGGCTTGCATAGATGCACAGCATGTTCCATCTTAGTAAGGCTTGTGAGATACATCTAAAATAAAAATTAGTGGATGCTATGGACCTCTTCTCAGGAAATCCATTTTTAACTAAAACCGCTCATACCGTATTGTACTCTTTGCCCTCTTTGCAGTTTCCCTGGCTGGATCTTTTTCGAACTTTGAGTCAAAGTGGTGATTACTTGTTACCTGCACTGCCATTGAAAAATTCTCCTCTGTGTTCTGCAAACAGGGTTTGCTGACAAGTGGAGCACTCTTCTTGTACACTTCCTACCTGCTTATATCAAGCCTCACCAGTGACCCTGGCAAGGAGATGTGTACCCGAGGAGAGGGAATCAGCCCCCGTTGGATACAGGTTGGTGGTAAGGTTGTACACCTGCAGCACCATGGCAGATAGTAAATAGCTTGCAGGCTATCATCAGGCTCTGCTGGCCTTCTTAAAATCTTTGATCCAATTAATCCCGATCAAGGTACCCCACTCCGGCTGCCCTGGTACTATTTTAGTTGCTAGCCCAAAAAGACCAATCCTTGCTTGCCGCGGGTACTATGCAACTTTAAGCGAGGTGTCTAACAATACCCGTCAGGAAAACTCATTGAAAACAAAAAAATGTGGATAATGTAAAGGTGAGGGGCCTGGATCCCAGCTGGAGGTCAACAGCACACTAGTAGTGGCGAACTCTGCAAACACTTTTAAGGTGAAAAGATAATTTTTTACACAGTCCTGGGAATGAGCGGGACTTTCTACATTGTTCATACTCTGATCACAGTCCAGAAAACAAGTGATTGATCTGCAAAGGTTTACCAAACTTGCACGAAAGCTCCATGCCCATTCTATGTAATATGCGCACAAATAACACTCCAACCAGACGTGCCATTGAAAACAAAAACACTCTTTATATTTCCGGTGCCCTGGGGCCGCATACTGCCAGGAATCTATCAGACATACACTTACCTCTTACCCTCTGGCGAGGGAGACTAACGGCTCTTTGAGCCAATGCATCTCCTTTTCCTTTATCCTGATGTGCAGAGTGTCTTCCCTGCTTACATACTTTTTCTCTATATTTTCTATGGGCTAAGAAAAGGAAAGACTGCGCCAGCCAAAACAACTTTGCTGGCCTCCATGCAAGGCTCCACCTTGGTACCATTTCTTGTCCCCCGTGGCTATTCAGCTGCATGATCTCCTCTGATCATGACGACATCCTGCGTTAGAAAGATGGGTCACGGATTTGAAAACCTGCCAGAACTGGGTATTCATGGTTCCAAGAGAAAACCCAAGCCCCCCTGAAGGCCCTGGCTGGCTTTTGGGGACTGGAGTCTATGCTGCACGACACAAAGCATGGACCCTAGATAGACCTTGCTGCACGACACAAAGCATGGACCCTAGATAGACCTTCCAAATGACCAATTCTCTATACTTATCAAGCAAATTACCTTTGGGAGGCCTACTGGTGCCAGGATTGGAAGTTGCCAATTATGAGGCCCAAGGTCAGGAGCAAAAGCCATACCTGTTTGCCCCCAATCGGGGCCTCATTCATTTACCTATTGCAGGCTTAAAATAATTTCTTAATTATGAAACTCCATGTGGTTATGCAAATATCTATTACTTATATTTTAGAGGCCTGACCCCCCTCCACCCCCCTTTTTGTGTGCTGTTTGCAGATTGTGGGTTTCTTCATCTCCCTTGCAGCTGTCATGTACAGCGTCCTATCTGCAGGAACTTCAGGCGGAGATGTTTTTGTCTATGGGGTTAAAAGCTCTGAAAAACTGGAGACAGACCTGCCATACAGGTGAATACACTCTGTTTTTTTTCCAAGAATGTACACTGTTTCACCTGGAGGTGTACAGACTGAAGCATGTGCAAAGGAAAGTGAAACTAGCTTCTTCAAATGGCTCCCTGACACAGGACACGTGCTTGGCGTTGATGTCATAGATTGACTTGGCAATTAAATCAATCAGCAGCTTTGAAGCTTATGAATTCATACATGTTTTGCCTTGGCAGGACTGACTTCTTCCATATTGTGTTTGCCCTAGCATCCACGTACATTGCTATGCTTTTCTCTTTTTGGGAGGTGAGTCCCAGTTTGGCTGAGGCTCTCAATAATGAGGATGCTAGTACTTGTGGTCATCATCTCCTCGCCTTCCCTCCTCTTTAGGTGTCTCCGAGCACGTCTGAATTTGAGATAGACAGAGGCACGATAAGCGCATGGGTGAAAATAGCTTCAAAATGGGCTAGTGAGGCCCTTTACATTTGGACAGTGGTAGCACCTGCAATTTTCCAGAGCCGAGACTTTGGTTACTCTTCATGAATAGGATAAGTTGACAGTACCTGTTAATATCAAGCACACGCTTATTTTCCTGCTTGTAAGCACTATTCATCAAGCTGATTTCTAAATGTGTATCATGCTGTCTCTGACGTTTCATTATCGACTGTTGTTCAGAGGAGAGGCGTTGGTGCGCGAATGCCTCATAGTGGGAGTGGCTACCTGTCAACACGTTGTTTCCTTTCAACAACTGGAAAGGAGATATGTTGGCTTTGTCAATTGATGGCTTCCTGGATGAATTTGATAAGCGAAAGCTGGTGGTGAAAAGCATGTCTTACCCAGTGCCTGCTAGCTAGCATGACATTCCTGTGTCAGAAAGCTTAAGTTTTAAGCAAGAATCAAGGCATTCATGTGAAAAAGATTGAAACCTAATAGTGTGAGTCAGAGTTGAGGGCATTAGTATGTTCATTTTTTTGCGCAAGGATGCCAAAGTTGTCCATTATTATTCCAGTCCAGTCCTGTCCAGCACACAAATATGGCGACTCGCCCTCACACAATTACTTGTTATTGCACAAATGAAATTGTTACATTGACCATTGATCGGAGCTCTAAGTAGCTTAACAAGGGCAACCCATCTCTTAGTGAAAACGTCACAATGTGTAAAAAGAATAAGCAAAAAAACATTGAAAGTAGGTGCATTGTCTCAGAGTGTGGGAGGAGTGATCCCAGCATCCGATAAATGGTTGTCAAACGCGGTGGAAAAAGGTGCCAGTATCAGCCAGCTGCAGGGGGGAGGGAAAACATGTTAGCAGCATGTTCGCACCAGTGCGAACAGTACTGCGAGAGAAAGGAAAAACGCGTTGTAGTACTTACTGGATCCGTAGGTCGTTCTGAAGAAGTGACATATTTTGAGGGTCATGGAAGTTTCCTTGCATTCAACGTCAAGTTGCACCAATACTCTCGACTGCTTTTCAGCTGAAGCCTTGAGCAGGGGTTAGACAGGCAAAGAAAAGGAGCAGCCACAGACGGTTTGACCAGTGGTTTTTGCTGACCAAGTTATTGAAACCATCCGTCAGGAAAGCAGCTTATATAGAAGAGTCCAAGCGAAGCGTCTCTACTTAAGAGAAAGGTTTGCAATTTGTGCAAAAGTTAATAAAGAGCAGAACATGTGTCTCCTTCTCCTTAATTGATGTAAGGAGAATTTCTTCAGCCTCTGTAGTTATTTATCCCCATTTCTTTTTCTGGCAGCGAATGGACTATTCCTTCCCTCTTTCTCTATTTCTTGCTGTCTGTAGGGTACCACTACAGACTTTTAAAGATTTATCATGAAGTATAAGCTGCAACGAAAGATACAGGCAGAGGCTTTTATATTTGTCGACGTCCTTTGTCACTTGCACTGCTCCTGCACTGCCCCTAATCCGGGCACGTATTAATGAGAATTTTAAAATAAATATCTTTAGCATGTCAATTAACAAGGTATCACCAAGAAGGAAGGAAGAAGGCAGATGGCTCTGACGCTTATGTTGACCTAATACCCCTAAGGTATCATCAGTCTGAATTTCTTAGATGACCCTGCACAGCATTCATCTTTTTGAAGCAACCTCGAAGATTTGTAGTTAGTTTGTAAATCTTATGGCATGAGCACCGTCCTTTCCCTCTTAGCCGTAAATGGAAGGTAAGTATGCTATGCTGCTAGTGGAGCTTGTGTCCAAACAAACTCGTGCACACACACACACACACACACACACACACACACACGCACACACACACACACACACACACACACACACACACACACACACACACACACACACACACACACACACACACATGCACACGCACACGCACACGCACACGTACACGCACGCGCACGCACACGCACACGCACACGCACACATACACACACACGCACACAAACACACACGTACACACACACACGTACACACACACGCACACGCACACGCGCATACGCACACGCACACACACGCACACACACACGCACGCACGCATGCACGCACACACACATACACACAGACATACACACATATGCATGCGCACATGCACATGCATATGCAAACTGATGCACATGTGCGCATGCGCAGAGGTCGGCATATTTGCATGCACCCTTACACACAAATGCATTCATTTATGCATGCCATGTCCTGGCAATGTGCTCCAAATGATCTGGTCCAAACTGTCATGCTTGTGTTTGTAGGCCAGCCTCTTCTGCATGTCACAAAGGCGGTCCACCTTCCCTGCAAACAGATGCGCTCCTGGCCACCAAACAGGCAGATACATTGCTTAGCTCGGACCAGCTGCTCCAGCAGCTGCGACAGAGCCGGGTTAGCACGCCTATCTTTGGTTCATCAGTTGCTCAGTTACCAACAGCTGGCCCCAGACCGCAGACAGAGTATGGCCGCCATTTCAACAGCAGGTGCGTATGGACAAGAGTATGAAGACAGGGCCCAGGAGGCTCCATATGAACTATTCCTTTCCTGAAAGGCGGCGCTAAAAAATGCCACAACGTAACCTGTGGCAAAGCGCATTCCGTCCAGAGGTGGCTCCTCACACAACATTCTGGAGTGTAACGTGAGCACGAACAGCTTTCCCCTTAGGTTGCCCAACTTATTGCCGTTAATGAAGTGCCCTTTAGCAACCTATTCCGCTGCCCTACATCTATGGCACAGCACCTTCTCCTTTTGCTGCTCACAAATGCAGGCCGTTGCATGCGCCTCCCAACAACCCAAAGCAGCACAGCTTAACGGTTGTGGTACCAGCAGCCCCAGCAGCAGCAGCAGCAGCAGCAGCAGCCTTCCCTTCCTGCACCGCTACCACTCCTAAAGCCCCTAAGCCTTTGGGTCCTGCCTCGGCACAGACCAGCATCAGCACCTTGAATATCTCACAGCCACCACAACCAGACCATTCGCTGTTCGCCCTGCGTGCACACCACACGCAACATCCCGCCGTGCCAACCCCACGGAGCAGCCTCCTCCAACCCCACCACAGCCCCTTTGCCCCCCCCAACCCACACTCCACCCTCTCGTTGCATGCACCACCCTCCTCTACCAAGCTTGCAGGCACTGCAACAAGCACCCTCAGCACCAGCCCTTCCCTCCCCCGCACCCACAGGCGCGGTGCCAGCAGGACAGCCTCCCCAGCAGCCAATCCCAGCTTAGGTCTAAGCATGCACGATCATCAACCCCAGCTGCCAAGCCAGGCTCACACCCAGATTGACCAAAGAGACGCCACCATCTCCAGCTCCAGCCACCCTCCTCGCAACACTGACGGAGGAGTCCCACGTGTGCGCCCCCATGCGTGCAAGCCGCACCGTCCTGGGTCCATTCTTGTGCCCCTGCCTGCATGCACCTTGGCCCCAGCACCTGCCTCCGAGAGCTTGGTTGGCTCAGCAAAGCCGCGGGGTGGATGGAGTGGCAGCCAGACCAGCAGTAGCAGCAGCACTCTGAGTGCTGCAAGCAGGCGTGGTGGGCAGCCTGGGGCCAAGCACGCGGTTCTTGGGGCTGCTGGTAGGGGCGTGCGTGCAAAGCTGTTTCTTTCCACTTGGCTGGGAAAGCAATCAAATTTAGTAACAGTAGGCAGCAGGTGTCAAAATTTGAAAGAGAGGGTGCGGTAAAGGCTGAGAATCAGGGTTGCCTTTTTGCATACTAGGAAAAGTAAGCATGCATGTAGGAGGAAGTCTGTTACACATGCTAACTTGCCTAGTGTGCCGAGAGGCACTTTCAGCTGTTAAGTTGGGATACACACACATACTATGCTCTGCCTGCTTGACATGCTCTCAGGAGTTTTGTTGCCAAGCAGGGATCATCCTGCTGTAGCACGAAGCTGCCCTTCTCGACCCTCAACTGCGAACCCCATCACGCACTCTCTCATGGACATCCCAAGCAAGGTGCACATATTTCTTTACAAAGAATTGTCTGTTCATGAGCACTGCTGCTGACCCGTTATTTGTTTATTCATTGGAAAGAGGACATGATTCAGTACACAAACAGGGAAAGACGAGTTTGCAAAATGGATTTGCATTCGAGGCACAATTGTTGTGATCCATGTTCTGCAAAAACAACACTGAAGATGGGGAACAAATGGGCACCTTGTCTAGTGTTAGAGGACAGGCCTAAACTCTTCAGAACCAGAGGGTCTCATGATGTTTTTTTTGTTTCAGACCTTGTTTCTTTCTTGCATCCTACCTTTAGAATTTGCACCATTCAAACACAAATGCCGATCTCCTGGGGCCTCGAGCATCGGCTGCCTTTCATCTTACAATCCCCAAGCTGTTCATGCCAGGATGATTTTTTCACTCAGTGTGCACAGCAGTCCTTCTCGGGCCATGCAAGAACTCGCAATAACACACTTTCTTCTGCATCGTGAGGCAGCCATTTTGAATGGCATTATTCAAAATCCTGGTAGGAGGTATTCACAAGCTCCAGCAGTGTCCAGGGCAAACAGGAAGCAGCCCCTGATAAAGGATTCCAGGGTGGACCATCAGGGCTGCTCATCGCTGCGCCTCCTCCTGCTTGACGGTTCCCCTCCCACCTCCCCTTGCGCTGTACTTTGCCGTTGCAGGCCAGCTACCCCCAGACCTCATCTCAGACTCCTCGTGACCTGCCTGCTTGGCCATCCTGCCCTCACAGCATGCATGCCATCAGTGTAGGGGATGTAGGCAGCCACACACAGAGGCCTTGTTCTCGCCCCAGCATAAGCAACAGCAGCTGCAAAGGGCCCTTTTTGGGCCCCTCCCGCTCTATGCCAACAAGCAGCAGCAGCCGCTGTAACGGGCCCATTCTAGACCCCTCCCGCACAGTGCCTCAGCACTGCAGAGGTGCTGCGAGTCCGCAGGTGGGCCTGCAACAGCACAGTACAGCAGCATGTGAACACAGAGGGCTGCATGACGCACAAATGCAGCAGCATGGAGGCCATGGATCAGGAGCTGCAGCTGCCACACCTGCTCTTGGTGAAGGCGCTGGCACTGCTGCAGCGACCAAGCTGCCCTTGGATGCAAAGGAGCCGCATGCAGCACAGCAGCAGCCGCCCACCCCAGCTCCTGCCAGCCCCCTGCGCTGCTGGACCTCAACAGCCCCCTCACCACCACAGCCCTCGCCACCACAGCAGCCTGTGCCACCGCAGCCGTCGCAGCCAACCTCAATTCCTGCCTTGGCTCCGACTGCAGTACCCACACCAGCACCGTCATGCACAGCACCACTCACGCATGGCTCGGCATCATCTTGTGGGCCCCAAGAGCAGCAGCAGCAACCCTCTGAGGCCTCAAAAAGTCCACCCAGAGCACCACCATCACCACCATCACAGCTTGCACCATCGTTATCATCACCATCGTGTCATCAGGCCACCATAACCAGAGGCTGCCAAGAGAGAAGCAGGACCCGGCCCACCAGCTCTGCTAGCTCTGTGTGGTCCACGCTTGTCCAGGTCAGAGGGTGAATCGTGACCAGGGTTACGCAGTTAGGAGCACTGCAATTTTGTGGATTGGGGATGCCGAATTGTTGTCTGAAATGAAGCTCGTGGTCAGGGATTGAATCTTGAGCAGGGTCATGTAGTTGGGAGCACTGCAATGCTGTGGCTTGGGGATGTCAATTGACCAATCTGTTGTCGCAAAGGAAGCTCGTGGTCTGTGAGTGATTCACGGCCAGGGTCATGCAGCTAGGAGCACTTCAGTTGTGTTGCTTTGGGATGCTAAACTGCTGTTGGGCAGGAAGCTTGTGGTCCTTGAGTGAGTTGCTACCAGGGTCATCCAATTAGGACACACTGCAAGTTTGTGGCTTGGGGATGCCAAGCTGTTTTCGCAAAGGAAGCTAGCCCGCGGTCAGAAATTGAATCGCAACCAGGGTCATGCAGTTGGGAGCACCACAATTTTGTGGCTTTTGGATGCCAAACTATTGTGGCTGAGGAAGCTTGTGGCTGAGGAAGCTCGTGGTTGGGGAGTGAATTGCGACCAGGGTCATGCAGTTGGGAGCACCGTAGTTCTGTAGCTTGGGGATGTTAAACTGTTGTCTGAAAGGAAGCTCGTGGCTGCTTGGGGTTTCAATAACCAATGAGGTGATTGTAGTTCACAATGAGGGGGCTGTGTTGCACAGCCACATCTGGTCAAGTGGCCTGTAGTTGGACAGGGCAGGTGGAAGGCAGGGCCGGTGCTGGTGCTCAGCAGGTGGGGGAATGCTGCAGCACAGGCAGCAGCAGGGTTGGCGCATTTGTAAGTATACAGCAGCAGGGGTGGCGTGCTTGCAAATATTTCAAGGCAACAGCAGGGGTGACACACCTGTATTGACACACATACATATGGCTTGTTGCCACATAGTGTATTGACACACACACACATATATATATAGCATATACCATACCTGTATTGACACAAACACACACACATATATATATATATACGGCTTGTTGCCACTTAGTGCCTTATGGTAGTGTAGATAGTATAAGAAGTACAAGTGATGGTGAAGGGTACTATGTGGCACGGAGGTGCACATTTTTTCGCTCATCAATCTTCTCTTAGTCTGTTTTCAGGATGATAGGTGTCGCAAGGCAAATTAAAGACGTGTTGGTCTTGTCAGTACCTTCAACATTCTGGTGTCCCTATGCGCACCAGCTCCACCACTGTGTCTTCAAAAATGCGCCTGCATTCTCAATTTTGCGCAGGCACCTACTGCACTGCCGCCGCCTTTCTCGGAGCCCCAGCCTGGGATGCAAGGGGGGAGCATTGGCAGGACCTTGGATCGCACAAATTTGCAGGCGGCGCCATCAGCTCACAAGTGCGCAGCAAGTGCCTCACAGATGGCCCTGCAAGAGAGTGAAGCACGGCAGCAGCTGGTGCGACTGCAGCAGCTGCGTGGCGCCGGGCAAGGTGGACTGCCTAGCACCAACTGCGAAGACAGCCGCCCAGATACCCCTTGGACAATACAGGTGTGCAGTGTTGTTGGCTGCAGCATGCAAGCAGTGTGATCAGTGGCAGTGTGATCAGTGGCTGCAGCATGCAAGCAGTGCGCTCAGGACAAGCAGTGTGCTCGGGGCAAGCAGCGTGGTCAGCATGCAAGCAGTGTGATCAAGGCAAGTAGTGCGATCAGGGCACTGCCTTTGTAGCTGAGCTGGACAAAATAATCGTGCACCAGAGCCTCTGCAAGAGCAAGAATGCTATAAATTGGCATGTAGACAAGACTGGCGTTTGAGACCTCAAGCCTTGTATGGGAAACCCTCTCAGAAATCATCTATGGTTCATAGCTTTGGAAAAAGTTGGCGGCAATGGATTAGCGTGACGCCATGCACAACATGCGTGCACACAAACACACACATGCATGCATGCATGCGCACACACGCATGTGCGCGCACACACACACACACACATACACACACACCACATGTGCAAGTAGGTGGCCAAGGCGGCAGGGCAAGCGAACGATGATGATGCAACCTCCATTGACATCGTCAGCGCATGGTCCAGGCCAGGGACATCTACTACAGGGTCCAGAGCTTTCACTCCCGTGGACAAGCCTTCTAATAACAACATGCAGCACAGTGCAAGCAAACAAGAATCGCAAAGAGGATATCTCGCTCCGTTTGTGAGGCAAGCTGCGCCCATGATCCTTTGTGTTGATGACCCTGCACGATCTAGCGAGGAGGTACTTGAAATGGAGTTGCAGCGCAAGCTAAGAGAGCTATCATTGGATGAGCTACGACAAATAAATGCGCTACTGTGAAGTGGTTACTATATAAATTGATGGAAGCTGAGAGCCTTTTTTTGGAATATATGCGCTGGCATTGACAGCGGGTAGCATACACAGGAGTGATTTGCCAAGTCTTTGGACGTGGAAGCACGATCTACTTCTTTCCAACTCAAAGAAAGTCAGGCTGCAAATTCCATATTGGAAGGCCATGCTGCACAACAGCATGTTGCACACTCTGTGGCACGGAGTTGCTGAAGTCGAGTTGCACATGTGCTGGCTTTGCTGCAGCATGTAGGATAGGATAAGGTTACAGAGCTGTACCTGCCTACACGGGCAGCTTAGCTGAAGCAAAGAGGTGCCTGTCACCAACCAAACCAAACTTGTGAACAAATGTCAACTGGAGAAGGAAGCAAGTCTTTGAGCTGAGTTCAGAAGTGCCAATTGCTATAGAGAATCACACACTGTCACTCTTCTTGAGACAAGCATCATGCTTGTTTTCATCATGATGATGCAAAGTGTAAAGGAAAGCTTGAAACTAGTAAAAAGAAAAGCTTGAAGTCTACAACTGTTTTTGCATTGCTCCCAAAAACAGAGATATATAGGAAGCGTAGAAGTTGCTCAAACTGTTTCTCAAATAACCATGCCACATTCATGTACAGCTCCATGCTTGCCAGGATAGCAATGAAGTACCGTGTTCAGCAACCAGAGGATTGACAGGCGTATGTGTAGCTCCAACAAAGCATACAAGGGTTACAAGGTGTTGGCCTACAGCCCGAGAATCTGGCTGATCGGCTGCTGGTGAAACATTCTCATCCAGCATCAAAATTTGAAACCAATCCTGACAAAAATTTTGAAAACCTGTACAAGTCTAGATTTAGGAAAGCATTGACCTCGAAATCAGTCAAAATGTGAAAGCTCGCCAAGAAAGGAATAAAATCAGTGTTTGCAAGTTGGGCAAAAGTATGTAATGGTTTAAAAAGATCACTGATCTTGGCAATGAACAAAGCATACATGTGCGCATACCCCAAACTCAGTATGTTCAGCCCCACAGCACCGAGATACACCAGGCTTCGCTAGGTAATGCACCGAGTTAGAAGTGTATGAAAATGAATCCTCCCCACATGAATTGAAGAAATGGAGGTGCGCTGGCCTCCCCACTACAAAGCTAGAAAAAAGAAAATGCTAATGGGGATCTGGAGGGTTCAATAAGTAAGTTACTGGAAGCACCCGGCTCCAGAACCTGGCTGTGAAAAGTGTTTTTTTCAATAGCACGCCTAGCGGTCACAAGTTTGTTGGCATAAGAAAAGAAAAAAGAAAGAAAAAAGAAAAAATTACGTAGGCAGAGAAAACTCTCCCTACATCAATTAAGGAAAGAGAGACACATTGGCTCAAAGAGCCGTGAGTCTCCCTCACCAGGAGATGAGAGGGGAGTTAGTGTGGGTCTGGTGGGTTTCTGGCAGCACGCTGCTCCAGGGCACCAGTGTTATGATGAGTGCTTTTATTTTCAATGGCACGTCTGGTAGAGGTAAGTTTGTGCGCAAAATGTACAGAATGGGCATGGAGTTTTCTTGCAAGTGTTTCAGATCTTTGTGAGTCAATCCCTAATTTTTTAAATTGATCAAGGGTATGGGCATTGTAGATAGTCCCACCCACACCCAGGAGGATAGGGTGGATTGTAATTTCTGTACCTTGGAGTTGTTTGCACAGTTCACTGTGTTGTTGCTGTGAGGCTTCTAGCTGGGCACTAGGCCTCGTATCTTCACAGTATTTGATTTCTATCAAGTGGATATGGCGGGCTGGAGTTGTGCTACTCTCCATACTGCGCAGTACCCGGTGTGAGGGTGGAGTGGGTGGTCTGTTTGGGTTGGTTAGGTGAGGAGTAACCAAGATTGCATCAGGGCAGCTGGAGTTGCGTCTGGTTTGCATAGGAACCGTGGGTTTGAAGAGGTTGGGAGGTACAGCTCGATTAGAGACTTGCTCAGGGACTTGCAGGTCGTGCTGGGCCAAACGGCTTTTGTTGCCCGCATCCAAGTGCACAAGGTTGGCCCCATAAGAGCCTTCACTGATCAGTTTCAAAATCATCCTGCAAGCAATATTGTGACGCTCAGTTACCATGTTACGCATGACGGGGCATTGGCAGCCAGATAGGATGTGGAGAGCGCTATCCATGTGATGGCAATCAGGTAGGGGACATGTCAGGCTAGTGGATCTTTTATATCGGACCGCATGTTTCTGATTGTAGAGGGTGCCTGTGCGGTATTGGAAGACAGTGCGTTTCATTCGAGTTGAGAGACCGGGCATGTTCCAAAAGGCATTGCTAATTTTCTTGCTTACTTGAGGTAGCAAGCTCTGGTAGTAAGTGTAGTAGCCTGTCTTCCTGTCAGCATAGCCCAGCTTGTGTTTAGCATGCATATGGGATTTCAAAGCATTTTAAGGTCTGGGAGGTAGCTCAGACGAGGAGAAGAAGGGTGGGATTGAGGAGGCCTAGGATTTGCCTCTTCACTAGCCAGCCAGATTGTATTGTGGAAGGGATTTCCTCCTGGGCCAGCGCTAGGGAGTCCAGTATCAGTTAGGTTGCCATCTTTGAGGGAGGCCTGGTATTTAGCAACCTGATCTGCGCATTCATTCCCAGCTATTCCAGCATGAGACTTGACCTTGTAGAAAAAGATGTGATCTTGAGAGGCTCGGGCAAGGTTTGATATCTTCTTCAAAACATCTCCTTGCACATGATGGCTATGCTTTTCTGGATACAGGATTTGCTTTCTGAGTTGATGAAGTGAGCTAAGGCTATCTGTGGCAATATGTGTGTAATCGTGAGTGAGCGCAGCAGCAATGGCAGCGAGCTCAGCTCTTCCTATGGTATTGGTAATTCCAGCGCCATTAGGTTCAACTAATTTTTGTGAATCAGTCAGGGGGTGGTACACACCTGCCCCTATAACTGTCTTGCTGTTCTGGACCTGGCAACTGCCGTCTGTGTAGGCCCAAGATCTCCAATCTGCAACTTTAAATTGGAGGTTGGGATGGGACTGACAAGGAGCATTAACAGTAATGTCTGGGGCGGATCTTTTGGGGCCCTTGGAAATCTGTTTCATGTCTAGGGGAAGCTTTTCACATTTTCTGATCCCGGGCATCACTTAATGTCTTGTATAAAGGATGGGGTGGTTACTAACATTTCTAATACATTTTTCCATTCTGATGGCTTTGGCTAGATCCTGAAGCCAGTTACAGTTCTGGTTGTTCAAGTGGACTCTTGCAGCCGTATTCCAGACTGCGATAATTTGTAAATCCCAGGTATGCTTGGGTAGGGCAGTTTCCTGGCAGACCCAGGATTGGGGTTTGTCATAGGTAAGTTTGTTTTTTGGAATGGTCCCGAGCTTGTAGCAAATGTGTGGGTAGGCATTGAGGAGTTGTGAGTAGGGGTTGGTTATCATATGCCTGCAACTTGCTGGCAGAAGCATGAAGGTGGCTGTAGCCTCCATGTTAAGGATGGCAGAGTAGATAGCATGTCGTAGTGGTAGTTTCATGGACTTCTCATCATAGATGGGGTGGCAGATAGACATCCCGGAAAATCTCGAGGAGAGAGAATTGTAGTGGGCACCAAACAGAATGTCGCGGGGATCAGAACTCCAGTAGTGATGGTAGTGAGCGTTATAGTCCAGGGGAGAAGCCATTTTCTCTTGGGTGACATGTGCCCATTTTTGGAAGGCAGAGTGAATATGAGGTGGGAGGGTCCGTGAGAAGGAATCTTTAATCTTTTTGCTTTGATATTTGTCCTCCAATTTGGTCTTGCGGGCTAGGAGCCCCAGAATCTCAGATGCGAAGCTTGCTGGTGGGGGGCAGATGTTATCATGCAGACCTTCAAGGTTCAAAGCAGAAGTTCTGCTTTGGACCTGTGGAAAGCTGTGAAAAGGACGTCAAAGCGTTGAGGGGTTATCATCCCAATGCATTTGCCATCTGTATTGTAGACGCAGGCCACTCTTGATTTGTAGATATCAGGGAGGGTGAGGGTAGGTGGGATAGATGGTGTGGGGCTTTCAGGCTTTCATGTTGGCATACATAACAGGATGGGCATGAAGTTTGCGAGCAAGTTTAATGGCACGTTGGTGGTCAAGTCCCAGCCTGGGTTCTGAGTTCTTTGAACTGGTGAAGGGTATGCTCAGTGTAACAGCTCCCACCAACGCCCAGAAGGATGGTATGTAACGTGACAACTTTTCCACTTGTGTTCTTGCATTGATCTGCATGCTGCTGCTGTGCTCTCTCCAACTGTTGTCCAGGCCCAGTATCTTCACAATATTTAATCTTATTAAGTGTACGTGCCGCTGAAGGAAGCCTGATGGCTTTTAGGGCTTTACACTAAGAGCTTTGATGATCATTCTTCCAGCAATATTGTGGCATTCAAAAGAAAATGAAAAAGGAACAACCACGTACTACTGCCTAGAAAAAAGTAGGCAGTGAGAACACTCCCTACATCAATTAAGGAAAAGGAGACACATTGGCTCTAAGAGCCGTGAGTCTCCCTCACCAGAGATTAAGAGGGAAGCTAGTGTGGATCTGTGGGTTTCTGGAAGCATGCGGCCCCAGGACACCAGAGTTATGTTGAGCGCTTTTGTTTTCAATGGCAGGTCCGGTTGAGGCAAGTTTGTGTGCATATTGCAGCAGGCATGGCACCCCACAGAGGTCCTGTGTAGCTAACCGCGTGAGACAGCCTCACCAATTGAATACCAACCAGCGACATGTGCACTTGATTGAAATCAAGTACTGTGAGGACACGAGGCCTGGACAGCAGTTGGAGGCGGCACAGCGGCAGCATGCAGACCTCTGCAAACTCATTAGTGCAAAAACTGGGGCTCTTCATACTACCCTTCTGGGTGTTGGTGGGACCTGCCACACTGAGCACACCCTTACCAGTTTAAACGATTGGGACTTGACCACCAACTTGGTGTTGAACGCGCCAATGAACTTGCTCGCAAATTTCATGCCCATTTTGTTATGTATGCCAGCAAGCTTGTTACCACTAGGCGTGCTATTGGAAACAATCATACATCTCACAGCCGGATTTTGGAGCCAGGTGCTTCCACCAACCCTCCAGATCCCCATTAGCACTCTTCATTTTACAGCTTTGTGGTGGAGGGGATTCACGGCTCTTCTGAGCCAATGTGTCTCCTTTTCCTTAATTGATGTTGGGAGGATAACCTCTGCCTGCGTAGTTTTTGTTTCAATTTCTTTTCTTGTGCGCATATTGCACTGAGTGGGCATGGAACTTCATCTTCGTGCTGGGGATGACATGATTTTTGCAGCCTAAAAGCATGTGGGGTGCATTGTTTATTCATGATAATTTGAGAGAGGGCATAATGAATTAGTGGACCTTTTGGAGCAAATTGCATGCTTTTGGTTACAGGGGGTGCCCGTGCGATAATGTAAGATGGTGCGCTTCATAAGTAAGGATATACAGGGCATGTTTCTTAAGGCATCGCTATTTTCTCGTACATGAGGTAACAAGCTCTGACAGTAAACGTAGTAGCCTGTTTGGGAAGAATACTTCTCGCAGCCAGGTTATGGAGCCGGGTTCTTTCAATAACCCTCCAGATCCCCATTAGGATATTCTTTTTGTAGTCTTTGTGGTGAAGGGGACTCACGGCTCTTTTGAGCCAATGTGTCTCCTTTTCCGGTGATTCTTCAATGGAGCAACCATTTTTACAACAAGCCAGTGTCCAGGATGCTTCTGATTTCCTCTTGCAACACAACAACAAGCTTTTTTCGTTTGTTTCTGAGCTTATGGACATTATGTTGGCTGGCGAGGACCAGTCACAGGCCGATCAGCCGAACAGTCTGGCTGAAGGTCCCCCTGTGTAAATCTAAATCTAAATCTCAATCTCCTTTTCCTTAATTGATGTAGGGAGAGATTCCTCTGCCTACATAGTTTTTCTTTTTCTTTTCTTTCTTTCTGGGAGTTGGCATAACCGAGTCTGTGCTTTGCACGTGGCCTTTTGGCTAGCATATACTTTTCTTTCCTTTGTGTTTTGTTTGCATGTGAGACTTGAGAGCATTTTGAAAATGGGGAGGTGGGTGATTTTAGGACTGGGTGCAGGAGCTGCGGTGCCGGCAGTGTGCTCTCTTTTTTCCTCTTTCAAGTTGGCTAACCCTCCCTAAGTATATTTTCCTTTGTTGTCTCCCTGGGAATCAAAGACTTCCATCTAGTCGCCCTAAAGCAATATTAATGGTGATAGGGGACTCACAGCTCTTCTGAGCCAATGTGTCTCCTTTTCCTTAATCGATGTAGGGAGTGTTTGCTCCGCCTACGTAGTTTTGTTTTCTTTCTTTCTTAGTTCTTCCAATGGAAAAAGTGCCAAGGGCCAACTCCCGATGTCTTTTGAGAAGTAGAGGTGGCCATGGGGGGAACAGGGAGCACCCAGCGCCAGCCACAGCCACTCCACCTGCTTCCAAGGTCTGCCACCCTAGCCAGCTCCTTCCAGGACAGAGAAACATCCATCTTGTGGAGGTCAAATACTGTGAAGCCAGCCCTTGGGGAGGGCCTTCATATTTGCTTCCTTAGTGAAAGGTTTGGACTCTCATGGTGCATTTGCAGTCCTGAACCACCACCACCACCACCACAACTTGCTCCTTTTGCTTTGAGTAGGCTTTGACTCAGAAATTTCGGCAGGAGCCCTTCTTGTTATTCGGTCCTTGAAACCTTGGAACCCAATTTCATGCTACTTTTATCTTGAAAACCACCAGGTGTACTCTAAAACTCATCATCATCACTACTGCTACTGCTGCTCACTTCATCCACTTCCTCCATGTCAGCATTCAAGATGAAGTCAAAGGCAGATGGGTCCACTGGCTTTGGTACGGCAGCTTGCACAGGCTGGGGGGCTGGAGCTGGCTGCTGTTGCACTTGTGCCAGCTCAGCTGACCTTTCTCCATTCTCTCTGTGCCCCTGCCTGCCTTTGCCACCTTGGTGCAGTGAAAGGCCTTCCTGTAAAACAGCTGCTGCTTGCTGTTGGAAGACAGGTGGTTGTGGTGTTTGGGCTTGTAAAAGCTGCTGTTGTGCAAGCATCCGTTGGCTGGCTGCTTGTTCCCTGCATGCACATAAGTTCACACAACCTTTCCATGCCATGCCCGATTCTTCCAAAACAGTGACTGCAGTAACTGTACCAAAGTGAAATTGCAACGAAGCCTTGTATATCTAAGGTGTGCAGCATAAAAGCAAGCAACAATTATTGCCTGGATACGACACCATGGGTGACCTAAACAAAATAAGCTTTACAATCAATGCCAAGTCACGTGAGCATGATTCAAGCAACACAGTTGTGTACAGTCAAGAGGTGCAACGTGAATTTCCACAATGTTTCAGGTGCATACTCATACTCATTATCATTCCCTCTAGTGTGCTACTGCCATTCCTGTCCGGATTTGCTTCAAGCAATTCAATGCAAGCACTAATGCACAACCACAGCTCTTACAAGTTGAGCAAGGTGTGCTTTAAGCAGGCTGATCAGGGCAGGCCGGGATTAAGTGATTAATCATATCGATTATAATGGAACACAGCTTGACATGGTTGACGATTTAGGTACTTGCAGGCAGATAAAAGCATGGATGACAACTCATGCGGTGTTTGTCAACCCCCTCACCAACATTCGCCCTGGATAGCATGCCCAACATACATGAGACAGAGCGCACCTGGCTATCCGTGTGAGACTGCTTTGAGCCATTTGCCACTGTTGTGGGGCAGGTGGCAAGCTGGCAGTGGTGCGTGCAAAGGTCGTCTGACGTATCAGGTGTGCATAAGCTAGCACTGTCTCAGGGGCAGGGCTGTGGGGGAGAATCCTTTTCGATGGCTCAGCAGCTTCGTCTAGGCTCGTCTCCAAATCATGTATGCTGGCCTCCAAGCGCTGGAGCATGCTGTGCAGGCAACTGCGTTTGAAGCGAAGAGAAGGAAGGCCAGATGAGATGAGATAGCAAGGGAAAGCACATTGTCTTGCTGTTAGAGTTGGGTTACGTTTGGCACCTTGCGTCCTCAGTGCACATGTCACCCATGCCAAATTGAGCTGCTGGCTTCCCTCAAGCTGAAGCAGGAATGGATTGCTTTGGTTGGTTCAAGCAATGTGAACTGAAAGGAAAGATTTCCACTCTTAGTTCAAAAGGTTTCCATCAGAATATGGCAAATTGGTTTTTATATCCTTTGAATTTTGACCCAAAACCGCTTTGCAACTGGTTGCATATGGCTCTGAGATGTGGGCCTCTAGTCCTGTCCTGCCACTGTTCCACTGGTGCCTTGTTTCTACGCCGCATGCATGTGCTTGCGCCGCAAGCCATCACTGCAACCCATGCCTCCATGTAACGTCCATATGGCACCTAGCTTTCGGTTAGCCTGACTGGCAGTGTCCATGCCATGCAAATTTGCCCTGTTTTTTGGCTGTCGTCTCTATCGCATGGCAATAGAGGAAGTTGAATTAAGCTGCAGTGAGCCGTGGCTCGCATGAGCTCTTTAGGCAGATGCAGGCAGCGGGCCCTGCATTCCTCTGTAATCTACTACAATACAGTGCCACTGGGGGGGAGATTTGAGAGCAATGAACAGTGTCAGTGCTGGCACCCCTGGGCAAACAATTGGACTTGGGGAATGCTCGCGGGAAAGAGGTTTGCATGAGCGCTCACACAAGAGCTCACAGGAGTGTCTCCAAAGATCGGACTTGCCCATTATCTGCATGCCATCGGCAGACCCGTTCCTTAATTCGTTTGTCAACTTGGCTGGGGGCTCATTCCTTTTGGCACCCAGGATCCCAGGACCGTGATTCGGCTCGGATGTTTAGCATTTGTATAACGTGTAAAATGAGAGGCGTTCGTGGTACGATCATACCATGCAGAACGGACCGCCTTTCACCAGAACTGCGAAGCCAGTCTGCATTGGGCTCCATCAGTACTGGGTTGAGGGATCACCTGGGAACACGGAGTGTCGTACTGCTTTTTGCCACGACCCCCTCTCTTCAGCTTTCCTGTCCTTCCTGTCCTCACGTGAGGGGTGTTTCACTGCCTGTGTTTCCCTGAATATTTTTTCTTCCAGGACGGGTTTGAGAGGTGCTTCAGCCCTAGAAAAAAAGTTTGCATATCACTGTCTGCATTCAAATACAAAAAATTGTATTTTTCTCCTTTTTGGCCATCCTTATTCAACGACTATATTCATTCTTGAAGAAACGTAGGGAGTGATGCCTGTTTACATCTTCTTTCTTTCCAACTCCACACCTTCCACTCTTGCTGTCTGTGTCTTGCTCCCTCATGCAAACAAGAGCATCACTAATGCCTACTAGACTTGCCAGAGAAGAAAAGAAAAAAAAGAAAAACTATGTAGGCAGAGGAAGCTCTCCCTACGTCAATTAAGGAAAAGGGGACATTTTGACTCAGAAGAGCCTTGAATCCCCTCCACCACCAAGATGGATCAAAAATATTAGTGGGGATCTGGAGGGTTATTTGAGGCACCCGGCCCCAAAACATGGCTGCGAGAAGTATTGCAGTTTTCAATAGCACGCCTAGTGGTAACAAGCTTGTTGGCATACATGACAGAATGGGCATGAAGTTTGCGAGCAAGTTTATTGGCGCGTTGGTGATCAAGTCCCAGTTGTATAAACCGGTGAAGGGTGTGCTCAGTATAGCAGGTCCCACCAACACCCAAAAGGATGGTGTGGAGAGTCACAATTTTTGCATTAATGCTCTTACAAAGATCTGCATGCTGACGCCGTGCCGCCTCCAACTGCTTTCCAGGCCTCGTGTCTCCACAGTACTTGATTTCAATCAAGTGCACATGCCGCTGGTTCACATTCAGTTGGTGGGGTTGCCTCACGCGGTTGGCTGTTGTGGTCCTCAGTGTGGGGTTGTGTCTGCTGCGTAACGCATTATGGTATGGGCAGGAGGTAGAAGGAGAAGAAGGAGTGGGTTCGGCTTTATAGGGAGTAATCAGTATAGCATCAAGACGGCTGGAGGTGAGTCTAGGTCTCTTAGAAAAATTTCTTCGAAAGAGGTAAGCGGGTATAATTCTGTTTGATGCATGTGCAGGGATTTGAAGGCTGTGCTGCGCCAACCTATCTCCACTTCCTATGTCCATGTTAACCAAGCCTGCTCCCCAAGGACTTTTGCTAAGAGCTTTGATGATCATCCTTCCAGCAACATTGTGGCATTCAGTTTTCATGCTGGAGATGAAATGATTTTGGCAGCCTGAAAGCATGTGGAGTGCACTGTCTGATTGATGACAGCCTGGGAGAGGGCATAATTGTAGGGCATAACTAGACTTGCCAAATATCTTGTTGCATACAAAGAAACAATAATGTAGGCAGTGAGAGCACCCCCTTCATCAATAAGGAAAAGGAGACACATTGGCTCAAAAAGCCACGATTCTCTTTTGCCAAGAGGTACGAAGGAAGCTAACGTGGGTCTGATGGGTTTCTGGCAGCTCCGGGGTACCAGAGTCATGACGACTGCTTGTTTTTTCTATGCACCCTCCATGACCAAAAGCATGCGGTTCGCTTCAGAAGATCCACGAGCGTGCTATCCCTCTCTCAGGCTGACACCAATTAGACAGCGCACTCCACTTGCTCCTGAGAGCTGCCAAAACCATATCATCTCCAGCATGAAATCTGGATGTCATGATATTGCTGGCAGAATGGTCACAAAAGCTCTTAGCAAAAGCCCTTGAGAAGCAGGCTTGGTTAACACAAACCTAGGAAGAGATGACCGGCTGGCGCGACACAACCTTCAAATTCCTGCTCATGCCTCAAACATAATTATTCCCTTACTCTTTCCTCGTAGATTCCCAACGAGATCTAGAATCACCTCCAGCCGTCCTGATGCCGTACTGATTACCCCCTATGCCAAACCCAATTTTTCTTCTCCTTCCTCCTGCCCACACCATTTGTTACGCAGCAAACACAGGCCCACAGAGGATCACGGCAGCTAACCGCGTGAGACAACCTCACCAACTGAATGCAAGCCAGCAGCATGTGCACTTGATTGAAATCAAGTACTGTGAAGACACGAGGCCTGGACAGCGTTGGAGGCGGCCCAGCGGCAGCATGCAGGCCTCTGCAAACTTTTAGTGCAAAAGTCGTGACTCTCACCAACCATCTTACTGGGTGTTGGTGCGACATGTTATGCTGAGCATACCCTCAACCAGTTTAATGAAACTTGACCACCAACGTGCCAACAAACTTGCTTGCAAACTGCATGCCCGTTCTGTTATGTACGCCAGCAAGCTTGTTACCACTAGGCGCGCTATTGCAAACAAAAGTACTTCCACAGCCAGGTCCTGGGGCTGGGTGCTTCCAGTAATCCTCCAGATCCCCGTTAACGCTATCAGGTCAGTAGCCTTGTGGTGGAAGATATTCACAGCTCTTCTGAGCCAATGTGTCACCTTCTCCTAAAATATAAGCAAAGGTCACACTGGACACCAACCACCTGGACACCAACCACCAGCGTGCATTCAGGAAAGACCCAACAGTCAGCACTGAGACTAACAGTGGGCCCCACCAGTGGTTTAGAGGCTAGCAGCCAAACTAATGTGGATCCGGCGGGGTGTCAGCCAACCATCCAGGCGTACGCCTCGCCCTCCTGTAAGCAGCCCGTCCTGTCACCCCCCTCCCCAATCCCCCGCTTAAACTGTTGGACCTGATGGCATGTTTGGTGCTAATTATTTTGGTCAAGGTCTTTACAGCATGGCAGTGGAGTGTAGTTGCAAGTTTGGGGCTCTTTCTTTAGGAAGGAGTCCACAAAGAGGTTTAATTGTAAACTTGTAGAAAGTGCTAGTCAGAATTAATGTCAGAATTAATGTGTAGTGGTGACTCTGTTATTGCGGCGTCACGGTGTTCCTCTAAAAATTTTGTGCTGAGGCTCTCTATGGTGTGCTTGTGTTGATCTTGAGCAGTTTGTTATAGTTTGCTCAGGCTTAACGTCTGAGCAGATTTTTAATTCAATGAGGTGGACAATTCTGTCTCTTGGATTCATGTGTCTAAGAGAATTAGGAGGATTTCTGACTTCCAGGGGTATCACTATAACGCCATCTTGGCGACTTTGTTGCACCCCTGGGGTTTTCTCAGATGGGTACAGCCAGCTGGGTATGTTTCTCCTGACATTATCAGGAACTTCCATGCCATAGGTTCAAAGTTTGTCTGCATTGCATGCATCCATTCCAACAGTAAAAAAACCCTGAGTCGCCTTGCTGATTTCTTTGAAGCATAGGCTGAGTGTGTGATGATGACGATTTATGTGCATTTTATTTTCGTGTGGATGAGGAAACCTGAGTAGAGCGTGGGAAGTGCTGCCAGATGAACCTGGTGCATCTGACACAAGGGGCAAAGAGCCCGGCCAGGTTGGCCGGTGAAGCGTCCGGCAATCTCCTCTTTGTAAAAGGGTGTCTGTTTGGTATTTGACAACATTTACCTGCGCTTTCAGGATGATACGACAGCTTTCATATGCCAGAAAGCATTGCTGATTTTGAAGCTCGCCATTGTCTGGTCATTGGTAATATGCCGGAGGTTCTGCCGGATAGTGTAGCTGTACTGTTATTTGCCGCCCCAAGTCCGTGTTTTGCATACTTTGTTTGCTTTAATTTATCATGTAAGTTTGGAAGGCTCCAGAGCTCTTCTGTATTTGAGCCAGGTTTTTTATTGGTGTATTAATCAGTAAATGTATCAGAATGGGTCTTCTGCTTGGTCGAGTGAAATGACAAAACGGAATGGTGCCTTTGCTGCTTGAAAGGCAAGTGTGTGTGCACTCTCATTGCCAAGTATGCCAGATTGTGATTTGACCTTACTCAAAGACTGTATGGCCACCCCACCATGAGTTCAGACTGAGAGAAGCACGGCAGGCAGAGAACAAAGACGGGCCCAGCAACGAGAAGGAAAGCAAGGTGATAGCTGAAAGACTGGAGTTCCAGACCTTCTGCAGCAAACAGAGTCAAGCATGTCAGCCTGCCAACCAAGGAAAGCCATGCCCAGCAGCTAACTGCTGAGCACAACTTCAGTCTGAAAAGAAAAGGAAAACTACGCAGGCAGTGAAAACACTCCCCACATCAATCAAGGAAAAGAGAATGCCTAGGGCCGAGGCACCGTGTATCCCCTTCACCAAAAGAAGCAAAAGAAAAAATCAACGGGGATCAGGAGGGTTACTAGCAGTAGCCCGTGCCTGATCTTGCTGATGAGAGTTGAAAGGAGTCTTCTCAACAGCGCGTCTGGCGCTAGCAAGTTTGTAGGCATACTGGACAGAATGAGCATGAAGCTTAAAGCAAGCTTGGTGGCTTTATGAGTGTCAAGGCCAAGCTCAAGGGGCTCCAGAGTGTGAGGGTGTAGATGACCCCTCCCACACATAAACAAAGTCTGACCTTAGGCTAAACCAATGATGCAGCTGCTGACCACAAGCACAAGCCTGTGGAGAGGTTTTGAGTCATGCTATGCAGTTGGTGAGAGAGAGAGAGAGAGAGAGAGAGAGAGAGAGAGAGAGAGAGAGAGAGAGAGAGAGAGAGAGAGAGAGAAAGAGAAAGAGAAAGAGAGAGAGAGAGAGAGAGAGAGAGAGAGAGAGAGAGAAAGAGAGAAAGAGAGAGAGAGCTTTTTAATTTGAAGGTGCAGGTTGTGCAAGCATGCGTATAGCCTTGGCTGCCGTGCAGCCAGCGCATGATCCCTAATTAATGCAGAAAAGGTTCCTCTGTCTTTGTAGTTTTTTCCTTTTCTTTTTTTAGTTTGCACCAAAAAACTTGAGTGGAGAGTGATTTCAGCACCTTGAAGTTGTTTGCACGGTTCACGGTGTTGTTACTGTGAGGCCTCTACCTGGGCACCAGATCTCGTATCTTCACAGTATTTGACTTCTATCAAGTGAATGTGGCGGTTTTGGGTCGAAAAAGAAAAGAAAAACTACGCAGGCAGTGAAGACACTCCCCGCATCAATTAAGGAAAAGAGGATACCTAGGGCCGAGGCACCATGTATCCCCTTCAACAAGAGAAACAAGAAAGAAGTCAATTGGGATCAGGAGGGTTACTAGCAGTAGCCCGCGCCTGATCTTGGCGAAGAGAGTTGAGAGAAGTCTTCTCAAGAGCGCGTCTGGTGCTAACAAGTTTATAAGCGTACTGAACAGAATGAGCATGAAGCTTCAGAGCAAGCCTGGTAGCTGTATGGGTGTCAAGACCAAGTTTTGGGTAGTCAATCCACGAGGTTGCCTGAACGGAGTTGTAATTCGTATCATCTCACCGTTACCTCTCACACTGCGTAGCACCTAACTTAGGTTGAATGTATGGGAAAAGAGGGTCGTCTGTTGTGGTTAGTAGGAACTAAGATAGTACCAGGGGCTGGAGTTGCGTCTAGCTTGACCAAAAACTCTGGGGTCTAATAGATCTCTAGACGTTAAGGTGTTATTGGATAGAAACTTGCTCCGGGACGTCTAGGTTGTGGTGGGCCAAACGGCCTTCTCTGCCTACAACAGAGGCATATGACAGAAAGGATTGAGATGGACTAAGAAAAGAAAAAAGAAAAGAAAAGTCTACGCCAGCCAAGAGGCCGCGTGCATTTAGGAAGGTTCCCTGACTAGCAAGCTAGAAAGGGTCTCACCAAAGGGCCCTCAAGCCTAAACTAGACTAAGCTAGCCAAGGAGAAAGCCAGAAACAAGAGCTAATGAGGATCTGGAGGGTTGGCTGCCATGCTCCTGGACGCCTGGACTCTTCTTCTCCTGCTCTCCTCTGCCGCGCGACCAGCAAACCCTCCCCCAGAAGTCCCCTGGAAATGAAGTGCATATCTGGTGTTAATAGTTGTTAATCTGTGGATAGCATGGCAACTCAATTTGGATGCTAATGATTTAGCCTTCTGCCTGGTTAAACCCAAGTCGATAAGAGGTTGAATGGTGTAGTTGTTATAAATAGTGCCTGCCACACCAACTAAGGTGATGTGCAAGGTCACTTTGTTGTTCCTCTTAGGGTTTCTTGAGCTGCGGGTGTTGAGCCTTATTAAAGTATTGGCATGCTGGGTAGTTGCAGCTTCCAGAGTGGATAAAGGGTTGGTATCAGGGCAGAATTTAAATTCAACAAGATGAATGTCCCTATCTTGAGGAGGGATTTGAGATGGACTGTCCAACGTTAAACGGTTGTGAATTGTGCTTACTGAAGCATATCCTTTGCCCTTGCATCCCTTGCTTTCTTGAACTTTGCCCCTGCCTCCCTTTCTTTCCTTGCCTTTGCTTTCTGTCTCGCTTTTTTGCGCCTTGCATCTCGTGCCCCTTTTCTTTTGCAAGAGTATGTTCTGTCTTCTTGTTGCTAAAAGTCCTAGGGAATTTCCCCATGATGGACTAAGTGTAACAACAACAAAAAGCTCATAACTGCGCTGCAGGATGTGGACATGAGCCTCTGCATTTTTACATTGGCATTTACATCAGCATTTTTACATTGGCACTTTATTGGTTCCATGCAGCAATAAGGTCCTACAATGCTTCGCTGCGCAGCAACAGCACCATGCTCAGCAAGGTGCTGCGAGCACATGTTGATATTAGCAGTCTTTCTAGCAATAATGGACCAGAGTTCTTGGCTGCATGCGCGGGCCTAGACAGGTGCAGCGTGTTTACTTGTTGCGTTCGTTCCGGGCAGTCTATACTTATGAAAGAGGTCAGCTCGAGGCCCAAGCAACAGCACCGCAAGCTCTATCACCATTGTTCTAGGGCCTCAGCTCAAGTTTTCCTCCATACCATTCTCTTAGGTGTGGGCGGGGTAATTTATGCTCCTCACACTTTGGAGCCCATTAAAAAGCTTGGTCTTGACACTTATGAAGTCATCAAGCTTGCTCTGAAGCTTCATGCCAATTCTGTCCAGTGTGCTTATAAACTCGCTAGCACCAAACGCACTTGTGCAATAATTCCTTTCAAAGCGATGTTCAACCATGATCAACAACTCTCGTCACCTATTTGGTTCTGCACCCCCAAGCAGTGCACCACGCCTGAGCAACTTCATGAACCAGGCTGATGTCCTATGTTTAGCCAAATTTGTTTCAGCATGTCTGAAATACTGTGACTGAGTCTATGTTTTTTGCATTTGTTCTCCAGATCGGACTGGTTTGGTCACAGGAACCTTCTTTTGCTTCAGCTGCTTGTAGGCAGGAACAGGTAAGGGTTAAAACCCTCTCCTTTCCTATCTCATCAACTTGAACAAGATCAGGGGATACTGCTAGTAACCCTCCTGGTCCCTATCGACCTTTTTTTTCTCTTGGTGGAAGTGTGAAAAGCTCATAGACAAAAAAACGTATTGCCAAGGTCCCCTATATACCAGCCACAGACATAATTGCCCCTTAGGCCATTCCTTGTCAGTCCAATCCAAATCTCCAGCTCAAAGTTGCAAATTGGAAGTCCTGGGCCTACACAGACGGCAGCTGCCAGGTTCAGGATGGCAAAACAGTTTTAGGGGCAGGCGTGTACCATCCTATGAGTGACTCAAAGAATCTAGTTGAACCCAATTGCGCTGATATTACCAACACCATAGGAAGAGCTGAGCTGGCTGCAATTGCTGCTGCACTCACACATAAATACACGCGTTGCCACAGACAGCCTCAGCTCACTTCACCGACTCAGAAAGTAAATCCTATATTCAGAGCGACACAGGCATCATGTGCAAGGAGATGCTCTGAAGACAATTTTGGACGTCGCCCGTAATTTTTAAGGTGCAAACATCTTTTTCTTCTACACACGCAAGAAGGCACAACGGGCCTCCTCTTCTTTAAATGATGTATGGAGTGTTGTTCTCATTTCTTATACACTCTTCCCTTATTCATACATACTACAAGGCTCGCGCAGTGGGCCTCCTTCTCTCTCTCTCTCTCTCTCTCTCTCTCTCTTTTTCTCTCTCAATTGATGCAGGGAGTGTTCTCACTGCCTCTGTGCAGAATTCCCCTTGTTTTCACAAACTTCAAGAAGAGCGCAACATGCCGCCTGGGAGATGCAGCTCAAAGCAAGTCAGCTTCAAGCACCCTGCAATGTGAGAGGGAAGCGGGCATTTAGTTGTGCTGCAGCGCCAAATTAAGTGCAGGCATGCGTCATCCTGTGCAACCCTGCCATAAAGTAAATGAAGATGCTTAAAAAAAGTGGGAAAGGGTGTTGGTTGGGTTAAACCGCCACCGAGTGCTTGGCCCCAAGTGGTCAGCGCCAACAAAAAAAACAGAAGGAAACTTTCAAAGCAGTCTCAGGGATTTACGAGGATTGGAATGCTGTTGAGCAGAATGGAATGCACCTCCAACAGCAATACCTCAAGATCTATTTGATCCATCAAACACCTGGTCTGAGCCGAGAAACAACAAAACAAAATGGAGACGCCTCTGCCTCAACAGGCGCAATTTCAATTGCTGGGGCACAACAGGTTGTTCTTCATTTCGCACCACCTGTGCCATATACTATGCCACATGCCTTCATTTCACGTCACCGGTGCAATGCACTGCATTCTGCATCAGGCGTCACTGTCTGCACCACATCTTTGTTTCTAACACCACCTCTGAAGCTGCATCAGATCAGTGTTCATAGACAGTCACAACAGCAAGGCCAACTCCTCCTCCTTTCCTCATGCAGCAATCCTGGCTGCAGCATGGCTGCACTTACAAACTAGCCACTTGACCTATACATACTTGATTACAATTAGATCGACTATGCTCCGAACAAGAGCAGGTTAGCCCTACCGCCCGTCTCCCCCACTCACTTGAGCTGCGTCATGCAGGCCTCAATCCTCTGCTTCAATAGTTCAGCCAGCATGCTGCTGTCGTCCTCTGGTGCCCCAAACCAGGCAGCACCAGGCGCAAAACGGGTAGCATCAGGCCCAAACTGGGCAGCACCAGGCCATGCACACGGCTCGCCTACCAGGCCTCCTTCATGCACCTGCTGTTGCTGCTGCTGTTGCTGCTGCTGCTGCTGCTGCTGCTGCTGTGCAGGTGAGAGACCAATGGGAGGATGCTGCTGCTGCTGCTGCTGTGCAGGTGAAAGACCAATGGGATGCTGCTGCTGCTGCTGCTGCTGCTGTGCAGTTGAGAGACCAATGGGAGGATGATGCTGCTGCTGCTGCTGCTGTGCAGGTGAAAGACCAATGGGATGCTGCTGCTGCTGCTGCTGCTGCTGTGCAGGTGAGAGACCAATGGGAGGATGCTGCTGCTGCTGCTGCTGCTGCTGTGCAGGTGAAAGACCAATGGGAAGATGCTGCTGCTGCTGCTGCTGCTGCTGCGCAGGGTGCTGTTGTGGGAGTGATGGTATGGCTGTCTGCCAGTCTCTTTGCTGCAGGGGTAGCTGGGAGGGATGCGCAGGGAAGGAAGGGAGGGTGCTTGGTGCTGCTACGCTCAAGGCTGGCATTTTCGGGTGGGTGGGAGGAAAGAGGAGGCCAGCGTTGTGAGGGAGGGCGGCTGTGTGTGCCCAGGGAGGGGGGGGCTCATGGGTAGCCAGCGGGGGCAGGGGTGGGGGATGGAGGGAGAGGGGCAGCTGCATGAGGGCTGGTGCAGGCAGCGGTACACTGGATACAGGCACGCTTGGTGCACTGGTGGCGATATCCTTACTTAAGAGGCCTGGCACAGCCAAAGGCACACTCGTGGCATCGTTACCCTCACACAGGAGGCCTGGTACAGGCAAAGGTGCACTTGTGGCGGTACCCTCACACAAAAGGCCTGGCACAGGAAGAGGCCCACTCGTGGCATGACCAGCTGTGAGGGCTGCTGCGGTGCTGTGCGGGAGTGTTGGCAGCTGCATAGTGCTGCTTGCCGCGCTGGAGGGGGGCACCAAGTTAGGGTCAAGGATTGGGCGGGGGGGCACCAGGTTGAAAAGTGGGCAGGGTGGGACCGAGGTGGCCGCATGTGTGGGCTCTACAGGAGGAGGAGGAGGGGGCTGCATGGCGCCGGTGCTTGTGGGGGAGGCAGCGCTGACAGGATGGCAGGAAGCAGCGCTGAAGGTGACAGGGGCCTGGGGCTGAGGCAGGCATGCAGCTATGGTGTCAGGGGGGGTTGGTTGCGATGGATGGGGCGTTAGCAACAGAGGGGGGGGCATGCTGGGTGGGGGAGGCGGTGCGGGAGGGTGCTGGGTGGAGGCGGTGGGTGGAGAGGAGTAGTGCTGCTGCTGTTGGACATGTCGCTGCCGAAACTGTTCTTGCAGTGCTGGGTGCTGTAAGAGCAGCTCTTGCTGGTGCTGCAGTTGGCCATGCAAGCCTGGGTGCTGGTGCAGGTGCTGCTGATGCTGATGCTGCCCATCCTGGCTTGGGGGGGGGCCTGGTGCCACAGCTGTGGACATCAGCTCTGTCAGCGCAGCCACGGCAGCTGCCAAAGCAGCCACAGCATCCGCCTGCCTCTGGTGCGCCTCAACAGTAGGAGCAGCAGCAGCAAGAGGAGCAGCAGGAGAAGCACCAGACGCTACTCCGTGGCTGCCCTTTCCAGGATTGGCAGCAAGAGCAGCAGCAGCAGCAGCAGGTGCAGGAGTAAGAGGAGCAGAAGGAGGAGTGGCAGCAAGAGCAGGGGCAGGTGCAGGAGTAAGTGGAGCAGCGGGAGGAGCAGCTGAAAGAGCAGCAACAGCAGCAAGTGGAGCAGCAGCAGGAGGACCACCAGATGCTACTCTGTGGCTGCCACTTCCACTCGCACGCCCACGAGCCATGCGCCCACAACCACCACATGCCACCACACCTCCCGCCGCCTCCTCTTCCTCCCTGTTTGTGCTGTTCTCAGAGCATCCCATCCCCTCTGTGTGGTTTGGCTCTCTGTTTGTGCTGCTTTCAAAGCAGCCCATGCCCACGCCCTGCTGGCCCAATGCAAGCGGCCCAGCAGCACCGGCAGACACACCTGGGCCCTGGTTGCTGTTGTGCTCCCTGTCTGTACTGCTCTCAGGGCCTGGCAGCTCGCGGTGCTTATGCCGCAAGAGCTCATCCCCTTCCAGCTGGCCCGCCTGGAAGTGCTGAGGAAGGGGGGATACAATGGGGTACGGCAGCCCACTGCTTTGCGATGGCAGCAAAGGTCCAGTACTTTGCGATGGCAGCAGAGGCCCACAACTTTGCAGTGGCAGGACAGGCCCACAGCTTTGCAATAGCTCTGCTGGTGGCGCCCGCTCCGTCGGAAGGGGCGCTTGGGTTGGTGAAGAGGCGGCTGTGGCTGTGTAGACGACGCGCGACTGCCTGGGGAGGGCACAACCACTGGTCAGCGCATCTGCCTGGTGCCTGCAACCGTCTGCTGCACCAGGGAAGAGGACTGGGCGAAAGCTGCTGCTGCAATCGTCAGTGCTGTTGCTGTCCCCCCTGCTGCTGCAGCTGCCCATGCTGTGGGTGGCTTGTGCTGGCAAAGCAGGGGCAGGATTGTGGGGAAGTGGCAAAAGGCGTTGGCTGCTTCCCCTGCTTCCGCTGTTGCTGCTGCCAAAGCTTTCTGCTGTGGGGTCAGGGATACGCGGAGCTCTGGGGGTGCAAGCAGCTGCAGTGCTGTGCACAACATCTGGTATGGTGTGCATGTCTGCTGCAGGAGTAATAGGCGGCGCTTGTGTCATGGAGTGTGTAGGATAGCTAGATGGGGTCCACAGGGCTGGTGCTGCGGCCATAGCGCTGTTATGCTGGCCGAGGGAGGAGGAGGGTGGCGGGGAGGGCGGGAAAGGCTGCACAGGTGTGGGTTCTGCATGGTGCTCACTGTGAGGGATGGAAACCCCAGGCTCTGTGGCCTGGGGCGCCTGCATGGCTGAGAGCAGGAGAGAAGGCTGTACAGCTGAGGGCGCTGCAGGGTGCCTGCTGTGAGGGGTGGTGGCCCCAGGCTCCGTGGTGTGGGGCGCCTGGGCAGCAGCATATGAGGGATAGGTGGGAGGGCTGTGGGGTGGTGCGTGGAGTGCACACCAGAAGGGCTGTGGGGAGGTATGTGGAGGGCACAGCGGGGATGGCTGCTGCTGAGGAGAGGGGGTGCTGATGGGGCAGTTGTGTAGCGTATCCGGGCTTGAGAAGTGCAGTTGTGTTGCCTGTGAGGCGTCAGGACGAGGCGCGTGAGAGGCGTGAGGTTGTGGTGCAGTTGAGGTGGGGGTGAGGGGGCTGCCATGGGGGACGGGAACTGGGAGGAGTGGGGAGGAAAGAAGGGTTGAGGCGGAGGGTGACGCTGTGTTGGCAGCAGGCATGGGGGGGCTCTTGCTGCTGCTGCTCCTGCAGGCACTTGCTGACTGGAGAGCAGTGTGCTGCGACACACGGTGGACCTGTGCAGATGCAAGACGCACACACAGCCAGGGAGCAAGCAGAAGTAAATGTCTTGGAACACCCACACCCACACACAAACACACACACTCTCAAGGTGCCTGTGCTTTTTTTTCCGCCTTGATATAAGGCGACAGTGGACAAGTGAGCATGGAGCAGTGGTGCAAGGCACGATCAAGACAGTGCTAGAGCCCAGGAGCACTATGCAGAAGATTAGAAAGAGGAGGCTCAGCAAATGGCAAAAGATGATCCTGTAGCCCAGGAGCATAATGCGCAAGATTGGAAAGGGGAGAGGGTTCAGCAAATGGCAACAAATGATGCTAGAGCCCAGGAGCATAATGTGCAAGATTGGAAAGAGGAGAAGGAGGCTCAGCAAATGAGCCTCAGCAAAGACAGCACAGGGAGGAGAGCGGGGCATTGATCTAGGTCAGAGGTAGTTGAAGTGAACGGCATGGTGTTCAGGGATGACGATCGCATGCACACCTGCACTACAGACTTGCCACACAGGCAGCGACGCGAGAAGTTTGGGGTCTGCCATTGGTGTAGCCAATATAATCCAGAAGTGTTTGCTGGACATGTTGGCGTTTCAGATGCTTGCTAGTAGCACCATATTTGATGTGCAGGGTGCAACGCTAACTGCTGGAAAAATCCATGTGCATTGGTGTCTGCCGCAGGTCTTTACGCGGCCGTTTCTAACAGGGTACTTATAAGGCAGCGCCTGCTCTAGGAGCGCCCGGGGCTCTTGATGAAGCCCGTTTCCCAGAGAGGAAGGTCTTGCAGCGCTAAAACTCGGTGTGAATTTTAAGACCGCTATAACTTGGTGTGAAGTTAGTGTGAATCAACCCCTACACGTTCATTTCCAATGGGGTGATCACGTTCATTCATGTTCATTTCAAATAGGGTGATCACAAGGCAGCACCTGCTCTAGGAGCGCCCGGAGCTCTTGATGAAGCCCGTCTCCCAGCTGGCCCCCACAGCTGTCAATGTCCGCCTCCATGCATGCAACCACCTCCTGCAACTGCTGCATCTGGCAGCGCTGCTCCTCCTGTTCTTGCTCCTGCAGCTGCTGCTGGTGGCGGTGGTAATGGTGGTGCTGCTGATTATGCTGCCAGTGCTGCTCCTCCTGCTCTTGCTCCTGCAGCAGCTGCTGGTGGTGGTGGTGGTGCTGCTGCTTCTGCTGCAGCTGCCAGAGCTGCTCCTCCTGCTTTTGCTCTGGCAGCAGCTGCTGCAGCTGGTGGTGGTGGTGCTGTATTGAGCTGTGAGCCGGGCACTGCTCGCAAACGACACCAGGGGTGACAGCAGGGCTTGCCGTGGTTTGTGCACCCAAGTGGGTGTGGGTGCCCTCTACGGGTGCCGGTGGTGCTGCTGTAGCTGCTGCGCCCTCCTCCTGCATGGAGCTGGTTGCGCCAGCTGCTGCATGTTTGCTTGCCGCATCTGCAGCATTCACGACGGCAGTGTCGGCATGGCTTGTTCCGGCGAGAGGAGCACACTCAGCACCAGCATATGCAGGCTGCTGCAGGCTGACCGCCTCCCCAAGGTCCATGCATGGCCTGGCAGCAGCAGCAGCAGGAGGAGGGGCCCCATGAGCAGGCTCAGCCGCCGCTGCTTCAGCAGCACCAGCAGCCTGAGCAGCACTAGCGGTGTCAGCAGCAGCAGTCGTATCCGCGACAGCACTTGCAGCAGTAGGGGCCTCGTGAAGGGCCGCATGAGCAGGCCCAGCTGCTGATGCAGCAGCCTCACCAGCAGCCTCAGCAACCTGAGCAGCACTAGCAGCATCAGCAGCACCGGCCCCGGCAGCCTCAGCCTCGGCAGCAGCTGCGCAAGAGAGGTTCGAGTCGCTAGCATGTGAGGGCGTCCCTGAGGAACCCAGCTCTTCGATGGTGATGACTCCGGAAGGCCTAGTATCCCTCACACTGTTGCCCCCCTCGCCTAAGCTACCATAGACGGGCACAAGATCCTCGTCATCATCAACTGACACAAAAGGCGCCGCAAGCCCTTCACCAGCCAGTGCAGCAGCTGCAGACAGAATGGCCAGGCCGCTCAGCGGCTGCGCAACGATGATGGGCGGGAGAGGAGAGAATTCAGGGAAGGGGGGGTGCTGAGGCGTCCTCATGCCCGGGGCATGTATGCTCGTGCTGGGGCTCTCTTCAAAGAGCATGCCTGTCACTGTTTGGTCCAGCACGCCTGCCACGCGCGCGCCTGACAAAACACTCCTGCAGGGTGTAGGGTTGCGTGGGTGCTAGGCTGGTTGTTGAAAGCGTGCACGGTGTTTGTTTGTGTGGGTCGCATCAGTCTGGCTGAGTTGCATCGGTCCAGCCGCGCTCTACTGAATTGTGTCGGTCTGTTCTGTGTCTCTTGGAAATGCTTTGGCTTGCTTGGATGGTCAGCAGTGGTCAGCAGTGGGGACAGTCAGCAGCGGGGACCCCAATCTGTGCTTGCATTGTGCGCATCAATAAAAGCCTCCTTGTATGCCGTGCCAAGCTCATGTATGTATGCGTGCATGCATGTGTGCGAGCGTTTGTGCATGCGTGCCAACGTGCATACGTGAGAGTGTGTGTGATGGGGTCGCATGCAAGCCCAAAGGAAAAGGCTTTGTCCTTTGGTTGCACACATGCTTCACCACACAAAGCACTTAGTAATCTGGAGGCGTGAGGTCAGCACTTAGGCAAGCTGTAATAGGACAGCTTGTCGTTTTTGTCATTGCCGAAGTGACCTCTGGAGAGGACTGGCTTGGCTGCATGCCCCTGTTTGCTTCAGCGAGGTTACCTTCTCAGGCAGCAGCAGCAACCATGTGGCCCCTTGCCTTAGTGTGCTTGAGAGCATCTGAAAATGGCATAGTGTCTGTGCTGCACCCTTTGGGTATCACGCAGGGCTTTGAGGCTTGTTCATTTGGGAATGCAGGATTCGGGAATGGCACGGTGGCTGGGTGGCATCTGAGAAGTCAGCATGGCGTCTGTGGCACACCCTCTGGGTCTTCAGCAGGATCTCGAGGGAAGGAAACAGAGATGCGCTTCCCTATCCTGCATTGAAGGACACTCTCAGCAGCGCTTCGTGCAGCCACAAGGCATCACCAGCAGCTCCTGCAGCAGCTTTAAATTAGTATGGCTCCTGCGCAAAGAGGGCACATGAACTGCTGCAGTGCCTTGCCAAAGGACACACCTCATGGTAGCCACGCAGCAAGCATGCACCTGGATGATCTCACACCTCATTAGCACCACGTAGCAAGCATGCGCCTGGATGATCTTACACCTCATTACCACCACGCAGCAAGCATGTGCCTGGATGATCTCACACCTCATTACCACCACGCAGCAAGCATGCGCCTGGATGATCTTACACCTCATTACCACCACGCAGCAAGCATGTGCCTGGATGATCTCACACCTCATTAGCACCACGTAGCAAGCATGCGCCTGGATGTCCTTACACCTCATTAGCACCACGCAGCAAGCATGCATCTGAATGATTTCATACCCCATTACCACCACGCAGCAAGCATGCATCTCAATGTCCTCACACCTCAGTACCACCACGCAGCAAGCATGCGCCTGGATGTCCTTACACCCCATAACCGCCTCGCAGAAAACGTGTGCATGTTTGATCTTACACCTCGTAGCAGCCACGCAGCAGCAGCTGACCTCACACCCACTTGTTGGACAGCTTTAATCAGGCAGAGGTGTAACAAGTCCCAGTTTTTGCATCCGAGGTGTGCAGGTGTGCAAGAGATCCAAGGGCATTGTAAACCTTGCACCTACCCATCAGACTGGTTTGACTGGCAGAGGCATGCCTCAGGTTCCTCACCATAGGCATGCATACTTGCATCTTGTAAACCATTAACGTGCACCATATTGTAAATCAATGTTTGGCACCCAAGGCACGCATACATACAATTTATCCACCTCGCACCCACCTGTTGGACTGGTTTGACTGGGAAGAAGCACGCAAGTCCTCCAGAGACAACCCAGAGAGGCGTGAAAGCAGTCGCTCAGCAACGAAATGCGGCTCTGCAGCATTCACATGCTTGCCTTGGTCATCCACACCTGCAAGCGCGCGTACAGCACAGTGTCACTTTTGATCATCCACACCTGCAAGCGCGCATACAGCACAGTGTCACTTTTGGCCATCCACGCCTGCACCCACGTTTTATTTACCAGTCTCACTTCTTTGGTCATCCACGCCTTCACAAGTGCAAATCACCAATGTCGCACCTGGTATCAACATGCACAGCAACCTGGTGTCAACATGCTCAGCGACCTGGTGCACACATGCACAGAAACTTGGTGCGTTCACATGCACGGCAACCTGGCATCAACATGCTCTGCAATGACACTCACATTGACATTGATACACAAGTTTGGTTTGGTTACAGGCATCTTTTTGCTTCAGCTAAGCTGCCCTTCTAGGCAGGTACAGCTATGTAACCCTATCCTATCTTGCAATGACACGGATGCTAAGCGTCAGGTGTCAGCTTTAGATGCACGCCACTTTGAGGGCTGATCAGTGCCCGCAGTAGAGCACATTTCTTTGTGCAAAAGCCGACCATGCGCACACTCAGACATATAATTGTGCCAGAGTGTGATGTGCTTCAGCCTTTGAGCATAATCTATACCTTATGCTGATACAAACACTAGATTGCAACACACATGACTTGTTATCGTTTCTTCCCAGTGCGAGATTTGTGAGTTGAGCAATTTTTGGCCAGGTCTGGTTACAGGCCTCTATGCTTCCGCTCAGCTGCCCTTGTGGGCGGCCATAGCTATGTAACCTTACCTCACCTTATTGTACTTCAGGGCCCAATCAGCACCATGATGCGTGCACCACTGAATACAACAGCCGCTCTGAGCAGGCTGCACATGTGCTTGCACAGTAATAAGGTTGAACGACCTCAACCGACGAGCTCCTATAAGTACTTTTTTCACTGCCATCGTGCTCCTAGCAAGCACCTGCAGCGTGCAGCAGCTCACGAGCGAAAACACGAGCGCCTACCTGAACTTGATGCAGGTAAGCACCTGCAGAGCGCAGCAGCTGACAGCTGGGAAAAAAGCACCTACCTGGATCAGGTGCTGACGGGCCAGGTGTTCCACGATTCTGGCTGAGCTCCTGCATGTGCCTCACTGGCACTGCCTCCCCCGCTGCCTGCCATCCGTCTGGGGAGCCCGACTGTGCCCTCACCACAGGTTGCCCACACCCATGCTCTTCCCATGTACAACCAATGCCTTGTACACTTGCCCGATCCCCGCAGCCTTCTTCCTCACCAGCTCGCCCACTCCCACGCTCATCCCCACCCAGACCACTGTCAAGCCCACTGGAACCAATGCTGGTGTACAAGATTTCGTTCTGCCCGACCTCTGCACTTCCCCTCGCATCCACCCTGGCTCCGCCAAACCCTTCACATTCCCCCCTTGCACCACTGCGTTTTCCATCGCCATCGGTGCCGACATCCCCTTCACTTTCCCCCCTTGCACCACTGTGGCTGTCGCTACCCTTGTTGCTGCCACCCTCTCCACAAACCCTCCCTTTCATATTCCAGCTGTCACTGCCCTCGTTGCTGCCAACGGCACCAGCTGCACAACCCACCCCACTGCCCCCACCCCTTGCAGGCCCTTCCTCCAAACAGCCAGGGCCGCCTTTTGCAGGGCTGCCTCGTGCGGGGCTGCTGCTGCTGTTGCCACTGCCGCCGCCACAGCTGCCTGCCTCCTTCTGGGCAGCCCAAGCCCCTTGGTCCCAGCCCAGGCTGCTGCGCACAGAGCCAGGGGGGCTTTCTGCAAACAGGGCGGCGCTTACGGCATCGCCCACCTGTGCACACACACAGGTACATGACATAAGCGCGTGCCATTTCTCAACACAAGCGCGTGCCGCGTCATCTCGGAAGCCTGAGGGAACGTAAAACGGGAACGTACTGTGAGCACTACGTGCTCCTGCATACTCGTGTAAAGTGACTATCAACGCTGTGAAGAGTGGGCTAGGGAATGGACCTCCAGATCACAGGCTGACCCAGTCCGACCGGAAACCTAAGCCTGGAAGTGGCTAGTGATTGGTGATCTGATCTGAGAAGGCCTGGTAGGATCACCTACTTATTCAACAGGAACAGTTGAAGGCAAAACGAGCATGAGCATGGCATGCGGCTGAGCACCACCAGGGCACCGTCCTTAAGGAGCCACGCCAACACACTGAAGTGAAGCAACGATTGCTGTCCCCCTCACACATCACACTCCCAAACAGCGCTGCATGGGTACATGGTCTCCACCACACCTGCACAAACCCACGCATGCACAAGCCCACCCCCATGCCTTACGGTGCGAGGCTTGCACCCTAGCTCTTCACCACAACGCTGCAGGGACTGCAACACTGCAGGGACGCGCTCCTATGCGCCATCAACGTCTGATACATACCCTCCATCAAAACAGCGCTGCACATGCCTCCACACTGCCACCCAAATACCCACCGGCACCCACACTCACACCCACACATTCGCACCAGGCCATGTAGCACAGGGCTCATCATGTCCTGGCTACTCCACACAGAGCTGAGCATAGAAGAGGAGGGCGTGGCACAGGAGGGTGGCGTGGGGGGCAGTGGAGAGCCGGGCTGCAGCACATGCACACCCGCATCCATCACACCAGCCATCACGCTGCTGCTGCCGCTGCTGGTGCTGCTACACACGTATTGCTGGCAGAGGTGCTGCTGCGGCCGCCTCTGCTTGTAGCCCTCCACTGACCTCAGAGGGGCCCCCGTAGGGTGGCCCTCCCCAATCCCTTCGTCCTCCTTCCCAGCCTCACTCTTGCTATGCCCTTCCTCGCCCATGCCTGCCCCACTTCCTTCCGCACCCTGGGAGCCAGCGCCTGCGCTGCTTCGGCTTTTGTGGGCTTCCGCGGCAACTGCACTAGCAGCAGCAGCCGTGATGGCGGCATCATCATCACCATCATCACCAGGAGCAGCAGCAGGAACGGCAGTAGCAGTGCTTGCAGGTGCAGCTGCAGGAGCTCCAGCACTTCCTCCACTATAAATACCGCCAGCTTGCGGCTCACCAAACACACTGCCTGCTTGCGGCTCAGCTGGTGCTGCATGTGGTGAGTCCATGCCAGCCTCACCCTCAGCGAGGGCTCTGCGGATGCCTGCCTCATGCTCGTCGGCAGCGCTGTAGCCAGGGGGGCCTGCAGAGAGCCCTGCCTCAGCATGTGCAGTATCTGTGCTGCTGTGCATGCAGGCAGGAGATCCGCCCCTTTTCTCTGGGTTGAGTACCCTGTGGATCAATAAGGGGGAGTCGGTGGTGGAAAGGGTGATGGTGGAGGCGAGGCTGACAATCACATGTGCGTGTGTGTGTGTGTGTGTGTGTGTGCGCGTGAGTGAGGGGGGAAGGCGAAGGAAGGCAAATCGCCACTCCGGAGCCAGGGCGGCTTCTACCTCTGTGCTCCTGCATGCAGCATAAGAAGAGGTAGGAGGTGCTTTTAGAAAGGGTGACGGTGTCCCGCAACAAAGGGACCACCCAGGAGTCGTGGACCCTAGCACTCCCAGTGCACTTTAAACCGAGCGCAACCAACCCCATCATCTGCGTGAGCATGCTCCTGCGTCTAAGTGCCATTGAGACCCAACCTCAGAGGCGCAATACAGTTTTTGATTGATGTTCCTAGTCTCCTGGGTTGGTCGATCCATTGCTGATTGTGAATGTACAGGGGCTGGCTGGCCACAAGTGGAGCTGCTTTTGGGCCCACACAAGTACGGTCTGCCATAGCTTTACAATGCCAGGTGACATTTTTGTCTGCCTCCGCAGTACATAGGGGTGGTCATTGTAAATGCCAGGTGACATTTTTGTTTGCCTCCGCAGTACATAGGGGGTGTAAGCAACCCAAGGGAAGGCAGCACGTGCACAGTTGATGCCAACCTGCAGATCCTCAGATCCTGCTCCTACTCCTGAACCTTTCACCAAACACCCAGCGCAATAGCATGTTGTTCAGGCTTTAGAGCAGTACACCGACAGTCACACACACATACACAAACACACACACAAACAAACACACACATTCTGAAGCTTCGATGCAGCACACATGGTGGTTGCCAACACCTTCCGCTACAGACCTCCCAGCAGCAACTCAGAGACCGCCACTCACTTTCCAGAGCTCGCGTCAGCAGCGCCCTGCTCAACGCTTGCAAGAGGAAGGCAAGGGAAAGGTGAAGGCAGGAGCGGTGAGTCGTGGGGGGGCAAGTCCAAAGCAGTTGGTGGAACCACAGGGCTCCCTAAATCCACCGATGCCAATGCAGGCATGTGCTGTGCCTGCTCTTTTGACTTTTGCTGCTGCTGGCAAGCATCCGCCTCTTGGTCCTCCCAACCCTCTGCTTCTCCCCCTTCATGCTCCTCCCCCTCTCCTCCTCCTCTGGCCTTCCCCTCGTCTTCCTCTTCTTGCCAGAATGCCAAGTACCTCCGCGCTGCTTTGCCGCCCGCAGCTCTGGCTGGGAAGAGTGGGGCGGGCATGGGATCCGGGGTGCCTGTGACGGTGGGCCCAGGCGTGTGTGTGTGTATGTGAGTGTGTGTGTGTGTGTGTGCGTGTGTGTGTGAGGGGGGAAAAGAAATCAAAGGGGGGAAGTAATGGCGTAGTGACACTTCAAGTTACAGGAGAGACCTCGAGTGTTATGAAGATGCAATAATGCGCGTGCGTGTGTGTGTGTGTGTGTGTGTGTATCTGTGAGTGTGAGTCAGGGTTGACAAATTGGCCGGTTTGACAAAGTAAGTTTGCCAACAGTTCGAAAAAGTTTGAGGTTCGACGAACAGTTCGAACGCACGTTTGCCTGTAAGCGAGGGGGTGGGAAGGGGGTACCAACTGCCCCCCAACCACCCTTCTCCTCCCTTTCCCCCCTTCCCCCCAGGCTATATAAACATTGTAACGGGGAAGAATAGAGGTCCTGAGTGGAACCTGGAAAATAGAGAAAAGGAATGAGGGATGTTTGGGGGGTGACTGGGGGGTGTTTGGGGGGCCTTCTGCCCCATTTTTGGCACAGGGCATTAAGTTCTTTGAACTGGCAATTTGAAGTTTGCCAACAGTTCGCCAACAGTTCAAGTTCTAGAACACTTCAAAGTTGGCACACTCGTCAACCCTGGTGTGAGTGTGTGTGTGTGTTTTGTAGTGTGTGTGTGTGTGTGTGTGTATGAGTGTGTGTGTATTTTGTAATGTGTGTGTGAGTGTGTGTGTACGTGAGTGTGCTTGGGTGAGGAGCCATACTTGTGGTGGTGCAGCAGTCCACAAGCCAGCCTGCAGGGTGCATTCATGCTGTGCTTGCTAGACTGCTGCAGTATCACATGCCTGGAGGGTGATCCACAAGCCAGCCTGCAGCAGCATCACACTCATGCTGTGCATGCTCGACAGCTGCAGCATTGCACCCCCACCTGCCTTGCAATCAAAAGCGCTTTGACCAATGGCTTCTACGTGTGCAAACCTGCATCGCATGCCCACCTGCAGAGGCCTTGGACTCTGGAGTGTCTGAGGGGAACAGCGCAAGTGCAGAGGCCTCGGCTGCCAGGGCAGGGGCCTCAGCTGTCAGGTCAGGGGCCTCAGCTGTCAGATCAGGGGCCTCAGTTGCCAGGTCAGGGGCCTCAGCTGCCAGGTCAGAGCCCTCAGCTGTAAGAGATGTGCCCTCTTCTGGCTGAGCTGCTTGCTTTGGACGTGTGCTCCACTGTAATGCTTGGCTGTGCGGGGAGGTGCAGGCACTCTGCTGCTGCTGCTGAGTGCTGGTTGATGGGGACATGCCTGGCTGCATTTGAATGCCTGGGCCATGCAGCTCGGGGCCCTGCTGCTGCTGTTGCTCTTTCTGGTGATCTAGATCTGGTCCTGCAGCTGCTGCCGCCCCTGATTCCTCGTGCGCATCATTGCTGCTGGTCCTTGGAAGCAACTGTACCCCTCCTCCCTGCTGCTGCTGCTGCTGCTGCTGCTGCTGCTGCTGCTGCCCTGCCTGCTCTCCACCCTGCCACTGCTGTGGCCCCACCGTCCCGCCTGCCTGAAGTTGTGGCACCACCAACTGCCTGCCCAGCTGTCCCTTCAGCTCCCGCCCTCCCTCACCATCCTGCGCTCCCGCCCTGGCATCCCCTTCAAGAGCTTGTAGGTTGACTTGTCCAGCTGGCCCAAGCATTGATGGCAGCCGGGACGCATGCTGTGGGGTTGGAACTCCTGAACCTGGAACTTGCAAACTGACTTGTCCAGATAGTGCGGGAGGTGGTGGCAGCTGGGGTGCATGCATGGGGGGAGGGGGGCCCCAGCTGGTGGTGTGCTTGGGCTGAGTGGCGTGGGTGCTGGGGAGGCCTCTTGGCACCCCAAAGCGCGCGGCCAGCTTGGCCAGGATGGCATCCAGGTCTTTGTCTCCTGCGCATGTGCATTTGTAGGGGTGGCCAGGTCCGTACACACACATGCCGCACGTTTCCGCTTTTTTTTTCTGCAGGGAAAACATGAAGTGTGTGGCGTATGTACAGAGGATCGGCCAACCCTGCGCATTTGTGAACGCATTTGTGCCTGGGCAATGCCCTTCTGAGGTCAAAGGTAGCCGAGCAGGTCGAGATCCCCTTCCTACATAGGTCCCTGATTTAATCCCTGATCAGTACGCATCTGTGTCCGGTTTGCTCATGCGCAAGGACCCTGTGCTTGTGAGCCGCGTTGTCTCCTTTTGTTCAATGAGCAACAGGAGCTGCCTGGGTACAGTCGGCCAGTGCTTTTATTAACAGCGATGATAGAGTGGCTAAAAGTTTTAGCAACTGCAACAGCAACGACAGCATTCTGTGCGTGCATAAGGTACACATAAATGGGTGCCAGCAGGGGTGCGGTGTATGCCGCCAAAGTGGGAAACAGCACCAACGACAGGGTCAATTCCGATTGATGCCCTCCCTGCTCCTCGGCATGTTTGGTTGCATGCCTGTGCTTGCAGAAGCTGCCTGGCTAGCACGCACACAAACAGGAGCCCAGGAGGAACCAGGCGTCATCACAGGATGGCCCAGCGCGTGCATTGAAACCCGCGATTCTCATGTGCGCTGGAAAGGAAAACTTGAAGCTGGTGAGCAGCAGTTGTTTGCCCAGCATGGGAACAGGTCCATGGCCAGGGCGCAGCAGAGAACCAGAAGCTTGCAATGTAAAAGCCTACTACGCCAGAAACGCATAGTTTGCAATCAAGAAAGGACCTAACAGACAGACAGCCCTCCCGCCACACGCAAGCAAGTACTTCTCCCGAAACCACACGCAAGTGAGTGCTTTTCCCGCACTGAGTCCTTGCTTCTTGTACTGCCATCCACAGCTGCATGTACATCCATACTCCCTTCTCGCTGAGCACAGCTTCCCCACCTGCTTTCGGCCCGCGCAGAGGCTCCTCCTGTGGGCGCACTTGCTCTTGTGCCCCTGGCAGATCACCAAAGGCAGTCAAGCTTGGGTGCCCTGGTATCGGTCCTGAAGGGCCGGGTCCTGCGTGGTGCCATCCCGTTGCTAAGGCGCATGCAAAAAAGACGGAACAAAACTAGGTTGCAACGCACAAACATCACACATGGGCACACGTGTTGTAACCTGTGCTCACATGCATCCACACATGCATGTGTCTCTGGAGAAGGTGCAAGGCTGCTGCTGGTATTCCTCATAACACATCCAGCTCCAGCCTTACAACAAACAGACCACAAAAGCAGGTGCTCACATCACAGAAACATCCAGCACTGCCTACCCAGACTGCCTACCCAGACAGGCTACAAAAGCAGATGCTCACGTCACAGACACATCCAGCACTGCCTACTGAGACTGCCTGCGGGCAGAGTGCCCAGCTGGGTGACAAGCGAGGGGAGACAAGCAAGGTGATAATACAGCTTTCACTTTCATCTCAACCTGACCACATACACAAGTGCTCAAATCACTGGCGTGCACCTGACCACACCAGCCTGATCATAGACCCTTTGATGCTGCAGGCCAGGCAGCAGAAATTCCTGCCTGCTGCATGATTCCATCCAATTGCATCTCTCACATTGCCGCACAGGTAAAGGCCCTCCCTTGAGTACATGCCACTCGCAACTCACAACCTGATCACATGTCAGCAAGCGCTCAAACCAGTGGCATGCATCTGAATGGAAACCATGCCAGCCAGGGCGGCCTGCAGGCAGGAAACCCATCTGCGTAGCTGCTCAAGCAGATGCAAAACACAGGCATCTCTGTTGTGACCTCTAAAACAGGTACCAATTTCATGCCTACGGGGAGGCCCGCAGCCAGGCAGCCCAGCTGCGCGGCCGCAGAGGAGGCAAGCAAGGGAGAACAGAAGCCCCTGGCAAGCAAGAATGCAGGCATCACCGCTCTCGCAACCTCAAAAAAGGTACCGATTCCGTGCCTACCTGGGAGGCCCACAGCCAGAAGACCCAACTGTGAGGCTGCGCGCGCAGAGGAGGCAGCCAGGGAGTCATTCACAGAAGCCATCCAGCTGCTCAGCGCGTGTTGCAGCGCGTGCTGCTGGGTGCTCAAGGCAGGGCTGCAACCGCTGCTGCTGATACTGCTGCTGCTCCACCTGGGGCGGATGGCTCCATCACCCGTGCTGCCAACAGCACTGCCGAATTGTGCGCTCCCGTTACTGCCACCACTCGTATGAGGCAGTGCACAATGCTCCTGCTCCTGCTGCTGCTCCTGCTGCTGCTGCTGCTCTAGCTGCATGTTGCCTTGCTGCAATGGCACGGTGTTGTTGCCATCTTGTTGCGCCTGTGGCGGGGCCGCGTGGAGTGGGGGCTGAGTGTGGCTGCAGTGATTGTGCTGTGTTTGTGGAGGCGCCGCGTTGGGTGGTGGGCTGGCACGGTGGGCGCCTGGCAGGGTGAGGGGCTGCGAAAAATCGCGGTCAACCTCATGCAGCAGCATTTTCTGCAAAGAGGGGAAGTGTCAGAGGGGGAAGGCTTGAGTGAGGGTCAAGACTCTAGCGTGTTTGGTTAGGAGCAATTGGCCTTAGTGGTGAGCTTTGCACCACTCAATAGGCAGAGGCGTATGCATGTGTGTGTGACATGCACGGGTTAAGGGCACATACGCAAAATTGCAGCTGTAAGTCTAGTGTAAAAATTCATGAGAAGGTGAGACGCGCTCGCGGGGGCTTCAAGGCTTAACAATCAGCCCAGTAAAGCTTCAGTTCCTGCTTAAAAGCTTCTGGGTGTGAGATGCCCCCGTGCACAGCTGTTGTCGAGTGTTGACGGCTGCTTGCAGGCCATATGACGTTGCTTACACATTCAGCACACATTCATGCGCATCGTACGTGCGTGCGCTGATGGAGGATGGAGGGGTTCAAGGGTGCAAGTGCGGGAGGCTCTGCTTGGTCGACTTCACCTGACATTTTTCTTCTCGAAACTGTGATGATGATGATGATGATGACGACGATCATGAAGCTGTGCACGTGATCTCACCAGGTGTGTGTTTATAAGGCACACGAGACACAACAAGGTATCTTTGGAGCAAGGCAAGCCATGTGCATGCATGCTCTGTCCAGGCGTGCGCTTTTAAGGCATGAGAGGCACGGCAAGGTATCTTTGAGGCAAGGCAAGCCATGTGCATGCATGCTCTGTCCAGGCGTGTGCTTGCAAGGCATGCAAGACAAGGCAAGGCGTCTGCCAGACAACCTAGGCATCTGTGAGGCTTGCAAAGCCAGCATGCGTGCATGCCCTCACCAGACGCTGCCGCCATGACATCTGCCAGACGATCAAGACATGGAACATTTGCAAGGCAAGCCAGCATGCGTGCATGCCCTCACCAGACGCTGACGCCATGACATCCCTTCCTGCTGCCCTCCTGGTTCTGATGATTTTGACGTTGGCGGCGGGCAAGGATGCAAGTGAGAAGCAGATGCAAAAGGAGCAGCCTGGGCAAGGGGCTGCTGCTGCTGCTGCTGCTGCTGCTGCTGTGGTGGTGGTGGTGGTGGTGGTGGTAGAGGTGGTGGCTGCTGCTGAGGGGCAGCTCCATCTGCCTGAGGCTGCTGTTGCTGCTGCTGCTGCTCCTTCTGTGGGGGTCTTCGCGCATGTGATGGGGGTGTGAATCGGGAGAGCGCAGCTTGGATGCGCTGCTGGATCTGGTCTCGCTCACGCAGGAGGGCCCGGCTGCGTGCCAGAAGTGCCTGTGGACGTATCAAGGTGGACAAGGTTTGCAAGGTTAGAAAAGGCCAAATGCTTGACTGCTTGCAATACAAACGTGCATGCCTCATGGGAGCTTGCAAGTGGCGGTGATAGGACACATCAAGTGTGAAGTAGCAGGCAGCCTGAACTTGCGGCCAGAAGGAGGGGGCAACCTATGCATGCAGTGAGAAGCAGAAGACGATCTAGGCACGCATTGAGAAGCAGCAGACGATCTATACATGCAGTGAGAAGCAGAAGAGGATCTATGCATGCGGTGAGAAGCAGCTGGGAATCTAAACACGCAGTGAGAAGCAGCAGGGGATCTATGCATGCGGTGAGAAGCAGCAGGGAATCTATACACGCAGTGAGAAGCAGCAGGGGATCTATGCATGCAGTGAGAAGCAGCACATGATCTGTGCATGCAGTGAGAAGCAGCAGGGGATCTATGCATGCGGTGAGAAGCAGCACATGATCTGTGCATGCAGTGAGAAGCAGCAGGGGATCTATGCATGCAGTGAGAAGCAGCACATGATCTGTGCATGCAATGAGCAGCAGCAGGGGATCTATATGTGGGCAGCAACAATCTAAGACAATGGGTGAGGGCAGACAAGCAATGCATCTGATTAGGGACAGCTGGGCAGACAAGCAATGCATCCGATTAGGGACAGCTGGGCAGACAAGCAATGCATCCGATTAGGGACAGCTGGGCAGACAAGCAATGCATCTGATTAGGGACAGCTGGGCAGACAAGCAATGCATCCGATTAGGGACAGCTGGGCAGACAAGCAATGCATCTGATTAGGGACAGCTGGGCAGACAAGCAATGCATCCGATTAGGGACAGCTGGGCAGACAAGCAATGCATCCGATTAGGGACAGCCGGGCAGTCGTTGCAGCAGGGTAGCTGGCAAGGTGGGTCGGTACACACAGACAGTGGTACTGAACCTTGGAAGAGGTACGGAACCAGTGTTGGCATGATACAAGACAGCTGGCGTGACAGGCTGAATGGGAGTTTGTGCTCCTGACAAGCATGGACGTCTGGATGCCACAAGGACAGCTATTGAGCAGGAGAGCAGCGGTAATAGCACATGCAGTTATGTGCAAGGGGTACTCATCACAAAAGGCAGAGGACATATCTGCAAGCATTGGAAGTAGAGAAGGGGTAGGTGGAGGCATTGTGACCTACACTGTAAGCAAAGGAGGGCCCTTCATTGCATACAAGGGGACACCAGCAAGCATTGGAAACAAAGCAGGGGCGCAAGGGTTGAAAGGACTGTGGAGCCCCCACAAGGCAACAATAATGGGGGGCAATGTGCGCATGAAAAGCTGCAGTACAGCATTGGATGGATGGGCAGTGTGCACACATACTGCTGCAATTGCAGCATCAGATGGATGGATGTGTGGCATGGAAGCTCAGCGCCCTGCTGTTCCCTGATGTTTTGGAAAGCCTAGGGCCTTTTATGAATAAGCTGAGGTTGCAGGCCTTCCTTTGAGCACCTATGCCATACGCAAAAGCATTCCTTCCTGAGCCAGAGCCTGTAAGGGCAGATAATTTATGCCGCAGGGATCAAGTGTTTGAGTGATGCATAAGCGCTTGCTTTCATTGACAAGCGAAGTGGATGCCCACACTTTCTGGGTACACAAGTACCTTGATAAACACGCACAGCTTGCCTGAATGCATGAAAGAGGAAGAGAAGGGGTGGGAAGGGAAAGAGAGAGAGGGAGGGAGAGAGGGAGAGAGAGAGAGAGAGAGAGAGAGAGAGAGAGAGAGAAAGTGAAAATCGTAGTGTGCATCTAAACACGCCCTTCACTCACGCACCCCTGCAACTGCGTCTACAGCACTGACATCCTGCTGGCCCTCGCCATTTGCCTCTGTTCCTGCAATGCATGTGCGTGTGCGTGTGTGTGTGTGTGCGTGTGTGTGTGTGTGCGTGTGTGTGCGTGTGTGCATGTGCGTGTGTGTATGTGCGTGCGTGCGTGCGCGTGCGTGTGTGTGTGTGCGCGCGTGTGCGCGCGCGCAGGTATGCATGGACATGCAATGACATGTAGCAGCAAGGTCATGGGTCATGCTGACCTTTTCCTACACTAAGAATGACCACATTACCATGTAACGGGTAGAAAAACTACAGGGGAGCATTCCATTGTGTTCCATCAAAAATCAAGCGCATGCCAGGGACCAGCGCTGTTGCATTGTTATCACAAAAAAAGAGCATCCAGTTGCGCACATGCCGTGTTGACACACCTCATGCTCGACACTATAATAGCACATCCAGCCCATCTTGCTGCACCCCACAACCCGGGCACCTGCTAGAGCCTTAGCTTGCCAGCTGTCCAGATTGCAGCAATTGCATGCTAGATTTTGCTCGTCAACTGCCCAGGCTGCAGCATCTGCATTTCAGATCTTGCTGTTGAGCTGTCCAGGCTGTAGCAATTGCATCCCACATGCTTAGACTTCCTTGCACATGCCAGGTAACAAAGCTATGCAGGGGCATCTCAACAGAAGCTCAGTGACACACATATGACTTGCCTGGCAGATGCTGGTTTGGATGTGGCTGCGTGGGAGAAGGGTGCAGGGCCTGCGTGGGTGGCACACTCAGCGCCTGCTGTGTTTGCTCAGGTACGGGCAACGGCAGCGCCTGGGACCGCTGCTGCCTGGGCCGAGGCGGCTCCTCACGGAAACGCCTGCAGTTGACGGCAAGCAAAAAAGGAGACATAGAGGCGGCAGCAGCAGCTGGGAAGAAGGTTTGATGCAGAGCGCTGCTGCCTGGGTTGAGGCGGCTCCTCACAAAAACGCCTGCGGTTGACAGCAAGCACAAGAAGAGATATAGAGGCAGCAGCAGCAGCAGCAGCAGCAGCTGGGAAGGAGGTTTGAAATAGGGAGCTCTGCCTGGGTCAAGGCGATCCTCAACAAAACGCCTGCAGCCAGATGCAAATGAAACAGGAGAAACACAGAAGCTGGAAGGGAGCTTTGGAACAGGGACTGCTGCTGCCTTGAGAAGGCATCACCTCATGGAACACAGCAAGCTGCTGCCTTGTGCAGCTCATGGAACACCTGCTGTCTTGAGCACCCCATGCGACAGAGAGAGCTGCTGCCTTGTGCAACTCATGGAAAAGAGAGCTGCTGCCTTGTGCAGCTCATGGAACACCTGCTGTCTTGAGCACCTCATGGAACAGAGAGCTGCTGCCTTGTGCAGCTCATGGAATACCTGCTGTCTTGAGTACCCCATGCGACAGAGAGAGCTGCTGCCTTCTGCAACTCATGGAACACCTGCTGCCTTGAGCACCCCATGCGACAGAGAGTGCTGATATCTTGGCCTGGAGGGAACACCGACACCCTGTAAGTGCCAGTGTTGGCCGTCACAAGACGCCACAGGAAAAGAGGTATGGCTTGCTTGAACACACTCGCAGGCACGCCCGCTCTCACGTCCCAAGCAAGCATCACGGTCAACTCCACCAACGCATCCAGGCTCTTTGTCGACCAACTTCCAGGCCCTGCCACTTCCCAAACTCCCCTCCTGCACACCCCTACAGACACCCACCCACACCCACACCCACACCCACCCACACACCCACACACACACCTGATGAGCTCAGCCATGTGTCCCCTGGGCGCTGCCCCATGTCGAGCAGGATTTGGTGCTGCCTGAGCAGCCCCGGCACGGCCCAATTGCGCAGCAGAGAACGCGCTTGCGTGCATTGCCACAGCGTCAGCACTCAGGTGCTCCTGAGTGGTCAAAAAAGGGGGAGCGTCCTTAAGCATGAGAGGCACAAAGAAGGGAGGGAAGCGGCCTCAACCATGAAGAAGGGCACAGACCCATGCTGTGGTTAGAAACAGCGCAGCAGAGCAAATTTGCACATACACACACACCGGCGGCTCCTCATCCGTCTGGGCAGCTGAGGAGGCCTTGGGGGCGGAGGAGGCAGGAGCCAGGCGGACGAGGCTGCGGTGTTGCAGAGGCTGCTGCTGCTGCTGCTGCTGCTGCTGCTGTGATATGCGCGACGCAGGTGCTTGCTGCTGCCTGCCTGGTAAAGCAGCAGTGGGGCTGCGTGTGTGCACCACAGGAGCATGCCGCCATGGCCGGGGCTCCTGACTGAGGTGGTGGCCCTCGCTAGAGTGCAAGGGGCAGGCGTAGGGCCCTCCCAGAGTTTGACCTCTGCTGAAGAGTGGGGTGTGATGGGGTTGATGGTGGGGAAGCACATCCAGGTCGGTGGAGGCAGCAGAGGAGGGAGTGATGTCTGGCCTGCGTGCGTGCGTGTGTGTATGTATGTGTGTGCGTGTGTGTACATGTGTGTGCAGATGAGAGCCTCAATGAGCATCTGTGTGTGCGGAGCCATGGGTGCTAACGCTCAGAAGAGCATGGATAAGCGTCTGTGAGGCTGCACTTGCCCCTTGCTTCAAGGTGTACACTGTTGTATCAGTGTGAGCAGAATCATATGCTTCTGCACTGCAGTGAGCACGGTGTGTACCTCCAATTGAATTCCGTACCCAGCCTGCCCAGCCTTGCTTAAAAAAGGTTGCATCCCCGCGGAACCAAGTGAGAGATTCTTGCACCACCAAGACATTAACTACAAGGTCAGCTTGCATCACCACAAAACCATGAATACCTTGCTCACAACAGTTGTTGGCTCCACAACAGAGTGCCAGGTAGACCCCAGCCCCTGTCTTTGGCCGCCAGTGAAGATGGTCTGACTCAAAAAGGAAGGACAGCAAGCGCTCCAAGTAACAGCATGCTCAGGCTTGCGTGCGTCGCTACACACTCATGCCACAGACCACGGATTGTTGACAACGCTTCTTATCATTATGGCATAAAGCTATGCAAAATGTAGGAAAACGATCTGTCAAGCACGCAAGTTCATGAATGTCACCATCTTATCACCCCACCTCCTGGGCTCTGCATCCAATGAGCGTAGAGCACTGGACTGCTGGCTCTCGGTTGCAAGCGACGAGGATGGGTCGTCAGAAACTGATGTAGGAGTGAAGGGTGGGGGGGGGGTGAAAGGTGCATCATAATCGGAGCCGCTCGGTTCCCACGGGAGCCTGGTGGTTGTGGTGGTGGTTGTGGTAGGGGTGGTGGTGGGGTAGGTGGACCCTGAAGGAGCAGCAAATGAATTTGGAGAGAGCAAGCGGACCCTGAGAAAGCAGCAAACACATGTGGAGCAAGCGATGCCTGCACTCCCAGGGTTTTTTTGGCAGCGACTTTTGTCCGCACAACATGAGGGCCTGGGGATTGCATGTCTGATTGCATGCTTTATACAAGAGTTCACAGATACGCAGAGAATTTATTACGGGTTGCTACGATTAACGGTGTAGAGGGCCAACCGAGAGTGACAGGGGGACCACACACAAACCAAATCAATGGTTTGCTTCGCACCTTCCGTCCTAGAAGGACTGGGAAACAAGTTGAGAGGGTGCCGCAAGCTAAGAAGATGGCCAAGGCAGCCATCACTATTATGACTTCCAAAACCTTGTGCTGAGGACACTAACACTGGACATCTGCGCACCTCAAAATTTGGAGCCTCCTAAGCAGGTCAGCCTTGGCACTGTAAGAGCAACCAAGCTTGCTCTGGAGCTGCAAGACCATTCTGTCCAGCACACTTATAAACTTGCCAGCACCACACGTGCTATCAAGAAAGCAAGCGACAGCCCTTGTCACCACAAGGTCTGGAGTGGATCACTGCCTTCCACTTTTCTCATCTCCATTCATCTATTCTTTTTTCTAAGTGAAGAAGTTTCCTTCAAGGCTTAGCCCCAGTTATCCTTTTTATTTCATGTAGGGAGCTTTTTTAACCGCTGAAAGGTGTTTTTTTCTTTCTTTCCAGGCAAACCCTGAGGAGGCCAAATAAACCATAATTATGTAAATCATGCATGCCTTGCAAGGCATCAATGGTAGGTGTGCCCCATGCTGTGGAAAGTGAGCCATTCTGTGTGAAGGGTGTGTGCCATGCGCCATACTTTTGGAAGGTTTATGCCATGCATATGCTGTACATATGTGTATGCCACGCATGATGCGCCAGCCAGCCATTGCACACATCCACTTCCCTGTGCTATCGAAGCAAGCCATGCACCTGAAACAAAAACGTCCAAGAACCAGAGCAGGGGTGCAGGTCCTGCTGTCCGTTACTGCTGCAAGCTTTTGTGGCCCCACCTTGCACGTACGGACACACAGGACAGTGCTGTACAAAGTCCAAAGCTGCTGCATTAGCTGGAATGATGGAGGCCTGTTGACCCGGTGGCAATTTGCCTGACCCACAGGTCAACATGGGAGTTTCTAGCAAAGTCAGCCCTCAGCCCCGGCCTCAACCCCTACACACACTGACACGATTCTGGAACTCTCCTGAGCGAGTCTGGACAACCTAGTAGCGCTGTGGGGGCCTTAGGAGGAGGCCTGGATAGGAGAGGCAGACCAGCTTCATTGTAGCTGCAAACAAAATTTTGTGCCGGAGAACATGGACCACAGGGAGCCTACCTAAACGTGGCAGCCACGGTATGGGGCCTTGCTTGGCCTGCCTGCCCAGCTTGAGAACAAGGCATGAGCTGGGCCACATCAAAGCATGCACCTTTGCCTCCCCTGAACATTTGCCTCTTGGACCTTCACCTCATGTACTCTGCCTTCCCCGGGACCTTTACCTCATGAGCCCTTGCTTCCCCTGGGCCACATAAAAAGCATGCACCTTTGCTGCCTCTAAACCTTTGGCCCCCCAAGCTCTTTCCTCATGAACCATGAACCTTTGCCTCCCCTGAACCTCTGCCTCATGAACCTCTGCCTCCCTTGGCTGAGACCAGATGCTGCAGAGCAGTCTGGCAATTTGACTGGAAGGCTAGCCAAAACTCCTGCGAAGGGGTTGCGCTGCGTGGGCATGGGCAGCTTGATATCAACTTGCAAGGGAGAAGCATATCCCGGGACTAAGCCCTATGATACAGGCTTCGCCAACTCGGCACTTGTGATTCAGCCCTGCACAGCTGCAGCCTCTGCTCACGTCTTTCCTCACAGCTTCCAAATTGCAAGGCCTATTTGCTCCTATGCAAGGTGAAGCATGCAGAAGACCTCATGCACGCGCTCGCCATCCAACCGCCAGCCAAAGCGAGAGTTCCTTCCCCCCCTCCCCTTTCCTTACACACACACACACACACACCTGCGTGCCCTGGTGTCGTGTACTGCTCCAGCTGCTGCTGCTGCTGCTGCTGCTGCTGCTGCCTTTGCAGGTGGTGCTCTTGAAGCCTGCTGGCAAGGCCATGCTGCTCCAGCAATTCCATGAGCTCTGATGTCTCGGAAGCGGGGCTGTCGGGTGCACCCCTGCACGCGTGAGCGTGTGTGCAAGCAGTGCAGGAGGCGGTAGGCAAGCATGCACAGAGGCAGTACCAGTCTGCAAGAGGGAGCAGGCATGCATGCAAGAGGCGGTAGGCATGCATGCGCAGAGGCAGTACGTGTGTGCAAGAGGCGGTCAGCAAGCGTTCACAGAGGCAGGTCGAATTCACGGTCCCGCGCCAGCAACGGAGGCAAGCACGCACAGATGCAGTACAAACCCAAGGCTCCATGCCTGCAACATAGGTCAGTATGTCGTCCCATGCCAGCAACGTAGGCAAGCATGCATGCACAAATGCAGTACAGAGCTCCCATGCATGCAAGGTCCCGTGCCAGCAAGGCATAGCAGGTGGTGGGGTTGTTGTGCCCTACCTCTGACATCGACCACGATGGATAGACAACCAATCACCTGTAAGGTCCTGCCGAGCTTGCACTCATGCAGATGGGGTTGCACCTCCTGCAATGTCACAACACACACATACACACGCAACTGCGCACCTGCTTCGCCCTCCTCGCAACTCCTTCAACCGCTGCAGCTTGCCCTGCCTGCTGCTCAGCTGCTGATGCTGCTGGGGCAGCTGCTGCTGTTGTCGATGCTGGTGGTGGTGCTGCTGCTGGTGCTCCTGCTGAGATTGGGCCAGTCCCGCGGTGTGCAGGCCTGCGCCGCTGCTGCTGATGCTGCTGCTGGGGGTGCTGAAGCCAGAGAGTGCGGAGGTGATGAGGGGGGGGGGGGCGAGTGGGCACATGGTGGGAGTGTGCGTGCTCTGCCTCATGCCCGTGTGCAAATGCATGCTGGTTGGCAGCATGGGATGCCCGGAGGGGGCTGCGGCTGAGGTCAGGGTCGGGGCCTGAGAAGGTACTTGGCACGTACTGTTGCTGCTGTTGCCACTGCTGCTGGTGCTCAAGGTGGTGGGGGTGAGGATGGCTCTGCTCCCAAGCTAATCGAGGATGGTTACCACTGTTAGAAGCATGCGAGGCAGCAGCATGCCTCCCCCACTCCCCAAAGCTGTGACCCACCCCACCCACAGAGCACCCACCCACCTCACCCCTGCTGTGCTCGCCTACCCCAAAGCCAGCCCCATCCCACGCGTCATACAGCACCTCAGCAGCAGCGTCTGCAGCAAGGGGCCTAGGTGGACAGAAAGGGCGTGCCTGCCGTTCTTCGTCAGCCTGCCCCGCCGCCTCCAAGCCATGCGCGCCCCCCCTACTAGCCCTGGCGCTCTCCAGAGCTGTGGTGCCTCTCACACCCCCGCCTTCAGCGTCAACTGCTGCACGGGTAGCTCCCCACGGGTTGGGGGCTTGCACCACCGGCGCTGCTGTGCCCGACACAAACAGTCCAGGGTCGGGGGGTGGCCTGCATCACAGCCACAGAGCAGCACAACCAACTGGTACAGAGCAACATGAGCAGCCACTTCAAAGCAACACAAGCAGCAATAACAAAGGAACCCATGCAGCACAAGCAACACAAACAATGCTGGGGGGGTTTCAAGGGGCAGCGACTATTGGCGGCCTTACATATAATACACATGTATGTATGTGGATTATACACAGACATACTACCCCGGAGAAAAGCACTGTTTGCAAACACATGGCCATGCAGCTGAAATGCAGGCTCATGCGCAAGCGGGTTTGTCTCTCCCCGTGCCGTGCTGACAAGTGCTGCAGAACATGCTGCAGGACACAGCAGCAAAAGGGTGCCTGAACCATGCAGGCTGTGCCTCAAGCGCATCCGTTTAAAGCCCGGTTTCAAAGGACCGTGCTTGTATGCGGGTGTGTTTGTGTGTGCGCGTGTGCGTGTGTGTGCGTGTGTGTGTGAAGCCAGGGGCCAACTGTGCTGGCAAACCCTGCTTGACACCCCCTTGAGATCATGTAACAAAGGATGCACACTCGGCTTTGCAACCTTCAGCCTTGCGAACTTGCAAAATGCACGCACGCGTATGTGTGCTCGCATACACACACATATACACACGCACCTGTTCTTTGGGTTGGAGCGAGCCCGCGAGAGGGGTGCTGTGACGGGGCGCAGCGGGTACGGTTGCAGCCGTGTGTTTGGGGGCTGCAAATGTTCAGATTTGGGGCCCCCTGCCCCCATTCCTGCTGCTGGTAATGCTGACAGTCCTGACAATTTTGGTTGAGATCTGCCTCCTGCAGGAGCAGCGGTACTTCTCTTCGTCGTGGTCTCTTTCTTGCCTGCTCTTCCTGTTGTTGCTGCTGCTGCTGCTGCTGCTGCTGCTCCTGCTGCTGCTGTGTGTGCAGTACTGACCCTGTAAGAGGCTGCCACTTGATGTCCCATCTGAACCTTGCCAGACCCCTTAGCTGCTGCTGCTGCTGCTGCTGCCGGCTGCATGGCTGGCCCACTTCCATTTGTTGTACACGTCCCCCCCGCATCTGGCACCACCCCTGCAGCAGAAACATCACGCAGGAGCCTGACTTGCTGCACCCCCGGCACCTGCACCCGCCCCCTTTTACTGCCCTGATCACCTCCCGCATCCTCCTTCATTCTCACTTGAGGTCCACTGCTAGCTTCCGCATCCTCCTCCTCTCCCACATCAGGAACAACAATGTAACCCTTCCCTTCCCTTTCCTCCACGCTCACATCAGGCCCCGTGCCAGCTGGCGCCCCTTGGGGGCCCCAGCCCTGGTCTCGCCCCCGACCACTCCCAGCGTGCACGTTTGCCCTACGCTGCACACCTGCACGCAGGCTGTACTTGGTGTTGCTGCTGCTGGTGTGGCGCTGCACCGTTTGGTGGTGCTGCTGGTGCTGCTGGCGAGCGGGTGGGTTGACAGGCGCTTGGGGAATGGACCCTTGGGCAGGATGATTGGAGAGGAGAGGGGCAGGAGGGCCATGCTTGAGAGGGGAGGGAGTGCTCTGCGGCTCACGCGAGGTTCCTTGGGAGGCTGGATACTGATGCCAGGGGCTGCTGTCGTGTGGGATCTCTGCGGGCTGACTTTGGGGGCTCAAGCTGCGTGCGGAAAGTGGCCAGTTGATGACGTGTGCATGGTGATGTGTGTGGATTGAGACGCCTTTTCAGAGGTATTGCATGCTTGAACTTCAAGTTGAAGTTTGGGTTATGTGATGACACATGCAAGTGTGAGTTGACATACGCCTTTTAGGCGCATTGCAGACTTGGAGTGTGTGTGTGCCACACGTGGAGTTGGACAGTTCTATGCGTCTACGGAAACCTTGCAGCTCATGCACCGAACTGGTAGCGCCAAACATGCACCAGAGGCGGCTGTATTGCACAGAGTTGGCCAAACCTTATTGCACTTGTCAAATCAGGCAGCTCTCAACATTCTCAGGAGACTCCATCATTCCTCTTGTTTCCTGCTAAGTTTGGGCACTCCAAAGTACTCTTTACAGGAGGAATGGACAATACATCACAGAAATGTTCCTGAACCCATGAGGCCATTCTCCAATCATTCTCCTCCCCCACCACATCCCCACATGTTCAGGAAAATGCCAGCCACAGCCATGGTCAACCGCACATACTTTCTAAAGCAAGCGTTCAGGATTGTAAAGGAACCCAGCATCCTCAACAGGCTTATGACAATCCTCATCACTCATCCAGCATCAATGTTCAGACGATCTGGAGACCGCCAACTCCTGCCATTTATGGGCTTCACACATTTATGTGCACACAACACACTCTCACACACGCACGCACACACGCACGCACATGCACGCACACGCTCACACACACAAACACACACACACACATACACACACGCGCACACACACACACACACGCACGCACACACGCACGCACACGCACACACACACATACACACACATACACACACACACTCTTTTGCCGGCCTGCATGCAAGACTTAATACACTTGCCCGTACCTTCCAGGGCTGTACTCAGCTGACAGGCGCTCCAAGAAGCCTGGCACACTGTAAGGTGAGGGGAACAAATCGTCGTAGTCTGCATGGGGCCGCCTCTTCTTTCGGAGAGACTCATATGACCTGAGCAGGTCGCTCTTCGGGGTGCTGCTTCCTGGAGTGTAGCAGCAGTAAAATACAGACAGGCGATCTTTAGGGAAAATCTAATAGATCCAGAAACAAATGCTGTGTCTATTCAAGCATGTTAAATGTCTTGACATCGGCAGGTGTTCCTGTCTTCCATTCTTAAATGCTTGTTGGAGCACCTGCTGAGATGTGATCGTCCTCCTCTTCTGTGAGCCTGCCCATCCTCTCCTCCTCCTGCTTGGCTTTTCCTCGTGTGTGAAAAGTATCCTCTGCATGGGGCTTCACAAAACCAGACAGCCTGCATCACAAACAGTTTGTGTGTTTGGGGCCAGCTGCTGTGCTTGCACGAAAGTCCATGCAGCATATGGGCCTCTCTTCCACAATTTAACATTCATGTTACTCACTTTGTAGACCACATCCTGGCCCACGGATGGCTACTACCCCATGCTGGTCCTCAGGACTGCAAGTCTTAGTCAAACTAGTGGACAGGTAACCACCAGTCGCACCCAAGGCAGGCCTCCAAGCATACGCACGCTACCTCTCTCAAAACACAACAGCATGATGATCAAAAAGCAACCCCTTTCATGTTGTTACCTAACTTTGTCCAAAGTTTGTTTGGGGTTGTGAATTGAAATTTGTTTGATTTTTAGCACTTCAACACTTGTTGGTCGAATGTCAATTTAATCCCTCATCACCTTTAAACAACAGCTGCCTTGAGGACAGACCAGGAAAGTTTGGGGAAAAGGCGCCCTCGTAGCACCTGCTCGCCCAGCATCCCAACACGTTAGAAAATGAGTCTGGTGCGCCGTTATCAGTTGGCCAAGTTCTGGAACGCAGCTGAGGAGTTCTTGCATCACCTGCTGGTGGTGAAGCAGCCCACTGCTAGTGACAGCAGCAGCAGCAGCAGCAGCAGCAGCAGTGAGGGCGCCAGCAGCAGCAGCAGCAGCAGCAGCAGCAGTGAGGGCGCCAGCAGCAGCAGCAACAGGATGGGCATGCCCTCCACCTCCCAAAACCACCACCTGAAGTCCGGTACAGCCAGCGACCACCTCACCTCTGCCATCTCCAAGTTTCGGGAGGCCTACAACCAACAGCTCACGCGCGTGATGTACATGGCGGGCACAGCCATGGCGCCCGCGCTAAACAAGGCGGGCCTGGAGGACCGTGACGCGCTGGAGAAGCTTGTGGTGCGCACCATCCCGCGCCCCTCGTCGCGCACGGTGCTCGTGGGGGATGTGGTGGCCTTCAACAGCCCGCTCACGCTGGGCACCTCCTCGGACACCAACGAGTTCATCATGGTGCGCAGGGTGGCAGCCATGGAGGGGGACGAGATGGTCGCAGCTAGCAGCTCTGACTCTGAAGAGCAGCAAGTGGAGGAGCACTTAGGGGAGGTGCCCAAGGGCCACTGCTGGGTGCTGGCGGACAACGAGGACCTCAAACCCCCTGAGGTGAGTGCGTGTGGCAATGTGCGCGGAATTTGTGGTTTCAGAGCATGAGCATGCATTTACATGTGTTCTGTGAGGGTGTTGCATCAGTGTACACATCTGTGCAGAGGGGTGTGTGGGTGTGTGGGTGTGGGTGTGGGTGTGGGTGGGTGCGTGCGTGCGTGAGGGTGTGTATGAGGGTGTGTAGTGGGTGGGTGCGTGCGTGAGGGTGTGTATGAGGGTGTGTATGTCTGTACTTGTAACCAAGCGCATGTGCTCCTGTGCATGGGCCTGCTCAAGTCTGTTGGGTGACATATGGTGCTTTAAGGTGCTGATGCTCTCGTGCGCGTGCACACACACACACACACACACACACACACACACACACATACACACACACACGCCAGCCAAAAGTAGGCTGTGGAGTAGGAAGTGTGGGGGCGGTTGTCCCCACAGCACATCAAAAATGCCTGTTTGCATTCTCATTGCATGTATCTGCTGTAACCAGGTAGTGTTTGTAACAGCATTGCAGGGTGCTTTAATCGAACCCTTTATTGTTATATCCTAGTACCTGCTGCCCTCCAGCTTCTTTGAGCTGCAAACGCTTAAAGCATGGAAAGCCTGCTGGATGCAAAGAGGGTTGTGGCCACTTATTCAGGCTGCCACGCCTGCTTCTGTACTCCATTACGAACTCCACAAGTAACTTACTGCCTGCTTCTGTGCACCGTCACGACTTGCAAGAATTGCTTACTACCGTGCAGAAACTAAATTACCGCACATAAACTGCAACTGCAAAACTAATTATTATTTGGGGGTTTTGCGTGATGAGTCCGTTTCTGCATGGAACCCTCACATGTGTCCCTTTCAAAGGATGCGTACGACTGTGTCTGAATGTATGCTGGTATCTGAACCGAAAGATGCATATGATTGTGTCTGGATATATGTTGACATCTGAACCGTCACGAAAAAAATACACGAGCATGCGCGCTTCAGGTGTGCAAGCATGCGCGCGCGCACACACACACGCACACATACACACCACGCACGCACACACACACACACATGCACGCGCGCACACACACACATATACACATGCACGTGCTCACAGACACATACACACACACGCACGCACGCGCGCATACACACATGCACGCTCGCACGCACACACACACACACACACACACGCACACACATATATATACACACGCACACACACCAGGTGATTGACAGCAGAACGTTTGGCTACATCCCCCTGACCAACATCGTGGGCCGCGTGATCTACGCTGCCAGCACTCGAAAAGACCATGGCCCCGTGATTAACAACCCTGCTTCTGTTGAAGCAGACCAGGCCATCATAGAGGGGGAGGTGGATGTAGACAGGCTGTGCACATAAGGGAAAGTTGAGGTGGATGTGGACAGGCTGTGCGTATAAGGGAAGTGGGGCTGCACTGTCGATGAACTTTAAACAATAAACAAGTGCTGACAACAGCTTTGTTATTTCATTCAGGTCGTCATGATTGTGGCGTACTAGCGCAAGGGCTGGTTGTAGTCCCATGCCGTTTTTGGTTTGCATGTCCTATACTTTAGTGTTCGCTGCAAGAAGTCACACTCGTGCATTTGTGCGTGCTGGACGCTGTACTGTATTCCTGCACCATGTATTCAGCTGTCTGAGCGGGCAAGGCACTCGTCTAGACTCAATGCCATTATAGAGTATCCCTCGAGTCACGCATTGTCACAGCTTCATGCGATGTCACAGCTCATGTCCAGACTTGTTTGCTGCCTGCCTCCTCATGTATACTACCTAGAAACAGGGTTGCCCTCTTTTTGCCAAGTATGTTCTCGTTCTCACTTCCAGGCACTTGCCTGTTTTAATTTTGCAGTGGTGCTCTTAGGCTTTCTTCGCACTGCTCAGCACGTGGCCGCAAAGTAGCATCAAATTATTTATGTTTGAATTTCATGTGCAAGTTACAGCTTATCAGGGGGACTGATGGAAAAAGTGGTCCGCTCAAATGTCGAAAGCGTTGCTCATCGATTGCATGGCATTTGCCTGAAATAAAATCATCATTATTGGGGGAATGCCTTGGATTGATGGCTTACACTAGTTAAGCTACAGCGCAAATCTTTAGCTTATTAGGTATGTCTCGGATTGAATCTACTGCAAGTTGAAAAAACATGGGATTCTTGAATTGCTCGGTCTACAAGGGCAAGATTGGATCTTGAGCCAGGTAGTTTGGCTGCTCGGGTTGCTGGTCTGTGCCAGCTGTACAGTAAACAAATACAGAGTTACAGATTTATAGAATGGACCGTTAGCCACAACGGTGGACTAATAGGCCTGGTGCTGGTACATTCCAGCACGCGGAGGCGGAAACTGTAAACGAGGAAACTGAAGAAAAGGGGTATGTCCACAGGATGCAAAACCCGTGTTTTACCACAGGAGCGCACAAAGAAAGGGGGGCATGTGCAACCTGGGATGTCCCTGGCCTGCGCTTGGAAGAGTCTGAGTACCACCATCTACAAGCCTTTCACACCAAATGAGTTCAACCATAGGCCACTGCCCGGACAGCAATCCACCCCATAAACAACTACAGACTCGGATGAAAGATGGGAAGGCGTCAATTGTCTGTATCTGCTAAAATTGACTGAGCTCCAAAAAAAGCGCCTTGTTCATGCTGAGAATCCTAACCTTCTCTTCTCTCAGTTTGGACTCTGTGGTGGGGTGGTCCTACGGGCTTAGGATAGGGTTACATAGCTGTACTTGCTTACTAGGGCAGCTCAGCTGAAGCATATTAAGGTGACAGGAAAAAAGAAGGCCTCCAGTCAAAACGGTTGACTGCTAGCCCGTTCATGAAAAAGTAATAATTCATGGAGAAAAGGAAAAAGCTTGTTATTGCTTTGTTTACAAGGTTTACAAGGGAACTTCCCTTGTAAACCTTGTAAACAAAGCATATGTTGAACATAACCTTCAGCCAGATAGTTTGGCTGCTCAGTGCGTTGAAAGAAATCCATCAATTCAAAGATAAAACGATAATTGCCATTGTCTTGATACTGGAAAAAACGAAACACGTCCTCAGATCCAGCATGGGAGAAATAGAAAGAGCCTTCTTCATTTATCACTATTCTGTGTGCAGAGAAGTCATAGAAAAGATATGCATACTAGTAGTACTTCCTTCTAAGACAGCACAAAAACGTGCAAGAGCAAAGAAAAATAGCATGCCTTTCATCTTGTAATTGTTCTGAAGAACATAAATCACAATGAGGCGTGTGTCCATGCCAAAGAGAAGTTTCAACTCGAAGCTTGTGAGCGTGCAAACGGAAGCAAGCAATGTTTCTTTGCATATGCCTACCCAAATCCAGATACAAATACCTAGGAGTATCATACTCCGAGTATGGAGAGGTCTGCCATAAGCAGAATTATGCCTGTTATTGCTTTGATGTAAGAAAGAAGAGATATGATAAGACTGTACATAGTGAAAGCCAGGTACGCAGGGAGCCTCACTATTGGAAGAGTGAGATAAAGGGAGGAGAGGACCAGAAAATAAGGAAGCATATTTAAGCCAACTTGGCTTTGAAAGAGAACAAACATGGGGATGAGTGCATTTGAAAAGAACGTGTTTTTCTTCCTGCACATCATCTTGGGCATCACATAGATCACAAGCACGAGCCACTGGCACACTGCGGACAATGTGTTTGGGTAAATCCAAGTAGAAATATTTGGGCAGAATATAAGGAGGATATGTAACGTGTGCAGGCTTGGTTGGGAGAGCACACCAGTGATGATAAGTAAATTTTTTGCTGTTTGTATCTCGTGGGTCGCAACCAAAAAATTGTCTCCAATGTGCTAGATGGCGAGACCTGAGATCCACAACAGGCTGACTCAAGTCCAAAGGATCAGCAGAGCGTATCTTCTGCTGAAAATGATGAGCATGATGAAGCATATAAAGAGATGCCTGCAACCAAACCAGACCTACTCATTACCTTAGTAAGGTAACCTTGACCGTTTTGGTCTAGGTTTCACGAGCTACAAGTTTGGAACCTGAACATGATGCCAACGTGCTTGAATAGGATAGGGGTTACATAGCTGTACCTCCCTACAAGGGCAGCTAATCTGAAGCAAAAAGGTGCCTGTAACCAAACCAAGCCGAACTCATAAACAAATTCGGCAAATGGGTTAACTAGAGAAGAAAATAACTTATCTTGAAGTCCTTGAGCTAAGTTCAGAAGCTTAAATGCTAAAGAGAATCACACTGTCGCTCTTCATGAAAAAGTGTATCCACTCGCACTCCATCATGATGCAATGTGTGAGACTCCAGAAAATACACTTCCGTATTCCCACATGATGTTCAGAGAAGTAAAAGTGCTTGGCAACCAAAGTTTAAGCTATAGGGGGTTAATATCAGGAAAGTGTTAACTCTCAAACAAAATGGATTTTCTTCCTGGTCATGAACATACTGGAAACAATCAAACAATTAGGATATGATAGGGTTACATAGCTGTACCTGCCTACAAGGGCAGCTTAGCTGAAGCAAAAAGGTGCCTGTAAGGAAAGGAAAGGAAAGGGTTACATAGCTGTACCTGCCAGCAGGGGCAGCTTAGCTGAAGCGAAAAAGGTGCCTGTAACCAAACCACTCCAATCTAAGAAGCAATGCTAGAAGCATTCACAGCATTGCAGGCATGCAAACACGAACTTGGCTAATCCTAAGGCATCAAGGTGCCTGTACTCAGACCAAACCAAACTTGTGAAAAAAATAAGGCCTCAATCATCAACAGACCACCCACTCCACCCTCACACCGAGTACTGCGCAGTATGGGGAGTAGCACACCTCCAGCCCGCCATGTCCGCTTGATACAAATCAAATACTGTGAAGGTACGAGGCTTAGTGCCCAGCTAGAAGCCTCACAGCAAGAACACAGCAAACTGTGCAAACAACTCCAAGGTGCAGAGATTACTATCCACCCAATCCTCCTGGGTGTGCACGGGACTATTTTCACTGCCCATACCCTTGATCAATTAAAAAAATCAGAGATTGACTCACAGAGATCTGAAACACTTGCAAGAAAACTCCATGCCCATTCTGTCCAATTTGTGCACAAACTTACCTCTACCAGACGTGCCATTGAAAACAAAAACACTCATCATAACACTGGTGCCCTGCAGCAGCGTGCTGCCAGAAACCCACCCGATCCACATTAATCCCCCTCTCATCTTCTGGTGAGAAAAAGGTTAGCAATGCCTTCTGGACCATGCCAAAACTTCCTTTTAAAATGAAACGTAACGTGTTCAACTACCGCACAGGTACCCTCTTCAATCAAAAGCATGCAGTGCGCTTTAAAATGTCCACCAGCCTACAATGTCCCCCCTGTGGGGAGCCAGACAGTGCCATTCACATTCTTTCAGGATGTAAACACTCCACCATATCAAATATGGTAACCGAGCGTCACAATATTGCCAGCAGAATCCTCCTTAAAGGTGTCAGCAAAGGCCCTCTTGGGGCAGGCCTTGCCTCCATGGATATCGGCAGCGCAAATCGTCTTGCTCTACAGAACCTGCAGATCCCTGAACACTCAACAAATAGAACCCTTCCCAAATTCATTTTCCCTCGTCGTTTCCCTGACAAACAAAGGCTCACCTCTAGTCGCCCTGATGCAATTTTAGTTGTTCCAATGAAAAGAGTGCCAAGGACCAATTCCCGGTATCCATTGAGAAGTAGAGGGGGGCGCGGGGGGAACAGGGAGCACTCAGCGCCAGCCACAGCCACTCCACCTTCTTCCAAGGTCCGTTACCTTAATCAGCTCCTTCCAGAACAGAGGCACATCCATCTTGTGGAGGTCAAATACTGTGAAGACACCAAGCCCAAGAATCAGCTGGAGGCCTCCAAGCATCAGCACCGCGACCTATGTAGCCATCTTTCAAGGGCCTCAGCTCAAGTCACCCTCCATACCATTCTGTTAGGTGTGGGTGGAGTCATCAACACCCATCACACTTTGGAGCCTCTTAAAGAGCTTGGTCTTGACACTCATACAGCCACCAGGCTTGCTCTGAAACTTCATGCTCATTCTATTCATTATGCTTATAAACTTGTTAGCACCAGACGCGCTCTTGAGAAGACTTCTCTCAACTCTCATCGCCAAGATCAGGCACGGGCTACTGCTAGTAACCCTCCTGATCCCCATTAATTCTTTGTTTTGTTTCTTCTGGTGAAGGGGATTCACGGTGCCTCGACCCTAGGTATCCTCTTTTCCTTAATTGATGTGGGGAGTGTTTTCACTGCCTGCGTAGTTTTTCTTTTTGGTGAGGGAGGCTCACGGCTATTTGAGCCAATGTGTCTCTCTTTCCTTGATTGATGTAGGTAGAGTTTTCTTTGCCTCCGTAGCTTTTTCTTTTTTCTTTTCTTTTTCAACAAGCCAGCAGGCTTTCTTGTAAGCTCCATGTACATTCTGTGAAGGATAGATAGGATAGGGTTGTATAGCTTGTCATGCTGAATCACCGTCACTGCAAATTTACTGTTTCAAAAGCAGGTAATAGCCTGCTAGTTAAGGGACCTTTCCTTAATGCACGCAGCCTTTGGCTTGCGTAGACTTCACTTCACTTTACAGGTTATACACCCGTGGTGGCATCATGAATGGTTTAACGTCCAGGGTTGCCAATTTCCATGCAACAAAGGACGGGTCACTCGTAGCTGATGGCTGGAGTTGCGAGTGTATCGACTTTGCTCTTCTTCATGTTGCTGCTAGGCTGCTCTTGGTCTTACTGAACGGTGCTGGCTTGGCTGCAGCACGCAGAGGATGTCTGGGGCAGACACAGGGTCCGGACCAGCTTCACCAGGTTAGGGTTATAATTAAGCAATTACATCAGAGACAAGGTACCCCTGGCACAAGGCCAGGGATAACAGAAACAGCGCCAAACCTCAATGGAAGGTGGAACAGAAGGTTGAATAAGAGAGCATCCAATAAAAGAACCCCACTTAAATACAGGTCACACCTCACACACTAAGTTGTGCAATGATTCCAAATCAATCGTGGTTACTACTAAGTCAGTAGTAACCATGCTTAAACGTCATGTTACTGTGACAAGCTGCACCTGCCTACAAGGACAGCTTAGCTGAAGCAAGAAGGTGCCTGAAACCAAACCAACCATTCTGTGAAGAATGCTCACAAACTTGTTATCACTATGCAGCCTTATATGGCTGCCCAACAAGGGATAAAGAAGTTTGTGCATGAGCATGATTTGAAGAATAGGCCACACGCTTTGCTTTGGCTTCCTAAGGTGTATTGCATTCCGGCTGGGATGTATGCATGCCAAATGTGGGGTACAGATCATTTACAAGAAGGCAGTGAGTTCAAAAGCCAATTGCAGAATAGGCACATATGCTCCTTCAGGCATTCTAGGTGTGAAGAGGACTGCCACAAACTGGCCAGTACTGAAAGAGTGTGTTTAAGAGCCTTTGCGGTTTTATTGGTTCAGGGCTACTGTCAAGTTTTTTTAATAGTATGCTTAATTCAATCAGTGTGACATTACGTCAAGTGCTGAAGGCAGATTTACACCTTTGCTGATAGGAATGAGTCCTGTTGGTCTGCACATGTGTCTGCGGCATTCAGTGGCATGCACAATGAGGATACATGTATGTTCAAACAAAGAATGCTAAGTGCTTCCAAGATTCCCATGCAGGATTTGATAGGGGGCTTGAGTTCGTGGTGGGGTGGTCATACGGTCTTAGCACCAATGTGCCTCCCTTTCCTTAATTGATGTGGGGAGTTTTCACTGCCTACGTGTTTTCTTTGTTTGGATTTGAGGTACAGACCATCTGTGACAGCAGAAAGTCTGGTCGGCAGCGGATGCTCTCAGCCCCCGATAGATGAACAGGAAAGCAGTGACTTACCACCACTGGTGCGGAAAACTATTGGATTGAACTGCACACACTCCCTTTTGTATCACGTCATATCTATTCAAGGATTCGGATAAACAAGTCATAAGGAATGTGTATAGGTTTAGGTTTCATACCCACGGCTTGAAGGTTAAATCCTATAAATGGCTGGGTGGTTCAAGAAAGAAAAGTCTACGCAGCCAGGTCCAGCTGTGTGCATTAAGGAAAAGTTCCTTAACGAGCAAGCTAGCTAAGGCCTCACTGAGTGGGTGGTTCAAACATTTTTGATAAGTGAGAGTGTGCTGTAGTCCAAGACGAGTAACACGCACTCTTCTATTACAATTGCTTTGAGGTGTGTGAGCTGCGCAGAAAATACAAAGATCTTGTTGACCTTTTTAAGCCTGTACATACTTTTGCCCGGCTTCCAAACACTGACTTTCTTTCTTTCTTTGCAAGCTTTCACAATATAACTGATCCTGAAATCAAAGCTTTCCTAAACCAAGACTCGTACAGCTTTTCAAAGTGTTTGTCAGAGTTGGTTTCATTTTTGTTGCTGGTTGGAAATGTTTCAAAGGTGAAGTTCGCCAGCAGCCAATCAGCCAGAGTCTCGGGCTGCAGGCCAACCCCTTGTAACCCTTGTAACCACTAGACGTGCAATTGAAAATAAGAATCCTTAAAAGCCAGGTACTGGAGCCAGGTGCTTCCAGTGACCCTCCAGATTTTAACTAACCCCTTCCGTTCCTGCTTTGCGGCAAAAGGGACCTGCGACTCTTTTGAGCCAATGTGTCTCCTTTTCCTTAATTGATTGTAGGGAGAGTTTCCTCTGCCCATGTAGCTATTTCTTTTTTTTTAAATTTCCCTGTCCATCTAGGAGGTGTTCTTGACCAGACCCACATTAGCCTCCTTCTTTTTCAATGGTAAAGGAGATTCATGGCTCCATAAGCCAATGTGTCCGTAAGCCAACTTTTTCTCAGGCTTAATTGATGTAGGGAAAAGAAAAGAAAAGCCTACGCAAGCCAGGTCCAGCTGCGTGCATTAAGGAAAGGTCCCCTAACTAGCAAGCTAGCTAGGGCCTCACCGAGGAGGTTCACAGGCCCAGCCTAAACCAAGTTATGAACCGATGGGGAATAACTAATGCAGGGAGTACTCTCACTGCCATGTTTCACCAGCAAACAATCAGCTAGAGATTGTGTTATTCTAACTTTCTGCACATCACGTGGCATCGAGCGTATTTTCTAGTAACTGACCCTGCAACCTGGAGGAATTCGTGCATAACTTCCGAAGTTAAGCACGTGAGTCACGTGCTCGTTTCATGCAGAGTGACTGTGCGCGTGTTCCTTTCAGCAGTTAACACTTCTGAGCTCAGCTCAAGACATTGTTTCCACACTCAATTGACATGTATTCACAAATTGTTTTTGGTTTGGTTACAGGCACCTTTTGCTCCAGCTAAGCTGCCCGTGTATGCAGGTACAGCTATGTAATCCTATCTTGCCCTATCCTAGAGATTCGGGCTGTAGGTTACCAATGTAAACCCATGTAAACCCATGTTCTCACTGCCTATGTAGTTTATTTTTATTTCTGGAGAGGAAATTGAGACTTCAGAAAGAATAAGAAAAAATACGTAGGCAGAGAAAACTCTCCCTACATGAATTAAGGAAAAGGAGACACATTGGCTCAAAGAGCCGTGAGCCTCCCTCACCAGAAGATGAGAGGGGAATTAATGTGGATTGGGTGGGTTTCTGGCAGCACGCTGCTCCAGGGCACCAGTATTATGATGAGTGTTTTTGTTTTCAATGGCACGTCTGGTAGAGGTAAGTTTGTGCACAAATTGGACAGAATGGGCATGGAGTTTTCTTGCAAGTGTTTCAGATCTCTGTGAGTCAATCTCTGATTTTTTTAATTGATCAAGGGTATGGGCAGTGTAAATGACTCATTTGTGGGTAGGATCGGATCCCACCCACACCCAGGAGGATTGGGTGGATAGTAATCTCTGCACCTTGGAGTTGTTTGCACGGTTTGCTGTGTTGTTGCTGTGAGGCTTTTAGCTGGGCACTAGACCTCGTATCTTCACAGTATTTGATTTCTATTAAGCGGATATGGCGGGCTGGAGTTGTACTATTCCCCATACTGCGCAGTACTCGGTGTGAGGGTGGAGTGGGTGGTCTGTTTGGGTTAGTCGGGTGAGAAATTTCTTCCTTTTTTTCTTCATGACCTCATGTGTATTCATGAACAGGCTAGCAGTCAAACGTCTTGACTGAGGCCTTTTCCCCTTGTAACCCCTTGTAACCCTTGTTGGGTGAGGAGTGACCAAGATTGCATCAGGGCGGCAGGAGTTGCGTTTGGTTTGAGTAGGAATCATGGGTTTGAAGAGGTAGGAAGGCACAGTACGATCAGAGATTTTCTCAGGGACTTGCAGGTCGTGCTGGGCCAAGCGGTTTGTGTTGCCTGCATCCAACTGCACAAGATTGGCCCCATAAGAGCCTTCACTACCAGTTTCAAAACCATCCTGCAAGCAATATTGTGACGCTCAGTTACCATGTTACGCATGACGGGGCATTGGCAACCAGATAGGATGCGGAGAGCGCTATCCATGTGGTGGCAATCAGGTAGGGGGCATGTAAGGCTAGTAGATCTTTATATCGCACTGCATGTTTCTGATTGTATAAGGTGCCTGTGCGGTATTGGAAGACGGTGCGTTTCATTTGAGTTGAGAGTCTGGGCATGTTCCTAAAGGCATTGCTTATGCTTTTGTTCACATGAGGTAGCAAGCTCTGGTAATAGGTGTAGTAGCCTGTCTTTCGGTCAGCATAGGCCAGCTTGTGCTGTGCATGCATATGGGATTTCAGAGCATTTTTAAGGTCTGAGAGGTGCCTTAGACGAGGAGAAGAAGGGTGGGATTCAATCAAGTTGAGATGGCTTAGAATCTGTCTCTTCCCGAGCCAGCCAGGTTGTATTGTGGAAGGGGTTTCCTCCTGGGCCAGCGCTAGGGATTCCAGTATAAGTCAGGTTACCATCTTTAAGGGAGGCCTGGTATTTAGCAACCTGATCTGCGCATTCATTCCCAGCTATTCCAGTATGAGACTTGACCTTGTAGAAAAAGATGTGATCTTGAGAGGCTCGGGCAAGCTTCGAGGTCCTCTTCAGAACATCTCCTTGCACGTGATGTCTATGCTTCTCTGGGTACAGGATTTGCTTTCTGAGCTGGTGAAGTGAGCTGAGGCTATCTGTGGCAATATGTGTGTAATCATGGGTGAGCGCAGCAGCAATGGCAGCCAGCTCAGCTCTTCCTATGGTATTGGTGATTCCCATCCCCCCATCCATTCTAGCAGTCTCTAGGCTGGGCATGGACTAGGTTGGCTGCGGGCTTGCCATGTAGGTCTTTGGCAGGCTCGAATTCTGGCTCCGGGCATGCATGTGCCAGTCATGGCTGCTGTGTGCTGTCATGAACGTGCTCTATCATGTGCCTTGTACCGGTCGGCTCATGGTTGTACGTTTGCAGCCGCATGTTAATGCCAACGCAGACTTTGTGGTTCCAGAGTGTTTTGAGTGTAGGCCAAAATGTACTTCATGGTTCTCCAACTTGACCTTGCGCATTTCGTATTGGATTTGTGTGTGGAACGTTACGTTGAGCACTTTGAATGAGCTAAGCCACACGTATCTTGCATATGCAAAACACAGCACTTGAACAAAACGGAAGCAAGCACAGCATGGCATACAGCAGTTTTCTTTTTAAACTTCTTGTAGAAGCTTGTTTACTTGTTAACCTTGTGATAGCTGGTTGAGAATGTTTCACCAGCGACTGATCAGCCAGATATTTGGACTGTAGGTTAACCAATGTAAAATCCCTGATGTAAACCCCTGACGTATTGGTGATACCAACGCCATTAGGTTCAACTAAATTTTGTGAGTCACTCATAGGATGGTACACTCCTGCCCCTATAACTGTCTTGCCGTTCTGGACCTGGCAACTGCCATGACCTGAAAAACAGGCCTCATGCTATGCTCTGGTTATCTAAGGTGTATGGCATTCCTGCTGGGATGTATGCGTGCCAGGTGTGGGGAACTCATTACTTGAGAGAAGGCAGTGAGTTTGATAGTCAATTGCAGAAAAGACATCTGTGTTCCTTGAGGCGCATTCTTGGAGTAAAGAACAGTACTACAAATTGGCCGGTGTTGAGAGAGTGTGGCCAGGAGCCTCTGCAGTTCTTCTGGTTCCGTGCCTCCATCAAGTTTTTTAATAGCATGCTTGACTCCAATAGTGAAGTTTTGCGTCGTGTGCTGAGGGCTGATTTAAGTCTGGCTTCTTTTGATTCCTCTTGCTGGGCTGCTGAAGTCTCTAATGCGTTTGGTGGGATGCGGAATGGTGATTCGTTCAAACAGCCTGAGAACATGCTGAGAGCTGAGAAAATCCCCATGCAAGAGTTCATTGGTGATTTGCGATACAGACAGCAGAAAGTGTGGAGAGGGGCCGATGTTTTTTGTCCTCGTGCAGTTAACAAGAAGGCAGTGACGTACCATAAGTGGTGTGGGAATTCTGAGAGTGGTCCCAGAGGTGCTCCTTTTTGTATCCCCTCGTATCTGTTCAAGGATTTGGACAAGCATGTTTTGAGAAACATTAGCAGATTTAGATTGCGTGCTCATCACTTGAGAGTGGAGTCTGGTAAATGGCTTGGGGGTTCAAGTATCTGTGATAAGTGTGAGTGTGGGGAAGTCCAGGATGAAAAACATGTGCTTTTCTTTTGCAAATGTACTGAGGTGCGTGAGCTACGCACGAGATACAAGGACCTTTTTGAGGAGATGTTTAAGACTTTGCGTGTGTTTGCTCCGCCTTCAAACGCTGACTTTATTCCATTCTTGGCTTGCCATCATACTATCACTGATTCTGAGATCAATGCTTTCCTAAACCAAGACTCATACAGACTTCTTAGATTTGTGTCAGACTTAGTCTCAATTTTTGATACTGGTTGAGCTTGTTTCACCAGCTGCCATCAGCCAGAGTCTCGGGCTGTAGGCCACCATTGTAAACCCCTTGTAAACCCCTGGCAACTGCCGTCTGTGGAGGCCCAAGACCTCCAATCTGCAATTTTAAGCTGGAGGTTGGGATGGGACTGACAAGGAGCTCTGCGGTAGTGTCTGAGGCGGATCTTTGGGGGCCCTTGGAAATCTGTTCCATGTCTAAGGGGAGTTTTTCACATTACCTTATCCCGAGCATCACTCTATGTCTTGTATTTTGGATGGGGGAGTTACTAACATTCGATAGTAAGTTACTGATAATCCATGTGGCGTCTGGGATGGCTTTGGCTAGATCCCTAAGTCCCCGAGAGGTGAACAGAAAAGCAGTGACTTACCATCATTGGTGTGGAGTACCTTTGAATCAAACAGGACGCACACCCTTCTGTATCCCATCATATTTGTTTAAGGATCTGGATAAAGGAGTCATGAGGAATGTGAGTAGGTTTAGGCTTCGTGCCCACTGCTTGAAGGTCGAGTCCTGTAAATGGTTGGGTGGTTCAAATATTTGTGATAAGTGTGGATGTGCTGAAGTCCAGGACGAGAAACATGTTCTTTTCTACTGCAATTGCTATGAGTTGTGTGAGCTGCGCAGAAAATACAAGGACCTGTTCATTGATCTTTTTAAACCGTTACACACTTTTGCCCAGCTTCCAAACACTGATTTTGTTCCTTTCTTGGCGAGCTTTCACGTTGTGACTAATCTTGAGGTCAATGTTTTTCTAAATCAAGACTCGCACAGATTTTCAAAATTTTTGTCTGAACTGGTTTCAATTTTTGATGCTGGATGAGAATGTATCACCAGCAGCCGATCAGCCAGATTTTCGGGCTGTAGGCCAACCCCTTGTAACCCTTGTAACCCTTGGCTAGATCCTGAAGCCAGATTTACACAAATTTGCTTTGGTTTGGTTTCAGGCACCTTTTTGCTTCAGCTAAGCTGCCCTTGGAGGCAGGTACAGCTATGTAACCCTATCTCTATCCCTAACCCTTTCCTTTCCTCTCCTCCCCACCATGGTAAGATGCATGGCAGGCAGGGAAATAAGACAGGTCGAGCACACTCTGTACATTTTTTTTACCTCTACTAGACGTGCCATTGAAATCAAGAATACTCATCATAACTGTGGTGCTTTGGGACTGCATGCTTCCAGAAACCCACCAGACCCACACCAGCTTCACCCTCCGGTGAGGGAGACTCACGGCTCTTTGAGCCGACGTGTCTCCTTTTTCTTAATTGATGTGGGGAGTGTTCTCACTGCCTACGTACTTTTTTCTTTTCCAGCAACAAGAAAGAGCAAGGTGAGAGATGAGAGACTGGAGGTCCAGGCCAGAACAGCAGAGTCAAGCACAGACATCCTGCCAACCAAGGAAGGCCACGTCCAGCAGCAAACTGCTGATCAGAGCTGAAGTCTGACCTAAGGCCAACCCTAAGACACTGTTGTTGACCACAAGTAGAAAGGAGCCTGTGGGACAGCCCTTGGAACAACTGCGCTGGGAGGACAGAAGTTCAAGTATAGCCCCCAAAAGAAACCCACCCTCCAACAGGGGCACACTTGAGACCGAGGCACCAAGCATCCCTCTGCCATTGGGAACACATCAGGCTAAAGCAGATTTAGCTTAGAAATCCAGCTTTGCTGGAAATGTTTGCTATCTGGTCATGATGGCAAAACTAACAAGGGTTACAAGGTTTACAAGGGAGAAAGGCCTCAGTCAAGACGTTCGACTGCTAGCCTGTTCATAAATACACATGGGATCATGAAGGAAAAGAGGGACTTTGTTATTATCCTGGTATTAAAAACTATCAATATCCTGGAAATTCACGTGGTGAATGGTACCTAGACAGGGCATCCTGTGGGGGACATGGAAATGTAGGAAAGAGAAGAAGAAGAAGAAGAAGGCAAAAATAACAAAAAAGCGCAGGTAGGAACCAGACTGAGGTGCTCAACAATCCCCTGGACTCACGCCAACGGCAGACCAACCAGACTTCGCATGCTTGGGAAAACGCCTTCCTCATCCAGGAAATGGGCTACACCTGCTTTTGAAACAAATTGGATGAAGCATTACCTTCAAGCGCTTTTGGCACCAATTGAATCTCCTTCCTCCTTGGTAATTGTAAAAATACTATCTTTCCTCCTTCCTCCTGGTGCGCGCAAACTTAACTCACGTTACAGCACACACGACATCAGAAAGAAGCAAGACAAAGCAGCAAAGGAGCACCAAGTGACATACCCTCCCACTTCCATAGACAGCGAGAGTGGTGAGCGATGCAAGAGGGGCAGTCCTTTGGTAGACACGGATCCACGACTACCGGAGAGCAGCAAATCAGTGCCTTTGCTCGGCCACTGAGGAGCCTTTTGCACAGGTGGTGCACCCATCTGAACCTAAGACGTGCGCTCATCTGGATTTGGGGCATGAACTCATTTGGACCTCCGGCACGCACTAATCTAGACCTAGGACATGCACTCATTTGGACCTAAGATATGCACTCATCTGGGCCTAGGACTTGCACTCATCTGGACCTAGGATATGCACTTATCTGGACTAAGGACATGCAATCATCTGGACCTGGGACTTGTGCTAATCAACACCAAGTGCATCTACTCATGTGGAGCTAGGAGCGACAGGAGGCCACCTCCTCAGGAGCAGCAGCAGCACTTGCTGAAACCCCGGACTTTGGCAGCCTCTGTTGCTTGGTACGTCTACTCACACTGAGCCCTTACGCGCTCTTCTGGGGTGATCTTTGCAAGCATCGCCAAATCAGGGTGCCGAGATGCAGCATGGCAAAGAAGGGGAGCACAATCCACCTGGCAATGTATGAGTTGGTATGATGCAAAAACGAGGTCTGCATTAGCCCACATTGGTAGAATACTGTATCAAATCCAGATTGTTGTGCTGAGCAAGGAGCCCACAAGTGATCATTGAAAAAGGATGCTTTTGTTGGAAGACAACCAGCGTGCATTGAGGAAAGTTAAAAAAGGCCTCTGCGACCACTTAGAAGAGGAAGGAAAAGCAACAAAATTGTTGAGGCTCCAAACTTTCCAGGTTTAGTTTTTGAACTTGGATTTGTTTTATTTTCAGGTGAGATTTAAATGTCTGTCAGTCGGAGTGCTTGATTGTATTTTTTGTCAAGGATAGGTCGCAAGGTTTGGGATGAGCTAACCCCTCAAAGTTGCTCTTGAGCCCCCCCCCCCCCTGCCACCCTTGGTAAGGGTCAGGGTTAAATTAGAGCCTACGGTCGGGAATGAAAAGCAATACCAGTACCCTTCTTGTCTATCTTCCGCTCTCCTTATCCTGTACAACAACATGATTTATCAAATAGATAACTGGGGATAAATACATGAGTGGTTCCAGGCAACCTTCCCCAGGCTACAGATATTAAGTGGCCTTAGTGTGGACATCATGTGCCTGATTTGTGGAGGGGGGCTCCAGCTCTACAGAGGGTAGCTTTGAGTGCAGTTGAGTCTGTGTTCAGTTAAGTCTGTGCCCAGTGAAGTGTGTGCTTTACTGCATGGAGCATTTCAGGAAGAACTCGCACAAACTTGGTCCTCGACAGAATTTCATCATACAGGACAACATAAAGCAATCCTCGCCAACCTTCATACAGGACAGCACAAAAGCAATCATATGTTCGAAGGCACAGCCATGATCTTCCTTGACGCTTCAGAGCCAGACCATCCTACATCACAATGCAAGAGAATATGAACGCTGCACAAGGCTGCTGATAGGCAGACCTGTGCGGTTTCACACATGCTTCTTCGCACCAAATATTTGTCAGGCCGTATACAAACACCGCTGTCATGATGTCGTTGTGCCCCGTGTGTGAAAAGCCCCCCACAATATCGTACAGCCAGTACTGCACAGAAAGAGCAGTATTTAAAAGAACAAAGATGAGTGTTTGGATGGAGCCAGTACTGCATAGGAAGATCGTACAGCCAGCACTGCACAGAGAGAGGGGTGTTTGAAAGAACAAGACGGGTGTTTGGATGGAGCCAGTATGCCATTGTTCATGTATGTTCGGTCTACACAAGCTTGACAAGTATGTATGTGCAATAATGGAGCGGAAACACGTTTAAAATGATCCAGTTTTGCCGTTACTCAGGTAAGACCAGAGCACTTTTGCTTGCATGGAATGACAAGCACAAGCAACTCACACCTGAGGCACAATGCGCCATGACACACATTTAGCCCTTGCAGATGCCTACTTCCATCTAAAATGGACATTTACCATCACACCCGCACTGGACCTGCCTGACTCCATCTCAAATGGGCACTCAGCACACCCACACTGCATATTGCACCATGGCACAGATTCTACCCTTGCAAGTGCTACCGCCTTCTGAAATGAACATTTACTATCACACTTACACTGGACCTGCCTGACTCCATCTCAAATGGGCACTCAGCACACCCACACTGCATATTGCGCCATGGCACAGATTCTACCCTTGCAAGTGCTACCGCCTTCTGAATGAACATTTACTATCACACTTACACTGGACGTGCCTGACTCCATCTCAAATGGGCACTCATCACACACAGCCTTACATTTTTTTTTGTTACTAGTGCGGCTGCTTTTCCTTTGTGTGGGGAGTTTTCACTGCCTGCATGATAACTTTCCTTCTCTTTTCATTCTTCACCCACACTGCCTAACTCAATCTCCAGAGCCACTCATCACACCCACACAGGACCGGCCCCCAGCCCACTGCTGCCCTTCTACTCACAAGGCTCGTCTTCCAGAAGGTGAACGCCTGCGTTGTGAATGCTAGCAGCACTCCTGCTGCCTCTCTGGAGTCCTTGCCCCGCGAGTTCAGAAGGTGCAAAGCATACAGCTGCAGCACGACCTCCACAACATTGCAAATGCCTTGCGCTTCACAGAAACGGTCTCCGCTGCTCACGTGTGCGCGAATGAGAAGAAATAAGACAAAGGCCTTCATGAGGGCATTCCAAGCAATTCCACAACGAGCATGGCTGTTTCACGCTGAGGTGAATTGGCTAACATCAATTCAACCTTGGTTTTATTTGCTGTGCGGCGGGTTGGTGTTTGAATTTAGATGCCTCATTTTGAAAGCCTCACTGTGCAGAAATTTCATTCAATAGGAGCTCATAGCAAGGCTGGCATGTGTGAAATGCCATTATGCTCGCAACCAGAGAATATGCAGCATAAACTCCTTGCGGGCCGCATGTAGATACTGCCACAGCAGCATATTTTTCCTCTACCATTGAAACCTGCATACTAATGTTTTGTAAGACTCAGCCCTGCTAAAACCCTCAAATTTCACTCACGCATGGTAACGGTCTACGCTGTAGATCAAGTCCACAGTTCCATAGTACTGCATACAAGGGGAAGTTAACAAAAAGGCTGTGCGATGTAACCCTGTTCAGGGAGAGCTTCGTTGGGAGTAGGTGACCTTGTAACATGGTGACCAGGTGAAGCCGATCCCTCACTTACCTGGTAAGGTTTCCAAATTGCAAACAGAGGCCCGCCTTCTAATGTATAAGGTCTCATGAGTGCATAGCCGGCATCATACAGGACTATCTGCGTGGTGGAAAAACGCAGACGTTTATGTAGAAGAGTGTTTTTTGCATGCTTGCGTGTGTGTGTGTGCGTGTGTGTGTGTGTGAATGCTTGCATGTGTGTGTGTGTGTTTGTGTGTGTGCGTGCGTGCGTGCGTGCGTGCGTGTGTGTGTGTATGTGTGTGTGTGTGTGTGTGTGTGTGTGCGCGCGTGCGTGTGCGTGTGCGTGTGCGTGTGCGTGTGTGTGTGTGTGTGTGTGTGTGTGTGCGCGTGAGCATGTGCGCGTGTGCGCGCGTGTGTGTGTTTGACATAGTGCATAAAAGCAGGAAATAACTCATACCAATCCAGACAACAGCAGCCACCACTTGATCCAAGAATGAACGTGGTACTTCATGTCGACGAATTCAAGGTTTCGACCAGCTTTCACAGAAGCTAAGATATTTAAAACTTGTAAAACACACTCGATTTATTTTTGAATTTATCCCACGGTGTTCAACATGGCTATCCTGGGTAAGGTGAACACCACCAGCCACCCGACGCGCAGCTCAGCAGCTGCCACGCGGAATCCACCACGGATAGCCTGGAGAGTCCCACGTTCAGGTATTCAGTTCGCACTCTTTTTGATCTTCCGGGAAAAAAATGCTTAGTCAGCAAGGCCTAGGCCAGGTGGCTTGTTGATAGCAATGGACACGCACATGTAGTGCATACAGGTAAGTAATGCATTTGCACGCGTAGCACATAAGTGTTCTTGCAAAGCTGTTGCATAGAATGGCGTGCGCTATCCGCACAGTTTTCAGATTCGTGTTCACTTGCACGCACGCGCGCGCACACACACACACACACACACACACATACACACACACACGCATGCACGCACGCACGCACGCGCACATACACACACACACATACACACACGCATGCACGCACGCACGCACGCGCACATACACACACACACATACAGACGCACATGGACACAAACATACGCGCACACACACACACATACACACACACACAGGCACGCAACACGTACACGCACAACACACATACACACACACAACACACATACTCATCAGGTGTTTTGACCTCATGCCCATGTGCAGGCCTGAGAAGAGCACCACGCAGCACCATAGTTTGTTGTTCTGCTCATGGTAACGTACAGCAGCATGATCAGGAAGAGGCCCCGCAGACTCGAGCCATGCTCTGCCGTGCACTTGCTGACTTACGAGAACACTTAGACACCCCACAGGGGAAGGGCCACAAGGATGCGCAGAAGGTGGTAGACTGGTGAGTGAGCATTACTTGGCAGGCAGAGCAATTCTTTGTGGTGTTTAAGCGCAAGCTGTCATTCTCAACCTACTTGAATAAATCCATGTATTCCCATTATTTGTGTTCAGAATTGTTGGAAGTGTGTAAGTTGCCGGCATCATAGTGCTTGGGATCTGCATGTCCTTTGCGGGGATATAGGGAGAATTTGAGCCCTCATGCACGTATTACAATTGCATCCAAACCGGGATCCTGCAAGCATGCCACATGTGCGTCCATTTACTTGCTTCTGTGAGCTTATGCACATCTTCTGTGTGTGGCTCTTCATCACAGGTTTGAAGTCAAGATGCAGAGCCCCAAGAGAGACATGGAGTTTGAGAGGGCCGTGGGGACGCTTCTGGCTGCTGGCAATGGTAAGGCAGCATCTCATTGCATGCTTTTTTTTCTCTGTACATAATGGCATGTGATAAGCTCGTCAATGAAAATTGTTTCAGAGTTGCTTCATCGGCCCCGTGCTATGATAGAGGCTCCTGGGGAGCGTGCATTCAAGCACAGGAGAGCGTGTTTGATGGTTGTGGCACACAAAGGGGGGCGGCAGGTCACAATGTTTTTGTCAGAGGTCCTGAGAAGCATGGCATCTCTTTTGAGCTATGAAGCAAGCTTGTTCCCATTGCACAGTGGATGTTGCGAGTGGAGCTGGGAGGTGCTTCCTCATCTCCACGTGCATGTTTGCACAGAGACGGACTTAGGGCAGATTAGAGCATGTGCAGAGATCACCTCACTCATAGATCTCCTGCATGCAAGATTCTCCTGTGTGCATGGATAAGTTATGAGTGCAAAGAAAGAGTGATACTTTTGCTGATAAGTGATTGAGTGGGTATGATGGTCTATTAAAGCTGCCCACCATATGCTTGGCACCAAGATCTTGAGTCGCAGCGAGCAAAAATGAACAACTCGTAGCAATTCTATGTGTATGGTTTAAAATGTTAAGCCTCTCTACTGCACTTCAACCATTCCAACCAAAAGGTGTTTAATACGCTATGACTTTCTGTTCCTGACACCCATGACCCTGCAATGCGCCAGCTGTGCAAGTGTGCAAACATCGTATGTTACATGTAGAGATGAGATTAAGATGCATGGACGCATGCAGTTAACATAAGTGGGGCTCAAATCGTGGCAACTCATCGCTATTCCAAGAGAGGGCATGGCTGCCTACGCTCTCTCACAGCAAACAGAAGCTGTATCTGTGCACCTTGATCCTCCTCAGATCTCCCGATGGTTTTGGATTCTTTGTGCTGTGCATGCAACTGGTACAGCATTTCAATGGATGACAGGTCCACTGTGTATGTGTGCGTGTATGTGTGTGTGCACATGCGCGCGCTATTACCGCCAGATTTTTTATTAGATAAGCTCACGCTCCATCACTTTACAAGACCCAAATCAAACTGTCTTGATCCATTATTGCTGGAGCAATCTTGATGGTCAGAAATTGGTGGCCCTCTTCAAAAGAAGTGCAGATCCTGTCCTGGAATACCTGTTGGGCTTAGGTTCACCGAGCTGCTGAAGGCCCCACGTTGCGTCTATGCGTTACGGCATGGCTGACCGTGTGGCTCACGAGCTAACATTTGTTTCCATTCATGCCTGAGATTGTTGTGCTGGCAAGCATGTGACAGATGCGCAGTTGCATCAGCTGATGCTTGAAACGCGCGCATGCACCTCATTATTTGTCTGCAGTTGACAATTTGCTGAGGGTCGTGGCAACCCTGAAGCACACAGAGGAGCGCCAAATAGCGGGAGAGCCAGGCCCTTGGGAAAGGCAAGCTCCGTCAGAGGGACAGGGAGTGGGGCAATCGCCCAATGGTCACGGCAGGTTGGTGTGCAAGGAAGCACTATGCAATGTTACATTTGATGTGTGCTTCAGAATGGTGCACAGAGCAAGCACATCAGCAAACAGCATTGCAATGTAAAGTATGCCGAGGACCGCCAGCAAAGCATACCTGTGTGCCACGAATCTGGACTTCCAGTGGAAGCAGGTCCGCAGCTGCAAACAAGGAAGCTCGTTGTAATGAGTCCTTTGATGTTGTCATGCACAAAGCCTCCTTGTTTTTACATTCAGGTTTCCCTTCTGAAGATTTATTAAGGGATTAAGGATGTCCCAGGCAGGGGGATTTGCCCGTCCATTAGGTCCATTTTATACTGATGTCAGTAAGGAGACATCCTGGAGGACACTTAGCTCCTTGTTTCCCCTTCTCCCTATGTACCTGCCAATAGCTGGCCCCTCGTTTATCCGAAGTCGAAACTAGTATGCATAATACTTTAAACAGTCTGCATTATCCCTACTTAATGCAGAGATGCTCAGCTTATAGAGCTCTTCAACAAGCTGGACACTCAGAAAACAGGCTACCTGACGCTGACAGCCTTTTTCAATGGTTTAGAGATGCTGCGGGAGCACATGACAGATGAGGAGCTCGAGAATGTGGGTTGTGTGTGTGTGCGCGTGTGTGTGTGCGTGTGCGTATGTGTGTGCGTGTGCGTGTGTGTGTTTTATGTGTGTGTGTGCGCGTGTGTGTAACCTTGAGATGAAGCCAGGAGGTTTGATGCTTCTTCAGACATGATTGAGTTTGGCATGGAAACAGCACCTGATCATGTGCTCCTTGGGGTTTTTTTTCTGTGAGTAGAGATGAGGCAGCATGTCAGGTAGGACTTCGTTTAGTTTAGATAGGATTCTGTCACAGGATGTGATGCAGATGAACCAATCAATGATAGCTTAGCACCTGCATTCTTTATAATCTGACAATGTAACCCCCCTCTTTTTCTGCGCGCACGCACACACACACACGCACACACACACACACACACACACACACACACACACACACACACACACACACACACACACACACTCCTGCAGGTGGGAAGCTCGATGGATGGCCAAGGCAGGGTGAGCCTTGAGCAGTTCTTAGCTGTTGTGGCCATGGCAGAGCAGGATAAGGGCAGCAGAGATGCTGCCTTCCTGCACCACCTCACTCACATGAAGCCCTCCGACTCCCCGGTAGACAAGTTTATGTGAAGTGCTGGAGCTGTGCAGGAACTCAGAAGTACTCTGTACCTTTACAATTTTGCCTGGTCTTGGTTTGTAATGTTGTGCAGTTCCGACCTGAAAGGCAAGCGCAGCTGTATTCAGGCCTGCCCTGTTCTGTACATGTACCTGGCACTCCGAAGCTTAGCATTTTTGTGAGTCGTTCTCCAATGCTTCTATAGTGCTGAGTAGAGCAATGCAACGTAATCAATTGTATTTTTCATTTCAGCAGGCAGCGCGCCGGCAGCCGTCACAGTATTTCCTGGTATGTCTGGTCGCAGAATGCCCTGTCTTTGCCTTCCAAGGTTGTGGCAAGTTGCTTTGTTTTATTACCATGTGGTGCTGCTTGAACAGGGAACAACTAGGGTAGGGGTTTCAGGAAAATCTTCAGTCTGAAGTTTGAAATGAGAATGTAATCCATGTCTCCTTTTGAGAAGGGAACAAGTGCCTTGGTTTAATGGCTGATGATGGAATGTAACCGAATCACACTGGCCCTTATTGCGTGGTTATTTGTTGAAAGAAATGCACTTGTTGTGTGGACCTCCGTGGTGAAAAAAGCAGAGGTAAGATAAGGAGGGTTATCGCTATATCCGCCTACAAGGGCAGCTGAGCGGAAACACTGAGGCCTGTAACCAGACCTGGCCCGAAAATATTTAAGTCACAAAACTTGGACTGGAAAGAAAAGATAACAAATTTTGTTTGTTGCGATGTGCTCCAGCCAAAGTGTTGTCTCAATCCTCAAGGTGTGAGCATGTAGCACATGTAACAAACAAAAGCATGCTATTACTCTCAGCATGTGCTTGCTAGGCAGTGCCTGAATCAAGATACAAGGTTTACAAGGATAAGGCCTTCAGTCAAGAAGTGTGACTGCTAGCCTGCTCATAAAAGGCAATCAATTCGTGAAGGAAATAAGGAAGTTTGTTGTCATTCTGGTTCAAAAAAGCAGACACATCATGAAATTCTGCCTGTGAGAACAAGGGAGCATATTTCCTGCGGAGAGAGACCACCTGGGGATGTGTGCAATGGAAGAGGACATGTTGTTCATCCTGGACATCATTATCAGCCTCACAAAGGTCACAGTTTGGGGAAAGGGGTTTACAAGGGGTTTACAATGGTGGCCTACAGCCCGAGACTCTGGCTGATGGCAGCTGGTGAAACAAGCTCAACCAGTATCAAAAATTGAGACCAAGTCTGACACAAATCTAAGAAGTCTGTATGAGTCTTGGTTTAGGAAAGCATTGATTTCAGAATCAGTGATAGTATGATGGCAAGCCAAGAATGGAATAAAGTCAGCGTTTGAAGGCGGAGCAAACACACGCAAAGTCTTAAACATCTCCTCAAAAAGGTCCTTGTATCTCGTGCGTAGCTCACGCACCTCAGTACATTTGCAAAAGAAAAGCACATGTTTTTCATCCTGGACTTCCCCACACTCACACTTATCACAGATACTTGAACCCCCAAGCCATTTACCAGACTCCACTCTCAAGTGATGAGCACGCAATCTAAATCTGCTAATGTTTCTCAAAACATGCTTGTCCAAATCCTTGAACAGATACGAGGGGATACAAAAAGGAGCACCTCTGGGACCACTCTCAGAATTCCCACACCACTTATGGTACGTCACTACCTTCTTGTTAACTGCACGAGGACAAAAAACATCGGCCCCTCTCCACACTTTCTGCTGTCTGTATCGCAAATCACCAATGAACTCTTGCATGGGGATTTTCTCAGCTCTCAGCATGTTCTGTTTGAACGAATCACCATTCCGCATCCCACCAAAAGCATTAGAGACTTCAGCAGCCCAGCAAGAGGAATCAAAAGAAGCCAGACTTAAATCAGCCCTCAGCACACGACGCAAGACTTCACTATTGGAGTCAAGCATGCTATTAAAAAACTTGATGGAGGCACGGAACCAGAAGAACTGCAGAGGCTCCTGGCCACACTCTCTCAACACCGGCCAATTTGTAGTACTGTTCTTTACTCCAAGAATGCGCCTCAAGGAACACAGATGTCTTTTCTGCAATTGACTCTCAAACTCACTGCCTTCTCTCAAGTAATGAGTTCCCCACACCTGGCACGCATACATCCCAGCAGGAATGCCATATACCTTGGACAACCAGAGCATAGCATGAGGCCTGTTTTTCAGGTCATGACCCTTGGCAAACTCCGAAATCCTTCTCTGTGCAGCCATATAAGGCCGCACCGCATGCTCCTCAGCTACCTTTAAATCCATCTTTTTATCCAACAGCACTCCCAAATATTTGAACCTGTCCTTCTCTGGAAGGACCACTCCATCATACGTAAAAGGATTCTGCAGAGGAGAGACAGACGTACTGTTGAAGTGCACCACCTCAGACTTAGCTGTGTTTACAGTCAACCCTTTTCTCTGGGCATACACACGGAGTCTGTCCAGCATCTTCTGCATTTCACCAGGGTCATTCGTAGTTAATCCAAGGTCATCAGCGTACATCATGTGGGACACACCATTCACTCTATCACCAGTCACAGCACCCTCAATGCCCTCACTTGTCTCTCTGCCCATATCATTGATGTACAGAGAGAAAAGAAGGGGGGACAAAGGACAACCTTGCTTAACACCGTTCGATGGCTGCACGCGCGCCCTTTTCTCACCATCCATTAGAATGTACTCATCATTATCATACATATCTCTGATCACACTGAGCAGAGGAGTCGGCATTGCATTGCGCTGCAAGTGAGACCAGAGCTGCTGTCTGGGCACGGTGTCATAAGCTTGAGAAAAGTCAATGAAAGCAACGTGCAATCTGGAAGAATTCCGTGGCTTCAATTTTTTCGCAGCATGCTTGAGGTGCCTCAGAATGAACAGAGGATGCAGAGTGCTCCTTCCTGGAAAGAAGCCAAACTGCGTGTCCGGAATCTTTCCCTTTTTCATACACCAATCTGTCACCAGATTTTTCAGCACATTAGCATAAATCCTATACATTACACCGCTAACCGCAATCATCCTATAATTCCCAGGTTTCAGCACTTCCCCTTTTTTGTGAATGGGGCTCAACTTGGCAACCTTCCAGCACGCAGGCACTTTACTTTCAGTCAGCAACACTTTAAAAAGACGAGCCAACAGAGGTACCAGCACATTTACTTGTTTGGTTTTATTCCCACACTGCACTGGCAAGCACGCATGCTTAAGAAAAGGAATCGGGATCGCATCAAAGCCTGAAGAGGCACCAACATTCAACTTCTGAAATTCACTACCCAACATACCTTCTAACACAAATACATCAGGGATCTCAAACTCATCTGGCTCCGGAGCCCACCCAGACTGCGCGCCCCGCCTGAGAAGGACCTCAGGTGGAAGGTTGCGCCGGCCCAGTGGCACAGCCATATCCCTCGCAGATGGGCGAGACTCTTCAAATGTCCTCTTTGCTCTGAAGTGTTTGTGTAGGTGATCATGCCAAGCTGGAGCAGGCACAGGGGTTGTGTGAGGCTTGGTGTGCTTTTTTAGTAAAGCGTGCACTGCCGGATCCTTCCGAAATAGCCTATCCAAAAACAAATTCCGCAACTGTCTCGCGTGCCTTCGCTTCATCCTACGATTGCACCTCATACTTTCCCTCTTGAGAAATCTGCAAGCATGCCTGGCTTCACCATGCTTCACTGCCTCAATGAAAGCCCTACGCTTCTCCCAACATTCTTCATTGAACCACACAGGGTTTAGAGGACCCTTCCTATTACGCTCACGTTTAAAAACACACTTTGCTCGGCCTGACATGCCCACAGCTCTACTGCTCGCTGCCTGGATGATCAAAGAACGCACACAAAACGCCAATTTATCTACATCCCCAGACCTCTCTGCCTCATCAAATTGAGCCAGCATTTCAGCATTGTCCCGAATGTGCTCAGCGTAAACTTGGGCCTTATCCTGCTGCCAACGCAACACTAACTTGTTGATACACTCTCCAGCTTTGCACACATGGTGTGGAGCATTCACACCTTCTCCACCCTCATCAATCACTCTAAACACAGTGCTCAAGCCTGCGTGATCTGAGGCACGCGTTTCTTTCATCTCAAAACATTGTACGATTTTGAGCAGAGCCGGAGACAACAACACATGGTCTGGCCTACTTCTCTTATCACCAAAATGCCCAGTGAAAGAGGGCTGCCCATCATCTCCAACAACACGCCCAGTCGAAATGGTATCCAGTTTGGGGAAGAGCCGTGATTCCAAGTTGCTGTCTCATAGCGAAGGGTGTGAATGCGGAGTCTAAACCGAGCCACGCTGCGAATGACATTGTGGGGGAGGTCAAGGAACATGTATTTGGGGAGATTATAAGGAGAATGCATAACCAAGGCTCTTTTAGTAGGAGGAGCGCACCACTGGTGATAGGTCAAGCGTTTACTGTTGCGCTCTCTAAGGTGTGTGTTGGAAAAAGGCTCCCAACGTTGTAGATGCCTGGTCCTGAGATCTACAACAAAACGACTGAGATCAATGGGCTCACAATTCAGCTGCTTCTGTTAAGAATTAAGATTCTAAGATCTAAGATCAGGCAGTGCCTGAATAAAGATACAAAAGCAGAGGATGGAGCAATCATTGCTATGATAGCAATTTACCTGGTTCTTAGCATGGCAGCCAAGTGTTTTCTTCAGTGCACCAGATCTCCAGATCCCCATTAGGGTCTTCTTTTTGTAGCTTCGTGGTGGAGGGGACTCGCGGCTCTTCTGAGCCAGTGTGTCTCCTTTCCCTTAATTGATGTAGGGAGAGTTTCCTCTGCCTACGTAGTTTTCTTTTCTTTTCTTTTCTTTTCTTTTCTTTCTTCAGTGCACACACACACGTAGCTATTTGAAGAGGGAATTGTGCCAAGCAGTGCTTCATAATGCGAGCCTCGCTGAGCATTTTGCATGAATGCTCACATTCTTTTGAGCAAGATCACAGAAAAAGGAAATCGCATAGGCAGCAGAAGAGCACGGGCAATAACGTCAGTGCTTTGCCTTCAATGTTGTATGCTAGAAAGGAGGTTGGAACAAGTAAATTTCATTTGCCAAGCATGTTCACTTGCCTGCGGGTCCACAAACATTCAGATGGTGTAATGGGGATCACCTTCAGCCAGGTCGTTTGGCTGATCGGCTTGTGGCTGGTCCCAGCCAGCTAGAAATAAGTCCATAGGGAAAAAGAAAAAAAGAAAAAGCTACGTAGGCAGAGAAAACTCTCCCTACATCGATTAAGGAAAGAGAGACACGTTGGCTCAAAGAGCCGTGAGTCTCCCTCACCAGAAGATGAGAGGGGAGTTATTGTGGATCAGGTGGATTTCTGGCAGCATGCTGCTCCAGGGCACCAGTGTTATGATGAATGTTGTGATGAGTGTACGTCTGGTAGAGAGAAAGAAAAGAATAACTACGTCGGCAGAGGAAACTCTCCCTACATCAATTAAGGAAAAGGAGACACATTGGCTCAGAAGAGCCGTGAGTCCCCTCCACCACGAAGCTACAAAAAGAAGACTCTTATGGGGATCTGGAGGGTTATTGGAAGCACCCGGCTCCACAACCAGGCTGCAAGAAGTATTCTTGTTTTCAATAGCACGCCTAGTGGTAACAAGCTTGTTGGCATACATGACAGAATGGGCATGAAGATTGCGAGCAAGTTTATTGGCGCGTTGGTGGTCAAGTCCCAGTTGTTTTAACTGGTTAAGGGTGTGCTCAGTGTAGCAGGTCCCACCAACACCCAAAAGGATGGTGTGGAGAGTCACAACTTTTGCACTAATGAGTTTGCAGAGGTCTGCATGCTGCCGCTGTGCCGCCTCCAACTGTTGTCCAGGCCTCGTGTCTTCACAGTACTTGATTTCAATCAAGTGCACATGCCGCTGGTTTACATTCAGTTGGTGGGGTTGCCTCACGCGGTTGGCTGTTGTGGCCCTCAGTGTGGGGTTGTGTCTGCTGCGTAACGCATGATGGTGTGAGCAGGAGGTAGAAGGAGAAGAAGTGGGTTTGGCTTTATAAAAGGTAGAGGTAAGTTTGTGCGCAAATTGTACAGAATGGGCATGGAGTTTTCTTGCAAGTGTTTCAGATCTCTGTGAGTCAATCTTTTTTTTTTAATTGATCAAGGGTATGGGCAGTGTAAATGACTCATTTGTGGGTGGGATCGGATCCCACCCACACCCACGAGGATTGGGTGGATAGTAATCTCTGCACCTTGGAGTTGTTTGCACAGTTTGCTGTCAGCACGGTGTTGTTGCTGTGAGGCTTTTAGCTGGGCGCCAGGCCTCGTATCTTCACAGTATTTGATTTCTATCAAGTGAATATGGCGGGCTGGAGTTGTGCTACTCCCCATACTGCGCAGTACTCGGTGTGAGGATGGAGTGGGTGGTCTGTTTGGGTTAGTTGGGTGAGGAGTGACCAAGATTGCATCAGGGCGGCTGGAGTTGCGTCTGGTTTGAGTAGGAATCATGGGTTTGAAGAGTTAGGAAGGCACAGCACGATTAGAGACTTGCTCAGGGACTTGCAGGTCATGCTGGGCCAAACGATTTGTGTTGCCCGCATCCAACTGCACAAGATTGGCCCCATAAGAGCCTTCACTGACCAGTTTCAAAATCATCCTGCAAGCAATATTGTGATGCTCAGTTACCATGTTACGCATGATGGGGCATTAGCAGCCTGCTGAGCCAGATAGGATGTGGAGAGCGCTATCCATGTGATGGCAATCAGGTAGGGGGCATGTCAGGCTAGTGGATCTTTTATATCGGACTGCATGTTTCTGATTGTTTAGGGTACCTGTGCGGTATTGAAAGACGGTGCGTTTCATTTGAGTTGAGATACTGGGCATGTTCCAAAAGGCATTGCTGATGCTTTTGTTTACATTAGGTAGCAAGCTCTGTAGTGGTGTTCAGTTCCCGAGGCGACTTTCACCAAATGAGTTCCAAATTTGACAACAGGTGTACATTTGGTATATATTAAGGGCTGCATACTTGGATTTTTGAAAATTGGCCCAGGTGGTGATCTGGGTGCCCCAAAAAATTCAGATCACTCCCAGATCACACTTTTTCTCACACTTTCATGCCTGGACCTCACTCAAATTTAGTACTTTTGGTTTCTATAGAAGCGCCTTTTCAAGAGGTATCAGAGGATATGCTGTTTGCCAGAAACAAGTGTCAGATGGGTGCGCAAATTTGAGAAACGTCAGTTTTCTGGCAGCCATAAGCAAGTTACCCTCACTAAAACCTATAAAAAAGACAGGCAACTCACTGTTTCAACACAAGAAGCTGGATATAAGTCCTTTGCTTAGCCATTTGTTAGCTGAAAAAAACAGGGTGCAGAAATTCTGAGTGGGCTTGGAGGTGCACCACTACATGAGGGGTGTGCCATGCAAGTCATGTGTGCGCATTCAAGCAATCGTGCCCTGGAATGTGCCCCCCCTTTTACCCTACTACTAAGGGTTGCTTTCGATGTTAAAGCCAATCACTATCACTGCTGCTGGCATCTTCAGCACTTTCACTGCTGCAGCTACTGCTCTCGCTGCTGCTGGACTCCATGTAAATGCTAGTCGTCTTGGCCAGGTTGCATGACCTGGGCAAACAGAGCTGACCAGCAGGCTGCATCTCTGACTGCTGCTGCTGCTGCTGCTGCTCCTGCTCTTGCTCCTCAACCTGATCCTGCTGCTGCTGCTGCTGCTGCTGCTGCTGCTGCTGCTGTGCACCTTGCTTTTCAGCCCTGGCTTGTCTCTTTTCGTTGCTGATCTCTTTTGCTGCAGCTTGTGCTGCTGCCGCTGCCGTTTCAAGCTGCTTCGTGCTCCAACGAGTGTCTAGCAGCTGTGCTGTGACCTCTGCCAAGTTGAGCTTGGGCACAGCGTCCATTTCCTGTCTCTGCTGCTCAGCACTCATGCTGGAGGCAGGCTCTTCCTGCATGAAGCCCAGCAGAGCTGCCCGCTTCAGCGAGAGGTAGCGCATATTCTGAACCAGGCGCATGCGCTTGGCGGCTGGATCCTGCTCCCTGCGCTGAGCCGCTTGCTTGGCCTGCTCCGCTGCCCCTGGCTCCGCCCATTTCCTCCGCCCCCTGCCGCTGCTGGGTTGTGTAAGAGGGCAGGGGGAGGAGGCTGGGCAGTGTGCTGAGTGGGATCTCAGTGACAATGCTGAGCAGTGCATACAGCAGCTCCCTCACTCGACGGCCATGCAGCCGGTGCTCATTTATGACATCTGCCAGCTGGGCTAGCTTTCCTGGTTTGTACGCCCCCCGATGCTCCTTCCACTGCTTGATGCTGACCTGCAGCGTCTCATGGCCACTGGCTGCAGGAAAAGAGGTGTGTAGGAAGGGGGAATTTTGGCATGCAGGCAATCCATCTGCAATTGCAGGTGACCAACTTGGCAAGCAGGGTTGCAAACTCACATTAGACACTATCACCATCAGCGTTGCACATAAGTAAGCAAGCAAGCCACGGCCCTTATGGTAACTAGCTTAACTAGATAAGCTAACAGTCAATACAATTAATGTGTTCATTGTCCATATGACACCAAGTCCTGCGAGTCAAAGCCTGTGCTGCAGACTCTGGAAACAGCCTCTGGACCAAAAATAACATAGATGCAATTGGCAATCACCTCTGTCTGGCGAAGCGCCCTTGTCTTCATCATCACTACTCCCCTGGCTGTACTCCAGCTGCAGTGCTGCTGCTGCAAGCTGCTGCTCTGCGACCTCCCACTGCTTCCTTAGATTGTTGTTTGCAGCATTGACCTTCTTGTACCTTTTCCTCAGTTGCTGGATCTGCTAACCTGCTGTGCTGCGGCGGCTTGTAGGTCCTCTTCCAGCGCTGCAGCCTTGCGCTCCTGTTGCTCAGCCTCCTCACTCTTATCTGCAAGGGCCTTTGTTGCCCCCTCTGCCTGCTGCACCAGCTTCTTCATCTGGGCTGCAATGCTTTTCTCTAGTGCATCCAGCTGGGCCTGGGTGCTTCGCTGCTCAGCCTTTGCTGCGGTGGCTGCGCTGCGGTGCTCCTGCCCCCTCTGTTTTGCTGCTTCTATGTAGCCTGGTGCACGCCTGATTGCCTTTATCTCCCCACCTGGCCTAGCTTCCATATGTCGCTGAGCTGCTTGCCGCAGGGCCTGCAACTCTGCTTTGCTGCTTGCCAGCTGCTCTTGCACGCGCGAAAGCTCATGTTCCAGGTCTGCCTTTGCTGCTGCAGCTGTCCGACGATCAGCGGAGCGCTCTGCTATGTTTGCAAACAGCCCCTTAAGCTCAGCAGATTGCTGCGTTGCCTTAGCTTCCAGGTCTGCAATGCGAGCATCCTTGGCATGCCTGGTCAGTACCTGCTGCTGCGGCGGCTGCTGCTGCTGCTGCTGAGCCTGATCTGGATGAGTAGGTGGCGTTGAGGATGGCTGTGGGGATGGTTGAGAAGATATGAGGCCGAGGGGGAATATGGTTTCCGGGTTTGTCTCTGGAAGCTGTACTGCTGCTTCTGTTGCTGCTGCAGCCGCCTTGCGCTGGCATTCACGAGCACGGCTGCGCACACATGCATTGCATGCCCACAGCCCGTGCTTCCTGCTTGCTTGCTCGGTGAAGGTGGGGAACAGAGGGTCTGTGCCGAGGTCATACTTGCCTGCTGTATACCTGCTGCTGCCACTGCTGCTGCTGCTGCTGCTGCCCTCAGCTGCCTGCTCTTCAACTTTCTTCCAAGCATCCCCTAGCCAGCGCCCTTCCAGCAGTCCCGTGCATCCATTCAGGCAGCAGCAGGCCAGCTCCTCTTGCTGCTTCTTTGGGATGTTTGCGTAAGCAGCACTCAGAAGGGGGTGCTGAAACCTTGGCATCTGTATGGTGACATGATGGAGGCGAGCACTAAGTAGCAGCCATGCACATCCTTGCATGCCTGTTACAATCTGTTACAGAGCAGAAATTTGCACATGCCTTGGTGACAAGGATAACTACAACTAGGTGAAGCGGCGGTCCTCACCGCTCCTCGCCGTGACTCGCAGAGCTGTCAGCGTGGAAGCTGTCAAAACACTAATTAGGAGCATACCAACCTGCGCTGGCCACCAGGCGCCACGCGCCACGCCCAGAGTGCCTCACATGCACTCACAGGTGTGCAGAGGCACCATCCAGGACAGGTCCTGCAAGGTTTGAAGCAGCGCATGGTTAGCTGTGCTGCATTTTGCCGTTTGAAGATCAGCATGCATGGGCTGTATCAGATGCGCTACAGAGGCAATCCCAGGCTCCAAACATGTGCAATTACATCACCTTAACTCATTAATATGCGTTTTTAGTGCTGGAGTGCACAGGTCAGGTCATCACAGGTGCATGCGTGTGCGTCTGGTCCTCTTCCACCTCACAAGACTTCCTCAGTGTGCATCTGCTGAAGTTTTTACACATGATGGACTTCCACACACCTTAGATAAGGTCTGGGATAGGGTGGGTCAGGCTGTCCGGGCTGTGCTGGCCCCAGGGTGCTCCTTCTTGCTCCCCGATGCTCTGCTGGTGCCGCTGCTGCTACTGCTGTGCGAAATCGCTGGACTCAAAATTAAAAGATTCAATAATTGATTAATTAAGACCAAACGTGCCCCAAAAGCGGCAAGTTTGGTGGCCCGTCAAGAAGGCGACGTCGCCAGACGTGTCAAATTATCGAACCTGACAGCTGGTGCACCGGGGCTCGTAAAACGAGTGCAGCGCGACTTTTGAATTTCATCTCAATGAGTTCGATGCCTCAGCTTGACTTGCCGGTGTTTTTTGGGGCGTGGTCTGATCTATGTCTGGACACCCCCCTCCTGTATCTCCCCAGCCACAGCACCATCTGGAATTCTGAGACCAGGTTTGTCAACCAGTTTTGCACTGAAAACCCATATATCAGGTCAAATTAGAGGTTTGAGCAACTTTATTTTGGGCTGAACACCACTACTCTGGTAATAAGTATAGTAGCTTGTCTTCCTGTCAGCATATCCCAGCTTGTGTCCATAGGATAGATACAAGAAAAGAAAACTACATAGGCAGAGGAAACTCTCCCTACATCAATTAAGGAAGAGGAGACACATTGGCACCCAGATGTTATCCTTGGGAGCAAGCAGACCCATCAGCACACGTTCCCGACCCCTTCACCCTCCAGTCCCAAATAACAAAAGATGGATTGGAAGGAAAGCAACAAAGGGAGTGGCTCCGCGCCAAGATTCTTGACAAAAGTGCCTTCCGTGAATGCATTAAGACACTAGGCAACAACAAAACCCCAGGACCAGATGGCATTGTCAATGAGCTCTTAATGATGCTCCCCCCTGAAATTCAAGAGACAATACACAAGCTATTTGTCATCTTGTGGGCCACGCGCCTCACTCCTGTGAGGTGGAAAACTAGCGACACTATCCTGATTGACAAAAATAAAGGAGAAGAGACACAAATCTCCTCCTATAGGCCTATTGGGCTCGCCAACACACTCTATGAATACGCTGAAGCACACTCCCTACTCAGCATTACGCAGGCTGGTTTCTGCAACCAAAAAGACACAATCCATCAGCTCCATAATGTTATCATGAGCCTGGAAGACGCCAGACTTTTCAAACAAGACATTTACGCCCTTCAAGGCATAAGTTATTGTGGATTTCACCTCTGCCTTCAATACCACTGATCATGACCGCATGCTCTGGATTATGTATGACCTTGGCTTCCCCACTGATGCCATCGACACTGTTAAGAATCTCTATAAAAATGCCACCACCATCAGAATCCACCCTCATCAGACTCCCCTTTGGCAACAATTCTTAACAAATCCCTGTTGAAAGAGATACCATTCAAGGTGACACACTCTCCCCTTTCCTCTTTTTACTGTACATGGAGCCCCTTCTCCGCTGGCTACACGTTGGAGGGCGCGACTATAAACACAACTGCATTTCAAACCGAAATGCCTCTGATACACACCTTGCCAACATCCTCAGCAGCGCCTCCTTTGCAGATGATCTGCTTAGTAAAACCAACACAATTCAAAATATCAAAATCCAGGCCCACAGAATTACACTCTACTCTGACTGGGCAGCTCTCATCATATCCGGCAGCAAAACCAAAGTAACAGGCATCTTACATGGCCACCCACCAAGGGACAGGAATGGGGTGACACCATCCCAGACCCTTCGACAACAACTTGAAGGAAGAATAGACATACAAGGGCAAAGGGCCCAGTACATTACACCAGACACACCTTTCTGCTACCTGAGGTGTCCACCTCCAGGAGTGGAGCTTACCATGAACTTAAACTGGAAACACCAAATACAAAGCATGACATGCAACCTTAGGGCAAAAAACTAGAATACCTTAGAGCCTCCTAACTTACCCCAAGCCAAATCCTTAGAACAATCCGCACGGCCGTTATCCCTAGCCTGGCTTATGCTTTTGCTGTCACCCCCTGCACCCCATTAGACCTCAATATGTGGGATAATATGGTAGGCAGAGTGATCAAAGACAAGTCTGGCTTTTGGACCTGCACCCCAACTGCAATGATACGAGAAGACACCTCAAATTTCGGACTAGGGGTAACCTCAGTATGTGTTGAATATCATAGGCGTATGGCCCTTGCCCTTACAATCAGCCTAGAGGACCCCTCAATCAGATACCACACTGTCACCTTTAACCTCCTCACCAAGCAAATAGCGCACCTGAAGAATCTTGCCTCAGACTACCTTACAACAAGAGAAGGAACCAACCTCCACATCAGGCGCCAACTAAATTACTGCATGAGAGCTCGTCAGCTGATAAGTATCTAGACAAGCAGGCGAGCTCGTCAGCTGATAAGTATCTAGACAAGCAGGCACTATTTGTAACGACTACACCATTCAACCTCTTATCGACTTGGGTTTAACCAGGCAGAAGGCTAAATCATTAGCATCCAAGCTGAGTTGCCATGCTATCCAACAGCTATTATTAACACCAGACATGCACTTCATTTCCAGGGGACTTCTGGGGGAGGGTTTGCTGGACGCGTGGAGGAGGAGAGCAGGAGAAGAAGAGTCCGGGCGTTCAGGAGCATGGCAGCCAACCCTCCAGATCCTCATTAGCTCTCGTTTCTGGCTTTCTCCTAGGCTAGCTTAGTCTAGTTTAGGCTTGAGGGCCCTTTGGTGAGACCCTTTCTAGCTTGCTAGTCAGGGAAAGAAAGAAAGTAAGAAAGACTACGCTTGCCAAGTCTGGCCGCGTGCATTAAGGAAAGGTCACCTGAAAGGCAGGGCCCCACCACACAGACCAAGAGGAAGAGGTGGCACAGAAGTCAGGGAACCTTTCCTTAATGCACGCGGCCTCTTGGCTGGCGTAGACTTTTCTTTTCTTTTTTTCTGCACAAGCAAGCTCCACCTCATAAAACAAAATAAAAGTCTGTTTATTGATGATATTAAAATCATTGATGAAGCTCTCTCACTTCGCAAAGCCCCTCCCCACTCCCTCCCTACATTAATTGCTTGCATCACAAAAATCCTTCTGAGCTTGAACATCCGTGGACTCCATGACCTTACAACCCCCAGCGGAACTCATATAATCACTGCGGTCCAACTAAAGACTAAACACTAACATTAATGCAAAACGCAAAACAGCTCTTAACAGACTGGCAGCCTTTGTTAACCTATCTCTACCGTGGAATTAACTCCAGACGTCATACACAACATTCTCCGGGACAAAAACACTGCAGTTTAAACCCTCCCTGTGTACCGCCAAATAAACAACAACCACATTAGCGAACTTGTTGATACACACTTCAGCAACACATCTCTGAACCCAGCAGGCCCAGACACTGTCCCTCTGACCAACTTCACACAAACCACACAAGTGCCCCAACACAACCCCGATCCAAACCCACTACAGAAACCCACTTACAGGCCGAAGCATCCGTATTACAAATATCCGAACTACTGACCCCATCCAAAACACTGACAGAGTAACACAAAATCCAGGGACCAACTCGTCAGAATTGAATGCCAACCACTCCAGCGGTGGTGGTACCGCTCCACATAACACACAAGGGATCCCCTCGGCAACCAGGGAGGCAGCTGCCATAACACCTCAAAACACATGCCAAGGGACCATAACTCAAAGAAGTCCTCATGAAGCTAACAAGGAACCCACAAACACTTGCAGCAACACACATGAAATGCCTCCCACCCTAATGCCTGAGGTCAACCTGGTGTCTTAAACTGCCCTAAATGCAATAGATGACCCACCCAGCAAAAGGACACGATCCAAATGCAAAGAAACAGCCATAACAACCAAAGAGAGACACTCCTCCACACAAAACATCAACCAAACCAGCCAGGCACTCCCCACCCAAGAAAACCCACACCTTTCCCCCAGGATTACGCCAAAAATTGATACAACACCCCTACACCCCCAGAAACCTTCGAACACTCCAAACACAAAGAAAAGAGCAACTCCTGCCAACTCTACCCTCCCTAGTACTCAGCCCAACAATCCTGAAACTTCAAAAAGAAGCAACCCACAAACTCCTTCTCCCTCCAGCGAGCCACCTAGTAAGCGAACACGATCCAAATCGCAAACGAGCTCTTTCCCCCTACCCAATTCAACCAACCAAGGAGCACCCAATTTCCCAGCTTCACAGCAGCACATTAACCCGCCCCCCCCCCCCCCCCACCAATCCTCCAGACAATGCGACCATTCACCAAACAAGCTCACCTCCCATACCTGCCACCATTCCTACCACTTCTTGTAGCCAAGACATACAAAACAGCAGCCAAAAAGCAAAGAAGAAAAAGCTTCTCCACATCAACACAAACCTCCCAGACCCAAACATCTCCTCCCCAGGCCCAATGCCTCAAAATCTAGTCCTCTGGAACTACAAGAAAAACAAAGTGAAAAATTTGGCAGAGCAAACGACCCCTCTCGATGCTATAAATACCGTATACTACTATGACCTAGACATTACTCATATCAATGCATGGAGACTCTTTACAGCCAAGAAAAGGGACAGGAGCAATGGCCCCCCCTTACAGCAGAAGCAATACCAAACACACTTTGCACCCATGACCATAAAAAAATGGGCTTTGACAATGTTCAAGAATGCTGGGTTCACACCTGCAAGCATGGAATCTGATGCCCGGGCAGGAATTGAATGTGCCTGCTGTGAGATCTGCAATTATCCTGGTGGCAAAGAACCCTTGAACTCTGAACCCCCTATCTTGATATGTGTATCTGTGATGTCTGCATAGAACCTATCACTGGTCGTGCATGAGAGAACTTGGATGCTACACCAATGAACAGGGACAAGATGTAGGCAATAACAACTACTGGGCTTGCCCTGCCTGTACTCATCTCAATGAAGATAAAAACTTAATCAAGAATCAAACTCTCACAGCAAAGAACTCGTTCACATTGCATGGGAGCCAAGCTGGGAGCCAGAAGACACCAAAGAAATATGGCCAACTTTCCTCCAGCGCATTGTCGAATTTGAGACTCACAAGGATGAACCAAACCTCTCCATACCTGCTGCTGACCTTGCATTAGATAATCTAGAAAGGCAAGGATTTAGCAGAGAAGACAGGAACAATACATGGAAACACAAATTAGACACAGAACTCCGCAACAAGGTCACCTTTGATGTCAACCCCACAAACCCACAAGCAGACATTATGGGGACTGGACGTTGTGAGTTTTGGATTACAAACATTGACCTCGTTAGACCAAAGCCCAGTAACACAACAGATCCCCACCCCAGAGCAGAAGCCACTAACTCCCCTTCCACACCTTCCATACCACCCTTGGTGCTACCGGAGATCAAATCCCTACAGGTGGCATGCATCTACGGCACAGATGGCAAATGTCAAGGGATCATCCCTGTGAGTCACCCTGCATTGCCTGGTGTTTGGCAATGGCATCTGCGCATTCGTTGCCCGCAACTCCAGCATGAGGTTTAACCTTGTAGAGATAGATAGGGGTAGGTGGATTGCGCACAAGCTGTATGATTATTTTAAGGATATGGCCTTGGACATGCTGGCGATGAAGCTCTGGATACAGTATTTGCTTTCTAATTTGGAGGAGTGAAGAAAGGCTATCAGTAGCGATGTGAGAGTGGCCCTGGAGAATGGCAGCTGCTATTGCTGTTAATTCAGCCCTTACAATCGTATTTGTGATTCCTGCTCCGTTTGGTTGGACATAATCACTATCCACCCAATCCTCCTGGGTGTGGGTGGGACTATCTACACTGCCCATACCCTTGATCAATTCAAAAAAGTAGGGATTGACTCACAGAGATCTGAAACACTTGCAAGAAAACTCCATGCCCATTCTGTACAATTTGCGCACCAACTCACCTCTACCAGACATGCCATTGAAAATAAAAACACTCATCATAACACTGGTGCCCTGGAGCAGCGTGCTGCCAGAAACCAACCTGATCCACATTTACTCCCTTCTCATCTTCTGGTGGGGAGACTCACGGCTCTTTGAGCCAATGTGTCTCTCTTTCCTTAATTGATGTAGGGAGAGTTTTCTCTGCCTACATAGTTTTTTCTTTTTTCTTTTCTTTTTCTTTGGACATAATTGGGACTATCATTGTCAGGGTGGTAGACTCCTGCTCCTATTACTTGTCTTCAGAGGTGTATTTGGCAGCTACCATCTGTGTATGCCCACTCTTTCCAATTCTGGACTTTTCGGACCAGGTTTGGGCTAGATGCGGTAGGCAGCAAGAGGGGTTGTTGGCTTTGGACAATGTTCTTAGGGGTGTGTTGTTGGTCAGAAGGTAGTTTTTCAAAAATTTTGAAACCGGTCTCAATACCTGGGTGTCTGGGGTTGAGAACTGGGTCATTGCTGATGGTTGTTTTCCACCAGCGTGCTTCAGGGATTTGTTGTGGTAAATCAGTGAGCCAAGTTGAGTTGTTCTCATTTAGGCGGATTCTTGCTGCAGTATTCCAGACAGCGATGATTTGTAAGCTCCAGGAGTGGCGGGGAAGCATGGATTCCTTGCTGACCCAGAAGTGGGGAGTAGCATAGTTGAGAGCTGCTGATGGTATGGTTCCCAATGTGCAACAAAGATGAGGGTAAGCATTAAGAAGTTTGGAGTATGGATTGGTGCTCATTGGACCTGCTAGTTAAGGGACCTTTCCTTAGTGCACGCGGCCTTTGGCCTGCGTAGACTTTTTTTTCTTTTTCGTGCAAACTTGTCCCTAGACGTCATGGCAGAGGTCTTGAACATCACAATGTGCTGGCTCCATACATTTCACAACTCTTCACTCTTATGCTCAAAACTGCTCGCATCCCCTCATCCTGGAAAGCTGCAAAACTTGCTCCAATATTCAAAAAGGGCGCTGCGACACATCCTTCAAACTACTGGATGCTTGCAGTCAGTAACACACTGTACCGCCTGTACACAAATGTCCTCCGCTCCATGGTTCAAGACTGGTGCGCAAACTACAACATTATCCCTGACAATCAATTTGGCTTTTTTCAAAGCTGCAACACATTACAGCCACTTTTTATCTTGAGGCACCTAAAGCATGCGGCTCAGACACTTCAACCCCAAGGCTCCCCACGTGTATATGCCACCTTTATTGATTTCAAGCAGGCGTATGACTTGATACCCAGGGTCAGACTGTGGGAACACTAACACAAATGCCAGATGCCCAGCCAGCTTATCTCCATCAATCAAGACCTCTACCAAGATGACAAATACATCCTTACTGATGGAGATAAACGGGCGAGTGTATCTAGCCAACACACAGTGTTAAACAAGGGTGCCCACTGTCACCACTCCTGTTCCCAATCTATATTAATGACATTGGCTGCATCACTGAGGGGAAAACAGGCGCGGTGACAGGCTTACCAAATTTCCGTGTTTCTAATATGCTCTATGCTGATGACCTCGCCCTCACTGCAAACAACCACACCCACATGCAAGCCACGTTGAACAAGCTGCAGGGTTATGCAACCAGAAAATGCCTGACGGTCAACACAAAAAAGTTGTGGTCGTCTGCTTCAATTCCAGAGCTGACACTCTTCCCAAACTGTTGTATGATGGTGAAAAACTGCCCTACACTGATTCTTTCAAATACCTGGGTATCCGGGTATGGTCTGTGACAAACGTCTCAACTTTTCCACTGCTGCTGAGGCTACTCTGAAACCATGCATAGCGGGGACTTATCGTGTTAAGACCTTTGCTAACGATCTTACTCACAAATCGGCTGCATGCGTTCATCTGGCTTTTGAAAACATATGCTATCCCAGCAGGAAAGTATGCCAGCCAGATATGGGCCACTCCTTACGGCAGGGCACAGAAATGGACAACCCGCTGCAGACGTGGATTCTAAACGTTTTGCGAAACCTTCAAGAAGTTCTTGGGGTAAAAACCACAACACCATCTTGGAGCATTCTTCGAGAATGTGGCACTATTTCGAGAATGTGGCCCTATTTAGTTCAACTGATTTCGTGCCACTATGCGCTTCTACAGCTCGCTCACGAAGTGCAACAGCTTACTCCTCAAGAAGGTTCTCCACGCAGGCATCAGCCTTAGCTCCAGAACTGACTGTTGTTGGACATCACCTCTTATCTGCGCTGGATGGTCTGGCACACTTGGATCTAAGACGCCAAATTATGGCTTGCGGCTTTGTGAACCTCAGTCAATTTGTGGTGGACCTGAAGTCCAGACACCTTAACTATTGGAATCAATTCACAGCACCTGATTCCAGAGTAAGCAACAGTAAACGGCTGACATATCATCAATGGTGCGCACTTCCTGTCAGAGATGCACATGCAATTCACCCTTCTTACACAATGCCTAAATACATGTACTTGGATCTTCCCCATCATGTCCTTCGCAACACTGCCAGATTCAGGCTACGAGTTCACACTCTTCAAGTTGAACAGGCTGTTTGGTCCAATTGTACTTCTCCAGTATGTGATATCTGTGATTTGGATGACATACAAAATGAAAAATATGTGCTGTTCAGATGTTCCAATTCCCAGGTCTGCTCTCTCCGTCAAAAGTATGCCTCACTCTTTGAGCACAACTTCTCTTTTCTATATTTTCGTATCTCCCACAGGATGCCCTGTTTAGGCACCATTCACCATGTGAAAAGAAAAGAAAAGAAAAACTACGTAGGCAGAGGAAAGTCTCCCTACATCAATTAAGGAAAAGGGGACACATTGGCTCAGAAGAGCCTTGAAACCCCTCCACCACGAAGCTACAAAAAGAAGACTCTAATGGGGATCTGGAGGGTTATTGGAAGCACCCGGCTCCATAACCTGGCTGCAAAAAGTATTCTTGTTTTCAATAGCACGCCTAGTGGTAACAATCTTGTTGGCATACATGACAGAATGGGCATGAAGTTTGCGAGCAAGGTTATTGGCGCGTTGGTGGTCAAGTCCCAGTTGTTTTAACTGGTTAAGGGTGTGCTCAGTGTAGCAGGTCCCTCCAACACCCAAAAGGATGGTGTGGAGAGTCACAACTTTTGCACTAATGAGTTTGCAGAGGTCTGCATGCTGCCGCTGTGCCGCCTCCAACTGTTGTCCAGGCCTCGTGTCTTCAAAGTACTTGATTTCAATCAAGTGCACATGCCGCTGGTTTACATTCAGTTGGTGGGGTTGCCTCACGCGGTTGGCTGTTGTGGCCCTCAGTGTGGGGTTGTGTCTGCTGCGTAACGCATGATGGTGTGAGCAGGAGGTAGAAGGAGAAGAAGTGGGTTTGGCTTTATAGGGAGTAATCAGTATAGCATCAGGACGGCTGGAGGTGAGTCTAGATCTCTTAGAAATATTTATTGGAAAGAGGTAAGGGGGTATAATTCTGTTTGATGCATGTGCAGGGATCTGAAGGTTGTGTTGCGCCAACCTATCACCACTTCCTATGTCCATGTTAACCAAACCTGATCCTCAAGGGCTTTTGCTAAGAGCTTTGATGATCATTCTTCCAGCAACATTGTGGCGTTCAGTTTTCATGCTGGAGACGATATGATTTTGGCAGCCTGAAAGCATGTGGAGTGCGCTGTCTCATTGATGACATCCTGGGAGAGGGCATAGTGGGTTAGTGGACCTTTAAAGTAAAGGATCATGTTTCTTTATCAGGAAAGATTGACCTTCAAAATTTTGAAGCGAACCGCATGTTTTTGGTTATAGAGGGTGCCAGTGCGATATTGTAAGATGGTGCGCTCCATGGGTGTGGATAGACACAGGATAGATACAAAAAAGAAACACTTTGTGTTTTGCTGGTAAAGAAATTGAGAAACAAATTGGAAACTCACTTCAATAATGGCTTTCATCCTTTAAAGCTACCCTTACTTTTGGTGGGGGGGCTCACTTACTCACCCTCCAGAAAAATATATCCGAGAGGGGAGTCCCCTTCATTGGTTTATGGAGCTTCTCCGATGCCTATGCTGTTTAACCATAATATGATTTAGATTGGATTCCTGCTATAACTGCTTGTGTTTTTAGCCCTGCAATGGCTACAATGGTCACAATGAAATTTGACCTTCAACAGGAAGTTTGGCTGCTGGGCCTGAAAATAAAGAAAAAGAAAAACCACGTAGGCAGTGAAAGCACTCCCCACATCAATTGAGGAAGAGAGGATACCTAGGGCCGAGGCACCGTGTATCACCTTCACCAAGAGAAACAAAAGACAGATATCAATGGGGATCAGGAGGGTTACTAGCAGTAGCCCGTGATCCAAGCATGATCGCTTGCTCACGGAATCACAGACTGGAGAAGTACTATTGGACCAAACAGCCTATTCAACTCGAAGAGTGTGGACTTGCAGCCTGAAACTGGCAATGTTGCGAAGAGTATGAGCCACTCTGCACAATGTGTCCAAACAGAACCAGGTATGTAATTGGGTTGAATGTAAATGAAATATGCAACGTAGCACTCTTGGTTAGGAGAGCACAACAGTACTCTTAAGTGGATTTTACACTATTGAGGTTATTCATGAATGGTAGCATTGAAACTTGTCTCCAATGTGCTAGGTGTTGAAACCTGAGATCCATCACAAGCTGACTCAGACCCAGGGGGTTAGCGGAGCGTGCCTGTTGGAAAGCACGAGCATGATGTAAGCCATGCTTAATGAACAATAGGTGTGAAGTCCTGCAGGAAGGATTCCTGGAATTAAGAGCAATTTCAGCATGAAAAACCTGTTGTAGAAGAGGGCTGTTTCAATGGATGAGATAATTTTTAAAACGTACAGTGGCTATGCACCTGTTGAACCAAATAGGGTCTAGCTCACACTCATGTAGCACACTCCATGAAGGAGTTGGTGATCTGACTCCCAAAATGGGTTTCAAAAATCTCAGTAGCCACTTTTGAATGCATGTGTTCATCTCATTGCCTTTTTGAAGGTGGGGAGTGGTCCAAATCTGGATGGCTTACATGCCTGCCAGGATTACACACGTCTTTAAACGCCATATGTAAGCATGGAGGCGGTGGGTAGGCTGAAAGAAAAGCTGATGTTCATGAGCAAAAGTACGAATCTGAGGCATGCCCGCTTAACAAGGCTTAAGAGCTTCCTTGGCGGCAGAGTGCAGATTGTGGTTCCTGTCAAAGACAAAAAAAAAGCAACTGAAAGTGTTGGGATACGGTAGGATATTGTTGTCAAATTGGAAAGGTAGTGAATAGTCTGTTCTAGAGTTGAAGCAGACCACATTTAAAAGAAGATATGATTTTGAATAACCAGTGAATTTTCCTGCGGCATAAGCTTCCAGCCTGTGGCGCATGTTTGGAGATTATTTGGAGAGTTTGCTGCAAGGCATAAGTCATCAGCGAAGGAGATGCAAAACATGGACATTGGGCAAACCTTTGCATGCTTCTTCAATACCCTCAGGAACGTCACAAGGGTTACAAGGGTTACAAGGGAAAAAGGCCTCAGTCAAGACGTTTGACTGCTAGCCTGTTCATAAATACACATGAGGTCACGAAGAAAAAAAGGAAGTTTGTTGTTATCTTGGTTTAGAAAAATATTGATATCCTGGGAATTCACATGGTGAATGGTGCCTAGACAGGACATCCTGTGGGAGACGTGGAGGTGTAGGATAGAGAAGTTGTGCTCAAAAAGTGAGGCATACTTTTGACAGAGAGAGCAGACCTGGGGTGATCTGAACAACACATGTTTTTCATCTTGTATGTAATCAGAATCACAGATATCACATCAGATATCATCCTGCTTTCTTTTTTCGTTGCTGGACCTGTCTTCTTTCTCTGTCTGCCGTGCTTCTCTCAGTCTGAACTTCGTGGTGGGTGGGTCATACGGTCTGTGCACCAATGTGGCCCCCTTTCCTTAACTGATGTAGGGAGTGTTTCACTGCCTACGTAGGTTTTCTTTTCTTTTCACGGACCGGAGAAGTACTATTGGACCAAGTAGCCCGTTCAACTCGGAAAGCGTGTACCCGCAGCCTGAATCTGGCAGTGTTGCGAAAGACATGATGGGGAAGATCCAAGTACATGTATTTAGGCACTGTATAAGGTGGGTGAATGGCATGTGCATTTCTGACAGGGAGAGCGCACCATTGATGGTAAGTCAGCCACTTACTGTTGCTTACTATTGGATCAGGGGCTGTGAATTGGTTCCAATAGCCCAGGTGTCTAGATCTCAGGTCCACCACAAATTGACTGAGGTTCACAGGGTCACAAGCCATAATTTGAAGTTTCATCAGATCCGAGTGAGCCAAACCATCCAGCGCAGATAAGAGGTGGGATGCCCAACAAGAATCAGTCATGGAGCTAAGGCTGATGTCAGCATGGAGAACTTTTTTAGAAGGAGACTGTTGCACTTAGTAAGTGTGTTGTAGAAGCGCATAGTGGCAAGAAACCAATTGAACTGAAAAGGTTCAATGCCACATTCTCATAAAATGCTCCAAGATGGTATTGTGGATTTCACTCCAAGAATATTTCGCAAAACGTTCAGGATCCACCTCTGCAACAGGTTGTCCATTTCTGCGCCCTACCGTAATTAAGGAGTGGCCCATATCTGGCTAGCATACATTCCTGCTGGGATAGCATACGTTTTCAAGAGCCAGATGAGCGCATGCAGCCGATTTGTAAGGTTGTGGTCGTGAGCAAAGGTTTTGACACGATAAGTCCCCGCCATGCAAGGTTTCAGAGCAGCCTCAGCAGCAGTGGAAAGGTTGAGACGTTTGTCACAGACCATACCCAGATATTTAAAAGAATCAGTGTAAGGCAGGTTTTCACCATCATACAACAGTTGGGGAAGAGTGTCAGCTCTGGAATTGAAGCAGACGACCTCAGACTTTTTTGTGTTGACCGTCAGGCATTTTCTGGTTGCATAACTTATTGAACCCTGCAACTTGTTTAACACGGCTTGCATGTGGGTGTGGTTGTTTGTAGTCAAAGCGAGGTCATCTGCATATAGTATATGAGAAACATGAAAATTTTGTAAGCCTGTCACCGCGCCTGTTTCCCCATTTGTGATGCAGCCAATGCCATTAACGTAGATTGAGAATAGGAGTGGTGACAGTGGGCACCCTTGTTTAACTCCGTGCGTTGGCTGGATACTTGCCCGTTTATATCCGTCAATAAGGATGTATTTGTCGTCTCGGTAGAGGTCTTTAATGATGGAGATAAGCTGACTGGGCATCTGGCATTTGTGTAAGTGTTCCCACAATCTGTCTCTGGGTATTGAGTCATATGCCTGTTTGAAATCAATAAAGGTGGCATATAAACGTGGGGAGCCTTGAGGTTGAAGTATCTGAGCTGCATGCTTTAGGAGCCTCAAGATAAAAAGTGGCTGTAAGGTGTTGCGGCCTGGAAAAAAGCCAAATTGACTGTCAGGAATAATGTTGTATTTTTCCAGGTCCAGAACGGCAAGACAGTTATAGGGGCAGGTGTGTTTCACCCCCTGACTGATTCACATTGAACCTAATGGCGCTGGAATTACCAATACCATAGGAAGAGCTGAGCTTGCTGCAATTGCTGCTGCGCTCACTCACGATTACACACATATCGCCACAGATAGCCTTAGCTCACTTCACCACCTCAGAAAGCAAATCCTGTATCCAGAAAAGCATAGGCGTCATGTGCAAGGAGATGTCTTGAAGAAGATATCAAACCTTGCCCGAGCCTCTCAAGATCACATCTTTTTCTACAAGGTCAAGTCTCATGCTCGAATAGCTGGGAATGAATGCGCAGATCAGATTGCTAAATACCAGGCCTCCCTCGAAGATGGCAACCTAACTGATACTGGACTCCCTAGCACTGGCCCAGGAGGAAATCCCTTCCACAATACAATCTGGCTGGCTAGTGAAGAGGCAAATCCTAGGCCTCCTCAATCCCACCCTTCTTCTCCTCGTCTGAGCTACCTCCCAGACCTTGAAAATGCTTTGAAATCCCATATGCATGCTAAACACAAGCTGGGCTATGCTGACAGGAAGACAGGCTACTACACTTACTACCAGAGCTTGCTACCTCAAGTAAGCAAGAAAACTAGCAATGCCTTTTGGAACATGCCCGGTCTCTCAACTCGAATGAAACGCACTGTCTTCCAATACCGCACAGGCACCCTCTACAATCAGAAACGTGCGGTCCGATATAAAAGATCCACTAGCCTGACATGTCCCCTACCTGATTGCCATCACATGGATAGCGCTCTCCACATCCTATCTGGCTGCCAATGCCCCGTCATGCGTAACATGGTAACTGAACGTCACAATATTGCTTGCAGGATGATTTTGAAACTGATCAGTGAAGGCTCTTATGGGGCAGTTGGATGCGGGCAACAAAAGCCGTTTGGCCCAGCACGACCTGCAAGTCCCTGAGCAAGTCTCTAATCGAGCTGTACCTCCCAACCTCTTCAAACCCACGCTTTCTATGCAAACCAGACGCAACTCTAGCCGCCCTGATGCAATCTTGGTTACTCCTCACCTAAACAACCCAAACAGACCACCCACTCCACCCTCAAACCGGGTACTGCGCAGTATGGGGAGTAGCACAACTCCAGCCCGCCATATCCACTTGATAGAAATCAAGTACTGTGAAGATACGAGGCCTGGTGCCCAGCTAGAAGCCTCACAGCAACAACACAGTGAACTGTGCAAACAACTCCAAGGTGCAGAGATTATTATCCACCCTATCCTCCTGGGTGTGGGTGGGACTATCTACAATGCCCATACCCTTGATCAATTAAAAAAAAAGATTGACTCACAGAGATCTGAAACACTTGCAAGAAAACTCCGTGCCCATTCTGTACAATTTGCGCACAAACTTACCTCTACCAGACGTGCCATTGAAAACAAAAGCACTCATCATAACACTGGTGCCCTGGAGCAGCGTGCTGCCAGAAACCCACCTGACCCACACTAACTCCCCTCTCATCTTCTGGTAAGGGAGACTCACGGCTCTTTGAGCCAAGGTGTCTTTCTTTCCTTAATTGATGTAGGGAGAGTTTTCTCTGCCTACGTAGTTTTTTCTTTTTATTTTTATTTTGCACACCAGTCTTGAACCATGGAGCGGAGGACATTTGTGTACAGGCGGTAAAGCGTGTTACTGACTGCAAGCATCCGGTAGTTTGAAGGATGTGTCACAGCACCCTTTTTGAATATTGGAGCAAGTTTGGCAGCTTTCCAGGATGAGGGATTGCGAGCAGTTTTGAGCATAAGCGTGAAGAGTTGTAAAATGTATGTAGCCAGCTTATTGTGATGTTCAAGACATCTGCCATGACGTCTAGGGACAAGTTTGCACGCATGTTTTATGAAAGGAGGTAGGACTGTGTCAAAGCCAGGTGAAGAAGAACTGCTCATGTTGGAAATGTGCTTAGAGACATGGGAGGTTAGCTCAGCTTCCCCAGGCAGATTGAAAGGGTGCGAGCCTGTGCCCCCTAATGCTTCATCATGCAAGCCATGAGTGTCATTGTTGGAAGGAGAAGGATGGTTAAATAGGTTGTTGATATGTTCCTGCCATGCCTGCTCAGAAATAGGAGTGGTATAGGAGCTCACAGGCCTCTTCAAAATATTGTGTATAGCCGGATCTTCTTGAAATAGCTTGCGCATGAAATCTACAGCTCGAGTACGGGTATATCGTCGCTTAGCACGCTGCGCTTCAGCTCTGTACTCTCTGTGTAGTTGCTCACAAGCGTGCCTGGCTTGCCCAGTCTTCAATGCCATTAAAAAGGCCTTCTTTCTGGTTGCACACACATCATTGAACCACTCAGGCCGTTTGTGATTTCTGTTGCGCACCATTTGCTGAGAGCGAGGTCTAAGGGCAATCATACCAACATCCGGGTGTCTAGCAGCATTAAAAATCTAAGACATCAGGCAGGTACATGCTCTTTCAGCATCCTGATCTGTGACAGCAGATTCAAAAGCCTGCCTGCTACTCTCATCCCCTTCAATGTTGCTGCTAAGCTGCTCTTGGTCTTGCTGAACGGTGCTGGCTTGACTGCAGCACGCAGAGAATGTCTGGGGCAGACACAGCGTTTGGACCAGCTTCACCAGGTTAGGGTTATAATTAAGTAATTACATCAGAGACAAGGTATCCCTGGCACAAGGCCAGGGATAACAGAAACAGCGCCAAACCTCAATGGAAGGTGGAACAGAATGTTGAACAAGAGAGAGCATCCAATAAAAGAATTCCACTTAAATACAGGTCACACCTCACACTCTAGGTTCTGCAACGATTCAGCAATAAACACGATTAAACGTGACAAAAGCTGTGAAAATGCGTGAGGAGCCATAGGGCTTGTCAGTTTGCACGGCACATTTCAGATGTCCCAACATGTAAAGTGGCTGCAAGGTGCTCCGTCTTGGTACCAAATTAAACTGAGAACCAGGGATCTTGTGATTGTGTAAGTACCACTCTTGTAACAAAGTGCGAAAGACTCTCGTGCACAGCTGATAGAATGTCCCGCTAACAGCAAGCATGCGGAAGTTGCATGTGTGGGTAATGGAACCCTTTTGCACAAAGGGGTGTTTTCTGCTGTCTTACAAGCCTTAGGAATGGTGGCTTGCTGTAAAAAGGCCCTAGGGTTTGAAAAAATTTGGAGACATGTACATGTGGATGGAGCCCATTGAAGCTGAAGCCAGTGCACTGCACGTGCCCAGCGCTAGCTACACGTCGTAGCAACCTGCACCCTTGGCGCGTGCTTCATGCAAGCCTAGGCCACAGCTGCTGCAAGGCCACCCAACGCATCCCCACTCTCTCGCAAGCATGACTGTCTGATCTCCAAGGTTTCACCAATGTTTCTACCTTTCCGCCAGGGTTGCTGCCGAGCAGACACTACAGCACAGTGCTGCGGGAGTAACTCCCAGGAATACGCGCACTTCCAGGCATTTTACATACATATTTCTTTCCACTGAAAATCAGGTGGTCCATTCAAAATTACAAACAGGAACAGCTAACAGCTTGTGCCAGGCTGGCAATGTGTGGTAGTGGGAGGTTTTAGAGGAAACGTTGACGAAGAATAAAAAATTGAGGAATTCCTCGCTCTTCTATCAGGACGTCGACTTTGTCGACAGGAGAAACTGCTAGGCTGGATCCTAGCGCTGAGTTCTGGCGCACACGGTTGAAACCGTGTGTGTGTGTGTGAGAGAGAGACGCTTGGCACACGGTACCAGCCCTCCTTCTGAGGCCGGTGCCCCTCTTGGGCCCTCCGTTGCCCAGCAGAGCTCGAGTCGGGCCAGCGCTGGCTCTGCTAGCAGAGCTTGGCACCCTCGTGCGTCACCGTCCCTGGCCGCACGTTTGAGAGCAAGGGAATGGTCCAGCTCCCCAGTACGCCATCACCAAAGCGAAAGATGACCTTCCTCGAGGATGGAGGTGATGGGGGCTTGGAGGGTCCTCTGAAGTGGCAATCCAACCATCGTGACAATCCTCGTGCATTCATTTATCAGGATCAGTCACATGCACATGCTCTCTCTCTCTCTCTCTCACACACACACACGCATACACACACACACACGTACACGTACACGTGCACGTACACACACATGCACGTACACACACAAACACACACACACACACACACACACACACACACACACACACACACACACACACGTACACACACGCACACACACACACACGCACACACACACACACACACACACACACACACACACCTGGTTCTACAGGGGACGTGTCCTCCTGTTACCCCCTCCCTTCTGCACAAGGATGTGGACAAGTTACTCCCCCTCACCACGATGGGGCTCAAAATAGCAAACGGAGATCTAGGCTCGGTAAGCAAGGGTCGAAGATAGTTGCTGAAGTGCTGGCCAGACAAGGGTCTCCCTCCAGATGCAAGGGTCAATCTATTTGGTTTCAAGATGGCCTAAACTTGAATCAGGGCATCTGTCCAAATTATTATAAGTTAAGATTTGCCTGTCGATGTATTGTCTATTCTTGCAAGTACCTACTTATGGTCTGGCAGCGCATTCGCATGATTATTCATCTGGTGTTGTGCTTGCTTCATATCATCGTTTCAGGCCCATGGGTTGTTACCTGGGTGGTAACCACGCGCTTTTCCTCCCTGATCTCATGAAGGAGGCGATCTGTAGCACACCCACGAGCCCCGTCTGCTCTGAACAAGCCAGGAGCCACCGCAGGCCTTGAAGCTAGCTGCCTTGCCGAGTTTCCCTTTAACCCCCCCAACATGCCCAGCCGCTGTATGTCCATGGGCCAGTGCTTACCCTTGTCATTTGCAATTACTGCTGGTTGGTTGTTTTTCAGGGGGTGGATGGCATGCCACTGCGCGTGCGCTGCTCTCCACTTCAGCGGGCTTCTCCCTTGCAGCCGCTGAGGGTTTGCTGCAGACGGGCAGCCACGGCCAACAGCCTCCTGGTGCCACCACAAAGAGGCAGGAGCACAGCAGCAGTGACACCAGCAGCACTGGGGACAGTAGCACCAACAGCTGCTTGGGCGGAGGGCATTGGACAGAGAAGGATGAGGAAAGCGAGGAGGAGGCGAGCGCATGGGTCACGCTGTGCGTGCCAAGCACGCCGCGCTGCAATGCCACCCTGACTCCCAACCCCTTTGCTGCTCATGCACCTGCCCCATCCGTCTCCCCATGCAGCCTGCGTGCGTCCAAGGTCAGCATACGCAGTGGCAAGGGGGGCCAGCCAGTAGCCCGTACAGTCTTTGTGCAACCGCAGCTGTGCTCTTCCCCTGCTGCAGCGAGAACCCCGCCTCCGTCTCCGTCACCCAGCCTCCCAGGCGCTGCACCTGACTCTGCGCTCCTGGGCTGCTTGTGTGTGCATGCACCCCGGCCCACGCTGGCCTGCTGAGGCATTTTCGGGAAGATTCAGGATCTCACGTCACCATGTCATGTAAACCTCATTTTGATGTTCAGCCAGCCTTGGACTGGGGGGTGAGTGTGGCTCAGCCTGACTGCTGCCCTCCAGCAGCTGTGACGGGTGTGCATTGTCACAGTGCATTGTCACGCTTGATGGGCTAAGAGCCGCTTCATGCAAGCAAGCCCTGCTTACGGTAGGGACATTTTTTTAATTGAATCACCAAAAACCTGCTATGACATATTAGGAGTACAGATGTGTTGCGTCCCTGCTAGTCGTTCTGCAAAGGGTGCTTCCATGAGTGTGGCATGAGTAACCTGTGCCAGCAAAGGGAATAAATTTTGGGATGTTGAATGCACAAGCATGTCTGTGTGGGTGTCAAAAGCGATAGATTTTTTGATGTCCACCTTGTGCATCAACCATTGGACATTGCTGGTCATCCATCTCCTTCAGCATAGTAAAAATTCAAGGTCGCACCTAGATTGTTCCTAGCACGCAATGCATCTTTTAACATTAACATTTGCTTCCACGCTGGTAGTATGGTCATTCATCTTCTCCTCCTGCACCTTCAGCATGCTGTGCATGCTATGCATCTTACACCAATTGTTTTTTTTATGCTTGGAAGGACTGTCAAACCTTGCAGGCTCTTCTGCGCATCTCTGTTGTTCGTTAACTAATGCCTGTCACTTGTATTTACTGTTAGCTCCTGCGAGGTGACTCACCTACTAAGCATGTCTGTTATTTTTTCCGGAACCTATGCACACATGAACAAAATATGTAGAAATGTGTGATGGTGTACGAGGAATGATGTCGGTTCATTGCTAAAAAGCTCCTGGTTCAATCATTGGAGGTGCATATCTCTTTTTTTGTATTTCAATGCGTGATATGAGGTTGTCGCTTTTAATCCAAGCATCCTTTTGGTCCAGCTTTCCTTTGTCGTGAAGTGAAACTTGTCTATCCATGGGTCTTAACTATATCCTTGTTACGGACTTTGCTGCCACGTAACGCATTCGCAACCCTCTCATGCTTGAGAGCACCTTGGTGTGCAGGGGTAAGTTTGTGCCGAAACAAGAGTTATAAGGGGTTGGCTTACAGCCCGAGACTCAGGCTGATCGGCTGCTGGCGAAGCATCCTTAACCTGCATTAAAAAGTTGAAACCAAGTCTAACCTGTAAAACTATTAAAATATGTACATGGTTGGGTTGAAAATCTGTACAAGCCTTGATTTATGAAAGCATTGATCCCAGGATCAGTTATAATGTCAAAGCCTGCCAAGAAAGGAAGTCTTTGTCAGTGTTTGGAAGCCGGGCAGAAGTGTGTAAGGAAAGGAAAGGAAAGGGTTACATAGCTGTACCTGCCTACGAGGGCAGCTTAGCTGAAGCATAAAGAGATGCCTGCAACCAAACCAGACCTGAGTTTGAAACTAAAAGAAAAGTCTGAAGTCTACAACTGTTTTTGCGTTGCTAAACAAACAGTGATATAGGAAGCGTAGAAGTTGCTCAAACTGTTTCTCAAAAAACCATGCCACATTCATGTACAGCCCCATGCTCGCCAGGATAGCAATGAGGTACGTGTTCAGCAACCAGAGGATTGACAGACATGACAGAAGTGTGTAAGGCTTGAAAAGATCAATAAAAAGATCCCTGTATGTTCTGTGCTCAGACACCTCAACTCACACACCTCAAAGCAGTTGCAAAAGAAGGGAGCATGTTTCCTCAGGCTGTCTTGGGCTTAAGCACACTCACGTTTTTCATAAACATTTAAACCACCCAGCTATTTACAAAATTCAACCTTCAAGCAGTGGGCACGAAGTCTGATAAACCTATTCATATTCCTCACGACTTATTTATCCAAATCCTTAAATAGGAAAGGAAAGGGTTACATAGTTGTACCTGCCTACGTGGGCAGCTTGACTGAAGCAAAAACGGTGCCTGTAATCAAACCAGTCCGAGCCGGAGGACAAGAACAAGGGTTACAAGGGAAAAAGGCCTCAGTCAAGACGTTTGACTTCTAGCCTGTTCATAAATGCACATGAGATCATAAAGGAAAAATGGAAGTTAACTGTTATCCTGGTTGATAAAAATATTGATATCCTGGAAATTCAGCAAGCCAAGCCAATAATAACGTGGCTGATGCTGGGATCCCTAGCGCAGGCCCCGGCGAAAATCCTTTTTCTCATTCATTTTGGTTAGCCAAGGAGGAAGAAAAAGAACACAATGCTGGCACATCCACAGCTCCTGCACCCAATCCTAAAATCACCTACCTTCCCAATCTTCAAAATGCTCTCAAGTCTCATATGCATACAAAACACAGACTTGGATATGCCAACTCCAAAACAGGCTACTACTCATATTATCAGAGTTTGTTACCACATGTAGATAAGAAAATCAGCAATGCCTTTAGGAACATGTCCTGTATATCCACACCCATGAAGCGCACCATCCTACAATCTTGCACTGGCACCCTCTATAACCAAAAACATGCGGTTCGTTTCAAAAGGTCTACTGACCCACTATGCCCTCTCCCAGGCTGTCATCAATTAGACAGCGCACTCCACATGCTTTCAGCTGCTGCCAAAACCATATCATCTCCAGCATGAAGACTGAACGCCACAATGTTGCTGGAAGAATGATCATCAAAGCTCTTAGCAAAAGCCCCTGGGGAGCAGGCTTGGTTAACATGGACATTGGGAGTGGTGATAGGTTGGCGCAGCACAACCTTCAAATCCCTGCACATGCATCAAACAGTTAATTATACCCCCTTACCTCTTTCCAATAAATATTTCTAAGAGATCTAGACTCACCTCCAGCCGTCCTGATGCTATACTGATTACTCCCTATAAAGCCAAACCCACTTCTTCTCCTTCTACCTCCTGCTCACACCATCATGCGTTACGCAGCAGACACAACCCCACACTGAGGGCCACAACAGCCAACCGCGTGAGGCAACCCCACCAACTGAATGTAAACCAGCGGCATGTGCACTTGATTGAAATCAAGTACTTTGAAGACACGAGGCCTGGACAACAGTTGGAGGCGGCACAGCGGCAGCATGCAGACCTCTGCAAACTCATTAGTGCAAAAGTTGTGACTCTCCACACCATCCTTTTGGGTGTTGGAGGGACCTGCTACACTGAGCACACCCTTAACCAGTTAAAACGACTGGGACTTGACCACCAACGCGCCAATAACCTTGCTCGCAAACTTCATGCCCATTCTGTCATGTATGCCAACAAGATTGTTACCACTAGGCGTGCTATTGAAAACAAGAATACTTTTTGCAGCCAGGTTATGGAGCCGGGTGCTTCCAATAACCCTCCAGATCCCCATTAGAGTCTTCTTTTTGTAGCTTCGTGGTGGAGGGGTTTCAAGGCTCTTCTGAGCCAATGTGTCCCCTTTTCCTTAATTGATGTAGGGAGACTTTCCTCTGCCTACGTAGTTTTTCTTTTCTTTTCTTTTCACATGGTGAATGGTGCCTAAACAGGGCATCCTGTGGGAGATACGAAAATATAGAAAAGAGAAGTTGTGCTCAAAGAGTGAGGCATACTTTTGACGGAGAGAGCAGACCTGGGAATTGGAACATCTGAACAGCACATATTTTTCATTTTGTATGTCATCCAAATCACAGATATCACATACTGGAGAAGTACAATTGGACCAAACAGCCTGTTCAACTTGAAGAGTGTGAACTCGTAGCCTGAATCTGGCAGTGTTGCGAAGGACATGATGGGGAAGATCCAAGTACATGTATTTAGGCATTGTGTAAGAAGGGTGAATTGCATGTGCATCTCTGACAGGAAGTGCGCACCATTGATGATATGTCAGCCGTTTACTGTTGCTTACTCTGGAATCAGGTGCTGTGAATTGATTCCAATAGTTAAGGTGTCTGGACTTCAGGTCCACCACAAATTGACTGAGGTTCACAAAGCCGCAAGCCATAATTTGGCGTCTTAGATCCAAGTGTGCCAGACCATCCAGCGCAGATAAGAGGTGATGTCCAACAACAGTCAGTTCTGGAGCTAAGGCTGATGCCTGCGTGGAGAACCTTCTTGAGGAGTAAGCTGTTGCACTTCGTGAGCGAGCTGTAGAAGCGCATAGTGGCACGAAATCAGTTGAACTAAATAGGGCCACATTCTCGAAATAGTGCCACATTCTCGAAGAATGCTCCAAGATGGTGTTGTGGTTTTTACCCCAAGAACTTCTTGAAGGTTTCGCAAAACGTTTAGAATCCACGTCTGCAGCGGGTTGTCCATTTCTGTGCCCTGCCGTAAGGAGTGGCCCATATCTGGCTGGCATACTTTCCTGCTGGGATAGCATATGTTTTCAAAAGCCAGATGAACGCATACAGCCGATTTGTGAGTAAGATCGTTAGCAAAGGTCTTAACACGATAAGTCCCCGCTATGCATGGTTTCAGAGTAGCCTCAGCAGCAGTGGAAAAGTTGAGACGTTTGTCACAGACCATACCCGGATACCCAGGTATTTGAAAGAATCAGTGTAGGGCAGTTTTTCACCATCATACAACAGTTTGGGAAGAGTGTCAGCTCTGGAATTGAAGCAGACGACCACAACTTTTTTGTGTTGACCGTCAGGCATTTTCTGGTTGCATAACCCTGCAGCTTGTTCAACGTGGCTTGCATGTGGGTGTGGTTGTTTGCAGTGAGGGCGAGGTCATCAGCATAGAGCATATTAGAAACACGGAAATTTGGTAAGCCTGTCACCGCGCCTGTTTTCCCCTCAGTGATGCAGCCAATGTCATTAATATAGATTGGGAACAGGAGTGGTGACAGTGGGCACCCTTGTTTAACACTGTGTGTTGGCTAGATACACTCGCCCGTTTATCTCCGTCAGTAAGGATGTATTTGTCATCTTGGTAGAGGTCTTGATTGATGGAGATAAGCTGGCTGGGCATCTGGCATTTGTGTTAGTGTTCCCACAGTCTGACCCTGGGTATCAAGTCATACGCCTGCTTGAAATCAATTAAGGTGGCATATACACGTGGGGAGCCTTGGGGTTGAAGTGTCTGAGCCGCATGCTTTAGGTGCCTCAAGATAAAAAGTGGCTGTAATGTGTTGCAGCTTTGAAAAAAGCCAAATTGATTGTCAGGGATAATGTTGTAGTTTGCGCACCAGTCTTGAACCATGGAGCGGAGGACATTTGTGTACAGGCGGTACAGTGTGTTACTGACTGCAAGCATCCAGTAGTTTGAAGGATGTGTCGCAGCGCCCTTTTTGAATATTGGAGCAAGTTTTGCAGCTTTCCAGGATGAGGGGATGCGAGCAGTTTTGAGCATAAGAGTGAAGAGTTGTGAAATGTATGGAGCCAGCACATTGTGATGTTCAAGACCTCTGCCATGACGTCTAGGGACAAGTTTGCACGAAAAAGAAAAAAAAGTCTACGCAGGCCAAAGGCCGCGTGCACTAAGGAAAGGTCCCTTAACTAGCAGGCTAGAAAGGGCCTCACCAAGGGTCCCTCAAAACTACACTAGCTACAGCTAGCCTAGGAGAGGGAAGAAACAGAACTAATGAGGACTAATGAGGACTAATGAGGAGTTTGCACGCATATTCTTTATTTTTAATCCCAGCTGGCATGTATGCAAGCCAGGTGTAGGGCAAAGAGTTTATTAGGGAAGGCAAGGAATTTCCAAGTGAACTGCAAGTGCACCACATGAGTTTCCTAAAGGGCACGTTGGGTATGTAACGTGCCACCACAGACTGGGCTGTATTAAGAGAGCGTGGGCATGTGCCATTACAGTAGAAAAGAAAAAGAAAAAACTACGTAGGCAGAGAAAAACTCTCCCTACATCAATTAAGGAAAGAGAGACACATTGGCTCAAAGAGCCGTGAGTCTCCCTCACCAGAAGATGAGAGGGGAGTTAATGTGGATCAGGTGGGTTTCTGGCAGCACGCTGCTCCAGGGCACCAGTGTTATGATGAGTGCTTTTATTTTCAAAGGCACGTCTGGTAGAGGTAAGTTTGTGCGCAAATTGTACAGAATGGGCATGGAGTTTGCTTGCAAGTGTTTCAGATCTCTGTGTGTCAATCCCTAACTTTTTGAATTGATCAAGGGTATGGGCATTGTAGATAGTCCCACCCACACCCAGGAGGATTGGGTGGATAGTAATCTCTGTACCATGGAGTTGTTTGCACAGTTGTTGCTGTGTTGTTGCTGTGAAGCTTCTAGCTGGGCACCAGACCTCGTATCTTCACAGTATTTGATTTCTATCAAGTGAATATGGCGGGCTGGAGTTGTGCTACTCCCCATACTGCGCAGTACCCAGTTTGAGGGTGGAGTGGGTGGTCTGTTTTGGTTAGTTAGGTGAGGAGTAACCAAGATTGCATCAGGGCGGCTGGAGTTGCGTCTGGTATGCATAGAAACCGTGGGTTTGAAAAGGTTGGGAGGTACAGCACGATTAGAGACTTGCTCAGGGACTTGCAGGTCGTGCTGGGCCAAACGGCTTTTGTTGCCCGCATCCAGCTGCACAAGATTGGCCCCATAAGAGCCTTCACTGACCAGTTTCAAAATCATCCTGCAAGCAATATCGTGAGGCTCAGTTACCATGTTACGCATGACAAGACATTGGCATCCAGTTAGGATGTGGAGAGCGCTATCCATGTGATGGCAATCAGGTAGGGGGCATGTCAGGCTAGTGGATCTTTTATATCGGACCGCGTGTTTCTGATTGTAGAGGGTGCCTGTGCGGTATTGGAAGACAGTGCGTTTCATTCGAGTCGAGAGACCGGGCATGTTCCAAAAGGCATTGCTAATTTTCTTGCTTACTTGAGGTAGCAAGCTCTGATAGTAAGTGTAGTAGCCTGTCTTCCTGTCAGCATAGCCCAGCTTGTGTTTAGCATGCATATGGGATTTCAAAGTATTTTTAAGGTCTGAGAGGTAGCTCAGACGAGGAGAGGAAGGGTGGGATTGAGGAGGCCTAGGATCTGCCTCTTCGGTAGCCAGCCAGATTGTATTGTGGAAGGGATTTCCTCCTGGGCCAGCGCTAGGGAGACCAGTATCAGTTAGATTGCCATCTTTGAGGGAGGCCTGGTATTTAGCAATCTGATCTGCGCATTCATTCCCAGCTATTCCAGCATGAGACTTGACCTTGTAGAAAAAGAAAAAGAAAAATCTACGCAAGCCAGAGGCCGCGTGCATAAAGGAAAGGTCCCTTAACTAGCAGGCTAGCAAGGGCCTCACCAAAGGTCCCTCAAAACTACACTAGCTACAGCTAGCCTAGGAGAGGGAAAGAGACAAAACTAATGAGGATCGGGCGGGTTGTCAGCCGTGCCCCGAGACGCCCGGACTCTCCTTCTCCTGGTAGCCACCTCCGCGCGCCCAGCGACTCCCCCCCCAGAAACCCCCTGTAAGCAAAGAGCATGTCTGGTGTTTATGATAGTGGTTAATTTCTGCAGGGCATGGCAGCTCAACTTGAAAGCAAGTGATTTAGCTTTTTCTTTGGTTAGGCCCAGATTGATAAGAGGTTTGATTGTGTACTCATTGTAAATGGTGCCAGCAACACCAATCAGGATGATGTGTAGAGTCACTCTGTTATTCCTGTTTGGAATTCTTGAGCTGCGGGTTTTAAGTCTGGTTATAGTATGAGCATGATGAGTCGTTGCAGTCTCTAAAGTGACGGAGGGGTTGGTGTCTGGACAGAATTTGAGCTCAACAAGATGAATATCCCTGTGTTGAGGAGGGATCTTGGAAGGATCAAGGTGGGCTTGTCGGCCTGGTATAGGGCGCACAAAGAGAGCATCAGGGCGGCTTTGGTGCCGGGCAGAGGACCCAGTACTATTAGGAAATACCCAGTCAGGGATGGCTCGGGAGATGTTTACAGGGACTTCTATACCCTGCTCCAGGAGTCTCTCATTACGGCAGGCATCCATACCAATAAGGGATGAGCCAAACCTGCCTTTACTGAGGGCTTTTACACAGAGACTAAGGGCCTCATTGTGCCTGTTGGTGTGCATACCACTCATGGTCGTGTTTGAGCATCTGAGGACAATATGATTGATACTATCCATGTCGTCACAGAGCGGACACCTTTCAGAGGTGGAAGATTGGTTAAACCTGTTGGCATGTTTTTGAGTGTAGATTGTTCCCGTGCGGTACTTTATAACATTAACCTGCTGTTTAAGGGTGATCTTTGGATTATTCCAAAAGGAGATGCTGAGTACTTTGTTGGCAAGTTGTGAGGGTGGGTTATGACCTTCTGAGCTGACAGAGGTGTTTGGGGGAGCGGGCTGTGTGGCGTAGTTAAGCCTCTGCCAGTTATTGTAGTAGTGGCCTGAAGTGTCAGCAGAGCCGAGCTTATGTCTTTTGTGCATGTGTGTTTTAAGCTTGTCTGTCAGGTTGGTGAGGTAATGAGTTGGAGCAGTGCGGGAGTTTTGTGGTTCACCGTTGCGTCCATGCGAGGATTTCAAGGAAAGCCAGTAGTAATTGTAGAAGGGATCCCTGGCATCTGGAAGTGCAATGTCCGTGGTGTCCATGAGTGCTGCAGTACGCGCACAGGCGTCAGCCCCCTCGTTACCAATGATACCAGAGTGGGCTTTAACTTTATAGACATTTACAGGGTGTGGAGAGTGCTTTAACAGATTTGAGATGGCTTGGATGAGTTCTGCATGAAGGTGGGTCCTCATGCGCATTGGGTTAAGGGTCTGTTTAGATATCTGGGAGAGGCAGGATGCACTATCAGAGGCTATGTCAGTGTATCCTTGTTGGAGTGCTACAAGGATGCCAGCTAGTTCTGCTCTGTTGATAGTGTTTGTAGGTCCATGTCCATTGGGATTTATGTGCAGCTGTACCTGCTGTGATGATTGAGTAGCGTCTGTTCCCGGCTTGAAAGCACCTGAGCCGACTAGTGGTGGAGAGTTGTCTTCACGATGGATGACACTGCCATCTGTATATGTGACTTCTCTCCAGTCCTTGATTTTGGGTATGAACGCCTTTTTGTAGTTGGCAGAAAGGAAGGCTGCCCTTGCCTGAGGGTACTTGTGTGAACAGCTATGGATGTCAGGGGGAAGTGATTGAAATTTCTTTTTCCAAGTGTTTGATGCTAGGTGTTGTTGGGTACGTAGTGGCGTGGCAGGATTTGGGGGATCCAGGGGTAGCCAGTGTGCTTCTTGTGGTATGTATTGCTTGAGAAGTTGAAGCCAATCCTTGTTGGCATTACCTAATGCCTCTCTGGCATGCATGTTCCAAACAACAACGAGTTGCATGGGGTAAGAAGGTTGTGCATGTTGAGGTACAGTATTGAACCAGTGTTGGGGTGTCTGGAATTGGATGTTACCAGCGGGGAATTTGGCTAACACTTGCACAAGACCTGGGTAGTGGTTTAGCCAGCTCATGTAGGCGTTGCAGCTGAAGCCTCTCCAGTGAGGCAAGAGCATGAATGTGGCAACTGGATCATTGGTTTGGAGAAAGGAGTGTACTGCGTGGCGCAGGAGTTGGAACATGATTACGTCATCATGAGGGGGATGGCAAAAGGAGTAGCCACAGTAGCGCACAGAGAAGGCATCAGTGCATGCCCCAAAGACCTGGTCACGGTGACTTGTGCTAAAATAGGTGTTGTATGTACTATCAAATTCAAGAGGGTTAGAGAACCTTTCCGTGGATACCATGCACCATTTACTCAGGGCTGATCGAATGTTGGGGGGTGTGATTAGTGCGTTGGAGTTCTGAGCCTTTTTGCTTTTGGCAGAGAGTTGCTTTTGTTGGGCCTTATGGCGTGATAGGAGGCCCATAATTTCTGTTGCTATATCCTGGGCTGGTGGTTGGATGGTGTCATGTTTCCCTGCTTTTTTGGCTGCAGCGTAAGCTTCAACCAGGGTCTGGAGTCTTTCTATGGTGAGCATGCCAACGCATTTGCCATTTGCGTTATAGATACAGGCGGTTTCACAGGTGAGCACTTCAGGCATTTGAATAGGTAGGGTAGCCTCATTAGATAGTTCATAGTGCTGAGTTTCTTTCATGAGGTCAACAGTTCTAATGATAATCTCGTATTTCCATGTCGGCATGATATCTGTCTGAGGATTGGTAGGATGGAAGTCAAAAATTGCATTGTTGCGGATGGAGCATCCAGTAGTTGAGAGCCATGGAGAGTTGGAAAGGTTCTGGGGGTCGCCCTCAAAGCCTTGCTTCACAAGGTTGTCGAGGTCCGTTTCATTGCAATTGGTTGGGGTGTCTGCTGTTTGTTCCTGTATTTCTTGTTCATAGGCTTGTACTTGGGCTTGTAGGTCTGGGTGCATCTCTAGCATCTCAGCAGCCTCCCATCGAGGATGCCATTGCACATGGATCATTTCGTGATCTTCAGATAAATTGTGCCTTTCCAATTTTTGGGAGTGGGATAGGGGAGCACATGCAGGGCAGTCCCAGTGCTCATCAGGTTTGCTCAGTGCCCGATCCTGTGGCGAGCATAATTTGATGTCTATGAGGCAACCCCAATGGTATGTGCGGTGGCAGGTATCACAAGTGGGCATGTCATCGTAACATTGGGATTCATGGGTATGTTCTTTGCTCACTGGACTCCAGCAAAGCTGGCAGCACGGGTCTTCTGCCAGCCTTCTGGGTACGTGTTTTGAGGAAGCCACTTTGAGCCCATCACTTTGGAAGATGGGTAAGGCCCATTTCTCGATGGTGATAGGATGCCATTGTACTTTGTATTGAGTTTGCTGCTTCTCCTGGGAGGACCTCTTTGACTTCCAGAGATGTTGCCAGCCTAAGATACTTTGGATGACATGATCGTAGCGGAAGATTGTATTGCTTGCTTGCATCGTGCTCAAATCCGCAGCTTTGTTCTGCTTGTAGTTCCAGAGCCATTGGGCAACGTCAATGTCTGGTGTGTTTGGTGGTAAGGGGCACGGGGTTAAAATGGGTTGTGTGTGGTATTCTAGGAGTGTTTTGGGGGCTTGGCTCCCTCTGGGCCTCCCGTCCCCAGCTTGTGGGGTCTGGGTGGGGTCCAGGGATAGGGCCTGTATGGGGGGTGTGGAAAGGGCTTGGGATGGGGTTGTGCCTTGTGCAAGTGTTGGCAATCCGTCAATACGGGAATTATGTCTTTCACGGGTGCGTCTCTCTTGAATGTCGTGTGATTCTGTATGCGCTTGATTGTTGGGAGTTGGGTTATCCTGGCTTTGGAAGAGAGGATTTTCTATCTCTATGTCTTGAGTCTCAAAGAGGGGGTTGCTGTAGATCCCGGAGTCATTGTGGACGGGTCTGTTGCGGGTGTTAGCCCCTTCATTACTAAAAGGGGGGTTTGGGGGGACACGCTCTAAGCGGAGCTTTGACCAGTTCCAGCCTGCTGGTGTGTGTTCCGTTTTCATCAATTCTGCGTATGTTGTGTTATTCATGCAGCGCGTTTCAGGGGGTTTATTGGGCGAGCTGTCTTGGCTGTGGATGATCGTGCTGATGAGATCAGATGTCAGATTGTGAGCGTTAAGAGCATGGGAGAGCTTATTAAGGGCCACTATATGTCTGGTCCTAATTTTGCGGCCGAAAAGGGATGTGAGTTTGTTTCCGTCAATAACATGGGTAAGGTTGTCATTTAGCAGAAAGGAGAGCCTGGATATACCTAGCTCCATGAGGGGATCAGTACAGTGGCAGGCTAAGGTTTTCAGGGTGGGTTGCATTGGCATTGAGAGAACATTTAATACGGGAGTGATGCTGGAAAGAAGGTAGGGTGCTCCTTGAAAGGAGATGTCAAGAGCGCTATTGTTGATGCAGAGGTATTGCCTCACACGGAGCATGCTGGGTAATTGCTTGAGGAGGAAGTTGGGGTGGTGGTGTGATGGGTTGATGCTCCTGAGAATATAATGTCTGAGTTGATGGATTTGAGATTCCAGTATTGACTTGGTGACCCGGCCGTGCCTGCCGGTGTTATTTAGGCTGGCGGTGAGGGCCGCTGCACACCTCGCATTATAATCTACTGCAATGGATGTACATCCAAGTCCAAAGTTGATTTTGTCTTCTTGCAGGATGGCTGTGGCAGTGCACTGCCAGAGCTTGTACCTCTCTTTAATGGTGTTAAGGGTGAGTTTATCCCAATGAGCAAGGTCATTCTCAGAGCAGGGTGTGACTGGAAAGGCACAGGCAATGCTTGGGATGATGGCTGTACGAATTATATCCATGGTTTGCTTGGGTGTGGCAAAGGAGCAAGCTAGGTTTTTAAGTTTTTTGGTAAGCTTGTCTGACATTTTGGTAAGCTGGGGTTTCCAGTCTAGTGTCATGGTGATTTCAACACCGAGGTAGGTAAAAGGATCCCCAGGGCTTATGAACTGGGCTGCTTTGCCTTGTACCAGGATCTTATCTTTAAGCTGACGCTCGGCATAGTCTGCCATGGACGTATTGCCCCGACGTTCTTTGCTTTGTGGACTAGGGAGGCTGCAGGTCACCTTAGTTTTGTTGCCAGAAATGATGAGGTGGGCCCAATCCGCGTAGAGGGTTAGTTTCTTGGCTTGGATGCGAAGATTGGCATAGGTGCCTGTGATGCTGATGAGGTCATCTGCAAATGCTCCACTCCTGATTTTGTTTTGGGCTATTTGCTCAAGAGTTTGTGGACGTTTGTTGAGGCACTCATACTCATAGCCTCGCCCGCCAGCATGGAGCCAGCGCAGCAGGGGCTCCATGTATATGAGAAAGAGGAAAGGAGAGAGGGTGTCCCCCTGGATGGTCCCCCTCTCTATGGGAATATCTTTTGTATATTGGCCAGTAGGGAGAAGGACTCTGGTGTGCGCCTCCTGGTATAAGTTGACCTTGTAGAAAAAGATGTGATCTTGAGAGGCTCGGGCAAGGTTTGACATCTTCTTCAAGACATCTCCTTGCACGTGATGTCTATGCTTTTCTGGATACAGGATTTGCTTTCTGAGTTGATGAAGTGAGCTAAGGCTGTCTGTGGCAATGTGTGTGTAATCGTGAGTGAGCGCAGCAGCTATGGCAGCGAGCTCAGCTCTTCCTATGGTATTGGTAATACCAGCGCCATTAGGTTCAACTAGTTTTTGTGAATCGCTTATAGGATGGTACACACCTGCCCCTATAACTGTCTTGCCGTTCTGGACCTGGCAACTGCCGTCTGTGTAGGCCCAAGATCTCCAATCTGCAACTTTAAGCTGGAGGTTGGGATGGGACTGACAAGGAGCATTAACAATAATGTCTGAGGCGGGTCTTTTGGGGCCCTTGGAAATCTGTTTCATGTCTGGGGGGAGTTCTTCACATTTCCTTCTTCCCTTAATGCACGCTCAAGGGCGTAGACCCTTTTTTTTTTATCCCGGGCATCACTTTATGTCTTATATTCTGAATGGGGTAGTTACTAACATTTTTAATACATTTTTCCATATTGATGGCTTTGGCTAGATTCCGAAGCCAGGTATGGTTCTGGTTACAGTTCTATTGGTTTAAGTCCACGGTCAAGATGTACAATGGCTTGCTCAATTCTAATAGTGAGACACTAAGGAGAGTTTTGAATGCTGACCTGCATGGCACTCACGGGCGCCTTCGTGTTGGATTGCTCAGATCTTGGATGGCTTTCAAGGAATGCGGCACTGTGAGTCTTTTGTTGCGGCAATGAAGCTGGGGACACCTATTTCCATGCAGGATTTCACTGATGATTTGAGGCATAGGTTGCGAGATGTGTGGAGAGATGTTCAGAGAGTTGACCCATGAGAAACAGATGTTAAATTGGCAACGTACCAAGCCCTCTTTGCTCTGCCTTTTGACCACAATGTGCGCAAGCCAATCCGGTTACCGCCGCACTCGCATCTGGATCTACCTCAACATGTCTTGCAAAATGTCAGCCGATTTAGGTTGAGAACTCTTTGAATGTGGAAACTGCGCCTTGGGAGGAGGATGTCCTCCTTTGTGCAATAGTGCTCATGCGAATAAATTCAAAATGAGATCCACATTCTTCCTTCTCACGTGTAAGTGTGAGGGGGTATGTGCTCTAAAGCGGAAATGCTTCAAGCTATTTCAGGCTTTACCTGGTGATTCTTCGCTTGCACAACCTTTCTTGTGGCAACAACTTCAAGTTGTTTAGTTCGCGCCAGAGCTGTAATTGATTTCCCCTTGCAACGCATCTAACCTAATCTGTTTCGTCAAGCATGCTGCGTTGGCCTTTCTCATGAGTTCCCGGAGTCTCTGTGTGTTCTAGGCCTATATTAGTGACAAGCACGGAGCTGGACATGTTGTTTTTCTGGTAATGCTATTTGAATACGGTCTTGCTATTTGTTGAACATGTTGCTGTCTTGGTGCCGCTCTCAGAGCTGAATTGCTGATTATACATGGTGCATCCAATGCATGCGTCATTGTTTCCTGGACATTGAACTTCCCCTTCCACAAACAGAGACACGCCAAACCCTTCAGTTCGCTGCTTTGATTGGAAACATCTTAGTGTCACACCTCTTTGCCATGTGCACATTTTATCTGCCTTTTTTTTCTGCACAAGTGACACAAACTGTCTTGCTTGGATTTATTTGGCTTACAACAGAAGGCTGAGCAGCCAAACTTACTGGCTGAACGCTTAATCCCATTGTAAACCTTGTAAACCTTGTAATCTTACCTTACCTTACCTCGGAGTCGCAACTGTGCAATTAAGATATCAAATTGCCTTGACAGGCTGCTGTTATCACTGCCAGGGACTCTGAAACAAAAGTATCAGCAACATCTTTTGTACGAAGCCTAAAAAGCTTCCAATCACACAACAAAATGTTCTTAACTTATGCATTGGACTGCAGTGGCAGCCTCTTTAAACAGTGGCAACCTATGTAATCAAATAATTTACAGTCTGCTTATAAATGGGCAGCTAGGTAGGCCTGAAGCCTGAACTGTCCTCATATTGACCTGGCCGACAGCACAACCCATCCCGCCTTCTCAGGGTGTCAACATTAATTTCTCTGAAATATGACCACTAGCGCCTATGTATGTACAGAATCATCATGGAGCAATCTAGCAAACGTCCCCAAAGGACATGCGTATTTTCATGGATGTAAGCAGCAAAGATCGGAAAGCTAAGCAAAGCCTACAGATTCCCAAGCGCATTTCCAGAGAAGTTCTTTCTGAGGGCAATGCACCAGCTGCTCTACAGTTGGGAATAGGCCTACTTTTAACATGGCTGGTTGCGTTTGCACTCCTTCCAACCAACTTCACACGAAAATACCATACACACCTCTGTTTCCAATAGCACCGCAAAGCGGGAGGGGCCACACAAAGAGATGGAGAAGTAGAGAACCACATCAACCTTGGCTGAGTCCATGAACCCAGGCTGAGAGTCCCCTCGGGTTTCCAAAGCACTGGCACTTGCAATCCTTGCTGTTATCCTTTGATCAGCGTCTTCCACTCAAGACACGAGCACAAGCCCACTGATGGAATAGGGTCCAAATTCCTGCACAGGGCACGGGGACGGTTCAAAAAGCGTCGCTTTCAAGGGTTAATAATTGTTACAGGTGGCAAAAGATGCCCCATGCACATGAGGATTCCAGCAGGCTTGCATTTGCCAGGTGCCAAGGGTACCTAGTACCATCAGTGAAAGACTCAACATGCCACGTCAATATATCAAGGGTTTTGGCTTGATTTGTATTTGGGGATGCCCAATGCCCGTTATCATTACGATTTTTATGTTTGTGATTTTCTATGGTCACCTCCTTGCAACTCCTCATCCATCAAGATTGAATAATAAGTTGCCCTTCTTTGCAAGGAAAATTGCGCAAGGCAGGGCATGCATGCAGGTGTTGCATGCTTTTGCGCGTATGCAAGAGGTCCTGTGTGAATGGCTGCTGCTATTAAGCAAGTTGTGCACTGAAGGCATAATGGACATACTTCAATGGCACAGACATGTGACAATTTTTTTACTTCTTTCAAACTTTTATGCTGTGCTGCTGGATTTGACTTTTGCGCAAGGCCAGTGCTCATCCAGCACAACAGCAGCAAAGAATGAAAGAAAGGAAGAGTAGGTTTACTAGCCCCTACATGTGGTGTGTGTGTATGTGTGTGTGTATGTGTGTGTGTGCGTGCATGTGCGTGTGTGTGTGTGTGCGTGTGTGTGTGTGCGTGTGTGTGTGTGTGTGCGTGCGTGTGCGAGCGCGCGCGTGCATGCGTGGGTGCGTGCGTGCATGTGTATGTGTGTGTGTGCATGCGCGCGCTGCACACGTGTATACTCTGTGCATTCTAGAAACCTACATCCTCATTAATGTTTTGGATGTACACGCAGATCCATACCTGTGTGCACTCACCTGCATGATTGCTTCTCTTTCTTGCAGCCAGCCTGATGCTCGAGGAGGTGTCCTTTGTAGGCCACGTGCCTGAGTGCATGTAATGTCGCAACCATAAAGAATGTCTGTTTTACACGTCTGTACAAGTGGCGCCTGCTCATGGGCTCTGTACTTCTCAAACTTAAGCAGTGCATGCAACATTGATAACCAATAAATGACTGGATTTGTCAACATGAAGAGGCCACAGATGAGCAGCTCAAATCGTTTTTGTGCTGCGCAGAATAAGCTGGAATGAGCACGGGTTGCAATGCACACATACAATGACAAGCGAGGGAAGCGCCGCAAGCGACACTTAAAATTTGACGAAGCCATTTTTTCCTGACACAGAGGTGGCATTGACATGCAGTGCCTGGGGCAACAACAGGACCTTCCTGCAGCAGGCCATGCCTTCTTCATGCATACATGCATGCATAGCTGAGTGCGCGCCGCCTGCCATTTGTTGCTTAATGCAGGCTCTCCTCAGACAATTAGCAGCAGACCATACACCAGAGGCTCTCTCATCCACACACCAGGGCAGGGGGTGCAGGTCCTGCTTCACATCGCATCAGCAAACTTCTGTGCCTTCACCTTAATTCACGCAGCAAATCACACCATCGTTAGAACAAAAGTCAAATACCCCATCGCAATTGGAATTATGCAAATCCGTTGGTCCAGCGGCAAGCTGGAATGGTCCGCAGGTGGACCGCAAAGTCCCCAGAACGGACATCCCCAGGCCCCAAACCCAGCAAGGGCATCCACAAAGGTATGCTGATAAAGTTTGTGTCGACAGGATCTGTACCGGAGGCATGGCTGGGAGCAGCCGACCGGCTTCTCTCAGCTGCTTTTCAGCTGAAAAAGGAAAGACTACGCCTGCCAAAAAAAGGCCGCATGCATCAAGGAAAGGTTCCCTGACCGGCAAGCTAGCAGAGAGCAGCTCCTGCAGGACTAGAAGATAATCCCTAGGCAGCAACACCCCACCTGTCCTTCCAATGGGGGTGTCGTGGATATACGGCTCCTGCTAGGCAGGCTGCGCCCTCCAAAGCTGGACCGGGTGCCTCCACCAGCCCTGCAATGTGTTGCCGTTGATCTGTGTGTGTGTGACCTAAACATACTGTATTAATTCATGTGAACATGCTTCTCCAATTTTCCAGACTGATATGAAGTCAACATATGCCGCGTTATCCCTAGGAGGAACATGCCAAGGAGCATGCCCAGTGATCCCATGCCAAGGAAGGAGCATGTCCAGTGATCCCATGCCAAGGAGCATGCCAAGTGATCCCATGCCAAGGAGCATGCCAAGTGATCCCATGCCAAGGAGCATGCCAAGTGATCCCATGCCAAGGAACATGCCAAGTGATCCCATGCCAAGGAGCATGCCAAGTGATCTCTATAGGAGCTGAAGTGAAGATTACTGCTGGCCTCCTTCACAGCGTGTTCAATAAATGAGAAATGATGAGAGAGCCCAGAAAAATCAGAGCTGCGAGCCCAGCTTGAAACAGTAGGAGAGTGATGCTGGTCACTACTTCAAGATTCAGGCCAAGGCAGGTAACTGCTTCTAGGTCGGGTCACGTGGCTCAAGCAGGCCTTCCCCATGAGAAGGAAAAGGGAAAGAACATACTATGCCAGCCAAAAAAGGCTGCATACATCAAGGTAAGATCCATGAAACAGAGCTGCCAAGTTTGAAAAGAGGCCAGAGCCACAAGATTTAATGATTTGAAAAAGGGCAAAGCCATCACATCTGGGGTTAGTTATGGTAGGTAGTCCTGACAAAGCTGGCGATGGTGTTGGTGCCAGGCTCAGCACTACAAGCACTTGCTCAGCACCTTCAAGCACTTACATGCACCCTCATAAGACAGGCCACATCTCAGCAGCACCAGGCCTACAGTTGGGGAGTCAACGAGCTCTTAGTTCAGCATCACATCACTCACAGTACCAGCCGCAGCAGGTGGACGCTTGTGTACAAAGAGGTGCCATAAAATAGATTTAAAAGTAACAGTAACTTCTGACAAGGACACGGGTGGAGTTTTGTGTTGGGTTGTCGGAGTACTCAACAAGTCTTGCAAAGCACAAAAAGTGCATGCATTTTATTGTCAAATCAGACGGCGCTTTCTTAAACTGAATTCATGTTTGCTACCACAGGGCTGCAGCCTCAGGGTGGGCTGGACACACCCTGACATGACGTGAAAATCCATGAGCCTCTTTGAAAAGCTTCATTCTTGAAGCATTACTGGACTGGAGTAGGTGTGCATGCACCCCAATTGTATGTGAATGCGCTCTCTGCCTCCCTTGCAATTACGTTTGCTGGCTCACTAGAGAGTTAACCCTACGGTTAGATTGCTCAATGCGGTTACAGAGATGCTCTCCAGGTAGGCTCACACGCCACCAAAATCAGATCCTTGCTTGGTCAAGCGCAAACCACCGCACTCCGCTCACAGGCGTGAGGGTGTAATCAGCACCAGTCCCTGCTTGCAGAATCCGTACACTTCCACCATTTTCCTCTCCCAGGGTGTGAATTTGTATCGCACTGAATGTACTGAAGGTTGGAGAAGATGCACTGTAGATAAGAGTGCAACTCTGTGGGCCTGTGTTATGCCAACAAATGACAACAAACACAAAGCACATGCATCTCCAAAGGCAGGCAGATCAGCCTGTGCATCACCCTCCTACAGCTTGCCAATGTTTTGCACACCCTCTCAAAGATGCAGGCTGCGTGTACCTGCGAGCAGATGGACCTGCTCCCTGACGGCCATTGCTGCTGCCTTCCTGGCTCCAAAAAGAACCACTCGGAGAGCTGCCCTTGCTGGTGCGTGACGGTCTGCCTGCTTACATGTGTTGGTTCCACACATTAGGTGTCAGGGGACACTGACAAGAAAAATGGACTTTACATATGTTAATTCTTCATGTTGGGTGTCAGGAAAAACTGTTGTTGAGGCGTTTAAGTAAGGAAAAACAAAAGCTCAAAGAGGTCGCCAACCAGGGTGTCGATGCTTTTGGTGCACGACGGAAAACAAAGGGGATTGTGGACTTGAGCACCGAAGGGAGTGCAGGGGTAGTAGCGCAAAGAAGGCTGCATAGACAGTAGGGCATGCTTGTAAATAAAAAATGTAGATGACCGATTGAGATTTGGCAATCAAAAAAAATTAAACAAGGCCAGCCATGATGTAGAAGCTTTGCAAAGACTGGAAGTTGTATTTAAGAAGGATGGCTGGCCTCTCAAAGACCTCTAGAATAACATGGCTCACACTCCCTCCCACCTTCAGGCACAACTTCAAGCTAAATGAAACACAAATAGTGGCTCAATTGCCACAGACAAATGGTACAATCATGATAGCAAGGACATAAATATTTGAGCACAGACTAGGCCTGCTAGGTAACCGCATCTAAGCTGTTCCTCTGCAGTAACACACCACTAGGGATGGAGTGCGCCCCTTCTGCTTGCCTAGTGTGCAGATCCAGGTTTGACTGTGCACTCTTGTGTGGTGATGGGTCTGTGCAACCCCCTTGACGCTTCGCCCTTTGGTCTTGCTTAGCCTGAAGAAAGTCAGGAGAAACCAGCAAAATTCGACATTGAGCAAAAAGATTGGCTGGAGTGAGGCGAAGCAGCTCAAACTTGCTTGACCACCTTTAAAGGAGAATCCTGACCATAAATAGGAAGTGGGAACATTTTCACAGATGGGGTTATCTGAGGCCTGGAAACAGGTGTTTTTTGCATACTCCCTGCATGCGTGTTCCCCAGCTGGCTGTTTTCAAGCCTGGTTTCCCCTGGTAGAAAGCCTGTGAAACTGGCTTTCTGTAGCACTAGGGTTCCAGAGGTGCCAGTTGGGGCACACATGCCTATTTAGCCAAAACATGAACCCTACTTTATGACCACCAAGTCTCCATACCCGACCACTCGCTGCACCAAATTAGGTGGGTTTATGTTTTGTAGTCCTTTTTTAAATATTATTGCAAAAGAAATGGAGTGACCCAGTGGTTGGTGAGGTAGAGAACTTCAGCCATTTACCTTGAGCAAATCTAGCACAAGGGGTGCCAACAAGGTCAAATTCTGACCTCCTTCTTTCTTCCTGTTGGATATGCAGGACGTTAGCACAATATATAGAGGATATCAAAACATATTTCCGGGAATAAAAATTGGTCCCAGGGTGGAGCTGTGGGCTGTCTTAGGGTGATCTGAGGCCAGGAGGGTGATCTGAGGTCCTCCGATTTCATCATTTTTTTGGTGGATGTAACATTTTTATGGATTAGAGGTTAGCAAGTGAAGATTTGAAAAAAAAGAACGAGAAAGAGCAAGTCCGGCAATATAGGCCAGTTAATTCCCTCTGACATTTTCAAGATAGCAAGAACTTGCAAACCAAGGCATCAATGAGAAAAGTCACTAGTTTCATCTACAGCCTCAACATAGCTTTGTGGTCACAAAGCTGACAGCCAGCAGGCAAAGCAAGAAAAAGAGAGAAAAGTGGTAGAGAAACTCCTGGTACAGCATCAAAAACCCCAAAAAGCTGGGCAGCATTCAGACATGCACTCAGGATACAGAAGCACACAGCAAAAAGGACCTGAACTTCCAAAACCCTCCACCTCTTGTCAAAGCTCACCAAAACAGATCCCTTCCAAAGCAAAACAAGGATTTAGATAGAGTGCTCACACTGTGTGTCACAGTTGCTGAGCTGCCCTCCTGTTTCTTTTTTTTTTTGCTGCATCTATTGCTTCTCTGCTGAGCTACCGACCTGTTTCAGATATTTTTTTGCAGCGTTTATCGCGTCCCTTGCAGAGCTGTTCACCTGTTTCTTGGTTGCCTTGCGAGTTGCTTTGTCTTCCGCCTTGCGAGCAGCAGCTGCCGCCGCCTTCTCTGCTGCTGCTTGCTCCTTGGATGCCTGCAGAAGCAGAAGAAAGATGTGACATACTTTGGCTGAATGCATCACATCAGGGATGGGTCGTTCGTAACCCATTAATATCTAAAAGATTGGTAAAAATCGCGATTGGTAAAGTGGCAGTTTGGTGTTGCAATTAAATTCGTAGGTGAAGGTGCCTTGCAGGCCCAGTCCAAGCGTGTTTTGAGCCCAGCATTTCAATGCCTTTTCCCCACACTCCCTCCTGCTGCTACTCATCCTCCTGCCCTGGCTACCCTGGGTGTCAGCATCCATGAAGAACATGCTCACATAGCATGCTTGCACTCACCTGTGGTTGTTTTCCCCTTCAAAGCCCCAGGCTGGACAAATGGAGCACAATTTCACTCAAGCACATTCTCTTTTGGAATGAGTTAAGACATGTTCCTGGCCTGAGGGAGAGGGAAAGGGGGAGGTTTCGCAACCTCTCCAGGGGTCCCTCCCACCCAAGACCCTCCCTCCCCAGAATGGCCCTCTGAATCCGCGTACATACGCAACAAATGGTCTTTAACGCATGCTTACGCAATCAGCAACTCACAGACCTGCAAATGACCCAAAACTACACTACAATACAAAAAAGGCTGGACATCACACTTGACATCATCAAATGATGACGTGAAATAGGGACCATCAAGCCACATGTGGCAGGCAACGTGAGGGGTGAGACAAAGGCTGTTGGCTCCCTTTGGTGAGCAGTTTGTGAGGCAAATAGCCTGATGCCCGAAGGTTGGAAGGGGACTGAAAAGATTGATTGTCCTGGAACGCATGGGTCGTGACATTCGGGTGCGACAAAGCTGCGCTCTAGCAGATAGGTGGATTTTTTGCCGCGTGCTGAAAAATTTAGGTGCCTTGTGTGTCAAATGGTTAGTTTCAACCATAATGCCAATGAGCCTTTGTTCAGCACGTTCCCTGGCCCTGGAAATGACCTGATGCTTTTCAATGCAGCTTCTAAACCAAATCATGCAATCAGGTTCTTGTCATTGTACCATCCTTGCCCTTGCCTGATGCTCTTCCAGGCTGCTCTTGTCCCTATTTACGCAACCAGGGCCTCCAAGTCTTCTCCCATAACCCCTGCCCTTGCCTGCTGCTCTTCCAGGTTGCTCACGTTCCTTTATACACAACCAAAGTCTTCTAGTCTCCTCCTTTAACCCTTGCCCTTGCCTGATGCTCTTCCAAACCGCTCATGTATCCATTCATGCCATCGGAGTCCCCGCAGCACTGGAAGTCTCCCTCATCTTCCTCCTCGCTGCTGTCCACACCAGCACCTGCTCTTTGCACTGTGCGTCTGCCTGATTGTTGTGCCGCCTCCAAGCCAAGGACTGCGTGCGTGCATGTGTTTGAGCTGTGGTTCTGATGATGGTGGTGGTGGTTGCTGTGCGTGCATGTGCATGTGCGTGTGTAAGTGTGTGCATGTGTTTTTGCTTGTATGTGTGTGTATGCATGCGCGCGCATGTGCGCGCGTGTGTGTATGTGTGCACACGTGTGCTTGTGCGCGTGTGAGTGTGTGTGTGCGCGCAGTGATGTCTGCCAAGTTTCTACTAACGCCGTGCTTTAATTTCCCTCTTTGACATGGTTGAGCCCTTGAAGCAGGGGCTGACGCTAGGACCTAAGTACAAACTTAGCACAAACAACATCACGCACCTGCTGTGCGCAGGTAGAAAGGCATCCCACAGCTGATCACGAAGGGAAGAGTGTCACAAAGCTCAGGAGCAATGCCCACACCCTCACAGGCCTCGCGTTTAGTCACAAGATTGTACTTGGTGTGCTGCGAGCAACACATGGTGGAGGCTCTCAGTTTCTTGGAGGCAAGGCGTGGGGTCGGTGAGGATATATATAGGATATATATATAAACCCTATATATATATATATATATATATCCCAGAGGTAAGAGGCAACAGCGGCAGAATAACAGTGCGAAGTTTTAAATAACAACTTACAACACTGTTGCAAGTAACCAAATACAACAGTGAAATGTTGAGTAGGGTGAAATGTTGATCAGGGAGGGTTTGACATGGTAGTATGACATGTTTTTTTGCAGCAGGAACAATCACAGGTCGTGCCTGTTGCAAAAATGAATGCAGCAGGAACAACCACAAATCGTGCGAACATGTGAAAATACGTGCATACATTGAAATTGGTGTGCCAACCTTGAGAGAGGAGGTCAAATCAGGAAGGGCTCCTCGGTTCCCTAGAGGAAATTTCGAGCCAACCAACCCTGCAAATACCCCTTGCGTGCCCCCTGGATCGTGAATGATGTACTGATGTTGGATCGCAATGTGTGCAACGCCTTTCAATGAATTCAAACTTACACAAACCGACGCATCTGAAATCGCCCTTCAATGCACTGCAGCTCCCCTGCATCAAATCCTGCCAGCCGAGTCCACTTGAAGGCCACAGGAAGGTCATTTTACAGGCCACCAAACGTTGTAAGGAGCCACAGAAGGCCTCATTCCCTCACTTTGTATTAACACACAAATTTTTGTCTGAACTGTTTTCAATTTTTGATGCTGGATGAGAATGTTTCACCAGCAGCCGATCAGCCAGATTTTCGGGCTGTAGGCCAACCCCTTGTAACCCTTGTAACCCTTTCACACACAAGCAAGTAGTCTCGGGTGAATTGGGCATCCCAGTTTCCCAAAGAGGCTCCCTGAGGCCAGGAGAGCTTGGACCTTTGTGGGTTAGGCCTGGTTGGGCACATTGGTTATAAAATGCTTTTTGTAGAAGGCTCCATTTGGTTCAAGGTGTTT